>OZ012724.1:26650110-27325338 GCA_963942605.1 Poecilus cupreus | reverse complement strand
ACATGTATATGTCGTGTGTAATGGCTTATGTTTGCAAATCATGATAAAGTAGCTGTTTTCAGCTTGTAAAAACATACAAAAATGCTGTTTTCAAGAATTTAAACTGTCATATTCATGTATATGTCGTGTGTAATGGCTTATGTTTGCAAAATCAAGATAAAATAGCTGTTTTCAGCTTGCAAAAACATACAAAATTCAGTTTTCAAGTATTTAAACTGTCATATTCATGTTTCTGTCGTGTATAATGGCTAATGTTGGTGAAATCAAGATAAAATTGCCGTTTTAAGCATGCAAAAGGCATACAAAACACCCTTTTAAAGTATACAAACTGTCATATTCATGTTTATGTCGTGTGTAAAGGCTTATGTTTGCAAAATCAAAATAAAATAGCTGTTTTCAGCTTGCAAAAAACATACAAAATGCTGTTTTCAAGAATTTAAACTGTCATATTCATGTTTCTGTCGTGTATAATGGCTAATGTTGGTAAAATCAAGATAAAATTGCAGTTTTAATCATGCAAAAAGCATACAAAACACCGTTTTTAAGTATACAAACTGTCATATTCATGTATATGTCGTGTGTTATAACTTATGTTTGCAAAATCAAGATAAAATAGCTGTTTTCACTTGCAAAAACATACAAAATGCTGTTTACAAGAATTTAAAACTGTCATTTTCATGTTTCTTTCGTGTATAATGGCTAATGTTGGTTAAAGATAAAATTGCTGTTTTAAGCATGCAAAAGGATACAAAACACCGTTTTTAAGTATACAAACTGTCATATTCATGTATATGTCGTGTGTAATGGCTTATGTTTGCAAAATCAAGATAAAATAGCTGTTTTCAGCTTGCAAAAACATACAAAATGCTGTTTTCAAGTATTTAAACTGTCATCTTCATGTTTCTGTCGTGTATAATGGCTAATGTTGGTGAAATCAAGATAAAATTGCTGTTTTAAGCATGCAAAAGCATACAAAACACCGTTTTTAAGTATACAAACTGTCATATTCATGTATATGTCGTGTGTAATGGTTTATGTTTGCAAAATCAAGATAAAATAGCTGTTTTTCAGCTTGCAAAAACATACAAAATTCTGTTTTCAAGTATTTAAACTGTCATATTCATGTTTCTGCCGTGTATAATGGCTAATGTTGGTGAAATCAAGATTAAATTGCTGTTTTAAGCATGCAAAAGTATACAAAACACCGTTTTTAAGTATACAAACTGTCATTTTCATTTATATGTCGTGTGTAATGGCTTATGTTTGCAAAATCAAGATAAAATATCTGTTTTCAGCTTGCAAAAACATACAAAATGCAGTTTTCAAGTATTTTAACTGTCATATTAATGTTTCTGTCGTGTATAATGGCTAATGTTGGTGAAATCAAGATAAAATTGCTGTTTTAAGCATACAAAACACCGTTTTTAAGTATACAAACTGTCATATTCATGTATATGTCGTGTGTAATGGCTTATGTTTGCAAAATCATGATAAAGTAGCTGTTTTCAGCTTGTAAAAACATACAAAATGCTGTTTTCAAGAATTTAAACTGTCATATTCATGTATATGTCGTGTGTAATGGCTTATGTTTGCAAAATCAAGATAAAATAGCTGTTTTCAGCTTGCAAAAACATACAAAATTCAGTTTTCAAGTATTTAAACTGTCATATTCATGTTTCTGTCGTGTATAATGGCTAATGTTGGTGAAATCAAGATAAAATTGCCGTTTTAAGCATGCAAAAGCATACAAAACACCCTTTTTAAGTATACAAACTGTCATATTCATGTTTATGTCGTGTGTAAAGGCTTATGTTTGCAAAATCAAAATAAAATAGCTGTTTTCAGCTTGCAAAAACATACAAAATGCTGTTTTCAAGAATTTAAACTGTCATATTCATGTTTCTGTCGTGTATAATGGCTAATGTTGGTAAAATCAAGATAAAATTGCAGTTTTAATCATGCAAAAGCATACAAAACACCGTTTTTAAGTATACAAACTGTCATATTCATGTATATGTCGTGTGTTATAACTTATGTTTGCAAAATCAAGATAAAATAGCTGTTTTCACTTGCAAAAACATACAAAATGCTGTTTACAAGAATTTAAACTGTCATTTTCATGTTTCTTTCGTGTATAATGGCTAATGTTGGTTAAAGATAAAATTGCTGTTTTAAGCATGCAAAAGGATACAAAACACCGTTTTTAAGTATACAAACTGTCATATTCATGTATATGTCGTGTGTAATGGCTTATGTTTGCAAAATCAAGATAAAATAGCTGTTTTCAGCTTGCAAAAACATACAAAATGCTGTTTTCAAGTATTTAAACTGTCAGATTCATGTTTCTGTCGTGTATAATGGCTAATGTTGGTGAAATCAAAATATAATTGCTGTTTTAAGCATGCAAAAGCATACAAAACACCGTTTTTAAGTATACAAACTGTCATATTTATGAATATGTCGTGTGTATTGGCTTATGTTTGCAAAATCAAGATAAAATAGCTGTTTTCAGCTTTCAAAAACTTACAAAATGCTGTTTTCAAGTATTTAAACTGTCATATTCATGTTTTCTGTCGTGTATAATAGCTAATGTTGTTGAAATCAAGATAAAATTGCAGTTTTAAACATGCAAAAGCATACTAAACACCGTTTTTAAGTAAACAAACTGTCATATTCATTTATATGTCGTGTGTAATGGCTTAAGTTTGCAAAATCAAGATAAAATAGCTGTTTTCAGTTTGCAAAAACATACAAAATGCTGTTTTCAAGTATTTAAACTGTCATATTCATGTTTCTGTCCTGTATAATGGCTAATGTTGGTGAAATCAAGATAAAATTGCTGTTTTTAGAATGCAAAAGCATACAAAACACCCTTTTTAAGTATACAAACTGTCATATTCATGTATATGTCGTGTGTAATGGCTTATGTTTGCAAAATCAAGATAAAATAGCTGTTTTCAGCTTGCAAAAACATACAAAATGCTGTTTCAAGTATTTAAACTGTCATCTTCATGTTTCTGTCGTGTATAATGGCTAATGTTGGTGAAATCAAGATAAAATTGCTGTTTTAAGCATGCAAAAGCATACAAAACACCGTTTTCAAGTATACAAACTGTCATTTTCATGTATATGTCGTGTGTAATGGCTTATGTTTGCAAAATCAAGATAAAATATCTGTTTTCAGCTTGCAAAAACATACAAAATGCAGTTTTCAAGTATTTTAACTGTCATATTAATGTTTCTGTCGTGTATAATGGCTAATGTTGGTGAAATCAAGATAAAATTGCTGTTTTAAGCATACAAAACACCGTTTTTAAGTAAACAAACTGTCATATTCATGTATATGTCGTGTGTAATGGCTTATGTTTGCAAAATCATGATAAAGTAGCTGTTTTCAGCTTGTAAAAACATACAAAATGCTGTTTTCAAGTATTTAAACTGTCATATTCATGTATATGTCGTGTGTAATGGCTTATGTTTGCAAAATCAAGATAAAATAGCTGTTTTCAGCTTGCAAAAACATACAAAATTCAGTTTTCAAGTATTTAAACTGTCATATTCATGTTTCTGTCGTGTATAATGGCTAATGTTGGTGAAATCAAGATAAAATTGCCGTTTTAAGCATGCAAAAGCATACAAAACACCCTTTTTAAGTATACAAACTGTCATATTCATGTATATGTCGTGTGTAATGGCTTATGTTTGCAAAATCAAAATAAAATAGCTGTTTTCAGCTTGCAAAAACATACAAAATGCTGTTTTCAAGAATTTAAACTGTCATATTCATGTTTCTGTCGTGTATAATGGCTAATGTTGGTAAAATCAAGATAAAATTGCAGTTTTAATCATGCAAAAGCATACAAAACACCGTTTTTAAGTATACAAACTGTCATATTCATGTATATTTCGTGTGTTATAACTTATGTTTGCAAAATCAAGATAAAATAGCTGTTTTCACTTGCAAAAACATACAAAATGCTGTTTACAAGAATTTAAACTGTCATTTTCATGTTTCTTTCGTGTATAATGGCTAATGTTGGTGAAATCTAGATAAAACTGCAGTTTTTAGAATGCAATAGCATACAAAACACCCTTTTTAAGTATACAAACTGTCATATTCATGTATATGTCGTGTGTAATGGCTTATGTTTGCAAAATTAAGATAAAATAGCTGTTTTCAGCTTGCAAAAACATACAAAATGCTGTTTTCAAGTATTTAAACTGTCATATTCATGTTTTTGTCGTGTATAATGGCTAATGTTGATGAAATCAAGATAAAATTGCTGTTGTAAGCATGCAAAAGCATACAAAATACCGTTTTTAAGTATACAAACTGTCATATTCATGCATATGTCGTGTGTAATGGCTTATGTTTGCAAAATCAAGATAAAATAGCTGTTTTCAGCTTGCAAAAACTTACAAAATGCTGTTTTCAAGTATTTAATCTGTCATATTCATGTTTCTGTCGTGTATAATGGCTAATGTTGGTGAAATCAAGATAAAATTTCTGTTTTAAGCATGCAAAAGCTTACAAAACACCGTTTTTAAGTATACAAACTGTCATATTCATGTATATGTCGTGTGTAATGGCTTATGTTTGCAAAATCAAGATAAAATAGCTGTTTTTAGCTTGCAAAAACATACAAAATGCTGTTTTCAAGTATTTAAACTGTCATATTCATGTTTCTGTCGTGTATAATGGGCTAATGTTGGTGAAATCAAGATAAAATTGCTGTTTTAAGCATGCAAAAGCATACAAAACACCGTTATTAAGTATACAAACTGTCATATTCATGTATATGTCGTGCGTAATGGCTTAAGTTTGCAAAATCAATATAAAATAGCTGTTTTCAGTTTTCAAAAACATACAAATTGCTGTTTTCAAGTATTTAAACTGTCATATTCATGTTTCTGTCCTGTATAATGGCTAATGTTGGTGAAATCAAGATAAAATTGCTGTTTTTAGAATGCAAAAGCATACAAAACACCCTTTTTAAGTATACAAACTGTCATATTCATGTATATGTCGTGTGTAATGGCTTATGTTTGCAAAATCAAGATAAAATAGCTGTTTTCAGCTTGCAAAAACATACAAAATGCTGTTTTCAAGTATTTAAACTGTCATCTTCATGTTTCTGTCGTGTATAATGGCTAATGTTGGTGAAATCAAGATAAAATTGCTGTTTTAAGCATGCAAAAGCATACAAAACACCGTTTTTAAGTATACAAACTGTCATATTCATGTATATGTCGTGTGTAATGGTTTATGTTTGCAAAATCAAGATAAAATAGCTGTTTTCAGCTTGCAAAAACATACAAAATTCTGTTTTCAAGTATTTAAACTGTCATATTCATGTTTCTGCCGTGTATAATGGCTAATGTTGGTGAAATCAAGATAAAATTGGTGTTTTAAGCATGCAAAAGTATACAAAACACCGTTTTTAAGTATACAAACTGTCATTTTCATGTATATGTCGTGTGTAATGGCTTATGTTTGCAAAATCAAGATAAAATATCTGTTTTCAGCTTGCAAAAACATACAAAATGCAGTTTTCAAGTATTTTAACTGTCATATTAATGTTTCTGTCGTGTATAATGGCTAATGTTGGTGAAATCAAGATAAAATTGCTGTTTTAAGCATACAAAACACCGTTTTTAAGTATACAAACTGTCATATTCATGTATATGTCGTGTGTAATGGCTTATGTTTGCAAAATCATGATAAAGTAGCTGTTTTCAGCTTGTAAAAACATACAAAATGCTGTTTTCAAGTATTTAAACTGTCATATTCATGTATATGTCGTGTGTAATGGCTTATGTTTGCAAAATCAAGATAAAATAGCTGTTTTCAGCTTGCAAAAACATACAAAATTCAGTTTTCAAGTATTTAAACTGTCATATTCATGTTTCTGTCGTGTATAATGGCCAATGTTGGTGAAATCAAGATAAAATTGCCGTTTTAAGCATGCAAAAGCATACAAAACACCCTTTTTAAGTATACAAACTGTCATATTCATGTATATGTCGTGTGTAATGGCTTATGTTTGCAAAATCAAAATAAAATAGCTGTTTTCAGCTTGCAAAAACATACAAAATGCTGTTTTCAAGAATTTAAACTGTCATATTCATGTTTCTGTCGTGTATAATGGCTAATGTTGGTAAAATCAAGATAAAATTGCAGTTTTAATCATGCAAAAGCATACAAAACACCGTTTTTAAGTATACAAACTGTCATATTCATGTATATTTCGTGTGTTATAACTTATGTTTGCAAAATCAAGATAAAATAGCTGTTTTCACTTGCAAAAACATACAAAATGCTGTTTACAAGAATTTAAACTGTCATTTTCATGTTTCTTTCGTGTATAATGGCTAATGTTGGTTAAAGATAAAATTGCTGTTTTAAGCATGCAAAAGGATACAAAACACCGTTTTTAAGTATACAAACTGTCATATTCATGTATATGTCGTGTGTAATGGCTTATGTTTGCAAAATCAAGATAAAATAGCTGTTTTCAGTTTGCAAAAACATACAAAATGCTGTTTTAAAGTATTTAAACTTTCATATTCATGTTTCTGTCTTGTATAATGGCTAATGTTGGTGAAATCAAGATAAAATTGCAGTTTTAGGCATGCAAAAGCATACAAAACACCGTTTTTATATATACAAACTGTCATATTCATGTATCTGTCGTGTGTAATGGCTTATGTTTGCAAAATCAAGATAAAATAGCTGTTTTCAGCTTGCAAAAACATACAAAATGCTGTTTTCAAGTATTTAAACTGTCATATTCATGTTACCGTCGTGTATAATGGCTAATGTTGGTGAAATCAAGATAAAATTGCTGTTGTAAGCATGCAAAAGCATACAAAATACCGTTTTTAAGTATACAAACTGTCATATTCATGTATATGTTGTGTGTAATGGCTTATGTTTGCAAAATCAAGATAAAAAAGCTGTTTTCAGCTTGCAAAAACATACAAAATGCTGTTTTCAAGTATTTAATCTGTCATGTTCATGTTTCTGTCGTGTATAATGGCCAATGTTGGTGAAATCAAGATAAAATTTCTGTTTTAAGCATGCAAAATCATACAAAACACCGTTTTTAAGTATACAATCTGTCATATTCATGAATATGTCGTGTGTACTGGCTCATGTTTGCAAAATCAAGATAAAATAGCTGTTTTCAGCTTGCAAAAACATACAAAATGTTGTTTTCAAGTATTTAAACTGTCATATTCATGTTTCTATAGTGTATAATGGCTAATGTTGGTGAAATCTAGATAAAACTGCAGTTTTAAGCATGCAAAAGCATACGAAACACCGTTTTTAAGTACACAAACTGTCATATTCATGTATATGTCGTGTGTAATGGCTTATGTTTGCATAATCAAGATAAAATAGCTGTTTTCAGCTTGCAAAAACATACAAAATGCTGTTTTCAAGTATTTAAACTGTCATATTCATGTTTCTGTCGTGTATAATGGCTAATGTTGATGAAATCAAGATAAAATTGCTGTTTTAAGCATGCAAAAGCATACAAAACACCGTTATTAAGTATACAAACTGTCATATTCATGTATATGTCGTGCGTAATGGCTTAAGTTAGCAAAATCAATATAAAATAGCTGTTTTCAGTTTTCAAAAACATACAAATTGCTGTTTTCAAGTATTTAAACTGTCATATTCATGTTTCTGTCCTGTATAATGGCTAGTGTTGGTGAAATCAAGATAAAATTGCTGTTTTTAGAATGCAAAAGCATACAAAACACCCTTTTTAAGTATACAAACTGTCATATTCATGTATATGTCGTGTGTAATGGCTTATGTTTGCAAAATCAAGATAAAATAGCTGTTTTCAGCTTGCAAAAACATACAAAATGCTGTTTTCAAGTATTTAAACTGTCATCTTCATGTTTCTGTCGTGTATAATGGCTAATGTTGGTGAAATCAAGATAAAATTGCTGTTTTAAGCATGCAAAAGCATACAAAACACCGTTTTTAAGTATACAAACTGTCATATTCATGTATATGTCGTGTGTAATGGTTTATGTTTGCAAAATCAAGATAAAATAGCTGTTTTCAGCTTGCAAAAACATACAAAATTCTGTTTTCAAGTATATAAACTGTCATATTCATGTTTCTGCCGTGTATAATGGCTAATGTTGGTGAAATCAAGATAAAATTGGTGTTTTAAGCATGCAAAAGTATACAAAACACCGTTTTTAAGTATACAAACTGTCATTTTCATGTATATGTCGTGTGTAATGGCTTATGTTTGCAAAATCAAGATAAAATATCTGTTTTCAGCTTGCAAAAACATACAAAATGCAGTTTTCAAGTATTTTAACTGTCATATTAATGATTCTGTCGTGTATAATGGCTAATGTTGGTGAAATCAAGATAAAATTGCTGTTTTAAGCATACAAAACACCGTTTTTAAGTATACAAACTGTCATATTCATGTATATGTCGTGTGTAATGGCTTATGTTTGCAAAATCATGATAAAGTAGCTGTTTTCAGCTTGTAAAAACATACAAAATTCAGTTTTCAAGTATTTAAACTGTCATATTCATGTTTCTGTCGTGTATAATGGCTAATGTTGGTGAAATCAAGATAAAATTGCCGTTTTAAGCATGCAAAAGCATAAGTTATGTTTGTTCAATCAGAAAAGGTGTTTTTAAAAAATTTATTTAAGTTAGCAAAAACAAGATACAACTGTTCGCTTTTGAAGCTGAATACATTCTGACTATTCTATCTTAAAACATTACGCTGCTAAACTCCTCATCCTAGAAACTGCTGACATATTGTAATAGGAGTATAGAATGTGGTGCGATTCTGTTAGAACCGTTATCTAACTCCTCCATCCTTAAGAGAAACGTTATTGAAACAAAATACTTATACTTATGTTTCAATAATGTTAGATGCAGCTTAAATAATATCACGTTCCTTTTTACAAAATTTCTTACAAACTTTACTAACAATAATAATAATTATTATAACTATTATAACAATTATCAAAATACTATTAAAAATAGAGTGTGAGTTCTCTTTATTTAATTTCTCTAACAATACTGGTTTTAGAGAATGTTCTTCTAAATTTTTTATTTTAATTACAGGTTCTATCATTGGCAATAATTCATGCTTATTAATATCCATCTTTAAATTTATCATCTTTCCAAAGTTGAAACTATATTTTTCATTCTCATCATTAATTTTACAATTATTTATTAAAAAGATACCCTTCAAATTTTTATTAATTATTTCATCCTCACATTCTATTTTATAACCACTATTATAAGGAGATACAATATACTTAATATTAGAAAAATCTATTTTTATTACATAATTATTTTTATCAAGTATGACCTGCTTACAGTGAGCAGTTGGTTTCTTAAAATATATTTCAGAGAGACAATTTTCATTAATATTATTAATTTCTTTACACATAAATAATTTCTCTCTTATAAACGTGCAATGTTCCAATTTATAAATTTCTTTACTAACAATTGAATAAAAGCCAGTAAGGATATTTAAAGTTATTAAATTTCCATTAATTATGGTAGGGATTCTAGTTACTTGATGGATGTTAGTTTTTTGTTCAAATATAGGAATTTCAATCAAAATTTCTAATTTTGTACTCAAATAACAAACAGTTTTCACAATTTTATTATTCGAATAATTATCTTTAAGCAATGATTTCATTGGTTCTTTAATATTTTCATTAATATACTGAGTCACTTCTTCTCTAGATATTAGCCCAAAGTATAAAGTATTTAAACTACAGAACGAAAGAGTTTCTTCAATTTGTAATAACGATAAGTAAATTTAATTACTAAAGGCTAATAAATTTTGAAATATTTGATGTATAGTAATCTTATCTATATCATCAACTATATTACCTTAATTAATTTATTATTTTTATTCATTAATTATATTTAAGTATTAAATTATTTAATAAAATTTTAATTTTATTTAAATTTACTCATTTAAATTATTTATTATATTTAATCCGGAGTTTTTGGTTACGTTGCGGAAGTGCTCGCTCCATGATCTTTTGAAATTAAGATATCTGAAATTATACGAGGTCTTTTTAATTGATCCATTTTAGTTTTTAAGTTCTTAGTTGTTATTATTTGTCCACGTTCAGGGATTACTTCTTTTAAAGTTTGTTTCTTATATTTTGGTTTCTCTACTTTTCCACTGTGTCTTTTATGTTGTTTAATATAGACAGTGTCAGGGATATGTTCGTCAATGTTAACTTGTTCACTATACTTCTCTTTTCTGTTGATTATGTTTTCTTTTACTTGTTTAAATAATGCCTTCATTACATTAGAATGTTTTATATTATATTCATCTATTACTATTTCTTCAGGTTGAATTATTTGATTAATATTTAAATATCCTAAGAGAACTTGAAATGGTGTATTTTTTATTGTGGAATGGACGCTATTATTATATGCGATCAAACTATAAATTACCTTTTCTTTTAATGGCAGAGATTTAAAATTTTGTTCATCATTTAATATACGAATAGTTTCAATTATAGAACTATGAAATCTTTCTATGTTTCCATTTGATTTGGGATTATTAGTGCTGGTAATGTGCAACTTTATATTTTTATTAAGCAGAAATTCTAATAATAATTTATTATTAAATTCAGTTCCTTTATCTGTTATTATTTTCTCAGGTAGTCCAAAATGAGAAAAGAATTTAATTAATTTAGATATAATTGTAATAGAATTTTGATCTTTAATTTTATAAGCTTGGGCAAATTTCGAGAAACTATCAAGTATAGTTAAATATTTCTGTTTTTCTAAAGATAAAATATCTAAATGAATTATCTGTAACGGTTTATCCGCAGTTGGAGTATGAATGTTAGGGATCTGAATTGGATTTCTTTCATATTTATTTTTTAAACATATTTCACATTTATTTATAAAATTTTGAATATCTTTAATCATATTAGGGAAATAATAAATTAATTTTAATTTTGAATAAGTTTCATTAATTCCTTTATGAATTGATTTCCCTTCATGATAATTTCTAATTGTCATAATTTGTTCTTCTCTATCTTCGATATCGATTAATAAGTTTTTACACTGTATGAATTTATAGTGCCCAGCATTAAAGTATGTTTGTAACACAGAGTTGAAGGCTAATTTGAATTCTTCGGGAATCAAGCAATGATAATTTACATGGGGAACACAGTAAGCTTTTATAAAATCTAAAATGGTTTTATTACAATTAATATTATTTATATAAAAATATATTCGCTGTTTCGTACCGAATAATTTTTGAATTTTAACTAAATTTTGATTTGATTTCTTTACTATTATTTGATTATGACCATAATTTACTGCTGATTCCAAATATGTAAGGCCGTTGATGGGGTTTTCCTCATCTGAGTGCACAGATGCGGTGTCAGTTTCAGAGCATTCCACTTGGAGAGATTGGTTATCATTATTCTTATCATCTTCGTTATTCATTACTTCTTGGGTTTCAGGTAACACATGAATATTTATTTTAATATTTGAATTTTTAAATACATTTATTAATAAATTCTCAATTTTTGACCAAGTTTTATTGTCTAGTCCAGAGCAAATTTTCGGCATTTTAATTTCGTTAATATCATTTTGAATAAGATACTGCAATAATTTATTTAAACATTTTTCGATATTTAATAATGTTGGTTCATTGAAATAATTTTCTTTTGTTAAAAGGTGAATTATAATTTTATTATTAAAATATTGGATAGCTATTTTATCATCAATTATTTTAATTTTATCTTTAAACTGTTTCGTTTTATATAATTCATTTACTTGAGAGGCAAATCCTTTTTTCATACAAAAATCTTTTGATATACAGTGTACCAAAGGCAGGTTATTCTCAAAAATGTTTTCCGTTTTATAATTTATTTCAAAAGTTGGTTTAATTCTAGAGAGAGCATCGGCGACATAATTTTGTTTCCCTTTTTTATACTCTATGTAATAATCATATTCTTTTAATTTTAATTTCCAACGAATTAATTTCTGGTTAGGTTCTTTTAACGAGTTAAGCCAAATTAAGGGTCTGTGGTCAGTTACAATTTTGAATCGTCTTCCGTATAAATATGTTCTAAAATTCTTTACTGCCCATACTATTGCTAAAAGCTCCTTCTCAATGGTGGAATAATTTTGTTCATGATTGTTCAGCGTTCTTGAGGCATACGCGATCGGTAAATCTTTACCTTTAATGTTCTGGGACAACACAGCTCCGAGTACGTAATTACTCGCGTCTGTAGTTAAAATGAATTCTTGATTAAAATCAGGGTACTGAAGTATAGGATTATTTGTAAGTAATAATTTACATTTTTCGAAACATTGGATATAATCTTTATTTTCATAATCAATTTTACTATTTTTCTTTAAACAATTAATAAATGGTTTTGTCAATTTTGCGAAGTCTTTAATAAATCTTCTGTAATATCCAAGAAGACCCAAAAATGATTTTATTTCTTTAACGGTCTTAGGTATAGGAAAATTTTGAATAATTTTTAATTTATCAGGGTTAGGTTTTATTCCGTCAGTTGTTATGACGTGTCCCAAATATGCAACTTCTTTTCGGAGAAATTCGCATTTGTCTAACTGGATTTTTAAGTTAGCCTCACGCAATTTATCTAAAACGTCTTTCAAATTTTGTATGTGTTCTTGTAGGGATGAACCGAGTACGATAATGTCGTCGAGGTAAACGAAACAAGCCTTGTTAATTAAATCTTTTAATACGTAGTTCATAAGTCTTTGGAACGTCGCAGGCGCGTTCTTCAGACCGAATGGCATTCGCTTGTATTCAAAGTGTCCATTTTCTGTCGAGAAAGCAGTTTTTTCTATATCTTTGGGGTCCATTTCAATTTGATGGAAACCACTAGTGAGATCTAATGTAGTAAAATAATTTGATGTACCAAGTTTACTTAAAATTTCTGTAATATCAGGTATCGGGAATCGATCATCGACAGTTTTTTCATTTAATTTTCTAAAATCATTTACTACGCGAATTTTCTTTATGCCAGAGGCGTCTTGTTTCTTTTCTACTACCCAAATTGGACTATTCCACGGTGAATAACTTGGTTGTATTATTCCGTTCTTTAATAATTTATCAATTTCTTCATTAACTTGATTTTTGTAAATTTCAGGGAATTTATAATTTTTTGTGTAGATGGGAATATCGTCTGTTGTTTGTATTTTATGTTTTATTTTAGAGGTAAAGGTTAGATTTTCATTTTTAGAGATAATTAAGTCTTTATAGTGATTCAAGGTTTTGGTTAATTCATTTAATTCTTCCGAATTCAAGTGTTCATGTCTAATATTTAATTTCTTTATTATTTCGGTATTATAAACTGGTTTAGATTGTTCATTAAAATATTTAAATTTATGTTTATTATTTAATAATTTAATTTCTTCTTTGCTCAAATTTATTTGGGCTTGTAATAATTTTAAAGCATTAAAACCGAGTAAAATATGGAATGACTTATGGAAATTATATAGGTAACATTTAATATTTTTACCCTTATATTTTATAAAGGTATATTCTGATCCTTCAGATTCACCATTCATTGTCTGAATTTTAAATTTTTCATTAAATATTTTAAATTTATTTTTATTTTTATAAACGTAATTTTTATTAATAAAATTTTGAGAGGATCCCGTGTCAATAAGTATAAATAATTTTTGTAATTCAATATAAGGTAATTTTGATATCATATTAATCGCTAGGGATTCAAATCTACGTGTTGATCCAACTGAAAATTTTCATCGTAAATTAAATCTTCGGTTTCATTGCAAATGTCGGTGTCGACCGTTTCCAATTGTTCTTGGAATGCTATCTGGTTTTCTGTACCAGTGGCGGCGTCATCGCTTTCTACATTATTTAGTTCTTCAGAAATATAATTTTGCCTTCCATAGGGAGTAAAATTGTTTGGTTTGGTTTTGTATGTTTTAAATGTGCGTGTCGAAATTGACATGGGTGTAGGTGCAGGTTGTTGCATGCGTTGTGATCTTGCTGGTTGCGAAGGAAATTTATATGATGGACCAGGCTGGTAAAATTGTTGTTGCACTGGTTTAGGTTGCGGGTATTTTAGCATTGGAGATGCATGTGGTCTAGTTTGGGAGTTACTCGTATTCGATTGTGATTGATTTGTATTCGAGTTAATTTTATAATATTGAAAATCGTTAGTTAATAAATTATTTATTTCATCTAACGTGCCAGGATTTCTAGCAGCTAATTGTGACTTAAAAGGTTCTCTGCAGTTTCTAATGAAACATTGAGTAGCAAATTTATGTCCGAAAGTTTTAAAGTCTTGTACTGATTGAGGATGGTATTTAGTTTCAATATTATTAATATAAAGAAGAAATAACTCATTATATTTCTTGAGAAACTCGAAAATAGTTTCTCTATTTTGTTGCAATTGACATAATTCAATCATTAAAGTGCATTCGTTTCGTTTGTCCTGATATTGAGATATTAAAAATTCTTTTAAATCTTTCCAACTTTTAATGTTGGGACAAGTAGTTAAATATTCACTAGCTTTTCCAGTGATTTTCTTTTTAATAGTAATTAAAGTCAAAGATTTAGTAATTTCAGAGGGATTGCTCTGATTTATAATTTCTAAAATTTCCTCAGTGGCTTTTAGGAAATGAGATAACGTTTTCTTATCACCATTATATTCTGGTATAAGATCTACTACTTTTAATACATTGGTGTCCAAATTTACAAGAGCACCAGGGGTTACATTTATATGTTCATTCGGCATATTGAGTTGTTCAATATTTAAATTATTTAACAAATTAATTAAATCGTCAATTTTGACTTTAAATTAAACGATATTTTTACAAAAATACAAAGATAAATATTCTTACTTACAACATAATAATTAGTAAGATCTTCATAGGGTATTTGTCGATTTTCGCTCGACGGTGACGGGTGACGGGTGCTGATTTGCGCTCAGCGGTGATGCTGGTAGAGACGTTGGTCTGCTAGGCCAGGAGAATGTACGAACAGGAAACAGATGATCACCTTCGACGAGTTGTACTTCTGGAAGTCCTCGGATGATCGCCAATCTGCTTGTACCTTCTTGACTGATGAACTTCGTAGGTTGATTCGTCGGGATTGCAGGTGTTGCAATTGCCGTCAGAATAATTTTCTGATTGTTAAGTTAATGGTGAACACCAACGATTTTAACACTTTAACGAATTGATTCTTTTTAAGAATTTCGGTGTAAATCTCTTAACAATCCTACCGACTGCGCCAGTTATGTTTGTTCAATCAGAAAAGGTGTTTTTAAAAAATTTATTTAAGTTAGCAAAAACAAGATACAACTGTTCGCTTTTGAAGCTGAATACATTCTGACTATTCTATCAAAACACTACGCTGCTAAACTCCTCATCCTAGAAACTGCTGACATATTGTAATAGGAGTATAGAATGTGGTGCGATTCTGTTGGAACCGTTATCTAACTTATACCTAAACCAAACCCTAAACATAATCTAAACATACCCTAAACATCCTGCGCCGCCAATCATCCTCCACCGCCACGCCACCGCCGCCATGTATCCTCCGTCGTAACACCTCCGCCGCAACCTCATCCCAGTTTATAACAATGAATACTTCTTGAATCGATAATAATTTAGTATTAAAAGAAAATTTCTTTACTTGAACATCATTTGAATTCATGCATTCTTACTTTAGTCGATTATAATAATAATAATAAATGACAGCACAGTTTTATATTATTTTTTCTATTCCACTATATAAAATGTTGGTAATGTTTATTTATTTATTATTATTATAAATTCGAAACAAAGAATTCCATAGCTGGGAATAATATTAAGAATATAGTGTGTTATTAGCAATTGTCTAATAGAGGGAATAATAATGATTAAATATTTTTATATACTAGCAGACTCTTGTGTACTTTCTGTATTCAATTATTATGATACTGTTTATGGACCATGTTTAACGGCTTATGATGTACGTAGAATACAGAAAGTACAGAATAGTTGCGTTCGTTTCATATTTGGTTTGCCTAGATATGTGTCAGTATCCCAGCGTTTAAAAGAAATGGGTTGGTTAAATATGTCTAATCGCAGGAAGCATCATCTAGCATGTCTTATTCACCGCACCATTGTTTCTAATGTACCATCATATCTAGCGGATAAAATTTCACTCAGATCCAATATGCATGACAGAATTTTAAGAAATTGTATTACGTTACATACTCCTTTGTATCGAACTTCATTTTGCAAACGATCATTTAGTTACAACTGTCCTCTTATTTACAATAATATTTCCGATGATCTCAAACTATTACAACCACTTAGCTTCTCCCGCAACGTTAAAAAAAATCTGTTGTCCCTTCAATGAGTAATCTTTAACTTCTTTGTATATACGAATATATTTTTGTATTCTTGAAATTATAATTCTTATAATTATTACCTAAACCAAACCCTAAACATGCTGCGCCGCCTATCATCCTCTACCGCCACGCCACCGCCGCCATGTATCCTCCGCCGTAACACCTCCGCCGCAACCTCATTCCAGTTTATAACAATGAATACTTCTTGAATCGATAATAATTTATTATTAAAAGAAAATTTCTTTACTTGAACATCATTTGAATTCATGCATTCTTACTTTAGTCGATTATAATAATAATAATAAATGACAGCACAGTTTTATATTATTTTTTCTATTCCACTATATAAAATATTGGTAATGTTTATTTATTTATTATTATTATAAATTCGAAACAAAGAATTCCACAACTGGCAATAATATTAAGATTATAGTGTGTTATTAGCAATTGTCTAATAGAGGGAATAATAATGATTTAATATTTTTATAAAACATTGTGCCCATAGTAGGGCATATAAGTAAAATGTTTGTTATTAAATGTATAAATTAAAATGTGTTGCTAATAATATTTAGAATATAGTATGTTATTACCTATTGTCTAGTATCTGTGTTCAATTTGCTTCTACGCTAGAGGGAATAGTAATTATAAAATATATTAAAAAAACATTGTGCCCAGAAAAGAATAGATAAATAAAATGTTTTAATTGAAAGATGTTGGCCATGATGTTTATATTACTGAGTAAAATATTCAACAACACTACCAAAATATCACTTTAGTTTATTCCACTAGGTACCAATTTTATTTAAACAATTCGAATTAAAGCAAGCAATACCACAATACAAGATTCAATTAAAACATTTGATAATCAACATTTTAATTATCTGCCCTTTTATGGGCACAATGTTTCATAAAAATACTTAATAATTATTATTAGAATTGAATTGAACGCAAATACTAAGACAATTGCTAATAACATACAATATTCTAGATATTACTGCCAAGATATTTCAATTGAAACATTTAATTATAAACATTTTATTTATCTGCCCTTTTCTCGACTTAGCATGAAGTTATCAGTATAATAAAAATAATAGTAGTACGGAATAGCGTATATATAAATACAATAAAGTATAAGGTAGATAGAATCAATTAGAGTCGAATTGAACACAGATACATGATAATTGCTATTGATATGTATTTATTTATTATAAAGATCAGTTTCAGTTCTGCTCTTAATCTTGCATAATAAACAATTACGCAACATTGTATACTGTTGGATACAGTTTTTAAATCTAAACAATCTCCTAAAAATATCATCATATTGCCTATGTTACATATTTTAATTCAACACCCATTATGTTAAGATGTATTGTACTTTACCCTGCTTTATCTATTCTTCAGAAAATATAAAACTTTTATTTAATAACTCTCTCGCAGCTTACGGCCTAAAAGATATACTGGCATGAGGCATATACATTTATTTTTAACTATTTAATATTAGAATAGTTTCTTGTTCATTTTTCATACGGTATGCTTTAATTGACAACATACTATTTTAAACCAACACATAATTTGTAATAAATTGATATCTGTCTACTTACCAGCAAGTGTTGATTGGACCCTCGGCTGAATGACAATTTTTATCACACATTGAAAACAAAAGGATGCACTACACAAATGAACTTCATGTTAATTAATTAACTAGCCACACACTCACATAATTTACCGAGTATTTCCACAAATATTCAACAACACTACCAGAATATCACTTTAGTTCATTCCACTAGGTTCAAATTTTATTTAAACAATTCGAATTAAAGTAAACACTATCACAGTACACGATTCACATATCAATTCATTTCGGCTGTTCAAATACGACTGCATACAATTACGTTTACCTAGCTATACTGTTATTTAATTCTCAAACAAATTAGTAACGATAATTTACTTAATGAAGAATACAAATTATGCAATGAGACGTGAATAGTTTTATACAAGTCAGTTTATTGAAACCAAACAAACAATGATTCCTTTGCAAACATATTATTTAATTGTATTTAAAGTTAAAGAACTCTGCAAACTGTTTGTTGCAGTAAAAAAATATTATTGTAGAAAAATACCCCTTGTACAGACAACCAGAGACACAGTAGTGTAATGTGTGTTGTATACGTACAAGGTGTATTTTTAGAAGTCGATTTTTAAATTTAATTATGAATTAATTACTTGCGTCACCATAGTTGTTTATAAAGTGTGACAGCGTAATATCCGATGTCATTCTCCTTTTGTTCACTGTGTTGTCCCATCAGTTGTGGATTTCAATGTATATATCTACGATATGTATATATCCTCCTACGGTATATATGTATCGGTCTACGATGTATATATCGAATTGCCTCAGCCACCGAGCCCGGGACTTATAAATCCAGACCTTGCGTCCACCACGATGATCGTGAAGTAACCGTTAGTAGTCAAACGCAGTGTAGCAGCTGTGAAGTAGCTATGGCTATACCTCCAGTAAAGAAGTCCTGGCCAGGCTTACTGGGGGATACCATAGTGAAACTGGCGAAGAGGGTGAAATGGGGCGGAAGCTGGTAGGGTCGCCGAGGCAGCAGCGCGCGCGCTGCGAACTTTTCTGTGTTTTCATTTGTGTACGTTTACCATCATCTCCTCCATCCTATTCCTAGGCCTTGGGTTCATGCCATTGCACACCCCGGCATGAGCTAACCAGGCCGCCCCTCTGCCTGTGTGAAGCGAGACCTTGTCGAGGTGGCAGAGCTTAAGCCAGCCCCGCACCTGGGGCTGGCGACCAACGAGCTTCACAATTTTATTTTTGTTTCCCACTGTTGTTGCATTTTATATATTTTTGTTTCAGGTGGGCCCCAGCAGCTGGGAACGTGGACCAGGCAGCCAAAGGTAATTTTCTACCGTGGTTTTATTTCATTTATTTGTTTCAGGTGGGCCCCAGCAACTGGAGGCGTGTACCACGCAGCCAGAGGTAATTTTCTACCGTGGTTTCATTTATTTATTTGTTTTAGGTAAGCCCCATCAACTGGAGGCGTGGACCACGCTTCCAGAGGTAATTTTTTACCGTGGTTTCATTTATTTTTTTGTTTCAGGTGGGCCCCAGCGACTAGAGGCGTAGACAACGCAGCCAAAGGTGCCTCACTACAATCGGTAAATTAATTATTTTTAAGTATTATGTAAATAATTGTAATAATTAAATAAACATTGTATAACTTTTGAGTGAATAAATAATCTAAACTAAAAACAATATGTTTATTTAAATATGTGTATGTACAATAATATATTTTCTACTATTGTTGCATTTTTCTGTTACAGGTGGGCCCCAACAACTGTGAACGTAGACAACGCAGCCAAAGGTACCTCAATACAATTATTAATTTAATTAATTATGTATGTGTTATGTAAATAATTGTAATAATTAAATAATCATTGTATAACTTTGATGCGAGAATAAATAACCTAAACTAAATTATACATTTGTTTTTAAATGTGTACATGTAAAATCATTTAAAATAATATGGGGAGTGTATGAAACATAAAATATATGTTTGGATTTTAAATAACTTTATTCAATAACTAAAATTTCATTAGTAAAATTCTGAATTATATTCGGTTTGTATTTCATTGCAGACGTATAATGTTATATTAGCTACTCTGCTACACTTAATTCATTAATTAAATAATACTTCAAGTCATATATTCCTTATCAGATTGTCAAACAAGCAAAACAAAAAGGACACATAACAAGAACGAGAGCGATCATTATATGTATTGTCATTTGGGGCGAAACGAATAAGATTGAGTTTAGTTTGTTCAACAAGAACTACAAAACAAAATCACTAACCTTTTAGTTCTTAAGTTACATTTAATAAGTTTTCATACATTAATTGGCGCGGTTTTTATTTGCTATATAGAAGCAGCTTCTGTGCCATTTTATCACATTCGACACGGTTTCAATCAAATCAAACATTTATTTATTTTATTGTTGAACAAGTTGTTTTGGACGATTGCAGATTTAACAGCAGTTGGAATTAGTTGTTCAGTAGACTTGAAGTTTCCAGAGGGAAGCAGGACGTTTGAAGACGGTGACGTTGCGCGCGCGGCCTCCAACCAGGAGGTACACGTGCAGCGGGGCCGGCGGCGCCCGACGATCCGCGCGTCCAGCGCTAGCAGCATGCAGGTGCCCCAGAGGGCGTAGCTCCAACACTTCACCGCTGCTGATTAATAATGCGGCCTCCAGGTGTTGGGGTTACAGAAGCCGCCGCTCTGCTGGGGACAGTGGGGACTCGAGGCTCGCGTAATCTGACATACTTCCGCCACTTCAAGCCACGTAGCCCAGAAGTGACGAATAACTTCCGGCCTGCAAAGTGATTCATAACAAAGTGAATAACATTGTAAAATGTGTTAAGTGTTGGATGAATGTCATACCTGGAGGTTATCGTAGATGACGACCATCTTGGTAGTGGTGTTGTGCAGATGTACATCTGCACGAGGCGCCGGTTTCACATGAACGACGCCGCTGTCGTCTTCGTCGCTCAAGCTGGCGTTCGTAACACCGACAACCGGGACATGAAGCCGCCACCGCCACCGACTCCGAGATGAGGTGGTGTATGTGGTAGTCGCTAGAGTCCATCTTGTTGTTGAAAGTTCGAGCCATACGAGCTTCCAACGAGGTGGTGTTGTGTTGGAACTGGCCACTAACATCCACTCATTTTCAAGTCTCACTGGAGTATGGAGTAGCCGCGGCTACTTGTCCAAGTGCTTGCAGCAGTGTCCCATCTCCATAGGTCTGTCATACCTTCGTACACCTACACCTGCTGGTGCTAAGCTATCCGCATGACCTGATAGCTGGAACCACTGGTGGTTGCGAGTTTTTAAGAGGATGTCGCTTGCTGGAGATGTTAGGACGGAGGACATTCTGCAAGAAGAGAAAAAAATTGTTAATTTTAAAAAGGCCGAAGAAGAAAAATCAAATAACCTAAACTAAATTATACGTTTGCTTTATATGTGTAAATATACAATAATTTAAAATAATATGGCAAGTGTGTATAATAATACATACAATATATGTTTGGATTTTAAACAACTATATTGAATAGCTAAAATTTTATTAGTAAAATACTGAATTATAATCGGTTTGTATTTCATTGCAGACGAATAATATTATATTAGCTACGTTGTTACTCATTATATGTATTGTCATTTGGGGCGAAACGAACAAGATTGAGTTTAGTTTCTTCAACTAGAACTACAAAACAAAGTCACTAACCTTTTAGTTCTTAAGTTACATTTAATAAGTTTTCATATAGTAATTGGCACGGTTTTAATTTGCGGCGCCTGACGATCCGTGCGACCAGCGCTTGCAGCATACAGGTGCCCCAGAGGGCGTACCTCCAACACTTCACAGCTGCTCAGCCCGCTTCCATGTCCGCTGCTTAATAATGCGGCCTCCAGGTGTTTGGGTTATGGAAGCCGACGCTCTGCTGGGGACAGAGGCGCCTCGGGACTCGCGTAGTCTGACGTACTTCCGCGTACCTCAGATGTGACGAAGCAACTCTAAATGGCAGTGTAGTCATAACATCTTTGTTGTATTTCCCTGCCGTTCGGAAAGAGAATTTTTCACTTTCACCAAATAACTTCCGGCCTGCAAAGTGAATAACATTGTTAAATGTGTTAAGTGTTGAATGAATGTCATACCTGAAGGTTCTCGTAGATGACGACCCTCTTGGTAGTAGTGTTGTGCAGACGTATATCTGCACGAGGCGCCGGTTTCACATGAACGACGCCGCTCAAACTGGCGTCGAGGATCACGAGGCATGCACTTATCGTGGTGTCCAACGAGTCAAAGTTCGGTACCGTTCGTAACACCGACAACCGGGACATGAAGCCGCCGCCACCGACTCCGAGATGAGGTGGTGTATGTGGTGGTCGCTGGAGTCCATCTTGTTGTTGGAAGTTCGAACCATACGAGCTTCCAACGAGGTGGCCACTAACATCCACTCATTTTCAAGTCTCACTGGAGTACGGAGTAGCCGCGGCTACTTGTCCAAGTGCTTGCAGCAGTGTCCCATCTCCATAGGTCTGTCATACCTTCGTACACCTACACCTGCTGGTGCTAAGTTATCCGCATGACCTGATAGTTGGAACCACTGGTGGTTGCGAGTTTTTAAGAGGATGTCGCTTGCTGGAGATGTTAGGACGGAGAACATTCTGTAAGAAGAGAAAAAAATTGTTAATTTTAAAAAGGCCGAAGAAGAAAAAATTCGCTTAAATGCTTTGCAGATCTTTCTACTGAAAAATGCTTTAAATAAAATTTATAGAGCATTAAATTCTGCATCGGAATCTAAAGACAGATTTCCCTTCATATAAAATAATGTTGGATGAAAAAGCAGTAACAGTTTACAATAATCTATCTGAAAGATATTCTAACCTTTGATTGCAAATCACAAACTGGAACTATTTAATAATAATAATCAGTAGCCCTTAGAATCGAGGTGTGAATAGCATCCAATATATTTATAAAACGAACAAGATTCACTAACCTTTTAGTTCTTAAGTTACATTTAATAAGTTTTCATATAATAATTGGCACGATTTTGATTTGCGGCGTCCGACGATCCGTGCGACCAGCGCTAGCAGCATGCAGGTGCCCCAGAGGGCGTAGCACCAACACTTCACAGCTGCTCTGCCCGCTTCCATGTCCGCTGCTTAATAATGCGGCCTCCAGGTGTTTGGGTTATGGAAGCCGACGCTCTGCTGGGGACAGAGGCGCCTCGGGACTCGCGTAGTCTGACGTACTTCCGCGTACCTCATATGTAACTAATAACTTCCGGCCTACAAAGTGAATAACATTGTTAAATGTGTTTAGTGTTGAATGAATGTCATACCTGGAGGTTCTCGTAGATGATGACCATCTTCGTAGTGGTGTTGTGCAGATGTACTTCACATGAACGACGGCGCTGTCGGCTTCGTCGCTCAAGCTGGCTACTCGAGGTGGTGTTGTGTTGGAGCTGGCTTTACGCCACCAACATTCACTCATTTTCAAGTCTCACTGGTGAAATGGAACCTCCAGGAGTATCATGTTGTAAGGAGCAGCCGCAGCTAGTTGTCCAAGTGCATACAGCAGTGTCCCATCTCCATAGGTGTCATACCACATAGCGTCAGCGTCGCCTGCTTGTGCTAGGCGATCCGGATGACCAGATAGCTGGAACCACTGGTGGTTGCGAGATTTTATAAGGATGTCGCTTGCTGGAAATGTTTGATTGGTAGTTTGTTATTTTCCAAATCATTCTGAAAGTAATATCAATCACTCAATCATTTAATAGTAGTAACAACACAAAACTTAATAAAAATATGCCAACTTACAGTTAAACTCATGCTGAATTGATTGATTAGGGCCTCCGTACTCAAATCGTAATCAATAATATGAAATTAATTAATATTTTTATCATAAATAGTACAAAGAAATAATCTCATGATCACTAAGTGGTTTCTATGTTCCCTGAATGTTGACATTTCCGTGGCTGAATGCACCTGCATTACATCGAAAACTGAGCTGGGAATATATGATGCTTGTTGGACATCTGTTGTTGTTCTAATAGCAAAAATACACAATCTATCACAACACACACTCAATTTAACAATAAAACTTGATAATTTAATCATTGTAACAGTTATTAATTGATTTTTACTGAATTATTCACGAAATAAAACTTTGACAGGACGAACTGTAGTAATGACTGCTGAAATATGATGCCAGTGACATTTGTGTCAAAAGGAGTGAACTACGAACTGTCATTACTATTATTTTAAAATATAACAATTATTTCTATTGTCGTAAATAAGTGTATTAATCGATATTATCGAGTAATTAAAGAAAATAAATTGTATTAATATTGGTAACTTTGTTTAAGAGTTGGCACTAAATTATATATCTACCACTCTGTTAATCCCTTGCCTGTCAAAATATTATTTCATTTATTACAACTTCATTGACCTGCATATTTATAGACTGTTATACTAATATTATACTGTATTTTTCTGTATTTACAAATAATTTATTAAGTAATCAATAAATATGCTAATTTTAAATTAAATGTTATAACGGTACGTATGTAGTGACAGTTTGTCATGGCGCCAACTCTGCAAAAACTTCTCAACTATGATAAAATACTTCCGGTGTATAGCATTATAAAATCAATTATTACATTTATTTATATTTCTATATAATTATTAACATTCATATTTATAAGGGTTTACTTTATTAATTAATTCAAAATATTATTTAATAAACATTTAAGTAAATATGTCAGTTCAAACCGGAAGTAATTCATTGTAGTTCATAGATATTTTCAGAGATGTCGCAAATGGTCGCAAACACGAACTGTCATATAACCCTATATCTACTGATTTATTTTCTTGTTTATAACTCAATAATTATCAACTGTTGAACATATTTATGACAATATAAGTGAGTATTAAAATCTAGACAATCATATTATTGTGTGATACATAAAATTTGATACTTGTAAATGTACTTGTATGTAATGTAATGAGAAGTAATAAAAGTGTTGTGTGTAATTTTGATTTTTATTCATAGAGAATTTATCTAATTGTTTCTATTGACAATTCTAGGGTTATTGCTAAATAAAGCTGCAATAAATCCAGTGGAACAAGTTTCAATCATCCACCTTGGAGAGTTTAATACTTATTTAATGTTAAAGTTATAGGAAAAGTGTTGAATACTAAATATATCGTTGCAGTTTATTGACTTTTTGTGTGTTTAAAGTGTATTTCTATACGTTTAGTATTTTAAAAGTGCTTCAATGATATCGTAGTCAATTCTTGAACCTCTACATTGTGGATTCAGCTGTAAATTCGCTAAAGAAGTCCTCGAAGACTTCGAGTGCTCACCGAAGATTGGTAACACGAAGATGTAGTGTTATTGAGGATTGTTTTCCAGCTAGAGATACTTAAGGTATATTCAGCATACGTTTATGGCGGTGTTTATTTTGCTCGAGGAGTAAGTTTTGTTGGGGGTATAGACCGAGAGGCATTCTAGTTCTACTAGCATCCTAGTAAAGTATATCTTTCAAAATTTTGCGATGCGAACCGAATTGTCTAACATGTACTGAAACCCGGTGACTCGTTCGCGAACAAGAAAGTGATCCCGATCTTTTCGTTCAAATTGAACGGGTCGTTCGCGAACGACACATCTTTAATAAAAATCAGTTTTAGTTCTGCTCTTAATCTTGCATAATAAACAATTATATAGTTATTGGATACAGTTTTTTAATCTAAATATTTTTTTGTATTTACAACAATCTCCATATTAATAGAAATATCATCATATTGCCTGTTACATATTTCAATTCAACTCCCATTATGTTAAGACGTATTGTACTTTACCCTAGTTATTCTATTCTACAAATAATATAAAACTTTTATTTACTAACTCTCTCGTCAAGATATCATACAAGGAAGAGGCAAATACATTTATTTTTAACGATTTACTATCAGAATAGTTTCTTGTTCATCTTTCATACGATATGCTTTAATTAACAATATACTGCTGACGTACTTCCGCGTACCTCATATGTAACTAATAACTTCCGGCCTACAAAGTGAATAACATTGTTAAATGTGTTTAGTGTTGAATGAATGTCGTACCTGAAGGTTCTCGTAGATGACGACCATCTTCGTAGTGGTGTTGTACAGATGTACTTCACATGAACGACGCCGCTGTCATCTTCGACGCTCAAGCTGGCGTCGAGGATCACGAGGCATGCACTCGTCGTGGCGTCCAACGAGTTAAAATTCCACTGGTTGTTGCGAGATTTTATGAGGATGTCGCTTGCTGGAGTTGTTTGGTCGAGGATATTCTACAAGACAACAAAATTGTTTATTTTAAATAGGCCGAGGAAGTAAATTTTTTGCTTTAGATTCATTGCAGAACTTTCTACTGAAAAATGCTTTAAATAAAATTTATAGAGCATTAAATTCTGCATCGGAATCTGAAAGCAGATTTCTCTTCATATAAAATTATGATGAATGAAAAAGCAAGAACAGTTTAAAATAATCTATCTGAAAGATATTCTAACCTTTGATTGCAAAACAAACTGGAACTATTTAATAATAATACAATTGCTAATCCAAGAGGTGTTTGATGTTCGTTGTACTTTATACTTGTGCACAGCAGCTCTATACATTTTGTGTTGATCAAATTTCAGGTTACAGAAACGATTTCTACTGGAATTACTGGTGCCATGTACTTCATTCTGTTATACATCCAGCAGCTTTGTACACTCAGTGTGTGTCCCATTAGCGTCTCCAGTTTCAGCAACAGCTGCAATGTCTTCTTCTCTTCTTTAAATCGGTCCTACGACAACATAAAACTGTCAAATAGATTTTTGCACTATACAAACTAATATTTCAGACTTCACCAACAATTTACATATTAAAATGATCACGAGAAAATATTGAATCGATTGATGTAAGTTTGAAATATGTACACGATAATATTTTGGATCAAAATTGAATTTTTCCGTAACCACAAACAATGACAATTGAACACAAGACATGTGGCGTCATCATACAGCGATTGAGTGAACTAGAAACTATTAAGGGTGAGACGTAAGAGGGAAAGTAAGCAGTGCCGTAGATTTCATTTAAAATATCTTGGGCTACTAATTTTTAATACACATTTTTTAGCTAAAACTGTAACAATAACTATTTTTAACTTATAACCCATATAATTTTGAGTATATTAGGCTTTTTCTCGTTATTAATTAACGAATAATTAATCATTTATCAATAAAAATAAAATTACAGCATGCAAAATGATTAGAACGCCACTGGTAGATTTGCAAAGCAATCTGATTGGTCGAACGTATTTCAGGCGCTTAAACTTGCAATTTTAAATTATTATTAGTAATAAAATTACACATCTTCTATAATTAGTACCTCAGTTTAAGTTATCGTAAATTAATTTTGTTTTTAGTAAATTTTAAGTATTCTAATATATTTAAATTTTAAATGTATCCACAACGCGCCATGTTTTAAATCAATTGTTTCTGTCAAAATGTTTTGCAAAAAAATGTTTGTGCGAGGAAAAATTTAAGTTAGTTTATAAGTAGCTCTTGCCTCGTTCCGTAACACACACACACACACAATTAGTATTAAGGCCAGCGAATATATAAATAATTATGAAATGGTATTCAAACAGAATATATTTAGTTTTCCTATGTGAGTTGGTTAATGAGCTGTCAATGTGTGAGCCAAATTCTTACAATTTAATTATTTAATTCAGAAGACAATTGGATTAAAATGTGCACAACATAGATGTTGTTTTTCTCATAGTTCGCCCAGTTCCTCAATCCATAGAATTACATCGGAGCCCCCATCTTTACATATGGACTGTCAACATTGAGTAAGAACTTCCAATGATCTGCGACTATAACCAGGAGAAGAACCTGGACGTCTTCAACAGCAAGGAAAAAGCAGAATCATTACACAATAAAATGTATTATATTATCTTATAAGTATTGTAATATGTGTTTGTAAAGATTACTGTATTGAACTGTTGATTGTGTCGACATCGGACCAATTTAAAGAACAGATTGGGTTCGTTGTTCGATAATTCTAAATGAAAAAGGAAAATATGCTGTTGGGGTGTTGGGATTTGTGTTTTTTTATCTGCATGTGTGATATATATATTGCCCGTGAGCAATTTTTTTCGGAATTATCTTTGCTGCGCTTCACGCAAGTGATTAAATTAAATTTTTCTTGTTTAAATTCACAATTAAAAAAAATCTTTTGGAAAATCATCCAGCGTCCCACGCAAATTTTTTTTTGGCTATTTATTTTTCATTCATAATTTACGAATAGTTTTTAAAAAATTATCCACCATTCTACGTAATTATGTTCAACTAATTTTGTATTGCAATAATGTAAAGTATCTATAGAATAATCCTGATATAGTTATTTACGATACAGGTACGTAAAGCTAGTCTTTAGTCACAAATGGGTCAATTCCTTGGCGGATTCTCCACATATTTATACACTATGTTAGGAGGAACAGCAACAACTACGTTCTATCAGACAAATTTGACGTTGTATATTTAGTGACAAGATTTACTGTCAACAATTTTATATTTGTATAAATACAATATAATATAATAATAAATACATCACACATATCTGAATCAAAAATCATTTATAATTTAACAACGATGATACAGTCTTCGTTCATTTAAAGATAGTTTTAACAATTGATTCAAAGTTTTCTTCCTCGTGTGCATCAGAAATAAAAACATAATACTGATTCTTATAGATAAAACGATTTTAATATCTCCTGGAATAACTCTAAAACAGTAAATAAAAGATGTTTGTTGCCATGTAGCAAGCTTGTCCAGCAACAAAATCAATCATGTTTTGTCATCTCCGGAGACTTTATATATTCCGGTTACAAATTCCGGCAAGTGTTTCAGTTACTCCATTCGATTCTTCGGTTTTGATTTAATAATTAACACTATTTCCACCCCGATTCATCGTTTAGTATAGAATTTTATGGGTGATAAACTTACTCCGGAGAGATCAACTGCAAATAATGATGTACCTTTGATACAAATATGTTAATTGCACTTTCAATGTCTGAAATCCAGTTTATTCCATACCCTCCTTTCCTCCTCCTTGGATAATTCGACTTTAATCATTCAATGAAATACTTCACAGTTTGATTTTGATGTCAATTTTGAGGAAAACTCAAGCAAAAACCATTCCTCTGCCTAAAACTTGTAGCAGTTTGTAATAAATATGAATTGTATATAACAACAGAGTACAATTATACCTGTAACATAGTTTTCTTTGATTTGTTGAGATACTTCAAGTATTTATCAGTATAGGGAACGGGCACACATGTGACATCGATCAGCTGTTTGGGTATTAACTGTCAGTGGAGATTTTCAGTACATTTATTTGCACGTTTAAAAATTTTTTAAAGGTTTTATTTTTAATATTGTGTGGTTTTGCGATTATAGTTTGTGCGTTGTGGTACCAAAAGTGTGTAAAAATAAAATTTAATTAATTTATTTTCGTAGTATCACAGTATAAGAATTTCTTATACTGTGGTACAACGAAAACAGTACAGAATAAAATAAATAAATTTTATTTTTACGCACTTTTGGTTCCCCAACGCACAAACTATAATCGCAAACACACACAATATTAAAAATAAAACCTTTAAAAAAAATTTTAAACGAGCAAATAAATGTACTGAAAATCTCAACTGACAGTTAATACCCAAACAGCTGATCGAGGTCACATGTGTGCCCGTTCCCTTATATGTGTTTAATACTTTTCAAATGTATACGAATATAAAAGTTTTAAAGTGGTATGTGTCAAAAAATGAAAACAATACAAGTGGCGTCATCATACAGCGATTGCGTGAACTAGTAGCAGCGAGGGGAAGGAGGTAGGTTACCAGCGGCGTAGATTTCTTTTAAACTATCCTGGGCTATTAATTTTTAATTCACATTTTTTAGCTAAAACTGTAACAATAAATATTTTTAACTTATAACCCATATAATTTTGTGTATATTAGGCTATTTTTCGTTATTAATTAAGAAATAATTAATCATTTATCAATAAAAATAAAATTAAAGCATGCAAAATGATCAGAACGCCACTGTTACATGTGCAAGCAATCTGATTGGTCGAACATATTTCAAGACTTAAAATTACAATTTTAAATTATTATTTATTATATTATATAAATTTACACAGCTTTTAACTAATCGAACCCATCATCTACGGAAAATAGAGGCTTCTCTATTTTTTATCAATGAATATAAGCTACCGCATTATTTTCTAACCTTAAATTACGAATCTCTGTTGTGTCAATCTGATATATATTTTTCGTGTAATCTTTAAAAGTATATCAATTGTATTACAGTTTGAATGATCCATGTTTACGTTCAGAAGCTGCGTTTTGGCCAATGTGTTTACCTACCACAAGTGATAAGAAATGATCTCAGATAATTGCGGAAATATATCTGCTTATTGAATCTTGTATTCAACACATTCACATGCAGAAAGAAACAGATACTACAAGGGGACATGGTAAAGCTAAAATTGTAGTTTCATGTACAAAAAACAAACTTTAATCTGATTTATTAACAATTATAGTTTTTAGACAGCAGATGGTCCGTTAGAAGTAAAAAGTGTCTCCATTTTCTGAGAGTTTCTAAATCGCTTGGGCTTCTTTGTCAACTATAGAGTGCTTTCGGTCTGTGTGTAAAAGAGTTCTCGATAAGAAGGCTACTGGACGACCAGACTGAGACATAGAAACAGCTATGGCAAAATGGCAATTGTTTAGCATTCATAAAGTTCTGTAAATTTTTGTCGTTCTTCCTAATCTAAATACGCAAAAGTATCCTTTAATTCTACGATTTAATGACTTCATTCATGATTGTTTGAAAAGCGGCTACACCGAAGGGAATTCTCTTAAATAGCTGGCCACAAGCTTCAAATGCAGTAAAAGGTCTATCAGTTTCGATGATAAGCAGAGCGAAGTAAACACTGTATAATTAGCTACTTTGTTGACAATATCCTCTATTCTTGGCAGTGGATTTTCATTTGTTGAGCTCTCCATGGCGATCAACTTGCTTCTATTTCTATAAATGATTTAGTGTCTGTCATATATTTTAGATAACTATACGTTGTCTAGCAACGCTTTATTATGTTAACTGTCATTCTATTTGTACTGAATTTCATGTGTACAATTTTGCTGAATAAAACTTATTTTCTGGAGGTTTAAACTGATTAGTTTATTACAGTGTCACTTTCTGAATGTGAACGAGATATAATGGAAATGGGTTTACAGTGCGTTGACAAATTGAAAAATAGTGACGCTGGTTATTATGTTCTACACACTTTTGAATAGTGTCCTTTGTTTCCACAGTTATTGCAGTTTACATTTCTGGCTGGACATCGATTACGGAGATGAAATCCGGAACCACAGAAGACACAAGTGCATCAATTGATTCATTATCTATTAGCTGAGAATTAGGATTAGTAGGAAGCAGCGCAGCAGGCAGAGGAATGTTAAAAACACGTAAATTTATCTTGCTCCAAATAACAATTATACGCGATTAAAAAACATGTATTATACATCAAAATGACCGGTGAACTCTCCTCTTTCTACCAGTATATAAATTGTATATGTTAATATGTCTGAAACGAAATTAAAAATCGAAAACAGCGAACGCAAATGTTACATGGTGCAAGGAGGATGCAGAGCATCAGGCAGAGGAAGGTTAAAAACACGTAAATTTATCTTGCTCCAAATAACAATTATACTCGATTAAAAAACATGTATTATACATCAAAATGACCGGTGAACTCTCCTCTTTCTACCAGTATATAAATTGTATATGTTAATATGTCTGAAACGAAATTAAAAATCGAAAACAGCGAACGCAAATGTTACATGGTGCAGGGAGGACGCAGCGCGGCAGGCCTGGGAATGTTAAAAAAACGTAAATTTATCTTGCTCCAAATAACAATTATACGCGATTAAAAAACATGTATTATACATCAAAATGACCGGTGAACTCTCCTCTTTCTACCAGTATATAAATTGTATATGTTAATATGTCTGAAACGAAATTAAAAATCGAAAACAGCGAACGCAAATGTTACATGGTGCAGGGAGGACGCAGCGCGGCAGGCCTGGGAATGTTAAAAAAACGTAAATTTATCTTGCTCCAAATAACAATTATACGCGATTAAAAAACATGTATTATACATCAAAATGACCGGTGAACTCTCCTCTTTCTACCAGTATATAAATTGTATATGTTAATATGTCTGAAACGAAATTAAAAATCGAAAACAGCGAACGCAAATGTTACATGGTGCAGGGAGGACGCAGCGCGGCAGGCCTGGGAATGTTAAAAAAACGTAAATTTATCTTGCTCCAAATAACAATTATACGCGATTAAAAAACATGTATTATACATCAAAATGACCGGTGAACTCTCCTCTTTCTACCAGTATATAAATTGTATATGTTAATATGTCTGAAACGAAATTAAAAATCGAAAACAGCGAACGCAAATGTTACATGGTGCAGGGAGGCCGCAGCGCGGCAGGCCTGGGAATGTTAAAAAAACGTAAATTTATCTTGCTCCAAATAACAATTATACGCGATTAAAAAACATGTATTATACATCAAAATGACCGGTGAACTCTCCTCTTTCTACCAGTATATAAATTGTATATGTTAATATGTCTGAAACGAAATTAAAAATCGAAAACAGCGAACGCAAATGTTACATGGTGCAGGGAGGACGCAGCGCGGCAGGCAGAGGAATGTTAAAAAAACGTAAATTTATCTTGCTCCAAATAACAATTATACGCGATTAAAAAACATGTATTATACATCAAAATGACCGGTGAACTCTCCTCTTTCTACCAGTATATAAATTGTATATGTTAATATGTCTGAAAAGAAATTAAAAATCGAAAACAGCGAACCCAAATGTTACATGGTGCAAGGAGGAATCAGAGCAGCAGGCAGAGGAAGGTTAAAAATATGTAAATTTATCTTGCTCCAAATAACAATTATACGCGATTAAAAAACATGTATTATACATCAAAATGACCGGTGAACTCTCCTCTTTCTACCAGTATATAAATTGTATATGTTAATATGTCTGAAACGAAATTAAAAATCGAAAACAGCGAACGCAAATGTTACATGGTGCAGGGAGGACGCAGCGCGGCAGGCCTGGGAATGTTAAAAAAACGTAAATTTATCTTGCTCCAAATAACAATTATACGCGATTAAAAAACATGTATTATACATCAAAATGACCGGTGAACTCTCCTCTTTCTACCAGTATATAAATTGTATATGTTAATATGTCTGAAACGAAATTAAAAATCGAAAACAGCGAACGCAAATGTTACATGGTGCAAGGAGGCTGCAGAGCATCAGGCAGAGGAAGGTTAAAAACACGTAAATTTATCTTGCTCCAAATAACAATTATACGCGATTAAAAAACATGTATTATACATCAAAATGACCGGTGAACTCTCCTCTTTCTACCAGTATATAAATTGTATATGTTAATATGTCTGAAACGAAATTAAAAATCGAAAACAGCGAACGCAAATGTTACATGGTGCAGGGAGGACGCAGCGCGGCAGGCCTGGGAATGTTAAAAAAACGTAAATTTATCTTGCTCCAAATAACAATTATACGCGATTAAAAAACATGTATTATACATCAAAATGACCGGTGAACTCTCCTCTTTCTACCAGTATATAAATTGTATATGTTAATATGTCTGAAACGAAATTAAAAATCGAAAACAGCGAACGCAAATGTTACATGGTGCAAGGAGGATGCAGAGCATCAGGCAGAGGAAGGTTAAAAACACGTAAATTTATCTTGCTCCAAATAACAATTATACTCGATTAAAAAACATGTATTATACATCAAAATGACCGGTGAACTCTCCTCTTTCTACCAGTATATAAATTGTATATGTTAATATGTCTAAAACGAAATTAAAAATCGAAAACAGCGAACGCAAATGTTACATGGTGCAGGGAGGACGCAGCGCGGCAGGCAGAGGAATGTTAAAAAAACGTAAATTTATCTTGCTCCAAATAACAATTATACGCGATTAAAAAACATGTATTATACATCAAAATGACCGGTGAACTCTCCTCTTTCTACCAGTATATAAATTGTATATGTTAATATGTCTGAAAAGAAATTAAAAATCGAAAACAGCGAACCCAAATGTTACATGGTGCAAGGAGGAATCAGAGCAGCAGGCAGAGGAAGGTTAAAAATATGTAAATTTATCTTGCTCCAAATAACAATTAAACGCGATTAAAAAACATGTATTATACATCAAAATGACCGGTGAACTCTCCTCTTTCTACCAGTATATAAATTGTATATGTTAATATGTCTGAAACGAAATTAAAAATCGAAAACAGCGAACGCAAATGTTACATGGTGCAAGGAGGATGCAGAGCATCAGGCAGAGGAAGGTTAAAAACACGTAAATTTATCTTGCTCCAAATAACAATTATACTCGATTAAAAAACATGTATTATACATCAAAATGACCGGTGAACTCTCCTCTTTCTACCAGTATATAAATTGTATATGTTAATATGTCTGAAACGAAATTAAAAATCGAAAACAGCGAACGCAAATGTTACATGGTGCAGGGAGGACGCAGCGCGGCAGGCCTGGGAATGTTAAAAAAACGTAAATTTATCTTGCTCCAAATAACAATTATACGCGATTAAAAAACATGTATTATACATCAAAATGACCGGTGAACTCTCCTCTTTCTACCAGTATATAAATTGTATATGTTAATATGTCTGAAACGAAATTAAAAATCGAAAACAGCGAACGCAAATGTTACATGGTGCAAGGAGGATGCAGAGCATCAGGCAGAGGAAGGTTAAAAACACGTAAATTTATCTTGCTCCAAATAACAATTATACTCGATTAAAAAACATGTATTATACATCAAAATGACCGGTGAACTCTCCTCTTTCTACCAGTATATAAATTGTATATGTTAATATGTCTGAAACGAAATTAAAAATCGAAAACAGCGAACGCAAATGTTACATGGTGCAGGGAGGACGCAGCGCGGCAGGCCTGGGAATGTTAAGAAAACGTAAATTTATCTTGCTCCAAATAACAATTATACGCGATTAAAAAACATGTATTATACATCAAAATGACCGGTGAACTCTCCTCTTTCTACCAGTATATAAATTGTATATGTTAATATGTCTGAAACGAAATTAAAAATCGAAAACAGCGAACGCAAATGTTACATGGTGCAAGGAGGCTGCAGAGCATCAGGCAGAGGAAGGTTAAAAACACGTAAATTTATCTTGCTCCAAATAACAATTATACGCGATTAAAAAACATGTATTATACATCAAAATGACCGGTGAACTCTCCTCTTTCTACCAGTATATAAATTGTATATGTTAATATGTCTGAAACGAAATTAAAAATCGAAAACAGCGAACGCAAATGTTACATGGTGCAGGGAGGACGCAGCGCGGCAGGCCTGGGAATGTTAAGAAAACGTAAATTTATCTTGCTCCAAATAACAATTATACGCGATTCAAAAACATGTATTATACATCAAAATGACCGGTGAACTCTCCTCTTTCTACCAGTATATAAATTGTATATGTTAATATGTCTGAAACGAAATTAAAAATCGAAAACAGCGAACGCAAATGTTACATGGTGCAGGGAGGACGCAGCGCGGCAGGCAGAGGAATGTTAAAAAAACGTAAATTTATCTTGCTCCAAATAACAATTATACGCGATTAAAAAACATGTATTATACATCAAAATGACCGGTGAACTCTCCTCTTTCTACCAGTATATAAATTGTATATGTTAATATGTCTGAAACGAAATTAAAAATCGAAAACAGCGAACGCAAATGTTACAGTGTGCAGGGAGGACGCAGCATGGCAGGCCTGGGAATGTTAAAAAAACGTAAATTTATCTTGCTCCAAATAACAATTATACGCGATTAAAAAACATGTATTATACATCAAAATGACCGGTGAACTCTCCTCTTTCTACCAGTATATAAATTGTATATGTTAATATGTCTGAAACGAAATTAAAAATCGAAAACAGCGAACGCAAATGTTACATGGTGCAAGGAGGATGCAGAGCATCAGGCAGAGGAAGGTTAAAAACACGTAAATTTATCTTGCTCCAAATAACAATTATACTCGATTAAAAAACATGTATTATACATCAAAATGACCGGTGAACTCTCCTCTTTCTACCAGTATATAAATTGTATATGTTAATATGTCTGAAACGAAATTAAAAATCGAAAACAGCGAACGCAAATGTTACATGGTGCAAGGAGGATGCAGAGCACCAGGCAGAGGAAGGTTAAAAACACGTAAATTTATCTTGCTCCAAATAACAATTATACGCGATTAAAAAACATGTATTATACATCAAAATGACCGGTGAACTCTCCTCTTTCTACCAGTATATAAATTGTACATGTTAATATGTCTGAAACGAAATTAAAAATCGAAAACAGCGAACGCAAATGTTACATGGTGCAGGGAGGACGCAGCGCGGCAGGCCTGGGAATGTTAAGAAAACGTAAATTTATCTTGCTCCAAATAACAATTATACGCGATTAAAAAACATGTATTATACATCAAAATGACCGGTGAACTCTCCTCTTTCTACCAGTATATAAATTGTATATGTTAATATGTCTGAAACGAAATTAAAAATCGAAAACAGCGAACGCAAATGTTACATGGTGCAGGGAGGACGCAGCGCGGCAGGCCTGGGAATGTTAAAAAAACGTAAATTTATCTTGCTCCAAATAACAATTATACGCGATTAAAAAACATGTATTATACATCAAAATGACCGGTGAACTCTCCTCTTTCTACCAGTATATAAATTGTATATGTTAATATGTCTGAAACGAAATTAAAAATCGAAAACAGCGAACGCAAATGTTACATGGTGCAGGGAGGACGCAGCGCGGCAGGCAGAGGAATGTTAAAAAAACGTAAATTTATCTTGCTCCAAATAACAATTATACGCGATTAAAAAACATGTATTATACATCAAAATGACCGGTGAACTCTCCTCTTTCTACCAGTATATAAATTGTATATGTTAATATGTCTGAAAAGAAATTAAAAATCGAAAACAGCGAACCCAAATGTTACATGGTGCAAGGAGGAATCAGAGCAGCAGGCAGAGGAAGGTTAAAAATATGTAAATTTATCTTGCTCCAAATAACAATTATACGCGATTAAAAAACATGTATTATACATCAAAATGACCGGTGAACTCTCCTCTTTCTACCAGTATATAAATTGTATATGTTAATATGTCTGAAACGAAATTAAAAATCGAAAACAGCGAACGCAAATGTTACATGGTGCAGGGAGGACGCAGCGCGGCAGGCCTGGGAATGTTAAAAAAACGTAAATTTATCTTGCTCCAAATAACAATTATACGCGATTATTTCACTCATTACAAATTTGACCAATCAGAATGTCTCATTTTCCATTGTTGTGCATTTTAGATAAGTGAATAAACAGCACCATGCTGTTTATTCGCGAGTAAATTGAAGCTAGCTTTTATATGCAAATTTTTAATATTTTGAAGGCATATTTAGCTGGATAATTAGTTGCAGAAGCAAGATACATACATGTTTTTTAGTTTTACTGGTATTCTATATCTTTAAACATGCTGAATTATTCAATTCAAGCTATTTTTATTTACAAATTTTTGACATTTATTTGACAAATAAAAAGAAAAACAATCAATTTGCTATAGTTACACTACAACAACATAATTTTACGGTGCTTTTTGTTTATGAGTGTACCGAATTATTTATGTGAAAATGTGTCAAAATCAACGTTTTAGTTCAATTTCTTCGGCAAATATTGAAGTATATGCTATGAATTCATGAAATAATCTTGACATATACCCCTCGTGCTAAAGAATTTAATCGATTAAATTTGATGTCTAGCTTATTTTAAAAATTTTGCTTTTAAAAAAGTGTTATCGTACATAATAATTTAAGATAAAACCCCTCGACCTGCGGTCTCGGGATTTTTTCAAATTATTATGTACTCAAACACTTTTTAAGCAAAATTTTTTGCATAAGCTAGACATGTCAAATTTATTCGATTAAATTCTTAGCACTCGTGATATAACTATTGATTAAAAAACATGTATTATACATCAAAATGACCGGTGAACTCTCCTCTTTCTACCAGTATATAAATTGTATATGTTAATATGTCTGAAACGAAATTAAAAATCGAAAACAGCGAACGCAAATGTTACATGGTGCAAGGAGGCTGCAGAGCATCAGGCAGAGGAAGGTTAAAAACACGTAAATTTATATTGCTCCAAATAACAATTATACGCGATTAAAAAACATGTATTATACATCAAAATGACCGGTGAACTCTCCTCTTTCTACCAGTATATAAATTGTATATGTTAATATGTCTGAAACGAAATTAAAAATCGAAAACAGCGAACGCAAATGTTACATGGTGCAGGGAGGACGCAGCGCGGCAGGCCTGGGAATGTTAAGAAAACGTAAATTTATCATGCTCCAAATAACAATTATACGCGATTAAAAAACATGTATTATACATCAAAATGACCGGTGAACTCTCCTCTTTCTACCAGTATATAAATTGTATATGTTAATATGTCTGAAACGAAATTAAAAATCGAAAACAGCGAACGCAAATGTTACAGTGTGCAGGGAGGACGCAGCATGGCAGGCCTGGGAATGTTAAAAAAACGTAAATTTATCTTGCTCCAAATAACAATTATACGCGATTAAAAAACATGTATTATACATCAAAATGACCGGTGAACTCTCCTCTTTCTACCAGTATATAAATTGTATATGTTAATATGTCTGAAACGAAATTAAAAATCGAAAACAGCGAACGCAAATGTTACATGGTGCAAGGAGGATGCAGAGCATCAGGCAGAGGAAGGTTAAAAACACGTAAATTTATCTTGCTCCAAATAACAATTATACTCGATTAAAAAACATGTATTATACATCAAAATGACCGGTGAACTCTCCTCTTTCTACCAGTATATAAATTGTATATGTTAATATGTCTGAAACGAAATTAAAAATCGAAAACAGCGAACGCAAATGTTACATGGTGCAAGGAGGATGCAGAGCACCAGGCAGAGGAAGGTTAAAAACACGTAAATTTATCTTGCTCCAAATAACAATTATACGCGATTAAAAAACATGTATTATACATCAAAATGACCGGTGAACTCTCCTCTTTCTACCAGTATATAAATTGTACATGTTAATATGTCTGAAACGAAATTAAAAATCGAAAACAGCGAACGCAAATGTTACATGGTGCAGGGAGGACGCAGCGCGGCAGGCCTGGGAATGTTAAGAAAACGTAAATTTATCTTGCTCCAAATAACAATTATACGCGATTAAAAAACATGTATTATACATCAAAATGACCGGTGAACTCTCCTCTTTCTACCAGTATATAAATTGTATATGTTAATATGTCTGAAACGAAATTAAAAATCGAAAACAGCGAACGCAAATGTTACATGGTGCAGGGAGGACGCAGCGCGGCAGGCCTGGGAATGTTAAAAAAACGTAAATTTATCTTGCTCCAAATAACAATTATACGCGATTAAAAAACATGTATTATACATCAAAATGACCGGTGAACTCTCCTCTTTCTACCAGTATATAAATTGTATATGTTAATATGTCTGAAACGAAATTAAAAATCGAAAACAGCGAACGCAAATGTTACATGGTGCAGGGAGGACGCAGCGCGGCAGGCAGAGGAATGTTAAAAAAACGTAAATTTATCTTGCTCCAAATAACAATTATACGCGATTAAAAAACATGTATTATACATCAAAATGACCGGTGAACTCTCCTCTTTCTACCAGTATATAAATTGTATATGTTAATATGTCTGAAAAGAAATTAAAAATCGAAAACAGCGAACCCAAATGTTACATGGTGCAAGGAGGAATCAGAGCAGCAGGCAGAGGAAGGTTAAAAATATGTAAATTTATCTTGCTCCAAATAACAATTATACGCGATTAAAAAACATGTATTATACATCAAAATGACCGGTGAACTCTCCTCTTTCTACCAGTATATAAATTGTATATGTTAATATGTCTGAAACGAAATTAAAAATCGAAAACAGCGAACGCAAATGTTACATGGTGCAGGGAGGACGCAGCGCGGCAGGCCTGGGAATGTTAAAAAAACGTAAATTTATCTTGCTCCAAATAACAATTATACGCGATTATTTCACTCATTACAAATTTGACCAATCAGAATGTCTCATTTTCCATTGTTGTGCATTTTAGATAAGTGAATAAACAGCACCATGCTGTTTATTCGCGAGTAAATTGAAGCTAGCTTTTATATGCAAATTTTTAATATTTTGAAGGCATATTTAGCTGGATAATTAGTTGCAGAAGCAAGATACATACATGTTTTTTAGTTTTACTGGTATTCTATATCTTTAAACATGCTGAATTATTCAATTCAAGCTATTTTTATTTACAAATTTTTGACATTTATTTGACAAATAAAAAGAAAAACAATCAATTTGCTATAGTTACACTACAACAACATAATTTTACGGTGCTTTTTGTTTATGAGTGTACCGAATTATTTATGTGAAAATGTGTCAAAATCAACGTTTTAGTTCAATTTCTTCGGCAAATATTGAAGTATATGCTATGAATTCATGAAATAATCTTGACATATACCCCTCGTGCTAAAGAATTTAATCGATTAAATTTGATGTCTAGCTTATTTTAAAAATTTTGCTTTTAAAAAAGTGTTATCGTACATAATAATTTAAGATAAAACCCCTCGACCTGCGGTCTCGGGATTTTTTCAAATTATTATGTACTCAAACACTTTTTAAGCAAAATTTTTTGCATAAGCTAGACATGTCAAATTTATTCGATTAAATTCTTAGCACTCGTGATATAACTATTGATTAAAAAACATGTATTATACATCAAAATGACCGGTGAACTCTCCTCTTTCTACCAGTATATAAATTGTATATGTTAATATGTCTGAAACGAAATTAAAAATCGAAAACAGCGAACGCAAATGTTACATGGTGCAAGGAGGCTGCAGAGCATCAGGCAGAGGAAGGTTAAAAACACGTAAATTTATATTGCTCCAAATAACAATTATACGCGATTAAAAAACATGTATTATACATCAAAATGACCGGTGAACTCTCCTCTTTCTACCAGTATATAAATTGTATATGTTAATATGTCTGAAACGAAATTAAAAATCGAAAACAGCGAACGCAAATGTTACATGGTGCAGGGAGGACGCAGCGCGGCAGGCCTGGGAATGTTAAGAAAACGTAAATTTATCATGCTCCAAATAACAATTATACGCGATTAAAAAACATGTATTATACATCAAAATGACCGGTGAACTCTCCTCTTTCTACCAGTATATAAATTGTATATGTTAATATGTCTGAAACGAAATTAAAAATCGAAAACAGCGAACGCAAATGTTACATGGTGCAAGGAGGAATCAGAGCAGCAGGCAGAGGAAGGTTAAAAATATGTAAATTTATCTTGCTCCAAATAACAATTATACGCGATTAAAAAACATGTATTATACATCAAAATGACCGGTGAACTCTCCTCTTTCTACCAGTATATAAATTGTATATGTTAATATGTCTGAAACGAAATTAAAAATCGAAAACAGCGAACGCAAATGTTACATGGTGCAGGGAGGACGCAGCGCGGCAGGCCTGGGAATGTTAAAAAAACGTAAATTTATCTTGCTCCAAATAACAATTATACACGATTAAAAAACATGTATTATACATCAAAATGACCGGTGAACTCTCCTCTTTCTACCAGTATATAAATTGTATATGTTAATATGTCTGAAACGAAATTAAAAATCGAAAACAGCGAACGCAAATGTTACATGGTGCAAGGAGGATGCAGAGCATCAGGCAGAGGAAGGTTAAAAATATGTAAATTTATCTTGCTCCAAATAACAATTATACGCGATTAAAAAACATGTATTATACATCAAAATGACCGGTGAACTCTCCTCTTTCTACCAGTATATAAATTGTATATGTTAATATGTCTGAAACGAAATTAAAAATCGAAAACAGCGAACGCAAATGTTACATGGTGCAGGGAGGACGCGGTGCGGCAGGCCTGGGAATGTTAAAAAAACGTAAATTTATCTTGCTCCAAATAACAATTATACGCGATTAAAAAACATGTATTATACATCAAAATGACCGGTGAACTCTCCTCTTTCTACCAGTATATAAATTGTATATGTTAATATGTCTGAAACGAAATTAAAAATCGAAAACAGCGAACGCAAATGTTACATGGTGCAAGGAGGATGCAGAGCATCAGGCAGAGGAAGGTTAAAAACACGTAAATTTATCTTGCTCCAAATAACAGTTATACGCGATTAAAAAACATGTATTATACATCAAAATGACCGGTGAACTCTCCTCTTTCTACCAGTATATAAATTGTATATGTTAATATGTCGGAAACGAAATTAAAAATCGAAAACAGCGAACGCAAATGTTACATGGTGCAGGGAGGACGCAGCGCGGCAGGCCTGGGAATGTTAAGAAAACGTAAATTTATCTTGCTCCAAATAACAATTATACGCGATTAAAAAACATGTATTATACATCAAAATGACCGGTGAACTCTCCTCTTTCTACCAGTATATAAATTGTATATGTTAATATGTCTGAAAAGAAATTAAAAATCGAAAACAGCGAACGCAAATGTTACATGGTGCAAGGAGGAATCAGAGCAGCAGGCAGAGGAAGGTTAAAAATATGTAAATTTATCTTGCTCCAAATAACAATTATACGCGATTAAAAAACATGTATTATACATCAAAATGACCGGTGAACTCTCCTCTTTCTACCAGTATATAAATTGTATATGTTAATATGTCTGAAAAGAAATTAAAAATCGAAAACAGCGAACGCAAATGTTACATGGTGCAAGGAGGAATCAGAGCAGCAGGCAGAGGAAGGTTAAAAATATGTAAATTTATCTTGCTCCAAATAACAATTATACGCGATTAAAAAACATGTATTATACATCAAAATGACCGGTGAACTCTCCTCTTTCTACCAGTATATAAATTGTATATGTTAATATGTCTGAAAAGAAATTAAAAATCGAAAACAGCGAACGCAAATGTTACATGGTGCAAGGAGGAATCAGAGCAGCAGGCAGAGGAAGGTTAAAAATATGTAAATTTATCTTGCTCCAAATAACAATTATACGCGATTAAAAAACATGTATTATACATCAAAATGACCGGTGAACTCTCCTCTTTCTACCAGTATATAAATTGTATATGTTAATATGTCTGAAAAGAAATTAAAAATCGAAAACAGCGAACGCAAATGTTACATGGTGCAAGGAGGAATCAGAGCAGCAGGCAGAGGAAGGTTAAAAATATGTAAATTTATCTTGCTCCAAATAACAATTATACGCGATTAAAAAACATGTATTATACATCAAAATGACCGGTGAACTCTCCTCTTTCTACCAGTATATAAATTGTATATGTTAATATGTATGAAACGAAATTAAAAATCGAAAACAGCGAACGCAAATGTTACATGGTGCAGGGAGGACGCAGCGCGGCAGGCAGAGGAATGTTAAAAAAACGTAAATTTATCTTGCTCCAAATAACAATTATACGCGATTAAAAAACATGTATTATACATCAAAATGACCGGTGAACTCTCCTCTTTCTACCAGTATATAAATTGTATATGTTAATATGTCTGAAAAGAAATTAAAAATCGAAAACAGCGAACGCAAATGTTACATGGTGCAAGGAGGAATCAGAGCAGCAGGCAGAGGAAGGTTAAAAATATGTAAATTTATCTTGCTCCAAATAACAGTTATACGCGATTAAAAAACATGTATTATACATCAAAATGACCGGTGAACTCTCCTCTTTCTACCAGTATATAAATTGTATATGTTAATATGTCGGAAACGAAATTAAAAATCGAAAACAGCGAACGCAAATGTTACATGGTGCAGGGAGGACGCAGCGCGGCAGGCCTGGGAATGTAAAGAAAACGTAAATTTATCTTGCTCCAAATAACAATTATACGCGATTAAAAAACATGTATTATACATCAAAATGACCGGTGAACTCTCCTCTTTCTACCAGTATATAAATTGTATATGTTAATATGTCTGAAAAGAAATTAAAAATCGAAAACAGCGAACGCAAATGTTACATGGTGCAAGGAGGAATCAGAGCAGCAGGCAGAGGAAGGTTAAAAATATGTAAATTTATCTTGCTCCAAATAACAATTATACGCGATTAAAAAACATGTATTATACATCAAAATGACCGGTGAACTCTCCTCTTTCTACCAGTATATAAATTGTATATGTTAATATGTATGAAACGAAATTAAAAATCGAAAACAGCGAACGCAAATGTTACATGGTGCAGGGAGGACGCAGCGCGGCAGGCAGAGGAAGGTTAAAAACACGTAAATTTATCTTGCTCCAAATAACAATTATACGCGATTAAAAAACATGTATTATACATCAAAATGACCGGTGAACTCTCCTCTTTCTACCAGTATATAAACTGTATATGTTAATATGTCTGAAACGAAATTAAAAATCGAAAACAGCGAACGCAAATGTTACATGGTGCAGGGAGGACGCAGCGCGGCAGGCCTGGGAATGTTAAGAAAACGTAAATTTATCATGCTCCAAATAACAATTATACGCGATTAAAAAACATGTATTATACATCAAAATGACCGGTGAACTCTCCTCTTTCTACCAGTATATAAATTGTATATGTTAATATGTCTGAAACGAAATTAAAAATCGAAAACAGCGAACGCAAATGTTACATGGTGCAAGGAGGATGCAGAGCACCAGGCAGAGGAAGGTTAAAAACACGTAAATTTATCTTGCTCCAAATAACAATTATACGCGATTAAAAAACATGTATTATACATCAAAATGACCGGTGAACTCTCCTCTTTCTACCAGTATATAAATTGTACATGTTAATATGTCTGAAACGAAATTAAAAATCGAAAACAGCGAACGCAAATGTTACATGGTGCAGGGAGGACGCAGCGCGGCAGGCCTGGGAATGTTAAGAAAACGTAAATTTATCTTGCTCCAAATAACAATTATACGCGATTAAAAAACATGTATTATACATCAAAATGACCGGTGAACTCTCCTCTTTCTACCAGTATATAAATTGTATATGTTAATATGTCTGAAACGAAATTAAAAATCGAAAACAGCGAACGCAAATGTTACATGGTGCAGGGAGGACGCAGCGCGGCAGGCCTGGGAATGTTAAAAAAACGTAAATTTATCTTGCTCCAAATAACAATTATACGCGATTAAAAAACATGTATTATACATCAAAATGACCGGTGAACTCTCCTCTTTCTACCAGTATATAAATTGTATATGTTAATATGTCTGAAACGAAATTAAAAATCGAAAACAGCGAACGCAAATGTTACATGGTGCAAGGAGGACGCAGCGCGGCAGGCCTGGGAATGTTAAGAAAACGTAAATTTATCTTGCTCCAAATAACAATTATACGCGATTAAAAAACATGTATTATACATCAAAATGACCGGTGAACTCTCCTCTTTCTACCAGTATATAAATTGTATATGTTAATATGTCTGAAACGAAATTAAAAATCGAAAACAGCGAACGCAAATGTTACATGGTGCAGGGAGGACGCAGCGCGGCAGGCAGAGGAATGTTAAAAAAACGTAAATTTATCTTGCTCCAAATAACAATTATACGCGATTAAAAAACATGTATTATACATCAAAATGACCGGTGAACTCTCCTCTTTCTACCAGTATATAAATTGTATATGTTAATATGTCTGAAACGAAATTAAAAATCGAAAACAGCGAACGCAAATGTTACATGGTGCAGGGAGGACGCAGCGCGGCAGGCAGAGGAATGTTAAAAAAACGTAAATTTATCTTGCTCCAAATAACAATTATACGCGATTAAAAAACATGTATTATACATCAAAATGACCGGTGAACTCTCCTCTTTCTACCAGTATATAAATTGTATATGTTAATATGTCTGAAACGAAATTAAAAATCGAAAACAGCGAACGCAAATGTTACATGGTGCAGGGAGGACGCAGCGCGGCAGGCAGAGGAAGGTTAAAAACACGTAAATTTATCTTGCTCCAAATAACAATTATCCGCGATTAAAAAACATGTATTATACATCAAAATGACCGGTGAACTCTCCTCTTTCTACCAGTATATAAATTGTATATGTTAATATGTCTGAAACGAAATTAAAAATCGAAAACAGCGAACGCAAATGTTACATGGTGCAGGGAGGACGCGGCGCGGCAGGCCTGGGAATGTTAAAAAAACGTAAATTTATCTTGCTCCAAATAACAATTATACGCGATTAAAAAACATGTTTTATACATCAAAATGACCGGTGAACTCTCCTCTTTCTACCAGTATATAAATAGTATATGTTAATATGTCTGAAACGAAATTAAAAATCGAAAACAGCGAACGCAAATGTTACATGGTGCAAGGAGGATGCAGAGCAGCAGGCAGAGGAATGTTAAAAACACGTAAATTTATCTAGTAGTAGCATTCACAACATGGTTTGCGAATGTTGTCAAACTTAAATTAAATCTCCGTTTGATATGATGTGATTGTAGTCCAGCAATGAATGAATCTCGTACACAGTCATCTCTATTTGCTTCAGCTGTGACAGCTTTGAATTTACATTCTCGAATATGTTTACAAGAAGAGAGTTTAAGTCGAGCAAATGCTTCATTTATAGGGTTTTCAATATAGCGATAGCATCATTAAATGAAGCAGAATCATTCGCTTTTTCATATTGATTCGGTGAAACAAAGTTGATTAAGAGACGCAGCTTTTCCGATTCATTAGGTTGAACAGCTATGAAGAAGTTTGTAAAAGTTTTATGTCAGTGATTCCATTGCTGACCAGCACTGTTCGATTCTAGATCAATATCGAGTCTTCCGGGCTTCAACAGACGATCCATAATTTAGTTTAACAAATTGTTGTAGTATTGACCAAATTGTATGCTTTATTTAACTAAATACAACGTTCATAAATATTTCACAACACGAATTGACATAACATAACTTTTCTCATTATATTTCCGTGTTCAACGAACGTACAGAAAGAAAACAGACATCTCAAACCAAAGACAACTATGTACGAGGTATAATTGAACTCTTGTTATTATCTACAATTCAAATTTATTCCATTAATAATTTGAAATTGCAAGTTGAAGTGCTTGAAATATGTTCGACCAATCAGATTGCTTGAACATCTACCAGTGGCGTTCTAATCATTTTGCATCATTCAATTTTATTTTCATTGATAAATGATTAATTATTCGTTAATAAATAACGAGAAAAGGCCTAATATATTCAAAATTATATGGGTTATAAGTTAAAAATAGTTATAGTTACAGTTTTAGCTAAGAAATGTGAATTAAAAATTTGTAGCCCACGATAGTTTAAAAGAAATCTACGCCACTGCTAAGTTTCGACAACCGTGTCATCTCGCGGCGAACAACTAAACTATAAATTAATCGATAAGTTAGAAATGGACTAAATGCCACTGAATAAATTCTATTATTTATATTAATTAATTTAAAACATACAACTACATCGTGGATATTTAAACAAAGCATGAATCTAATAAAAATATTGTTTTGACAACCGTGTGTCATCTCGCGGCGAACAACTAAACTATAAATTAGTTGGTAAATTAGAAGTGGACTAAATGTCACTAAATTAATTCTATTGTTTATATTAATTAATTTAAAACATGAAACTATATCGTGGATATTTAGAAAAAGGCATGAATCTAAGAATAAAAATTTTGTTTTTAGAACCGTGTCATCTCGCGGCGAATAACTAAACTAAAATATTAGTCGGTAAATTAGAAATGGACTAAATGCCATTAAATAAATTCTATTATTTATATTCATTAATTTAAAACATAGAACTACATCGTGGATATTTAAAAAAAGGCATGAATCTAAAAATAAAAATTTTGTTTTGACAACCCTGTCTACTTCCGGCGAACTAGCAAACTATAAATCAGTCGGTAAATGACAGGCAAATTAAATGTCACCAAATAAATTCTATGATTTATATATAATATTAATTTGATTTTAAACATACAAAAACATCGTGGAATTTTCAAAAAAGGCTTCAATCTATGAATAAAATATAAGTTCTTGACAAGCGTTCCATCTTGCGGCGAACTAGCAAACTATAAATCAGTCGGTAAATGACAGGCAATTTAAATGTCATCAAATAAATTCTATGATTTATATATAATATTAATTTCATTTTAAACATACAAAAACATCGTGGAATTTTCAAAAAAGCCTTCAATCTATGAATAAAATATAAGTTCTTGACAAGCGTGCCATCTTGCGGCGAACTAGCAAACTATAAGTCAGTCGGTAAATGACAGGCAAATTAAATGTCACCAAATAAATTCTATGATTTATATATAATATTAATTTGATTTTAAACATACAAAAACATCGTGGAATTTTCAAAAAAGGCTTCAATCTATGAATAAAATATAAGTTCTTGACAAGCGTGCCATCTTGCGGCGAACTAGCAAACTATAAATCAGTCGGTAAATGACAGGCAAATTAAATGTCACCAAATAAATTCTATGATTTATATATAATAGTAATTTGATTTTAAACATACAAAAACATCGTGGAATTTTCAAAAAAGCCTTCAATCTATGAATAAAATATAAGTTCTTGACAAGCGTGCCATCTTGCGGCGAACTAGCAAACTATAAATCAGTCGGTAAATGATAGGCAAATTAAATGTCACCAAATAAATTCTATGATTTATATATAATATTAATTTGATTTTAAACATACAAAAACATCGTGGAATTTTCAAAAAAGGCTTCAATCTATGAATAAAATATAAGTTCTTGACAAGCGTGCCATCTTGCGGCGAACTAGCAAACTATAAATCAGTCGGTAAATGACAGGCGATTTAAATGTCATCAAATAAATTTTATGATTTATATATAATATTAATTTCATTTTAAACATACAAACATCGTGGAATTTTCAAAAAAGGCTTCAATCTATGAATAAAATATTAGTTCTTGACAACCGTTCCATCTTGCGGCGAACTAGAAAACTATTGAACGTACAGAAAGGAAACAGACATCTCAACAAACCAATGAGAACTATGTTAGAGTTATAATTGAATTCTTGTTATGCACAATTCAAATTATTACAAACTATACTTTAAACAGGGATTTTTCAAAATCTAGGACCTCAGAAAATTTCTGTGGGATTTTTGAAATCCTCAGTTTTGAATTAACAATATACTATACAAAAATATTTAAATATATATTTTTAAAACTCCATATAGCCTAAAAAATCTTAAGGAAGAAAAACCATCAAATAACCTTTTTACACGTTTCCTATCATGTAATGATGGCATTTTTTAATTAGATGTACATCAAATTTCTTCCACGTAAATACGAAAAATAAGTTTCTATTTACGTTTTAAATTATTTTTATCGCTTACAGGTGAACAAGGAATCATTATCCTTTATCGGTTTATTAAAGTCATTTGTACATAATGTTATGTACACCTACTATTTTATAAATAAAAATAATAATCTACATATTTTTGTTTCTTACAATATTACTGTAACTCAATTTTTTACCGAGATACGCCCCAAAACCCTTAAATGTTAGTGTAAATATAAATATTAGAAATTCAAGTTGTATTTTAGTTAAAATAAGCGCCCTGAAATTCATACAGGGGGTGCTCCGCCTACAAGGACGGGCTACACCCCAAAAAAATATGATTAGTAAAAAACCACCACCATAGAGCACACGTTAGGTGCCCCCCCCCCCCCCCCCCCCCAACGACGTACGCCCCGGCGACGAACGAAAAAAATCTAAACTTTACTATTTAAAAGTTATGATGTCCACCTGAAAATCCGAAATTTAAAATTCAAAATGTCATTTTTTATGTGGAGTGTTTCCCAGGTCAAAAAATTTTCAAGTGAGAAAAATGTGAAAGGTTGTATAAGGGAAAAGGAAGGTTGAACTCACTATGGAGTTCATAGATTTTGGGGTCAGAGCGACAGACAAGGTTACTCAACGTGTCAACCACGCCAGAGGCCAAGTCTTCCCCAAAGTAAAGGTAAAGGTTGTTGCTAGAGGTCATAGGTTCAATAAAATAATTCAAAAATTACTATTGAGATTTCTATGCAAAATAAAACATTGAAATATACGATTATAAATTAATAATTTTTAACATAAAGTTATATGGGGTCCTTTACTATTAAAAAAATATATTTTTGTATGAAATATTATCTAAATAGAAGACTATACACAGTTTTAAAAAGTCTTAATTGTTATTCACTAAGTCGAAATGATTTATTAAGTGTGTTAGTAAATAATTATAGTCACACATATCAATAGTATAAAAAATTATTTAAATAGAATTAAACAAACTTTTCGTGGTAATTAATTAAAATATACATGAATAGGTGTATTCCAGAAAAAAAATATAAATAAACTGTTAGATTATTGCAGTCAAACCATTGATAAATATTTGCTAACCTATGTCATTCAACATTTTTTTAATTTCGTCGTGTTACGCATACAAAACAAAGTAAAAATTATCAAATTTGGTGCCAATCGCTCAATAAAAAGAAAGTACAAAGAATTTGAAATAGTATAGATATGTGTGTAAGAGAAGCACAGAAAAACTATACATTGACGACTTCAAAATGGCCACCTTTAAAACTCTAATATCTTAATAATAATATTTTTTTAAATTATACTTTATCTAGTACGATTAGTTTTGATATAGTTATAATATAAATGACTTATTTGCTATTTTATGTCGCTAGTGAAGGACCCCATTCATAAATGTTAATTAAGTTAAATTGTACACTCCATATAAAAATCAACAATCCTAACTTGACCTGAAAACGCGAAAAACCGACCCGATCCCGAAAAAAATTCGCGAAGTTTACCTCATTCATAAAAAAATATTTATTCAAACAAATTAAGATTAATTATTTAATTATTTGCAAAATTTACTAGAAAATAATTGAGTTTTGTCGCGAAAGCCCGTATAAAATTCTTGTGTTGTCTTCGAGAAAAGTTATTTGATGATACAGGCCTTTGAGGGCCCTGTGAAGGCCCCTCAAGGCCTTTGAGATACAGATGAAATTTCTAAATATATTTGTAAGTCTTTGAGGAACTTTTAAGGTTTCGAAAAGCCTTGAATTTAAAGCAAGCCCGAGAGAGATTTTTAAACGATTGAAAGTAATTTATTTTTATAAAACAGTAAAATATCGCCCGTTTTTATTAAATGTTTCGGTTGTATTTCGAAGATTCGACGCACGACCCAACTAACACCACTACAACATGTGCCTTGGAAAATAAAGTACAATAATATGACCTACATCCTGTATTTTTTGGTAAAATCTGTAAAAAATAATTATTTCCAAGCAATAAACAATTAACTTCGAGCGAGTATTACGAAAGGTGCTTGTTTCATAATATTTATTAGGAAGTAATTTAATTAAAAATAATTAACTACGTAGATATACAGGTAGTAAATCATATATAGCAAGTGTGAAATATTTAAATAACATATGTAAAGTACATCGTGCATTATTGCAAAAAGGGATAGAGAAGAAGAGGCACATGTAAATTACTGACCTTGCCTTCTGTAGTTCTCCAGAACCTGCAACAATACAAACAAATATTTAGAACACTTCAAATAAATCCACAAAAAATATATCAGCTTCAACAATGAATTAAATATTTAAAGTATTAATTTAAAATTCAACCAACCATTTAGAAAGCTTTTTGCGAGCCTACAGCAAACTGCAACGCCTTCCTGAAGACCTGGTGGACTGCTCCTGGTGCACACACTTCGTAGACGGCACTTTACACCACTCACTACTCACTAACGAGATTTAAATTCGCGAATAAATCACTGCACTTATTCACAAATACACTACACAACACTGCACTTTTATTTTTAATCGCCAGTCTCGGTTCCGAACGTAATTAAACTGAATTTTGCGGTTCGATTTAGTTTGTTCAAGACAATTTTTTGCTGAATAAAATGATAGTAGTATTGGAAATATATTATTATTACATTTAAATATACAGAAAACAAACGTAAAATGTTTAAATTTATATGCATGACAAAATTATGCACTTTTTAAATATGCAATTGAAAATTAGTTTTGGATAAAAATTTACAATTTCTCAAAAAAAAACTCTATGAATAAATAAATCACAGTTTAAACTTACATTTGCATATGATTTTATATTCAAATCTTTAAAATTAAAACATAAAAATGTAATATTTCAACTACATACCTCCCGAATTTATTACGTAAACACCGGTACATACAATCGAGCCCCTCGCGTAATTTTATATATCAAAAAAATATATTTCCAAAATAAATATTTATCAAAATAACTAGAACAATGTCAGAACTTACTAAATCTTCAAAGAAATAATTCACTTCACAATATTTCACTCACTGAACTTAAAACCCGACCGACCAATGTACCACAACTAATCACACTGATCTCTGAAATCAAAAATGATATAAAATTGGGGAGGGGGTCGTGACGTCACGCATGCGCAGTTTTTTGGTAAAGGTTGTGACGTCACGCATTCTTCGAATTTTTTTGTTGCTCGAAAATAACCTGGATCTGCAATAGCAGATCTGCCACGCCCAGAATCGAACTGGAGCGGATTTATTGGGTAGCAATGGCTGGATTTTACTAGGGATCTGCAATAGCAGAGCGTTCCAACCCAGATTTGAACTGGGAGGATTTTTTGGGTACCTATGGCTTTAATTGTACTAGGGATCTGCAATAGCAGAGCCTCTCTAGCCAAAATTAGCTGGGATCTGAAATTGCACTACTAAATGCCCTGAAATAAAAATAGGGGAAATAAAAACATATTTATACATATAAATAATTTATTTTGCACACATAAATAATTATTTATTCAACAATAATACAAAAATATAATATATTATTCATTGATCTTGTTTGATGTACCTGTGAACAGAAAACAACAAAATATTCAACAAAAATAAAATATAAAATATAATTTGGGGTATGTTGGTCCCAGCTTCAGAGAACTGAAGCTGGTTAAGCTCTGCAACCGCGGCAAGGTCCACCCCAACTGCAGAGAAAATGTTTGCATCCCCTGGACGCAAACAATGATATGAATATGAAATGATATGAATGATCTGGAAAAGAATAAAAGAAAAGAGAAGAAATTGGTGGCCACCAAAGAAAAGAATGAAACACACACATAAAACACAGCTGGCTGCTGTGCTCTGCAACTCAGGATCCCGCATCTGAAAAGAAACAACCAGCCAGTTAGTAAAAGTTTAAAATGTATGTCATTATTTCTTGACTTACAAAATGCGAAAACCTGTGGGGCTCTGCAGTTGCAGATCTCTCGACTTGTTGGCAATGTCGAGGGGTTGTCGTCGTCTACGCCAATAAACCTGCGCCCCAAAAAATAAGTCAGACTTTGTCCACGAAAGTAAATAAACAAAAACCGCAAAAAATATAATTTGAAAACGAATTTAAATCACTTTTAATTTTTTCCAATACATTTTATGTACCAAAGTTGATTGCAATAATGTAAAATAAAATATACAATTCCCGAAAATTAAAACAGATATAAATTATCTTTTCTATTATCGAAATATGGACCTACAAATATTTTTTGGGAATACATAAATACATAAGAACCTTATGTATTGTCACACATGTTTGCCTGGTAAATAATAGGGGTACAACATATTATAATACAAATTATATCAAATAATTTTTATCAGGAAACACAATTTTTTGTTTTGAACCAAAATTAACGAAATTTTGTATATCCATATATTTTTTAAACGTAGAATCGATTGGTGAAGATCCTGGGTTCGTATCTCTTTTAGTTTTCAGTTTTTGTTTATTAAAAATCAATATTTCGGTAATCAATTCAAAAGTAATTAGTTTAATTAAATTCAAAATGCAACAATGATGTGCAGTAAAAATATACAGACATCTACAAAGAATACGAAACTGCAAACTAAATTTACATATGTTTTACTTTAAAATAAATTAGAGCAAATAATGTTTCAATCATTTTTAGGGGCATAAATTTTAAAGGAAATAAATTAAAATTTTGCTAGACTATCAATAAAATATTGAGGAATCAAAATATTGATTTTTAATTTGAATATCTTTTTTAGTTTAATTTATAGGTCGCCAAAGGTACAAAACATCATAGAAATTATATCAGATATATTTTTTAACGAAACACAATTTTCAGTTTGCTCTAAAAATTTAATACGTAGGTCAATTTTAACGAAATTTTGTATATTTATGTAATTTGGGTCGTAGAATCGATTGGTGAAGGTCCTGGGTTTGTATCTCTTTTAGTTTGCAACTTTTGTTTATTAAAAATCAATATTTCGGTAACCAATTCAAAAGTAATTAGTGTAATTAAATTCTTATGCAACAATGACGGGCAGTAAAAATATACAAAAATTGACAAAGAATACAAAATTGCAAACTAAATTTACATATGTTTTATTGTAAAATAAACCAGAGCAAATAATGTTTTAATCATTTTTAGGGGCATAAATTTTATAAGAAATAAATTGAAATTTTGCTGGACTATCAATAAAATGTAGAGGAATCAAAATATTAATTTTTAATTTGAATATCTTTTTTAGTTTTTAATTTATAGGTCATCAAAGGTACAAAACATAATAGAAATTATATTAGATACATTTTTAACGAAACAAAATTTTCAGTTTGTTCTAAAAATTTAATATGTGGACCAATTTTAACGAAATTTTGTATATTTATGTAATTTGGGCCGTAGAATCGCTTGGTGAAGGTCCTGTGTTCGTATCTCTTTTAGTTTGCAACTTCTATGTATTAAAAATCAATATTTCGGTAACCAATTCAAAAGTAATTAGTGTAATTAAATTCTTATGCAACAATGACGTACAGTAAAAATATATAGAAATCTACGAAAAATACGAAATTGCAAACTAAATTTACATATGTTTTACTTTAAAATAATATAGAGCAAATAAAGTTTCAATCATTTTTAGAGGCCCAAATTTTACAGGAAATAAATTAAAATTTTGCTCGTGTATCAATAAAATATTGAGGAATCAAAATATTGATTTTTAATTTGAATATCATTTTTAGATTTTAATTTAAAGGTCGCCAAAGGAAAAAAAACCTAATTAAAATTATATCAAATACATTTTTTAACGAAACACAATTTTCAGTTTCTTCTAAAAATTTAATACGTAGGTCAATTTTAACGAAATTTTGTATATTTATGTAATTTGGGCCGTAGAATCGATTGGTGAAGGTCCTAGGTTCGTATCTCTTTTAGTTTGCAACTTTTGTTTATTAAAAATCAATAATTCAGTAACCAACTCAAAAGTAATTAGTTTAATTAAATTCTTACGCAATGACGTGCAGTAAAAATATATAGAAATCTACAAAAAAATACAAAATTGAAAACTAAATTTACATGTTTTACTTTAAAATAATATAGGAAATAAATTAACATTTTGCTAGTCTATCAATAAAATATTGAGGAATCAGAATATTGATTTTTAATTTGAAAATCTTTTTTAGTTTTTAATTTATAGGTCGTCAAAGGTACAAAACATAATAGAAATTATATCAGATACATTTTTTAATGAAACACAATTTTCAGTTTGTTCTAAAAATTTAATATGTGGACCAATTTTAACGAAATTTTGTATATTTATGTAATTTGGGTTGTAGAATCGATTGGCGAAGGTCCTAGGTTCGTATCTCTTTTAGTTTGCAACTTTTGTTTATTAAAAATCAATAATTCAGTAACCAATTTAAAAAGCAATTAAGTTAATTAAAATGTTGTGCAACTATGACCCGTAGAAAAATATATAGAAATCTATAAAGAATTGGAAATTTACATATGTTTTACTTTAAAATAAACTAGAGCAAATAATTTTTCAATCATTTAAGGAACATATTTGTTATAGCAAATCATATTTGATACGAAAATGTATTATTTATTTGAATTTTTATCGTTTACAGATCGAGATCGAGCAAGTTTTTGCCGGATAAATCGCCAGTGTTCGAGCTCGCGACCAGCAAAAATATAAAAACGTTTTTAAACGTTTTGATTTCATTATATTTTTTGTGTTTGAATTGTTGAAGATAAATAATAAAAACTTACCCGCTCTAGCGAGTTCTGGCGCTAGGTGTGATCCACCCCCCTGCAGGTGCACCTGCAGGGGTTCGGCGCGAAGGCTTCACATCCCGCGTTGTCCATCGCTGTTCATCCCCCAGGTCTCTCGTTCGAATCTGCCAACCACACTTGGTTTACCCAGTACTGCCGTCCCTTCCGACACATTTCACCCTTCGCCTTATTAAGAACTGTTACTTGTTGACGACCAACCACCGTAAATAGTCTGGCGGTTGGCCCTTATATCAACGCTGTCCGGCTACTTATAGCCTATGAAACAATTTCACAGTCTTAATCTTAGAACTCTTCGGGCGATGCCCTACTAAGCTCAGTTTTTTCACCGCGCATCCACCGCAACCTGGGCCCAGGTCTTATATACCGATAATACTTAATGATAGCTATTATCTGCGGTGGAATACGCGGCTACTTCGTAGCGCTGACCTCCGATAATACCGGGGAGGTACGGTCTACGATGTAGGCTACTTCCCGGCTACTTCGCATCATTCCCCTGGGTGAAACTATTCTCCCAATATATATCGGGGAAATCTGTGGTTGCCGGTCGGGACTTACGACAGTACTGGGCTGCAGAGACGGAGAGGCCTGGATCTGCTTGGCTGGAATTATGCGCTCATCTCGGATCGGCTGGAAACACTTTCTTCTTCACTTGAATTCACATTTTAAGCGTATGTGAATTGTAAATGACGACGACGTCGACGGTGTGTGAGAACGAAGGAGAAGTACGTGATCACTCACTGAGAGTTCAATGAGCAATGATCTAACGGGAACAATTAGTGGCGCTGCTCGACGTCATTCGGACTCTGCGCAGTTCAAACACAATTAATTAAATTAAAATCTCTGATTCACAAAAGTACATTCAATACAACAATTTTCCACATAGAAGAATCAAATTATTTTAAATCATGACAACTTTATACATCAACCCTGTAATGAGTACAGAGTTTATCTCGTTTTTGATTGATTTATAAATTCTCCATAAATATTAACGATTTACTACTTTGTCCATAGGATTCAAGTATTTGACTACAAAAGTTTATATTTTATTGAATCTGTTTAGTACCTCAATTTTTATACAATGATTTTATGCATTCAAACTAATCATTTAAGTTGAATATTTTAAATAATTCATACTTGCAATGTATCCGCTTTGATACAATTCCAAATTATTTGGACCAAAAATATGTACAGTCGATGTATCAATTTGTCAACTGTGTAAAGTCCAAAGTTTTATAATAAATTTTAAAAAGCTAATTTTGTTTACAAATTATACATGAACATAATTTTTAAAGTAGTAAAATGTGTCACTACAATAATGCAAATAATTTATGATCTGTGATTGGCAGACACAAATCACTGTGCTTTTCTGCCTGGTTCGGCTTGCCAAGATGTTTAGTAAAAAACTAGAGGCCGTAGAAATGTTTGGACGTCATTTTCGGAATCTGCAGTTCCCAATTCAATACTTTTTGTTCCCGAATACAAAATGAAAACTGTGTAATGAGATATAAAAATAATAGCCAGCTTGTGTATAATTGTGAGTTGAACTGGATTTGCACTTACGATGTGTGGTGGTCCTGTTTCTTCACCACTTCTGCACACCGAGTACCTGGAGCACCTGACGACGAATACGATGCCAATAAACAATTCATCTGCTCGTACTAGAGGTGTCATCGTGCATCTCGGAGGATGGTTTGTATCCGGAAGTTGAGATGGCCTACTGATACCAGCCTGCATCTTCCGGAAATGCCAGTAATCGCTCGCGGTGACGAATAACTTCCGACCTTCATAAGAAAGTAAATAACATTGTTAAAAATGTTTAGTGTTGAATGAATGTCATACCTGGAGGTTCTCGTAGATGACGACCCTCTTAGTCGTCTTCGTCGCTCAAGCTGGCATGCACTGGTCGTGGCGTCCAACGAGTTAAAGTTCGGTACCGTTGAGGTGGTGTATGCAGCAGTACCATGTTGTATGGAACAGCTAGTTGTCCAAGTGCATGCAGCAGTGTCCCATCTCCATAGGTCTGTCATACCAGATTGTAACAGCGTCATCTCCTAGTGCTAGGCTAACCGGATGACCTGATAGCTGGAGCCACTGGTGGTTGCGAGATTTTATGAGGATGTCGCTTGCTGGAGTTGTTTGGTCGAGGACAATCTACAAGACAACAAAATTGTTAATTTTAAATAGGCTGAGGAAGTAAATTTTTCACTTTAAATACATTGCAGAACATTCTACTGAAAAATGCTTTAAATAAAATGTATAGAGCATTAAATTCTGCATCAGAATCTGAAAACAGATTTCTCTTCTTATTAAACTATGATGAATGAAAAAGCAAGAACAGTTTAAAATAATCTATCAGAAAGATATTCTAACCTTTGCAAAACAAACTAGAACTATTAAATAATAATACAATTGCTAGTCCAAGAGGTGTTTGATGTTCGTTGATAGAATTTCAGGTTATAGAAACGATTTTTAGTGGAATTACTGGTGCCATGTACTTCATTCTGTTATACTTTCAGCAGCTTTGTACAGTCTGAAAATGATCTCGAGAAAATATTGAATCGATTGATGTAAGTTTGAAATATGTAAACGATATTTTGGGTCAAAATTGAATTCTTCCATGACCACAAACACTGACAGATACTATTGAAAAACGATGGCGCGAAATGTGATACCAAATTAAAACTTATCAGGATTATTCTAGATGAGTGTTTTATTGATACTTTACATTTAATAGCAATACAAAATTAGTATAATATAATTAGTAGAACGGTGGACGATTTTTTGACAACTTTACTCGTAAATATTGAATGAAAAATTAATTTCCAATTTCAAAAAAATGAACACAAGACATGTGGCGCCATCATACAGCGATTGCGTGAACTAGATGCAATGAGGTGGGGAAAATTACCAGTGGCGTAGATTTCCTTTAAAATATCGTGGGCTACTAATTTTTAATTCACATTTCTTAGCTAAAACTGTAACAATAACTATTTTTAGCTTATAACCCATATAATTTTGAGTATATTAAGCTTTTCCTCGTTATTAATTATCGAATAATTAATCATTTATCAATAAAAATAAAATTAAAGCAGGCAAAATGATTAGCCCGCCACTGGTAGATGTACAAGCAATCTGATTGGTTGAACGTATTTCAAGCGCTAAAACTTAATTTTAAATTATTATTAGTAATAAAATTAATTTACAAAGGCCAAAGAAGTAAATTTTTCGCTTTAAATGCTTTGCAGCTCTTTCTACTGAAAAATGCTTTAAATAAAATTTATAGAGCATTAAATTCTGCATCGAAATATAAAAACAGATTATCCCACGTAAAAACTCTAGTCAGCAAGTAATTGAATATTGTTTCTAATCATTACACATTCAATATTATGAATATGGTTGAAAAAAATGTTTTCATTTTGATTCATGGAAGTGTGTTGTGATCTTAAATTCTTATAAGTATCTATCGAAAAATTGTCATTTACCTAAGAGTACAATGTAATGGCTGACAAACAATTTAAACTTGCATAACAATAATAATTTTGTATTGCTGCTATATTTCTATGAGTTTTATTTCGTAATACAAACCAGAGACAACCATAAAACGTCAACAACTACACCAGTAACTAATGGATATCCTAGCAATAGTTCTACCGGCTTCTAACATATATCTGTAAATACATAACATTGATAAAGGTTTATACTTATTTTGTAATGTATATAAAATAATATTTATTTGCAATTATCCTACGGCCAATCATATTTTTAAGGTTAATTCATATGTAAATCGACCAAATGCATAGATAACTATATGTCCAAAGATGTTGGATCTACCGTGTTAGTTACTAATTCAGCGTACAGCTGAGAGATGTCACTTATGTAGCTTTACAAAATAAACAATGAATTTAAAAATCAAATGGCATTTCAAATAATGTATTCATGAAAATTACAAAATTATATCAGTAGAAATAAAGAATAATATTCTGTATAATTGAATGTTTGTAAGTAAAAACAAATTTGCTGATATAGGTAAAACAAAATGATTTAAAATTAATAAATCTACTATTGCACTTATGACGATTGAATATATTGATGGTATAATGACATTTGCAGTAGTGGAAAGTTCCACATCAGGGATGCAACATTGATTGCTCAAACAGCTGTATTGAAACCTGGTGGTTTAGGCAAAACATACGTCTTGCTATTACGCACATTTAACAACGCATGTTGAAAAGAGACGGAGCATGAAAGTGGGTGACAGCGGAAGAGAGAAATTTCTGCTATGAGTGTAGACATACGTCGAAAATCGACCATCAGCTTACAGATTCTTTGTGCATGTTGTTTATTTCATTGAATTTCATTACTAATTCAATATAAATGTTTATGAAATGTTACAGAAATATAAATAGGACTTAAAGGAATGCGTTAGTGCAGTTTTGGAGTAGATTGATGATTGTAAAAGGGCCGTTATTTGGAGTTGCCGGTAAGCGGCATTGAATACGTGTGCAAGACAAGGAGGAGTGTATACGGTGGAGGTTCCATGGTTGTCGATCGTTCCAGCTGATTTTGACAGCGCTGGAACTGTTACCAGGCTGCGAAGAACGGTGCAACTAACATAGAATCTCATTGGGCCCTCTGTGTCCAATCACAAACCGTGTCACAAGATCAGCTGATACTCTTTGTTGTTGCTGTATACCGGAGAACCGGCCGGTTACCGCTTACCGGTACATTTTACATGTACGGAAACATTTTCAATTAATTCTCTCTTTCAAATATGACCAGGTTGTAATATGTAATGGTGGATGGTGCGTGTGATGTATAAGTCCGGAGTGTTTGCGAAACTTAGCTTCCTCGACCTGGGAGACAAGAACTCCCCCATGGCAACGGTTCTGCAGGGTACAGCACTTCCGCAGAGTAAGTGCTTTGTCTATTCACTTTGCAAGATTCTAAACCAGTTTGGAAATGAACAAAAATATTAGCCATTATACAAATTGTAAAATTACTTGAAATATTAGTATTAGATTTCTTCATTCTTAAAAAAGTGTTACACGCAAAGTTTATTTAATATTACATCAATACAAAATAGAAAAGTATCCAAATATAAACTGAAATGTTTGTAAACAATAATGAAAACTAAAACATACTTTGCATCATTCAGAATTTTGATAATACAGCTAGAATAGCTCATTTACATACAAAATTTATTATTTATTTATTATTCTAATTTTAAAATTCTGATGAAAATACATGTTTGATTTCATGGTTATTCCCATTTCTATAATTGCAATTACAATATTTACTTTTTGACAACGAAATATAGATTGTCTTGTCTTGTTACTAAATAAATGTAAAAAATAAAATAAAGTTAATTCTTTTTGACAACGAAATATAGATTAGCAAAAAGAAATTTCTAAATAAATATAAATGCGAGAGTACAAAAAACTACAGCGTACCAATTTCGGACAAAGAATGAAATGAGTTAATTTCAGGTTGAAATTTTCCACAGCTCGCAGTTCTTAGAATCGCTAATTTTTTGCTGCCGGCGAGCTAGCCACACAGTCTAGCAGTTACTATGTAATTATGTTCAATACGTTCCTTATTTCCTGTATTAGATCACCGGTTTTTTTGCCATCTTTCGTGTGTAAGTTTGATTGTTGCAATCAGTATCTTTGTTGCTGTTTTCATTGTAGTAATCAACAAGAAATTGTCAACGTTTTCAATTGAAAAGTTTCATCAGCCAGCCAGGGCAAAGTAAACGCTGAAGGCTGATGTAACTTGGCGTCCCTAATACATACAAGTTTATCGGGACTCTGTTGAAAACACGGGATGATGCAATGAGAGGGAGACCCTGAACTTGAAAACATTCGCGTTCTGTATGCTTTTCACGATTTGTGAAAAGTATCGGGCGATTGCTGATTCGAATGAGCAGCGTTTCACCGCAATGTCGTCATTATCATTGCTTGATTTTGTTTGATTTTTCCGCTAATACTGAGTCACTTCACCGACACCGCAGATAACGATGCCGGCAAAAGACACGTCGCTCGCCGGCATCGGTGCCTCCATGTCTGTCCGAACATCGCCTGTCCTTGTATCTTATTGTAATTGCATAGTTTTTATCGAATTATCGCTATTTTAGAAAGGATTTCATCATGCTACATTTAGTCGTTTGCTAGGCGTGTTAATCAGTTAATTGTTTTTCTGGAATATTCATTACCTATTTTTTTTTTAATGCGAATTGTGATACAACATATTTCTTTATCTTTAATATTTTGTAGCCGACTCGTTGGAACACGTTAGCTTAGTCAGACTGTATTTTAAATAGAAACCGCTACTGACGAGTCTGTACAAGTCTTACAGTAGAAATTGCTAGAAACTTTTACAGTTTTCAGAGGATATTTTTTAAAACTACTTATATAATCATGTTTTGAAGTATGAAATTTCTAGAATGACAAACTTAATTTAAGTACGGAACTAACATTGAACAAAACAAAAAAATATTTAATAGCGGTAAACAGTAAACAAGATTGTTGTAAATAGGCTTTGTCTAACTATAAATACATTAACTTTTCTCTATAATACACATTTAATTATGTACCTATAAGATAGCAAAAGTTTCTTTGTGTTTTCCATAAAACATTTTCAAACATTTCCACTTGGAAAAAATGTAAAATAACATAACAAAAAAACGAAACTAAGACCAAATAACAAGTAATTTATCCGAAATAAATAATTTCATGTTTAAGTTTAAAATGATCTGAAACAAAGGAACATAAAATATATTCCTTGTTGTCACGTACGCCAAGCCGGTTGGCGATGTTGCACGAATTCGTTCGGAAAGCAGCGAATGAAGCCGGCACGTAGCAAGCCGTGAGTGGGGGAAGCGTGGAATATATAAGTCGCGAGGACACAGCTGATGTTCAGATGCGTTTATGGAACAGAAACACAAAGTCACACAGAGTACACACAGTTAGTGTTCAGTGAGACATCGGGTTAAGTGATAGATTTCTGTGTTATATAGTTTTAAAGAACTTTTAATCAATTGCAATGGAGGTTTTACCGATTATCAATAATGTGGATTATAGTCTTCAAAAAGGTGAGCTTTATAAATGTGAAAACCGTTGCGATATCGCCGGTTAGCAACAGACTTTGACTGTTGTGAATGAGTTTGCATGTCGCTAAATGTTTGTTCCGATTGTTTAGGCCACAACTTTGAGCCGTACTCAGAATGCAGTGAGCGATCTCCGGAGGTGACGCTGCTCTCTCGCCGCCTGGAAGCGGAGCTGCGGGCCGCGAAGAGCACCCACCTCGCCTGTGGAGAGGTGCTCCTGCCGTGTGGACTGCTTCCTCGCATCGCCAAGGATGTGCTCACGTTAGCAGACAGTGAACCGTGCGGCCTGCGCGGCTGCACGCTCTACCTTAGCTTCGAATCGGACCAGGAGTGTCGCAAGCTGTCCACGGTGAAGTGCGATCCGGCGACGGTGTCCACTTTCGAGCTGTTTCTCACGCTGAAGCAGGACCAGACTTCGTGGCACAACATACTACCGCAGTTCTTGAAGTAAGTGTCATACCGAATGCTATGCCAATGTGAATGTTGTCGAATGATTAACTAATGAATTCGTATTGTTTCAATTGCAGAAATCTGACAAGAGGCGGCACAGTAATGATCAGCAGTGCGTACACACTTGAAAAGAAGAAGCTGTACCGGTCGTACCACGAGTAAGCGCCCGCTTCCGGTTCCGCTGAGAGCCAAGACTGACTGACATCCATTCGTCCCACCGTTTCATCATCTTCATCCCTTCGAGGGTGGTAACAAACATTGAACATGAAATTGAGCCCAGTGAATCGTGTTAAATTATTGAAATTGTCATACATTACATCAACTAATCGTAATCATTGTATATCTCGTGATATAGATAGGTAGGCTAGAGAGTAGCGTCTCGTACATAAACAGTAGGATAAGCAACGAAGCGTATGTCGTGTGGAGGAAAGGCCTTTTGCGAGCGAGCGAGCAGATTTAGATATCGAATCGAATCAGAGTCCAAGTTTTTCGTGATAGTTCGAGTGATAGTTATGTATATTACAAATATTATATATTATCTCGTACCTGTGTACTTAAGTTTATATAACGGACGTTGAGAATGTGTATGATTTGTATCTTGGAGAGAAGAGTTTTATAACTTTTTGTAGTGTTTTCTATGAATTATAATACGTTGTCATATTGCTGCTATGAAAGGCTTTTATCCGGTCCTTCAGGACTGTCAGTTTTTAAGTTTTATTATTATTAACTAGTTTTAACTTTGTGATATTTAGTTTTTAGAGCACTCAATACGAACACGAACTCTTGGCTTGGGCACTTGAAACTAACCGGAAACTCGCCGACGCACCGCCACATCACCGGTTTGTTTTACAGAAACAAATGCCGTGAATGTCGGTAGTGCAGCGCGTGAGTTTACCAATTGCAGTATTTGCCCCAAGCCGAGCCAAAGAGAACGCGCGATCTCAACGACGGGTTTCAAACCCGGATCATCGATGTCAATCAATGTATGTCGTTACGCACACAATTATTATTCATTGTTTTCATTCGGTTCTGAACCAGCCTGTATACATAGCGTCCCTATACATACCGCTTGGTTCAGAACCACTTCATTTAATCATCAACAAAAATGTTTTTATATGATATATGATAAAATGTGGTAAAATCATAGACTTGTAAGTTAGTTTGTAGAGATTTTGTATCGCAAAGTGTGATATGTACGCGACTGTACCAATGTATAGTCTGTTGTACAAACTTCTCAAAGCTTTTGTACTTTATATGATATCAAACAGATCACATTATATATCGACAGAAAAAATATATTCAAAAAGAGTCTATAAAAAGAATAAAATATAAATAAATATATTCAACTAAATCTACAGACTTTTATTTCAAACGCTCTATCAATTACTTTAACAGATATGCAGCGTTGACACTAAACCTTCACCAGTAAGTACATATTTAAATAATCAAATAACATCCTCCAAAAAAAAAATACAATTTATTATTTCATTATACTTATAATCAAACAAAGGCATTCTTATCTATAAATAAAAGCATTGCATAAAATTTATAGCGGCGGGCAAGTAAACAAAAAAGTATTCTTAGCTTCCCAACAACGCATTTTGAACAAGACTGTATCTAAATTACTTCTAGATATGTTTAAGAATATTATAAATCGATTTTCAATCAATTTATTGAAATGATTTTGACTTCCGTAAATATGGGTACCAAGTTATTTACCCATTTCCGGGTGTCGTACTCTATTTAAAACAAGTAATTAGTCAAGGAAATAAAGGGAAAATTGAATTTTGAAACGGAATATCATATATGAATAAATTAATAGGTGTTAGTTGATTATTACAATGGAGTGTGTGTCATCGTGAGAATTGAAATTTTGCAAATAATTAAATATTGCAAATATATTCCTAATATTTGTGTAAACACAAAAGTTAATAAATTATCAGCTATGAGTCACACTGTACAAGTCAAGGCTAATGTGCTAAAAACTTTAATAAAACAACGTTTCATAAATAAATTAATTAGAAATTTTTATTTTACAATCAGCGGATATTCGCTAATTAAAATATGATTCATAATATTTCATTGTTATTTAATTTAGGAAAGTTTCACAACTAAAAAAAATAATCAAACACCCTTACATATTAATAAAGTTGTAGACTAATCAAACGATTAGAAACTCCTATTCAGAAAAGCGCAAGTTAGTATAACATGTAAAGAGAAACTCCACTGTTAATGTACTACATGACCCCAGTGTTTCCCCCCTCGTCGCGCCGCCTATGCGTTTATCTCACTTTCTAAACCAAGTCACAGCTAACACCAAACACCGCGAGATTCGTCGTAAACCAACTTACAGAAAAATAATAATTCGATGAAAATATTCGGGTTTAAAGTTATTTACAATTAAATGTAAAGGAATCTTCATCAGCCAGTACGTTGCACCAGTCACGTAGGCCGTGCTCAGGGTAGGTGCACTCTGACGTCACAAACACCCTCACCCTGAGACACGGCCTTCTTCATTCTAATAGTAAACAGCACACAAGACAGTAAACGTGTCAAATTGTCTCCTAAATATTAAAGATTGGAATGAAGGATCCATATTTTATATATTTAGGTAAGACAATTTTTTTTTATTTATAACAACTAACAATTTCAAAAACTAAGGATAAGATTATTATCATTTTTCTTGTATGTATTAATATGAATATTTGTAATTGAATATATATAAGTCATGGCATATTAAAATAAATATTATAATAATATAATCTTGTTTACTGGAACAGAGATAATTTGTGTACGTGATTTAGAGAACGTTTATACAGAACTGACCTCCAGAAAAACTTGTATTTTTCGAGGAAAACAAATAAGTGGACGTGCAAAACGACAGATTAACTTAATTACTACATTATTAATATTGTAATTTGTATTTTCTCTAATGAGTTTATTAGTAAACTAAATTGTACAGTTGATTCATCCCCATTTACCGGTGACCACCAATTAACACTCATTAATAAATACATGCACCTTTCCCCGTTTTAGGGGGAGTGAAGTATATTATGTACTTGTGCATGTTCCCATGACGAGGTGTATTTAATAATAAAACTAGATTTCAATGCTGCATCTTAAGTGGGAAGATAAAAACCGGTCGGACGCCCATGGGCGGGTTGAAAGGGTCTTTAAACTAAATTTAGGTCACGTTCAGCCATCTCTCCCGGACCGCTTGCTGCTCTTTTGTTTACTTATACTCAGTTTGCAATCCTACGGGAATCATATTGGGGCTTCTCATATTAAACGAATCAGATCTACAATTGCAGATTTGACTTTTCAGCGGACACTGAATAGTCATGTACATATATGACTCATATTAAAAAATACAATGCATAAAACGTATTAATGTATTCTTTTGTATTACGAATGCAATGATATGTACACAGTTAGCCTTGATTATTAGAATATTAATATTGTTTGTTCACTTGTTCGATATTATTATTCATTACCGAATTGAAATTAATAATTTTTTCTGCCATCTTAATACGGTAAGTCTACATAATAGTTGTTTTTTTAAATAGTTTGTTAAATAACAACAAATGTAGGAAGATTTTTTTTTAGCAAAAGCTTGATTGCTTGATTAAGGTGGCCTTGAAACAATGAAAACAAATGATGTCATTTTCAACTGATTAACTAGCTAGCAGCTGTTTTATTATTCAGTGCGTATATTACGTACATACATTTTAAATATATCACTTATTTAAACAAATGCCGGCCGGTAAAGTCAAACAAAAGGTAAGCAATTGTTGCCATAGTAACCGTACACAAAGTTCAGGTTAGAAAGTAAATAGCACAGCGAGGTCAACAAACAGAGCTGGGTTCGAATCCTGATAACGCTAAGTGCTCGACACGAGATCTACTTTAAAAACAACCGCGCTGTTATCAATACATTGCCAACTTATTTAGTTAATTATTCGAAATATACTTTTAGTTTATGTTAATTATTTTCATACTTCATTAAATATGTGAAAGTAAATTACAATGTGAATATAAAATTAGTATATTTAAATTAATACTTAATCGCTTCTATAAAAATCAAATTTGCTAATGTACGAGCCCTGATTCATTTTATTTGGTACTGTCTACTAGATATTTGCTAATATTATATTTCGGCCCCTTTTCGGGCTCATTGGTTTATAAAAATAATTAATAAATATTATTCCCCCTAACGTAGAGGCGAATTCAACGCAGATACAAGACAATTTTAATAACATATTTAATTATAAACATTAATGCCAACATCTTTCAATAAAAACATTTAATTATTAACATTATATTTCGGCCCCTTTTCGGGCTCATTGGTTTATAAAAATAATTAATAAATATTATTCCCCCTAACGTAGAGGCGATTTCGACGCAGATACAAGACAATTGTTAATAACATATTTAATTATAAACATTATTGCCAACATCTTTCAATAAGAACATTCAATTATTAACATTATAGTTCGGCCCATTTTCGGGCCCAATGGTTTATAAAAATATTAAATAATTATTATTCCCGCTAATGTAGAGGCGTATTCGACACAGATACAAGACAATTGTTAATAACATATTTTATTATAAACATTATAGCCAACATCTTTCAATAAAAACATTTAATTAACATTTATTTCGGCCCTTTTTCGGGCACAATGGTTTATAAAAATAATTAATAAATATTATTCCCGCTAACGTAGAGGCGAATTCGATGCAGATACAAGACAATTGTTAATAACATATTTTATTATAAACATTATTGCCAACATCTGTCAATTAAAACATTTAATTAATAACATTATATTTCGGCCCTTTTTCGGGCACAGTGGTTTATAAAAACATTTAATAAATATTATTCCAGCTAGAGTAGAGGCGAATTGGACGCAGATACTAGGTAATCGCTAGGTATATTTATTTATTTGAACCTAGGAAATATGACGCAGACAAACCATAAAAAGATCAGTGCTCCAATAATCAAAGCTGCCCCCAAAGTAACATCAAGAATATCTTCAATAAAGATATGGCTCGAACGTCAGAAGTGTTTGTATGTGAAACTGTGTACAATTGTGTAAATATCGTTCGATATTATTTTTAACATTGAGTTGTGATAACACCATTCAACAAACAAGATTAAATTATAATACAATGATCAGTAATGTCAATGTTTAATAATTGTACATATGAAACAAACATTTTCATTGAGCATTTTATGGTATTCTAGTTTTAATTCAACCCCCGCTCGCTTAGGAGAAACACCTATAAAAAAACCTATTTGATAATTTTTTGTGTCAACTAATAATGATAATGTTCTTGGAATGTCTAAATATTTTAATCTCTTTAAAAAATAAAAATTTAAGTAAAAAAATAGATGAGACACGTAATCAAAATTGTGAAACAGAAATTCCATGCAATTAAATATTGTAATTCAAATTGATAAGAACTGTCATTTTCCCTATTTATAGAGAAATTATTATAATTCTTAGAATAAATGGAATCACTATTTTATCATAATTTCATCATAAACCCAGGTGTTCCCATATAACCTATTACAAATTATTCTTTGTTAACTAAATCTATTTCTGTGAATACGGTTAACCACAAATCGTCCGATTCTGTCTGTGAAAAAATCAAAAACCGCAAATTTAAATTTGAGTCACCCTTTTTTCAAGTACAAATAAATTGTTTGTAGTATGTCGAAATCTTAAATCTAAGGTTTAATAGTTTAAATACTTGATAGATTAATAAATTGTTTTTCTGTAAATATATTTTTGTAAAACAAAAGTTATTTACTTTGATAAACTATCACCTTTATTCAAATACTTGTCAAGTGTTTGTGCATTTGTTAGATTGTTGCTATAGCAATATAAATTTTATTACAATGTAATATTGTAACATGTGGTGTATTAATATAAATCGAAATGTTGCCTCATATTCAAAAACGAAGATAAAATATTTCTAACATTAATCATATTTCAAGTAATCCCGTAATATATTTATCTAATAGGAAATTCAAGTTAAAGCGAATGTTTCCTTTTCCTATTCCGAGTAATTTTGATTGAATTGAAGTGTTGTACTTTGTGAAAAAAGTATGGTAATGAAAATAATAACAGTATAAATTTAATTACAATTAGAAAGATAGAAAGTTGAACGTACTGCAAATGCATCCACGATACGCGTATCCATTTGACCGAGATAACGAATTGAATCTCATTTGATTGTATTTTTGAACCAAGGGCCGATGTCATGTTAAATTAATAGTTTAGCGGCGGTGACAATAACCTTGAAACCAGTTTATATGTTTATAACGTACAATTCGCCCTCGCTTAAACCGAGTTACACAATCACGACAATCAGAGATCCTCTGTCAAGTCTTTAGAACAAGAACAAGTCGTGCAGAGAAACCAGCAGAACCAGTTTCTCGCAGATCAAATAAAACTAAATGAACGCTGGTAAAAAGTACATCATGGGTAATAAGTGTAGCGCGGTAGACGATTTATTGCTCGGATATTAACAGTAGTTTTCTTTTTATACACCCTCCTGTATGAGGTTTAGAAATTTATGATAATTGCGATAAAACAATCAGAAAATAATTCTAAATTATTGTTCTACAGAATTATCGATGACAAAGCGAATGAACAAGGCCAAAATGTAATTCATTATACCTTCATATCTACCAATATTTCTTATCATATGATTTATTGTACGAAATATATAACATTCACGTGCCCACTAATTAATAGCTAATCTAATTAGCCATTAATAATTAATACCTGATGCATGTTGTACTCGAATTGAATTACAAAACGCCGATGATATTTATTTTTGGAATTAATGTCATATGTTTAACATACTTGTAATTATAAATTATACAAATACAAAGAAATATTAGAAGGAAGGAAGCGAAGAAACTATAGATAACTGTATTTCTTTGACGTCACCTTCAAATTCGAAAGAAGACAAGTAAACATACGCGGAACTAGCATTGCGGAAATATTCAATAATAATAAATGATAGTTAAAGTACGTCAATGCAAATATCTATATGGTTTGAGCGCCCTTACCGCAATACTACAACTGCAACGCGCCAAATTTGCTTCTAGAAAAGTCGGCTAGATTTAAGCCTCGTTTCAAGTCCTGTTAAGTGAGTTATGAGCATCGTTTAAAGCTAACACCGAAAAAAGAAAAGAAATAAAAAACATACGAACGAAGCCAAGTGAAATAAACAATTGAGAGCGCGCGTTGATTGGATGATGGTGCTGTTGCCATGGAGATGGTGTATAAATGTAATAGGCTGCAATCATAAAGCCGAGCCTAAAACCGGTTGGCGATTGTTTAGGCCCAAGCCTTTTTAAAACAACCAGGACCGCACTTACATTTATTTGTATCGGTAATAATTTAAAACAAGGCCATAACTAGACAATGAACTTATTCACTGATAAGTCGAAAATAATTGTTTAGGCTGACTCACACCTGATTTGAAAGTTGTTAATGCAAGGCTAGACTCACAATGACTCATCTCCAACTTTATGCAGTTTTTATGAATTTATAAAAATCAACGTGATCGATTCTAAATCACCGCTAACTCCTTTTCCGAGGACACATGATGTTACACCGGCCGGTAGCCACGTTCGGACGAATAGAGCGCGAGATCATTGACTCTATGATGTGCATTGTACGCGGTGCACTTTACTAAGAAGTGATTACGGCTGCTGTAATCGTTAGTTGAGGAAGGTAACGGACTACGCTAATGTGAAGATGGTGATATAGTAACCTCTATTAGGTCCACGACTCCACCGAGTCTATTATTTACAGCCAAAAATTCACTTTTAATAAATAGAACATAATATTTGTACGACCTGTGATTTATTTAACATTTTTGTCACGTACAACAAAACACATTTTGAATTTCATTACCGATGAACAGTATGTTTAAAATTCAGCACATCATGTGTGCTGTGCAGACTTCGAGAGGCTTCTTAATTGGATTATTATTAAAAATGTATTTATTTCCTCAAATACGAGCCCGGAATCATATCATTTGGCCCAGTTATAATCACATCATCATATTCATCATTTTTACCAATTCTACCTCTCGCACATACATATACACTGCTCAAAAAAAATCGAGCCACTTGGCCGAACCAAGAAAATTACTGTTTTTAAAATGTGGGGACATTTCTTTCAAGGACGTGTAAACCAAATTCTGGAAATTCCCTCTGGAGATACATTCCTCCTCTATGTTCTCCTTAAATCCCGAAGAGATTCGCTCCCCCCGACCCCCTGAAAAATCGCTTTATGTGATGTCATGTCTGAGCAATGAAAAATCTCAAAGTTTGAAGGCTTGTAGCTCAAAAAAATTCTGTCTTAAGGGGGTTATTCGACTCGATTGTCACAAAGCCCTGTCAATTTCCTTTTCAGAGCTGAAAATTTCGTCCTCATCAGTGAAGAATTGAGTGAGTGATCGCGTTTCGAAGGAACATACACACATCCACACATACTCATCCACACGCTCGCTCCCGCAGCCACACACACGCACAAAAGAAAGAATTGCACATGCAAATGCACACATGCACATGCAAATGCATGCATGCACATTGACACACACACATGCACACGCATTTACGCATACACGCATCGTATCCGATGATTTTTCGAAAAAAGCCCTAAAAACAGGGATTTCTTTGAAACGCGATCACTCACTCAATTCGTCACCGATGAGGACAATCGAGTTGAACAACCCCCTTAAGAAAGGATTTTTTGGAGTTACAAGCCTTCAACTTTGAGATTTTTCGTTACTCAGACATGACATCACATAAAGCGATATTTCAGGGGGTCGGGGGAGCGAATCTCTTCGGGATTTTTGGAGAACGTAGAGGAGGAATGTATCTCCAGAGGGAATTTCTAGATTTTGGTTAACATATCCCTAAAAGAAATGCCCCACATTTTAAAAACAGTCATTTAAGATACAAATAAATAGAGTACAATTTTTTTTATGTTCTTCGAAGTCTTAATGATATGATTCTGAGTTCGTAGAGGTTTGAAACATATAATAAGTCATGCGTCGCGCTGTCTGGCGCGCATATATATCAATCATTTCTCAGCCACCTTACACTATCAGATTAATAAGAGAACCAATAAAATAATTATATTGCACGCGTCCATCATGTTTAATACACATATCCCACATCAGGTTCCGAAGTGGGCCATTCTACTCGTATATAAGCGTGTGTAATTGATAAAATCTATTGATAATCAAATATTTATTAAGTTGTCTGCAAATCTGGATAAAAGCAGTTGAAACTATTCGAAATTAGATTAGGTAAGGTATTGTTTTGTATTTTTGAGATTTATCAATGAATTGTACATCGTGACAATGCATATTAAATTAATTAAAATATCCATAAAAAAATTATCAATATATAAGTATATCATCACGTACTTTACCCATGTCTTGTCAGAGGCGGATGGATGGATAGTCGGTATATTGTAACTTCAAGGTTCTGCCACACACAGATGTTGATATGAGATCATCGTCATTTAACTTTTTGCTACAATTTTCTGCGCCATGTCCTAATGCTCTAGATTTACGTAACATTTTGGCTAAGTTGTAAAAAACTAAAGTTTGCGAATTACAATGACGAAAACTTTACGTTGACAATTTATTTTTGTCCTTGAGACAATTATTCTATATATTTTGAGACACTTGGACCAAAGTTTATATTTTTTTTAGATTCTAGGAAGAGCAGTTTATCCAAGAAAAAAATCACTGCGCTCAAAGGTGAAGTGCAAGATAAAAATTCATAAAAACAAAATATATATTTTATGTAATTGATAGTTTGTACTGTCGTCCTGTCCATAGTTCCGTAACTACTCGTAAAACAATATTTTATAAACGTCTAACACACCACCTGTTGCATTTTCCGCAATTATGTAACTACAGGTATACATTTATGTAAAATTCATAAACATAAAAAGATTTCACTAATACACTGTGAACTTCTAGGAAAATCTACTCATACACATAAACCTACACGCAGACCTATACACATCATACATATAGAGATACATCTGAGTTCAATGCACTGCTCATATGTAACCTACTGACAGTTCTACCATTTCAGCAAAATTCTGTTTAGATATACAGCGCTGTATTATGTGCCTAGCAATGTTTTAACACACAGGCAGGTCTATAATTTGCAATCGCTTAGCAACAGTTGCCATTACTTTAATTATACACACACACATACACATTTTTTTACTGTATGATCAAGTGTGCTTGGTATAATGTACAAATACATATATACAAGACAGGTTATGTAATTATAATTATATAGCGAGGCCACCTATACATATATACAGCCGACCGGCAATTGTTAATTGTTGGCTGACATAGGAAAATCACCGCAGCCACAGCCTACTACACAACAAACAAATACATACAAAAAATAACTTATTACTCATTAGTATTTTAGCCTCAGTTTTAGCACTGCACAATGCTCCAAAATTATTTTATAAAAAATCTGTTGTGGACAGCACAATACCTCCCGACATAGATTTTTTTTATCGAAAATTGCAGCAAGACGAATCACCAATATCAAGAAACGCCCATCCCTTCAAAAAATTATGACACAAACCAAACCGTTGTTTTGTTTTTTCAAAACATAAGTTAGCAGATTTAAAACGAAAATATCAAAATATAATTTTTCTTTAACGTGTTGTAATTCGTAAATGGTGACAGTAAAAGGAAAATGTTTCAAACAATAATTGTAGATAATAATATTTGAAACATTATTCTAATAACAAAATTTTCACTGAACCATAATTTATTGAGATATTTTAAAATAACTTGATAGGGCTTCAAGTAAACTACCACTTCCGGTTATTGTATTATCACCAAAAACTAATCAGTTCTTCCAAAGGGGATACAATTAATATATACAAAATATAAAAATTTTCAGTTTAGTAGTTTTTGAGAAACCGTATCTCCAGAGATCCACACAGACTGACAGACAGACAGACTGGCAGACAGATAGATAGGGACCCGAAAATGTGTTCATCGACTGAAAACTCACTACTCAATTTATAACATGATTCCTATATCTCTCTTACAGAATGTGGCATGAGGTAAAAATGTTTGAAATAGAAGTTTTAGAAAAATATATTATCTACTACTTTTATTTGAAATATTTTTTATAAAACAATTTTAGAACTTGGTACAACGCTAAAGCCGAGGCTAAAACACTTCTCTTAAAACACTTATGGTACCAGTCATTAAATTTATTTGAATACGATAGGTATATGGGCTTGTAAAGTATTAAATATCAGTATTAATAATTTTTAGTTAAATATAGAACATTTTATCACTGTTGATAATAATAATAATTATTATTCCCGTTTATAATAAATAATTATATTTGACGTGCAATATTTTAGAATATTAATAAAGCATGCAAAACTTTTTTAAATGATTTTATTGTAATAAAAAATTACAAACAATTATTTGGGGGCTGGACAATGTGAAGCCTGAGATAGTGCGGTGCTACTGGCATCTTCTTTGAGGAAGTTAACAGTCTTACTAGAATGTTTAGCAGTTCTTTGGGCTTCAAATTCCACAGGGGCGCGAACTGACGAATTTACAAATAATCTGAAAAGGATGGGGGGATGTTAGAGGACGTCTTGTGTCAATTTATTCAACAAAGGTTGGTACCTGGTGCACCGCACTACAGGTGTACCAACGGTCTGGCTAGACAGGTTGGAGCCGTCGTCTTTTGTGTGAATTGTGAGCGAGCTACCTGCATGTGTTGAGCTGGCCACCGCACATCATAACGGGGATCATATTTTGTTCTACTCAATTTATTTACATGATCCAAATTGAATTGTTAATGTATACATAATGTACGAATATTTAAATAGGGTTTTATGTACCGTGAAATGACATTCTACCAGTATATTGTTCTTTGTTTGGAGTTGGGGTTATTTGTTTTTTACTGTTGTTGCTGGTAACGTATAATTACTATTGAAAGACACCTGACTAATTTATGTAGATGACATTTTTATGTTTTCCCTGCTGCATTAATGATTACTTAGGTACTACATGAGCGAAACTTTTTATTAAATAACATTAACATTAGGTAAAAGCAACTAGCATCAATCTAAGACTATAAGTACAAGGTCTAGCATTCATTTAAGATCAACAGATCTAATCTGAAATGCAAGTATCAAACTTTAAACGTTTCTTAGCCCCCGGCAAAGATCTCAACTTAATGATAAGCTACAGAGCTAAATCTATCATCTCGCTCCTCTTTACTCCGCCTCATCTGTACAGTGTGGAGAATCTGCAACACTGTTGCCAACGTAAACTGCACACAGGTGTGCAGAAAGCAATTTTGATGTGATGCACGAATTGAAGTAGTACCTTATAACTTTTATTGTTAATATTCTTTAGAGGAAAGTTCCAAGAAATATATTAGGTTTCTTAGAATAATTATGAGACGTCTTAGTGGAACACCCTACTACCTGGGTTTTTTTTTTGCTTGCGGTTGCACTACCTGTTTGTCGTCAAACATTTTAAAGTTATTTGTCAACCCTCTGTGCATTGACTCACAAAGATATTTTTTCCCAAATAATTAATAATAGCTGTATGATTTTTTCGCCACCAATGGGGTCTTTCACAATTTTTTTTTTTATTTTATTTTATGAAACTTTTTCTAAATTGAAGACTATCTACACTTTTAAAAAGTCTTAATTGTTATTCATTAAGCCACAATGATTTTTTTTTTAATGTTGTGACGTCATAGTAGAGGTGTTGCTGGATCTAAAACAGTAGAGATTGTAAATAATTGTAGGCATATATTTTTTACTTATTTTATTATTATTATTACAATAAAATAGAACATTTATGTAACAAAAATTATTTATCCAACACCTCTCAATAAATGCTCTATAACTATGGCGATTTTAAACAAACAAAGTAACAGATTACCTACTAGTGGGTATAATTTTGAGGAAAGCCACTAGTGAGTATTTTTTTATTTATAACAGTAATAATAACACACAACACCTTAGTAACTACTTCGATTGACATTTTAATTTAATAATTTAAAGCATATGTCACTGTCAAATAATATTTCTTTAATAAATTTTTCATTTATTAAGAGGTGTTGGATAAAACATTGTACTTCACACGTTGGCAAAGTGGAATTACCCATTCGATAAAATTATCACACTCAGCCTTCGGATTCGTGAGCTAAAATTTCTCTCGTGGGTAATTCCTTACTTTGTCCACTTGTAAAGTAAATAACTATTAAATCTCTACTGTTTTAGATCCAGCAACAGCTCTACTATGACGTCACAACATTTAAAAAAAATCATTGTGGCTTAATGAATAACAATTAAGACTTTTTAAAGTGTAGATAGTCTTCAATATAGATAAAGTTTCATAAAAAAAATTAAAAAAAAATGGTGAAAGACCCCATTGTATTAGGCCGCGATGACGTCATTATTTTTTTTGTTTGAATCAAGTTTTTTTTGAATAATGATTTGATGATAATGTTCCAGAAGTAGATCTGTATAAGTTTAGTTGATGTAATAATGTGGAAGGTATTGTCTTGTGTATAGTACTTTCATTATAACATGTAGGCCTTCGTATCTGCGCATAAGAGTAAATTTACATAATTTAGCATTTTAATTGATGTGCACACACGTGCATTGCATATTATACCCGTAAACAAGTAAACAGATTTGAATAATGCCGAAAAAATATTTAAATATTGTTTGTTATTAATAAACTGGTTTTACAGTTGTCAATTCGTTACTGTTATTATATTTGAAGCAGTTGTGGCACTATGGATGGGTTCAAGACAATCCGAATGTATTTAACATTGACATTTACTCTTTATAGCTTGTTTACAGTTAAGCACCGTTCACAATTGACAGATTTATGTCTGTTCACAACTACCTCTCAATCTTTCTTCCTGTTTGTTCGGAACGAGCCAGGTTCTACGATTTTTATCTTAATGTTATTATTAATATTATTTGTAGATGAATGAATGAAGGAACGATTATACGTTAAACAACCACATCCGTTTTATTTGATTAACTAGAGACCGGATGGCAAAATAAGAATATGAAGGTTGATTTGACTAAGTTTAATTATCACAGGATGCGAGAATCACAAAACGGGAACAGTTTATCTGCAGCAGTGTGGCCACAACACAAACAAAAACATTATCCGTTTGATAGTGCGTAATTATTCATTTAATTAAACAAAGTATTAATTACTGCCCCCTATTGGCACGCTACTGCTGCTGACTATAATATTCAGGGGTCAAGGAGTACCCATCATTTAAATATATAATAGTGGTGCAAAAATCGTCGCACGTGTAAGAAACACAAGTCGATTAACATAGACTTTTAAGAATTTGGAATTGGATTTAATCGAAATCATACAATTGTCCTTGACACGACGCCGCAAATTCAAATCTTGTTGTAAACAAAATTCATGAGCCAATGAATACCTACGTTGTAGTTTCCCTTTCACCCATTCTGTTGCTGGGTAAAACACACCAACGTACCCTTCACAACTAGCAAATCTTGATAAATGTGTTTATCTTGGAGATTTTTGCAATTTAAACAATAATTTATTAGTTATAAAATCCTTGAGAAACCAGTTTTGATACAAAACAAAATAATAAAAGATAATTTGCATACCTATTTTTAAAATACTACCAAAAACTAATTGTGTATGTATTTATTTTAAAATTATTGGAAACTACCCCGACACATGTTCCATTTACTGTAAATAATTCATATTTAACTGGAAGAACTACTTAAAAATTACAATTTAAATCAATTTGAATAATCTATGGTTCTACGAGCCCAGAATCAGGTCCATCTAAAATCATATAAAGGAAAATTGTTTAATTCACCATAATTATATTTTAAATCATCATCGATATATGTAGAAGATATATTATGTTTTTATTACAAATTAATTAGATTACCTACAATCTTTATTTGAAACGCTAGAGGGAAGAATAATTTTTAAGTAATTTTATAAAACATAGTGCCCAGAAAAGGGCAGATAAATAAAATGTTGATTATAAAATGTTTTAATTGAAATATTTGGCAATATTGTATATAATGAAATATGTTATTAACAATTGTCTTATATATGCGTCCAATTCGCATCTACGTTAGTGGGAATAATATTTATTAAATATTTTTATAAACCATTTGGCCCGAAAAAGGGCAGAAATATAATGTTGATTATTAATTGTTTGAATTGAAAGATGTTGGCAATATTGTATATAATAAAATATGTTATTAACAATTATCGAGTATCTGCGGTCAATTGGCTTCTACGCTAGAGGGAATAATAATAATTAAATATTTTTATAAAACATTGTGCCCAAAAAAGGGCAAATAAATAAAATGTCGATTATTAAATATTCTAATTGAAATATGTTGGAAATAATGTTTATAATAAAATATGTTATTAACAATTGTCTTATATCTGCGTCCAATTCGCCTCTACGTTAGTGGGAATAATATTTATTAAATATTTTTATAAACCATTGTGCCCGAAAAAGGGCCAAAATATAATGTTGATTATTAATTGTTTTAATTGAAAGATGTTGGCAATACTGTATATAATAAAATATGTTATTAACAATTATCGAGTATCTGTGTTCAATTCGCTTCTACGCTAGAGGGAATAATAATTATTAAATATTTTTATAAAACTTGTGCCCGAAAAAGGGCCAAAATATAATGTTGATTATTAATTGTTCGAATTGAAAGATATTGGCAATATTGTATATAATAAAATATGTTATTAATAATTATCGAGTATCTAAGTTTAATTCGCTTCTACGCTTGAGGGAATAATAATTATTAAATATTTTTATAAAACATTGTGCCCAAAAAAGGGCACATAAATAAAATGTAGATTATTAAATGTTCTAATTGTAATATGTTGGTAATAATGTTTATAATAAAATATGTTATTAACAATTGTCTTATATCTGCGTCCAAATCGCCTCTTCGCTAGATGGAATAATAATTAATAAATATTTTTATAAGGCATTGTGCCCGAAAAAGGGCAGTAATATAATGTTGATTAATAATTGTCTGAATTAAAAGATGTTGGCAATAATGTTTATAATAAAATATGTTATAAGCAATTATCTGAATTGAATACCTTTTTCCCTTTGTAAGATCAGCACATTTTTTTCAAGTTATTCTATAAGTGTTAATTGTGCAAAATGATATAAAATCTGGGCTCGTATATAAAATATTTTGCGCTACCCTGTATAGAGTATTGTTAGTGTGTTGTTTCATGTGTGAATTAGAGCACAACTAATCACAGGCAGCCATGACCACTGCTACACTGCTACCAACTTAGCGAATTACACGGCCTACTGTTGCTACCGAAGCCCGGTGATTTTCCACTGACCAATTTGATCGGCGGAGAGATTAGAAATTTTTTCAAACAATTTTCTCCATACATTCGCGTACAGTTGTCAACCCCCAAATAGAGGAAAAACTCGATAAAGAACATATCATTCAGTCACGCGTCGATGCGCTCAGATAATTAATTTTAAATAAATTTACTGTTAATTTATGGTCCGTGAATATGAAAAGTGAATCTTTGCATTACATTTTTCTTACACCATCTATTATTCTATAAACAAGAGTATTATTGGAAAGCTAAAATCGATTATAATTGGTTTTCAACTAAAAAATAATATAACACTTTCTCGTTATTATAGTAAATGAATGCTTTCATAATATTTTTCTGAGATATTTAAATGTATCCTTGACCGCTTCGTAAGTAATTATATTATAATTATAATGAAATTAACAATATGTAGACCTCACGCCAAATCTTTATAAAGTTCTTACAGGGCTCTCAAGTTTAGTTTTAATTATTAAAATGAACAATAATGATGGACAACGTTGCGTGCGACCTATACAATACTTGTGTAAAGAAAGTCCCTGAATTATGTTAATGTATAAATATAGTTAGGGAAAGCCACTAACTAGTACGCTACTATATCTATAGAATAGAAAGTGCTGTATTAAATTACTACGGCTCCAGCATCCTGGACGGCCAAGTTCAATTCGAGAGAAAGACACTTTCGGGGTAATGTATAGCGGTCCCTAGCGCACATCATGTGTAACCAACAGGAATAAATAAATTTAAGTAAACTTTCATCTGACCTTAGTACATCAGCAGTGCGTATCATAATGAGAAATGGGTTAGGCGTGTCATGAGTTGCGCTGTGGTTTGCTCTTCATGCTTCGCAACTCGCTGAGCGAATTACTATTTTCAATTTCGCTTTTTTACTTTTGTGTTTCTGCCGAGAGCGTTCAGATCATTTGTATTGTTCTCCGAATTAATTACATGGACTATATCTACTAAAATTACATGCTGGCTACATATTGTGTTGGCTAAATTTATTTTTATGCCTAATTGCCTGCTAAAAGTTTTTTGTCCTATTCCAAATTAAGTAATAAATACATAATACTCAAATTTAAACTACTGTTACTCAAAAACAAATCAAGATAATAAAACGCGGTTAATGGCATTCGAATCAGTATAGTTTTTTTTAATAAAAACAATATTTTTATTGATATAAATAAGCGGATAAAAATTATAGGATTAAATATTTAAATTCGTAAAAATATGACAAAATATACGTTTAAGTTTGAGCTTTAATATTTAGAAAACTAAATGATACATCGAAAAATGGATACCACTCCTTTAATTTTCTCGCTTTAATTAATTTATAATAACATTTTGAGCGATTTTAATTTTTTAGATTTTTCCGATTTTCCAAAATTTTCTTTCGAGGAAAACTCAAAATCTAGTAGAGGTACAAACCTGGAACCTTCACCAATCGATTCAACTCATCGAAATACATAAGTATACAAAGATTTAGAGCAAAAATATATTTAAATTTTTGAAATATTTCCGATTTAAAATAGCATTTTTCTGTTTTTGCGTACAGTAATATCCCCCATGGAAATTCATAAAAATTAGGATGTCTTATAGAAAAAATTCCGCTGAATTGAATGTCGTCAAGCGCGATTTGATATCTCGATTATTTTTTGAGTAAATAAATGCAATAAATAGAATAGTGTCCTTCGGTTGGTATAATTATTCATTTGGAAGTGATTTTGAGGTGCATAAATTTAATTCTTTGTGTACTAGGAGGAGTGGTAACAAGTAATTATCATAATAAATTGTTGGCACTACCTTGACCGAATCACTGTAGCGTACAATCTAACAGATCTCTTAACTCTGAACAGGGATGATAGTGAAATAAAAATATGCTTTATTAAAAATATAAAGTTGAAATATAATCGTGTGCTGCCGTATCGTTAGCTGTTGATATATAATCCTGTTTACTCGTAAATTATGTACACCGGTGTAAGTAAGCTCCGATTCAGATGACACTACGAAATCTTACACTGTATCTTACGAGAGTTCACACCGGCACAAAAAATAGACCTGGCCTAAAAAATCAACTACCTTTTTATCTTTTTGTGTTTTTTCTTTTGACTTTGATGTGTGCCTTTGGCTACTGGTTAAAATTTACATTTAAATTAGTATCGGACCCAAAAACCTGCTTATTTTCTTTTTATAATTGACGCAAAATACAAGTTAAATAGAAATGAGTATTCTCCCTTAAAACGAGGGTATGGCGTGACCGAGATGTCCATTAATTATTCATATTTCTATACTATATAATTTGCTATTACTTCAAGGTGAATCTTACTCTTTCCTATATAAAAAGTTTACAAAAAAAAGCACTGACGTCAAAATTGGTACAAGTGTACGCCTACAACACGCCTCGGGCCCAACAAAACAACCAGAACAACCAACAACGAGCACAACATCAAATAAAACCAAGTGGAATATGAGCGACAGAGACAACGAGCAAGTAACAGAGAAAGAGGACAGTGAGCGAGCGGTTCTTATAAGAAGAGTCAGTATAAGAAACCAGTTGTTGGACAGAAGAGGCAGGAGAGTGCAGTGTAACACAGCAGCGGGATTCAAACCGGTCCAGAGAGATCTGATGCTGATGCAGCGCACAGATCTGTCCGTCAGATGAGTACACTCCACGTAGAAACACGCTGGAGTACACTCATCTAGCTATGTTTCCTATTACATTGTAAGTATTGTCCCGAGCACATCATGCGCCGTGCCGTGTTGTATCTAGCGAGGTCACAAGTGCCCCAAGGCGAACAAGAAGTCACGTTTCTTACTCCGCTTACGTCTCCAACAGTTTCAATAAATAAAATATATCATCAACCAGGTATATATTAGTATTCCTTCCTAAGTGACAACATTTTAAAATTCAACTCTTGTCGTTTCTTTATTGTACACCGCCGAACAATACTTGCCCCTTCCGCCCTACCCTCTTTCTACGCTCTTTGTTTGCTGGGGTTTCATCAAACGTTTCCCCTAATCTGAACGGGTACTGTTGCTACGGTTACGGGATAAATTGACTCAACCAAGTTACTGCTATTTATTTGTTTGTATTTAAAATGTTAGAAATAATACAAAATTGATTTATATATGGGATGTTCGAAATAATTGGTGATAAATCCTAATGCAAATAATTTATACAACCCTTAAGTACAGTCACAGAGCTACTTAAAAGAATTGTTATAGCACTCATCAGGTAGCTTAAGAATAGCAACACGAATTTTAAAATGTTAAATGATAATTGTCAAAATTTGATAAATTATTTTTCATTAGAAATACTCGATTCCAGATAAATTAGAATGTAATCAGGATCGTCGGATGTTGGAATAGGATCAAATAAAGTCAACTCTTCAATGCATTGAAGAGTTGACTTTTTATTTGATCCTATTCCAACATCCGACGATCCTGATTACATTTTATTTTTCATTGTTTTAAACAATATTTATTTATAATATGAATGTTAAAAGTGACATTTTACGACTAAATGGGGATGATTGTGAAACGAGACGTAGCCGAGTGAAACAACCCCAAGAACGATATAAATCACGTACTTCACACAAAATTTTATCTACGATTTTCCTAGTGTATTAGAAAATACTAAAAAATATAGAATGATATTTTGATAGGTATAGGGTTATATTTGTTGATTTATTGATATAAATCGTGAGAAACGTATTTAAAGTAACAATAAAATCACTTTCAACATGTTGCTAAGTTACTTTTAACATTAGTGTTAAAAAGTGACACTTTTACTTGCTAAGCAATCGTTAAAAGGTCACTTTTAACAACGGACGTAGATAATAGTTATTTACTTTATAAGTGTGCAAAGTAAGGAATTACTCACGAGAAATTTGAACACACGAAGCCGAAGGCTGAGTGTGATAATCTTATCGAGTGGGTAATTCCACTTTGCCCACGTGTGAAATATAACGTTTTATCCAACATCTCTTAAAAAAATGCAAAATTTATTAAAGAAATATTATTTGACAGTGACATATGCTTTAAATTTTCTAAATTAAAATGTCAATCGATGTAGTTTCCAAGGTGTTGGCGTTATTATTATTGTTATAAATAAAAAATTACTCACTAGTGACTTTTCTCAAAATTATTTTTATAAAACATTTTGCCCCAAAAAAGGCAATAAATAAAATATTGATTATTAAATGTTTTAATTGAAATATGTTGGCAATAATATTTAGAATTTAGTATGTTATTAGTAATTATCTACTAATTTAAAATATACGTTTGAAGAGGAGTTAAAACTTAAAGTATCGATATTAAACAATTTGTTACATCAATGCAATTTTACACAATCCTTCATGAAAGTAAACATCAACGATATTTCGTAAAAATTTCGCACATTAACAAGTTTGATGGCTTTACGAAGGACCGTACAATTTGTTTGCGTTAGGTTCGTCGATTCAGAATTTATCTACTTGAAGCTTATCACCACTTTTGCGAACACCCAGTATTATGATAGTTCCGAGTCAAAATTGTACCCCTCATCTTTGAAAGACAAACTAACTCCGTACAAATGTGTACGTTCTACAAAATGTACCTGTTTAGAAGAGTGTCAGAGCGAGATGCTAAAGTAGGAATAAAAGAGAAGTGTATAATTTCGTGCGAGAAAGACAGCTAGATGCGTGCGAGACAAAGACGAGTGCACAATGCGTGAGCGAGAGGCAAATAGCGATGCTGGACAAGGATGGCAACATACACTAACACATCTCAGATTTCCTCGCTTCGATGGACAAACAACAAAAAAACAAAAGAGATCTGGGTGCAGTCAAACCATATGGGAGTGTCAACAGTACCGTACTATCACAGACCTACCCACGCGCAGCGGTTTGCTATGCTGGTGTAGTTAGTTTGTGGGGACGTATGTTGCAGATAGGACGGTGTGTAGATTTTGTTATTTATTATACAATAAGCGAGAGATGTTGGCCTGAAGAGCACTAGAAGAAAACTGGTTCCTCAGTGTCTTGTATGTACAACATACACCGGAATAATAAGATTCAGGTAGCGCCGAGACCTGAAGAAATTATGTCAAGCCAACTGTTAATCCTAAGATTCATTCATCATGGATTATGAGCTACTGTGGTACTCGTATAATTAAACTTGATTGCCTGTCATTAGATTCGAAACTGTAGCAATAGTTGAGGGGTTGAGTTCCAAAACTCGCTAAGTGATTTAGAGTAATTCGCAAAAAACCTATTACTGCTATACTATATAATAAGGACTGTAATTGCATACTACAATACAAAGAAAATAGGAAAAATAAAAACATGGAGCGATTTTGGAAATATTAGATAAATATAATTTGTATAAGTCTAGTTTTGTTGCAAAACAATGAATGAGAATAGTTTTGGAAATTAACATAGTGGATAAGGAAATATATGGAACCAAATTCAAAATGATTTACCCTTACAACAATTTAATTTGTTTAATTTTTTAAAGAGATACATGATGGAAATATGAAATATCAAAAATAGTAGAGAAATTTGATTTCAAAAAACTTAGTTATTCATTTCCTTAGACTTTTTTATGATTACCCTGACGTTTCTTTGGCAAAGACATTGGTTTATATCTAAAACTACAATTAACACAATTTTGGTAAATAGATTTTGGTAACTACAGCTTTCAATTAAGGTTAGAATCTTAATATTAAACAATAAGAGGGTATGGAAACAAATCAACTTTTGCACAGTCAAAATATCGGGTTTGTAGCTAATTTTGACACAAACTAATTTCGGAAACGAAGCAGTAGTACAAACTGAACAATATAGTATATTTAACTCATTTTTTTTTTATATGGATAAGGCAAGTTTTGGAACTCAGCCGCAATTGTAATTGCAGATCCTACCATAGTACCACCGCATATTTATTTTAACTTATACAAAAACCATACTATATGTACATAGATGACTATTTCCCCCAATCTAATTAAACTTGTTAATTTTCATTTAGAATTTCAAATGTGCGCATTCATAAATATATAATTTGTTTATGCCTGTATTACATAACACACGCTCTATATATTTTTATATTAAAGAAACACACCTACTTAAAATTTTACCATAAAATAAATCAATTTTAAAATAAATGACAGCGCTATAAACACATGAAGAACACATAAACAACTGACAACGCGGAGCTGCTGATGTTCTGTTGTTTTTATTGCAAGATGTTCAGCTGTTTTTAACAGTTGAAAGTTGGTGCATATGTGCATCGTACCACCACTGGATACTTACTACGATATAAGGCAGTGACATTGACAATGCAGTCTTATTTTAATTATTGTATAATTTAAAAAATCATTCTTAACATCAAGACGAAGCGTGTTTGTATAAAAATATTGATGCATTTATGGCGAATTGCTCGCAGTTAAAGTATGCACCAGCTAGCTGTGGCAGTGGATATTTTTCTGAACGTACCGTCCGTATGATTTATGTATTTTTAGATAAGTTTACGTTATTTTAACGCAGCTTTGCTTGAGTGCGAGAATACGAAAATAACTCTTAATGTGTGTTCCGTCTTATACGCTATGTTCTACGCTATGTTTTATGTTATACTTTGCTCTGCTTCTTTGATTTATACGCTTATTGGATTCAACTACGCTAACCAAATGCACCATCTTAATAGCGAGCCTTATAGCTCTGCAATTGCAGAGCATCCAGGTCATATGTGATGAATATTTAAATTCGATTTAAGAACAGTGTCAATTTGTGTATTTATTTACTTTCTACAGCAAAATGGAGGTCAAAATACGATATGACAGCGTATAAGAAACTACACAGCCTACTATTATCACTCGAGAAGAGCCTACGTGCGGCTCGACACGCATTTGTTTCACGGCCTACCGGGACCTGACACCCAAAAATTAAATAATTTGTTACCCAACGATCCAGCAGATAAAATTATACACAAGTCCAGGTACACACACAGTAGAGGATGGTGGTATCAGCACATCGTAAATGAATCAAGTTCAATACCCCCTACATTACTATCACTGTTTGCTATAGTTATTATCTGCGTGAATAAATAACTTTAATACATCCTACTGTAAAGTATACTTAATTAAAGAAGTGACAAAATATCAAAGGTGCCGTTGTCCTCCACAAACAATTGACTACGTCACAGCAACCCAGACCTGTGGTTGGTGGAGACAGTGGGTAAAGAACATAATTACTATACATGACTATTATGTTTATGTGTGAACCAATATTCTATATTTATAAAACGTATCATTTGATAAAACAATGAAAATAATTTTTGTTTTCATGGTGTATATTTCACATGATAAGTGAGCTAATATTGATGTTGTTTATCAAGTTGGTAGGCCTGCATGAGATTAACGCGGTTTAAAATTAGCATAAAGTGTTTCCTGTCCCGAGGCTATAAGGAATGAACACAGTTTTATTTTTTATTTTAATTTAGAAGCGAGAGAAAAGTTTCTTATTAAAGTTGTATCGTAAATTAAAATAATCAGGTGATTAATATGAGATTCAGAGTTGGACTGCTTAGCATAATCACTTCTACTTTAATACTAAGAACTGTTACATGCACTCATCTGATCGCATCAAAATTAAATGTCAGTATGCATTTGTATCTCTTACCTGGTACACATACTAGCTCAGAATTATATCAATTGGACCAATTAAGACCTTTAAAACTTTTAAAAAAATTGTTATGATCTTACAAAGGAAAATTGATAATAACAAATTTTATTCTAAATATTATTGCCAACATCTTTCAATTAAAATATTTAATAACCAACATTTTATTTATTTGCCCTTTTTGGGGCAAAATGTTTTATAAAATTAATTAATAAATTATTATTCCCCTCTAGCGTAGAAATGAATTGGACGCATATACTAGACAATTGCTAATAATATACTATATTCTAAATATTACTGCCAACATATTTCAATTAAAACATTTAATAATATACATTTTATTTAACTGCCCTTTTTTGGGCACAATGTTTTATAAAAATAATTAATAATTTACTGTATCTCATTTATTGTCATTCTCATCAATTCGTAACAAAAACATAATACCTCCCTTACATATGTGTTATGCGCGGGAAAAAAATGATAGAATTTATGATATAAATATGGTGAATTAAACAGTTTTCCTGTCATCTTAACTGGACTAAATGATACGATTGATTGATTTAACTATGAAAACGATTTAAAAAGGGCTCGACTATATGTGTACGTATGTATTAGAAATTACAGCCTATAGAGATGAAAAGAGAAAGACAGCACTGTTGTACTGTTTTGTGTAAACAAACAAACAAAACGTGCGTGACAACCAGGGCTGTATTTAAAATATTTTATAGGAACCTCCAGAAAACTATACGTAAACTTTTAAAAGTTATACTTAAAAGTTACTCAGTTCTTTTCGCCAATTAAATATTAAATTTTGGAATCTGCATTTGCAGAATGTAATTTTTATGAAGTATTTCATCACAGTTCCACAGCTGGTAACCACACTATCCCATCTACTAAGATCTGCAATCTGTCTTATCCATGTAAAGGTTTGAGTGTATAGTGAGAACCTAGTATGATTGAATGATGTTTAGTCCGACGCTGTATCAAGTGGGAGCGGTGTTAATCCTATCAAGTCATACGCACACACGCACGCACACTGTGCAGCATGGCAACACTGTGCTGCATCCGACAACACCGCATTTAGAACCACAGAGGTCACACTTCACTGTGCAAACTATCAACCTATATTTTTTCCTAATCATAATGCATTTAGCTGGTGGTAACTAACTACACATCATATTAAAATCAGGTGCTTAGTGAATATGAGCCTTTGATGATAACGCACCCTGATAAACAACTATTAATATTTACTGAGGTCTTAAACAAAAGATGTTGTTTGTTGTCGTAAAGTATTTATAAAGTTGTTAATATTTAAACTTAAAGAAGAGATAAGATAATGATTTTTAACATTCATTTTTAAATATGTAAATACACATATAATAAAGATTATACTATTTGTCTGTTTATTTATATATTGTAATCACACAATTTATTGCATACTATTGCGTTCTCATCACCGTGCTACCGAAATCTGCAATTGCAGAACTACTGGTAAACGAGTGATTTATAAAAAATATCGAATTACCAATAAAACCAGGTATCAGTAACGCGGTACCTGGTAACTTGATCCACCTGAAATCTTATAAAACAACCGAAAATCGCGGTGGCGGAAGCGCTCCACCAGCGGTATGCAAACAGTGGTGCACTGGTTTATCTACTAACCCCAATAGGTCAAGATTATTATACAGATTAACCAATGAAAAATTTGTTTTTAATAAATGATGCAATAAAATATGAAATATTGTCATGCTCAGCACTTCTTGACCTGAGATAATTTTATCTGGTGTATTGGCAACCCTGGAAGTCAACACAAATATTATATATAGTGACGTAGGGTATTTATATTTATACATAAATAAATTAATATTGATTTATTGTCTTTATCCTTATCCCCTAAAATTAGAGCGAAAAGCAAACAATATATATTTATTGATATATCATTTCTTTCAACCCTTATCAAACAACTATCTTTGTTGTTGCTTCTAAAATGTTGGATACGTGTGTGTATTTTTAATTACTACTTGGCATCAGTTCTAGGTAAACAAAGAACTATTTAAAATTAAAATAGTTCAGATAAGACTGCCTACAAATATGTAATATTTTGATAAAAGGTGGTGTGACTGTATGACTCATAAGTTACTCATAATTTTATTGCATTTTCTAGACGAACTTTCTATAAAATAATCGCTTTCCTGACTGTACAAACTTAGATAAACCAGCACTGATTATTATTATTATTAAATTAAAATGTTACAAAATATTTAAAAGTTCACTAAAATTTGCATATTAAATTTTTCTAAAAGTGAAATTTTATTTATCTACCTTTGCCTAGGCTAGCTAAATTGCTCAAGCACTTTTTGAATGTTAATATAAATAATTTTGAAAAGAAAGTTACAAGCTAGGTGATTTATTTTAGACAGATACATGTTGACAACAATTAAGCGAGCCTGCCAAATTGTTTCCTAGAAAATTAGTTTTAATTTTAAATAAATATATCCCCTCAGTCAGCGGGGTGTACGCATGATGTGCATTCACCAGCCAACAATATGACAGTATTTTGTACAAAGTTGGAAAGTAGCTGATGTGTAAATGCCAAAACAAATAAGAAACTAGTAAAAATTAATTTGTTTTTATATTTTGAGAAGTAGCCAATGAAAACAAGTACAGCAGTAATTCTTTACCCTGATTGGCAGAACTTCAAACATTTGCACATCGAGTGCAGCTAGCACACTGCACTTGCACCGCTGCCAAATTGTGCACTCCACTTAACTACTTCCTGTTTTGCTACCATTTCAAAATTTCAGGTAAACAAAGTTTATCACTCTCATTATGTGCCATTATTTTGTTATTGGGTCGTCAAGGGCTTCTTGGATTAATTTAGAAACAAATGCTTCAAATAAAAGATGCGGACAATTACATTGTCCATCACTTTTATTTCAAGTGTTTTTCTCTAAAACAATTGTATGTGTGCAAAACAAAGAATAGTAGTAGTGAAAGACCTACTTAGTTGCACTGAGCGCAATTAGAAATGTAAGCCGTGCTACAAATATAGATTATAAATTGGCAGAGCTAAAGGTTGTGAGTTCAACGCCCGTTCGGGTCACTGAGGTCTCTGCAACGTTACCCCAATCCACAAATATTAATTCATTTGTTTATGTTCAACTTACTTCAATTTCATACTTATTCAGAAAATATAAATAAGTATTTGTTTAAACAAATTAAATAGTTTTTATATTCTGACCACGATAATAAGTATACTTTAAATTCAATTTATCTTAAGGTTAAACTTCATTATAATTTTAAATCTTTTGTAACACAACCTTCGAAATAAAAACGCTTAGAAACCTGACAATTATTTCGACGAAAATTTTTCGTTTACTTTTGAACACCACTTACATTTAATGTAATAATTTTTATCCAACACCTTTCAATAAATGCTCTATAACTATGGCGATTTTAAACAAGCAAAGTAACAGATTACCCACTAGTGGGTATAATTTTGAGTTAAGCCATTAGTGAGTATTTTTTTTATTTATAACAATAATAATAACACACAACACCTTGGTAACTACTTTGATTGACATTTTAATTTTAAAATTTAAAGCATATATTACTGTCAAATAATATTTCATTAATACATTTTTCATTTATTAAGAGATGTTGGATAAAACGTTATACTTCACACGTGGGCAAAGTGAAATTACCAACTCGATAAAATTATCACACTCAGCTTTCGGCTTCGTGTGCTAAAATTTCTTACTTTGCCCACTTGTAAAGTAAATAACTATTATCTATAATTATAATATACCCTCTTATGCATATTGCATCTGGAATTTTTAGTCTCTCGTGTATAGTGCAATATTTTTGTACAAATCACAGTTGAAATTAGAGACAGACATAATGATATACTTATGATACACGTGTTGTATGTATGTATGTACGTATGGCTGTCCTTGATTATTATCTGTTTAACGATGATCTCCATGTCTAGTCAAACACTATCTATTTGCTTTAAAGTTAAAGTGATACGAGCTAATATTTTTATATGCGTACAATATTATATAATAAAGTTGATATCACACCAAATATATATTTGTGATTTCAAATGAATAAATTGAAAGTGTAACAATGTATTGTTTGCGAATCTTTGGCCAAAACACGAGTGTGAGTAGTGTTTTGTACAACGCGTGTCTGCATTTGACCTCGGAAGGGCTAAAATAAGTTTTCCGTTTTATTTCACACGTGCATCTTTTGATTGAGGCCACAACACTGTCTGTTTACGTTAGGCCGTGCCAGAAAGATATTTACATTTTTATTTCTCTTTAGAAGTTTTACTAGCGGTCCGACCTGCTTCGCAGGTCTGACCCCTAGGCTCCGCGACCCTGATGAAGATTACATCTAAAAATATAGAGAAATAAATTGAGTAGTCTCTTCGTTCCTCGCTTCCAAGTCAGTACTTTGGCGAAGAATGCTCGTCACTTCGTTCCTCGCATCCATGTCATTACAACGGCGAAGCAAGCTCGTCACTTCGTTCCTCGCTTCCATGTTAGCACTTTTTGACATTAGAGTGTAAATCTCCTCCTTGAGACCTTTCATTTGATACCAAACATGTTAGAATTTAAATAACATTTATAAAAAAAAGCAACTGACGATCTTCCGAAAAAACACTGGAGTTTAAATCTCACGCCTGAGACGTTCAATTTAAAACCAAACACGGTGTGTTTTAAATAACATTTATAAAAAACAATTGACGATATTCTAAAATACCTGACAGTCGTGCAAAATAACTTTTTGACACTAGAGTTCAAATCTCCTTCGGAAAACCTTTAATTTGATACCAAACACGGTAGGATTTAAATAACATATATCAAAAACAATTGACAATCGTCCAAAATAACTTTTTGAAACTTGAGTCGAAATCTCCCTCGGAAGACTTTTAATTTGATACCGAACACGGTAGGATTTAAAACGATTATAATAAAAAACAATTGACAATCATCCAAAACAAATTTTTGACAATTGGATTCCAATCTCCTGCGTAAGATCTTTAATTTGATATCAAACACAGTAGGATTTATGTAACATTTATAAAAAAAAAAACAATTGACGATCATCCTAAATAACTTTCTAACAGTTGAGTTTAAATCTCAAAACGATTGATGATCGTTCAAAATAACTCTTTGACACTTGAGTTCAAATTTATTCCTTGAAACCTTTAATTTGATATCAAACAGCGTAGGATTTAAATAACATTAAAAAAAAAAAACAATAGACGATATTCTAAAATGCCTTTTTGACACTTGAGTTAAAATCTCCTCCGTGAAACCATTAATTTGATACCAAACACGGTAGGATTAAAAAAAAAAATTATAAAAAATAGTTATTTGTGTATCAAGTGCGGATAGAGCATTGTTTGTTGCACGCGGCGAGAAATTGTTGATCGAGGCGAAGCCGAGATCAACAACTCGACAAGTGCACCGAACAAGCTCTATCCGACGAGATACACACAATATTTTTTCTACAATCGTTGAACAATGTGAAGCTGTAGAAAAAAATTAATTTTCAAAATTATCTTTGGTCACGCCTATAACAATTCAGTAAAATAGTAGTTACCCATGTCACCGTAATCATGACAACGTTTATGAACAAAATAAAAATTTTCAAAGAAATCGTAATTTGACATATGGAGTACATTTGACATAAAGTCTACAGAGTGAATACGTTTATGGTGAATAAGTTGAAGTGCATGTACGTATATGCCAACTGTATTTGCAATAGCAAGGTTATTACCAGAAAAATCCAATTCATCATTTACTTCTTTTACCTAATTTATTTTTGTTTTGTTTTTGTCGCGCTAGTGCGACAATATGTCACTTTGTCGCCCTAGAGCAACAATTTTGAACATTTCCTAACCAAAAATGGAATAACAATGTCGATATTGTGCAACGATTGTAGAAAAACTATTTTTGTGTAAGAATTTTGATTAAAAAGAAAATTCTGCAATTCATTATGAAAATTTAAAATGATCTTGAAAATAATTTTCATCCTTTTTGTATTAGATAAATAATTAACTTATTTAAATTTTACCGCCTAAAATGCTTTAAAGCATCGATGTGTACGGGCAGAGACATCTGTTATACTTTTACTTAAAATTTCAAACTGAACTGTCAAAAATGACAAGGTGCACACAAATTTGTGAAAAGTGACAGCTACAATTTTAATATTTTTTATTAACTTTTAAAATATTTACAAAATAATACACATGTATGCTCATTCGTTTACTCTAAACACAGATAAATATACAGAACTTCTGATACTTGTCCACATTTAATAAAATTTAAACTTAATTTTTCAAAAAGATGTGTCAAAATGATAAGAACACAAATTTGTGAAAAGTTACGACTACAATACAGTTATTCATTTAAAATCAACAAATTTCACATTCATAGCAACGCTCGCATACTCTGATTTCCGCCTTATTTATTGAATATCTCGCATATCATGTGTAAGAAAAATGTGAATTCATAAAAAGGCCCTATTCCCAATCAAACTCTAAATTCCAGTGAAGGTTTCACCCGAATCCGTCAAACGGTCTAGGCTGTAGGTCTGCGTACAAATTGTATAAATTTGGTTGCTAGATTGGCTAATCTATAGAGAAATATTCTAACCGATTAGTATATAGGATAGATTTGTACACAATTGTAAATATTTGTAGGGTTTTATTATATATCGGGCGGTTTAAATAACAGATGTTTGAGATCAATAGCTGTGTGATGAATCGAGTGGACTTTACTCAAAGCGAAATTAGATTTTTAATTAATTATTTAATTGAATCTCTGACATTTGACTCAATTTGGAAACCAGTTTTTATTCTTTGGAGATTTTTACTTCCTATAAATGTTATCAAAGTTCACGTAGGCTAAAAATGTACCGCAAATACACTCTGAACAAATATAATAAACATATATCTGTCGTATTTGTTTAATACTTTGTTTTTGCAGTGATAAGGCGCGCGTTATCACAGCTATTTGCTTTTTTCGTTGTTTTTAACGAATTGTAAAACTATTTTTCACTTTTGATTTGAGATTTGACCCAGTTACGATTTGCGATAAAACAGCAAGATTTATTTTTGGACGCTGTTCAAGATTATGAGAAAACATAAACAATTCAACCAGTATATTACCTATTTCAAGATATTTTACGAGTACTTTTAACAGTCATGTTATTGTTTGTAACACCGCTATATTAAAACTATTATTGTCCTCGTGATGTTCTTAAGTTAGTAGCGCACTAATCGGACTAGCAAGCTCTGCGCTTGCAGAGCCCTCAGTGTTCTGCCGAAGGCCTCCACACAACTTCACTTTTCCTTTCTACCAAGCCTAACGTTTCAAGAATACGATAGGTGAACGAACTCAATAGTGAAATAAATTTCAACTTATTTTGCAATTTTAATGCGTTTGTGTAACGCTGGTGATGTGACATCAACAACAAGGTACAACACCAGTGGTTCAAAAACAATCAAATTAGTTTAGCATGGACCCTCAACTTTCAATGCGTGAAAATAAAAATTTGAACGCGATATTAAAACGCGGTTATCAGCAATCGATTCAGTAGAGCTTTTTCTATAAAAACAAATAATTTTGTTGATATAAATTGAAGGTTAAAATTTTTAGGGCAAAATTGTAAAAATTAGATAAAATCAATGTTTGAGCTTCAATATCTCGAAAACTAAAACAGATATCGAAAAACTGTTGCCACCCCTGTAATTTTCTTGCTTAAATTAGTCTATAACAAAATTTTGAGCGAATTTCATTTTTTCGAATTTTCCGATTTTCCAAAATTTTCCATCAAGGAAAACTCAAAATCTAGAAGAGATACGAACCTGGAACCTTCACCAATCGATTCAACTTGTCGAAATACATAAGTATACAAAGTTTCATAAAAATATTTGCACGGCGAGAAGATTTATAGCAAAATCTAAAAATGGCCCAAAATTTCAAGGGGTTTCCCTTGGGGTCAAAAATGTAAAAAAAATGAAAATCGCTCAAAATTTGGTTATATATTATTTGAGTCGAGAAATTCACAGGGGTGGAAGCCGTTTTTCGATATCTTGTTTAGTTTTCGAAATAATGATGATTGAAAATGGAATTTTTGTCATTTTTGCAAGTGGCATACAAAATTTATTACAGACCTAAAATAAATAAAAACACTGTTATATATAGATAAAACTCTGCTGAATCAAACGCCATTAACTGCGTTTTCATATCTCGTTTAGATTTTAAGTTATAATTATTGAAACTTGGGCGCAACGCTAGGTTGAAGTTTACAGAACATTTTGACAGTCCCTGCAGTAAAAACACAGGGCCACTTGATTCCCTGTTGCTATCTGAACCTCCTAGTCACTTCTCTCTCTACCTACAGATCAATAGCATCTCTCTTTTTGACTTATTGTTTTTATTACAATTTGATGTATTATAAAATATGTACAGATGTGAAATTCAAAATTGTTACTATGTACTCGTAGTTTTTACTTTTGTTTCCGAGGGATTTGAACCCATTATCGTAGGATGTTGACTACTAGTAGCGCACAGGGTGTTCTAGAATGATTTATTAATATTTTTATGTTGGTTTACATAGTTCATAATTGTTTATACTGACAAATAATTTATTATACGTACACAGACCTTGGAATTGTTATAAGTTTCTGTTTTATATTCTGTACATGTTTAATGGAGATATATATTTATTTTTGTTATCGCACAAGTAGTTGGAAATAAATTTCAGTTTGAAGAATTCAGGTGATATTTCCAAGAAGTAAACACATTAAATATCGCTGATAATGATATAAATATATAAATATTACACATTATCAAGGATGCAAATAAATTTGAAATTAATGTACAATTTATATGTTGTATGCAGGGCTAACGCTGCCCAACTTACTCAACATTTCGCATAATTCTTCAATAAAAACCAAGGATTGCAGCGTTAAAAATAGCGACTGAATTGTCCTTGTATCGATGAATATTTTTGCAGACATAAAACTTAATATTCCACTTAAAGGCGCCAGTAATATATAAACACTGTTCAACTGAATTCAAAATTGGTTTTTATTTTTAGCTAAGTAGTAAATAATTAACTTGAAGGCTAGTGTCCTGTCTACCTTGTGTTTATGCCATTATTTCTATAAATTTTAATTACGAACAAATATTGAATATTTTAAATTTAAATCAGTGATATACGAGACATTTCATTTGACCCAATCAAGACTTTTAGGATAACATAAATAAATTGTTCGGACCTTACAAAGGGAAAATTGTTGTATTCAATTTATTTGTATCTTAATTTCTATTATTTTTTAGGATATTTTAAGGAAAAATTAATAACCAATATTATATATCTGCCCTTTTTCGGGCACAATGTTTTATAAAAATACTTAATAAATATATCGGCCCTTTTTCGGGCACAATGTTTTATAAAAATACTTAATAATTATTATTCCGTCTAGCGTAGAAGCGAATTGAACACAAATACTAGACAATTGCCAATAACATACTATATTCTAAATATTACTGCAATCATATTTCAATTAAAACATTTAATAGTCAACATTTTATTTATCTGCCCTTTTTTGGGCACAATGTTTTATAAAAATACTTAATAATTACTATTCCGTCTAACGTAGCAGCGATTTGAACACAGATACTAGACGATGGCCAATAACATATTATATTCTAAATATTATTGCCAATATATTTCAATTTAAACATTTAATAATCAACATTTTATTTATCTGCCCTTTTTCGGGCACAATGTTTTATAAAAATACTATTATATTATAAACAATATTGCCAATATCTTACAATTAAAACATTTATAATGATATGATTCTGGGCTCGTATATGACAAACATTTGGCGAATGGTACTGCGATAATTACAGTTCGTTAATGATGCCAACACAAAGAAAATACTATTACTAATAACTTATAAATAAGTTCTCATCGATTTTGTAATGATTTCTGTACTTCCTTATCTTATGGACAAGAAAATAAAAACATGTTTTTCAAATTTGATCCGAGTTGCGTTATTATTAGATCAGGTGGCCAGTGAAATGTAAGCACAGTTCACTAGATAAACACTTTTCAACGCAATCGCTAAAATTAAAAATGTTTTTACTTTTCTCGTCCAATTTTTAATTTGTTGACTTGAAGAAAAAATATTTTTGATTCTCTTTTACGCAGTTAATGCCCTTCACCATAGTACACCCACCCACAAAAATTAAAGACTGGTAGCTTACGAGAAAACTACTGGCACATGAATTAATTGTTAATAATAAATTGAGTCAAGTTCAGGGTGGTTATTTAGTTAGATGTTAGTTAGTAGAGTGTATTAAGTCATTGCCCCCTGCAGTGTTAAACCGCTGCTAGGTGAAGCCTTGCTAGTGTTGCGATACTAGGGTATTAATAGTCTCAACAGTTGGCAACGTACACCACTAACACTCGCTAGAAAAACGTGCTTCTGGGAAATCACGTGTACGTCACTATGTAATGTAATGTATATACATTACGCTATGTACTACTATGTGGGGGGCACAGATTTGACGGCTGGTGTCTTCCTCAACGCTAGTGTATTTATAGGATGTCATCATACAATTTATTTTCTATTATTACTTATAATATGTAAAGTAACTAAGCGGACTCGCCAAGCAGTCTGTACACTTGTTCATTGCTAAATTTAACCCTACGGTTAGCAGCAACTTGCGTAAGTCTCAACAACTAACAGCTGATTTCATTAAAACCGGGTCCAAACCCCATCAAGTGTACGGTTCCCATTGACGTCCGGAATTATTTTTAACTGAGATTGTCAAGGATCATTAAAAAGATGTTAAAATTTTGTGACATTTTCCAGGAAAATTATTTTCGACTGACGTCTTTAGTTTTTACAAATTAATATCATAGGCGTTAATTCCGCATACTACAATAGTATGACGCCCGTTTTGCTCTTCAAATTTTACTAGAATTATTCTAGAATTTGAGCAAGATCCGCAAAATTTAATTTGAAAATGTTCAACATATGTGACATGTTTTTCAACGCATCTGATGTAATCATGAGTAAAGACAGTAAGCAAATGTTAATTTGAAATCATTCAAACTTATTTTTAAGTATACATGTGGGCCGATTTACATTTGTTTTTCTATGTGAAGGCCGGACATAAAAAATACAAATATTTCATGAAAAATATTTGCTCACTTTACATAAGTTTCTACTGTATTTATTTTGTATTTAAAATGTTTTCTTTCATGTCTTATTTGTTAAGATAAAGAAAATATGCATAAAATTATTAATACTTTGTTACTAGGCAACTAGCATTAAACAAACAACTAAAAAAACAGCAGGAATCCAATTTTTAACAAACAAAATCGTACGTCATGTATTCCTACGCTAATAAACAACTGAATTTATATAAATTTATTCAACAAAATTTTATCTCATTCAACTAACTGGTTATTTCAGCGTTCAGGTCAGAAAACACATAAAGGATTCACTACATTTTCTAAAATTAAACGAAAAACACGGAATTCAATGAAGGTGGAGAATGATTAATAATTAAAATGCTAGGAGTTGTAAATATATATCATACAGGGTGGTTAATCGAAGGACGCATCATGCTATTTTTAAAAATGTTATTTTACTTCAAAACAATTTATTGTTGAGGAAAAGTTCATGCATTTTTACAAGAATATTTATTATAATACAGTATGTGTACAAGCGATTAAGGGTGATCTATTTTGAGCACAAAAAAATGTGTGAATAAAATTTCCAATGAATACAATACCATTTTGATATTTGGATACATTTCAAGAATGTTAAAGCGTTGAAAATATTTTCTACTTATTTTTTACAACGTGCGATGCTTTTCTGTGCGATATTGCAGTTAGCAGTGCGTTTAACCCACTTAATAGGAAGGTAAAAATAACTTAAAGGACATTCATACAATAGTAACAAACTTGTTATTCGCATAATTCATCCCTCAAGCAATAATTTTATATATTCCAAGTTTTATTTATAAAATAAAATAGCATAAGATCATACGTATTTTCGGAGACGTATTTTCAGCCAAGATTTAACTTTGCCAAAATTTGAAGTAAACATAATCATTTTAACAGGTTATTGGGTAATAATGATTTGACCTTTCGCACATTTGGTGACCTAAACTTAGAATTAAAAATCTAATATCAGGAAGTATAAAATGTTTGTTGCAGCGCGCGCTTCTGTAATTTGATAGTGGAAAAGTACTGTTATTATAGAATTTTATTTGTTTATCACCTTGTTATGTATATAAAGTGTTTGTATGTGTCATTTGTTTTGTTCATAATCTACAAATTCTAATTTCCGGTCCACAAAGGGATATAGTTGTGTATACTATATTTATATTATGATGTGCGTGTACCAGCCAAGCGTATGACGATAATCAGCCCAAAATAAAGTTATCGTGAAAAATACGGTGACAGATGATCAAGTAGGCTGAGATGTGTAGCAATTTGTTGACGTTCAGCTGTCGTGACGTCAACAATTGAATATCGCTCGATCATTTTATATCATTTAAATATAGAACTCATTATTTTCGTTGCTATTTATAGCTTGTGTCTTCATCAATATAATAAGTTGGCATCTATTCCCTAAAGTAAGGGTAGCAATGTCTTTAAATCTATTCGGTATGCGTGGGTGTGCGTCTGTTTGTAAAGCACCCACGTATGTAGCGAGGTGCACGCAACGATGGCACGATTCGAACACGGGTCACTGAACAGCCTACACGTTTCACGCGTGAGGTGAAAAATATTAACTATTACATTACAACAAACTTACAAGGGACCATTTTTATATTTAATTATACATCTGCATCTTCTATAGCTATATTAAACCGACGCAGCAAATTTAGCCAATGAGAAAGTAGACTATAAAGACTATAATCCCATAATAAGTAAGGCTGAAGGCCAGTTTACACGGTACAAATGAATGGCGAGTAGTTAATAAGCAATTGCGCTTGTCATAAGTAATTGCAGTCAGTTGTTTATTATAATTGAGTGTCCTTAGTTACACTTTGTTAAAAAATTTGTTTATGTTGCTACGAAGTAATTAGGCCTCAACGGATGTACCGATTTTATTATTTTATTTTAATTGAAACTTATTTTGAGACAAAGTTTATAAATATATTTTATTCAATTAATGTATTAAGTACCGTACACGAATTATTTAATAATACTTTGTATTCCTATCAGAAAGTATTGCCAAAATATACGTGCAAAAATTACTAAATGAAATGTAATAAAATGTGTGTCAAATATACAAACACATCTTCTAATACCTTATAATAAAATTACAGGGTTCAAATCCCGTATTCAAACTCAAAGTGCAATGCACAGTATAATGATAGTATATCAACATTTGCCACTTCCGGTTTCCGGAAACGTTTTGCGATTGCTTTAATTTTTACAGACGATTTCCGATTTGAAACATTTCATTAAAATCATTTCGGAATATATAGCAAATAAAAAAAGTAATTCGCAGTCGGTAGGATTCGAACCTACGCTCCCAGAGGGAATCTGATTTCTAGTCAGACGCCTTAACCGCTCGGCCACGACTGCTTATACAAACTACAGTCTAATTTTTGTATCACACTCGATATTGCTTCAAATTACAATTATTTATAAATTTAAAATAAACTATTTTGTCGCACGTTTCCAAATTATTTTAAAGAAAATATACGTCTTTATCTTAATAACATTTTAGCTGCAAGATGTTGTTCAGATTGTAAAATGTCCAACAGTAATACAAGGAGCTCGCAAACAAAGAGCTTGATAAATTTCTGTACTGAGTGTTGTAGTATGAAGGGACAGAACTGTACCACATAAAATTTTACGATTGTAGGGCCCTATTTATACCCTTATTTACATACAAACTACCCTACACACATTGTAGATTGTATTTATTGCTAGGGAGAACTTGATTGTAGCTTTATTTTTGGTCTAACAGAGAAATAGTTTAAATAAAATATGCCGTTCATTTTATTCGTAAGCAAGTAACGTGCATAATTGAATTTAAAAATATGTAATATGAATAATCTAGCATATGGCACTGTAATATATTCGTGTATTTTGAATAATACCCTTATTTAATTTTTGAATAAATTTTATACGGTATTCATAAAGTTCAACCTTCAAATGATGTGTATACAATTTTTTAGCTAGTCTAAAATATTGTAGACTCACAGTAAACAAAATAGTGTTAATATTTACTAGATTCAAGTAGTTCTTACATCAACAATTACATAAAAGTCTGATGAAAAATGACTAACAATAGATTTCAGTGAGATTTATTACGGGCCGTACAAGATAAAATCAATGTAGTATGTTTTACGAACCAGGGCTGTAAAACTTTTACGAGGCTTTGTGAATTAGGCGCGAGTTAAAACGCGCTCACTTTACGACTTAATTCTAATGGGACAAAGAAAATCGAGCACCGGAAACGGAAGGTCTCTGTTTGATTGTGTGTATTGGGGTGTATTTAGATTTACTAACAAAGAGTTGAAAAATAAATGTATTATTTTGATGAGAATGATGCAACAAGCAGCAAGGATCGCTTTGGGCTGCATTGATCGGGATGCGAGGTTGCAGAGCATGCGCTGTTGCCGTGTCCTTGTCCGTGGACTCACTGAGGGTGAGAGTGAAGCCTGGGGAGGGACGGAGGGGTAGGAGGAACTCGCAGCACTAACCCACCTCACTGTTGCTGGGTCACAAGAAAACGCACACAGCCAAGTCGATAATACAGACACCGACACCTGTGTGTATGTGTGACTTTATTTTAAGGGTTGAAAGATTGGATTCGCTAATTATTTTACATCAAAAAGTTCAATAGTTTATTGTAGAGGAAGAATTTCTCCTTTTTTTGACAGCAATATTTATAATTTTACTCTACCTGGAACCGGAAAACGGAAATGTTTATTGGTTCTTAAAATAATCAGAGATATGGAATAACAAAGTAAATGTGATATTGCTTTAATGGAGACACTTGAAATCAAACACTGATGACTGCAGATGACAAATAAAACCAATAACTTTCAATTGATACATTTATTATTTCAAACACTTCCGTCTTCCGGTTCCAGGCAGAGTAAAATTATAATTATTAGTGTCAAAAAATGCATAAACCTTTTCTGTAAAATATTTATGAAAAACCAATAATTGAACTATTTGAAAATGACTATTTGCAGCTCTGCAACTGGCGATCTCAATGAATAATCTATTTTTCAACTCAATTATAACCTCATAAAATTACCCACCCCCTCACAAAATTCAATCACAAATCATCTCTTGCATCATCCCTTAATTTCACTCAATACTAAAGTCACCCTGAAACCTGAATTCAACCCCAAACACTGGACCAGGATCTGTGGAAGTTTACCACTGCGTTCCCCAATTCCATACCAGAGACAAAGAGCCATTAAATATTACGAGTTCAGAATCATATCATTGGGTCCAGTCAAAATCACACAAAGGAAAATTGTTTAATTCTTTATATTTATATCTTATATTCTATCATTTTTACCTCCCCACATTCATAAATGTAATGTAATGATTTAATTAGATTTTGGAAACAATTCATCAACAGTAAGTGGTAGGAAATAGTTATTTACAAACCAAATGTGGGAACCGAGTTCACGCAAGAGGTTTGTACAATATTTTTTCAAAATTTGCTAATTTGTAATAAAATGCATGAAACCAACAGAACTGAGTTTATTTTTCAATATCTTTAACAGATATTGAGTTGCAGCCACTCAAAGTAGCATTTCGATAAACATCGAAAATTGACATATGTCCATAAATTTGAGAGATATGACGATGCGCTCTACAGCATTGAGTTTCTTAGGGTTTATATTATATAGAAATACAATAAAAGTATATGCCAATTTTTAGTGTTATTTCGTGAAATCTTAAATTGTGCAGTACATGTATTTGTTGTCAATGGTAAATGAACTTGTATTAAATTTTCTTATTTGTACAGATATTATAAACATTTTTCAAATTATAACCACAATCCTCGTTTAAATAATTGGACCATATGTGTAGTTCCAGATAATGTAACAATTTACTGATCTACAGATATGTTATCCTCAGGAGTGAAGCATCAATATAAAATACAAAGTAATCTTTAAAATGTTATTAATTAGTTGTCAAAAAAATAATAAAAAGCATGTCAAAATATTTTTTTGACAACTGCATGTTAAACATCTTTGTTTTATTTAACAGAAAGAAATGAACTCTCAAATTCGTCATTATATCATTACAATATTCTACGAAATTTTGACAGAGAACACTACAATACTATAATAAATAAAACTAAACCTGTTTCCTGATATATTATAATAATTATTATGTACTTATAAAACCTTGTGGCCCAAAAAAGGGCCGAAATATAATATTAATAATTAAAATATGTTTTAATTAAAAGATGTTGACAACAATATTTAGAATGAAATATGACAATAGCAATTATTTTGTGCCTGTGTCCAATTCGCCTCTACGCTAGAGGGAATAATAATTATTAAATACTTATAAAACCTTGTGGCCCAAAAAAGAGCCGAAATATAATGTGTTGGCAATAACATTTAGAATAATTTTTTTAAGTTATTCTAAGTCTAATAAAATGAAATATAAAGTTATATTAGCATAATTAAGGATTCAGACACTGACGTTAGTAAAGTTGCTAAATGCTAACAGTATCGCGTAACCCAGTTTAGCAAATTCAATCACCTTTACGGATGATGTGTTTCGGTCGTCACATCACATTCATTGATAGGTGGGTATCAATTGTTGGGGTAAACATATTAAACACATTAACAGACATTTGTAAAATGTGCAAGTAAATACCGACTGTCATTTGTTGCAGGAAATTGCAAACAAGTGATAATTAGATAAGTCAGTAAATAGAGTTTGTTTTTTTGTTATCAAACAAATGAAATGTAAAGACCTTTTATACGCAGTTGCCGTTTAATAAAATAAAATATGATTTGATGGAACAAAGGCGAATAAAACCGCACCGGCAAACTTATTCAGAACGGGTAATACTGTTGCTATGCCAGCTTAGGGGGTGATCGTTTTATTTTATGTTTTAATGTACAACACTCTCCCCCCAACCCCCTCTAACTTATTCCGTATCATCGAGGTAGCCCTGTCTCTCTCTACCGCTGCCTCGCTCACTCTAACGCACAAGGAAGATAGTCAATATGACGTATCTCTCTCTGACTCATTTATATTATAGGGTAGATATTTACAATCTGTCTCTGTCTGGTGCATGGGGAAGGTATGACATAATCATAATATAAGCCAGTAGGGTTCCTAGCATTGAAAGTGACAGTACCGGGCGATTTCAGCCCTTAAATCTGACGCCATAAGGGCGCAAATCTAACAAAGAACACAAAGGCAGTCAAGGGATGGAAAATTTTGGGAGTTTGTCACATATTTATGTTGGTACGCGTGCGCTAAACACTTCTTTGTTGATTGTTCCATTGTTTATTTCGTTCAATGCAACAGGAAAATTCATTATAATAATAAATATTTCACGATTGTTTTTACTTTTAATATGGAGGTGGAAACGAAGATTTATAATTATTCTAGTATTTTTTGAGTTATTTAAAAAGTATGATGTGTAAAACCAGCTCAACACATATCGGTGTATGCTTAAAATAAATCATTTATAGGATATTTAAAGTAACATACAAAAAATTAAATGTTTCAAGTGATTTTAAAATATACAACTACTGCCATCTTTCGAACAAACGCTGAACTGTTTGACAGTTCTCTGACAGTTCAACAGCTCAAATTATTTATGTCATATTTATATAAGAAACCAACAAATCTGAATAATTTAGAAAGAGCATTTTTATCTAAAGTTTTGTAAAAAGAAGTAACAGACCGTAAAGGGGGCAAAGAAAACCGTCTGGTGTAATCTTCAGGTTGATAGGTGGGCAATTTCTTATCAGGGAAAATTTTCAAGTTTTCAGATGTCAAAGAGGGCAAAGAAACTTCTTTACGTTTCAATTTCTTATAAAATAATTCTTCTTGAGGCTGTTCCTCTATTACCTATAATATTTATTGGTTACATAAAAATATTTGACATAAAATATGTTTTATTTACGGAAGTGTTTGAGAAAAACTGATTGACAATAATTTCCTCTGACATGAATTCAGATATACTAGCAGGTGTAGTAGTAGTAAAAGGTAAAATCTCTCCATATTTAATAGATTCAACCGAAGTAGTATCAACTTGAGGTTCAATTTTCGTCGCGGAGAAATAATTCTCTGTTGGATATTCATCCACTTTAATTAATTGATAATCTGACAACACTGTATCTATTTTTTCGGGTTTTTGTATTTCTAATTCCTGTTTTTTCATTGATACATTCCCTCGACTCCAAGAATCAGGCTTACAGGGCTCTGGTTCCAGATCTGGAGCCCAAGACGAGTTTTCGCGGTAACATTCATTACAAGGATCGTGGAAAAAGAAGTTTAAACAAATTATTTGTTTCCAACTTTCATATGCACATTCTACAATATATTTAACACGTTGATTTTCTATAAATTTTGCGGTGATTTCATCAAAAACTTTGGATAGTAATTCTTCACGAAGCTCAAATATATAATTGTCAAAATCTTGTTCATTTAGTATTTCTTTCCATTTAAAATCAGGGACGTTCGGTACATTTCTACTGCGCAAAGAACTTATTATATTTATTAGGTCAGCACTTGGACGCACATCTTGCGAGATCGACATTTTGAATTGTACAAAAATTAATAAATTATTACTGCAATGTTAAAAATCCCTAGTATTATTTTTTTAAAAATGTCTGAACAAATTCGCATTTATTCAACATCAAAACTAAAATAAAACTTAAATTTCTCGCCTTTTTAAATTATGAATTAATAAAAAACCCTCAATGCCTCAATTTTATTCTTTATTTGAAAATATATTTCATAATTTTAAAATTCCCGGGTTTTTCTGTACCGTAAACGTCAAAAGTAACTAACACCCGCCCTTTAACCGTAAATAATATTATTTAAATAACAATTACACTACTTATAGTGAACTAATAAGTTTATCTTGTATTATAAATTATTTATATAATATTTATAATATTTTCTTGGAGCGAACAAATAAAACGCAGGGATTTTTATCATTTCGGTAGTGCCGAACAAGATTTTGTTTTTGTTTGGAAGTACAAAAATTTGTTGACACATGCAATGGAACAAAATTTAGCGAGAAAAAGCTAAAAAGTAATAAGTTTATATTGTTTTGGTCGCACAAAATTTATCAGAGTTCAAAATGAATACTCTACGAGGCGTTTTTCCTGAACCTCGTAAGTAAAAATCCATCCCAATACGAACTGTCAAACTCAAGGCTACTGTTCATTTCAGCTCCAATACCGAGAAGAAACTTTATAAAAGAGAACATGATACACATCAAAAGGATGCAGGGCTTTGTAGTTAACGATGCCGGGGACCACATATCATACAAAAAACAGAACAAACAGATGGAAAACGACGCTACACAACGAACTATGAAACTATATCGAAGCACTAAGAAACAAATCCAGAACTTGTCTCAATTATCCAATGCCGAGAAACCTAAGCCAATATCTGTACCTCCTACTACTACTAGAAAGGTAAATATAGATAATTTCAGTACAAAAACCGCGGTAGAAAGTCTTCGAGAACTAGAACGAGAAAAAAGAAAATTCCGAGAGATCGGAGTACAAACAGATAACAACAGACTTTTCCACGAAACCGGAACCGTCAAATACGCAACTGTACCACCAAAATCCCCGGAAGTGAAAGTGATAAAATCCCCTAGCCCTAGAAATATTGGAGACGGTGACAGAAACAAACAGCGATCAGAATCTCCATCCGGTATAACAAACGACGAATCGCGAGAAAAAAAAGACTACGTAAAAGAAAACGCGCAGATGTCCACTAAATCCGCGAACTCGCGACTAAATACAGCTAACGACCCCACTAAACCTCCTCCAACTTACCAAAAAGGCGTAGTGCCCAAATATCTTCGAGAGAGAAAAGAAGAACTAATCAAACAACATCAGACCATAGGAGGCGATGAAAGGTGCCCGGAAGGTCACGTGGTACTTCCGGAAAATGAACGGAAAGAAACTTTACGAATGCTACGACAAAGCTACTCTGAATTAGTCGCAGAATTAAATCAACTTCCGGTTAGGTCGGACACATTGAAAATTAGAAATCGGAAAATTGAGATTGAGAACCAACTGAAAAAACTTGATGAGGGAATAAAAGTTTTTACTAGACCTAAAGTTTATGTGAAAATTGGAGCTTAATTTATAAATAAAAATGCAATATTGTACAGATACATTCCTTGTTATTATTTTATAATAAATTGTTATTAGCGCAAATTATTTATTTATTTATTGAAACATGTATAAAATTATCAGAAATAAATTGAACTTGATCCGTCCTGAAAAATATTTCTTCGTTTTTAAACCAATTTTCTACACTAAAATTAGGGAAAAATATTTTTATTTCCCTAGCTGCAGATTCTGGAGAATCTAAAATAATTGTACATTAATTATGGCTGCTTGTTTTACACGATGCAATTTATTGGCAAAGTTCTCTTGTCAATAAATTGGTTGTACACGTCAAGGTAAAAATTTTAATTATTCACAACTTTTATTTGAAAAATTTTCCTTTAAAATAACTCAGAAACGCTTACCAGCTCAAAATAAATTTAAATCAATTGTTGTGATCAACAATTTAAAACAATATTTCATTGTTGTAATCAATGTTTCCCATTGTTGTAATCAATATTTTTCTTTAAAATAATTCATAAACAACTCAAAATCAACGTGAACAATCAAAATATTTTGGCATTGTTGTAATCAACATTTACTATTGTTGTAATAAAAATTTAATGTTTTAAGTTACTTTTTGCATAATATTTTACGCAAAAAAATGACAGAAGCATAAAAAAGTTTGAGTGAGTGACAATGACTAAAATAATTGTCGAAAAATACAGTACAATGACGCGAAAACTTGGCCAATTTATTGACGAGAATAAATTGGGTCGTGTAAAACAGGTATTAGAATGAATTAATTAGAATACCTGAACCATGTGTAGCATTCCTGGTGTCAGAAAGCCCAAAACACCCCCTAATAGAATCAGGTTCTGAAAACTGCGTTTTAAAAACTTTTGTAGGACCCATTAAACTTCTCCAATCTTTTATAGCGTTTATTTTAGATAATACATAAAATTCTGATGGCCCACTACAATAAATATAGGTATGTAATTCTTTTTAAGTTAATTAGTTTACGGATTACCTTGTCATAAAAGAAATTAAACGATTATAAAAGAATTTTCCTTGATGTTCTTCGTAAAAATGTTCTGCATCGGCTACTGTCAAACATTGACGTTTGGAACAAACTATTTTAAAATTAGAACTTATTATTTTATCCCTTATATTTTGTAAAGAATGTGGTTGTTTTATTATATGTGGTTTTATTATAGCTAAAGTTAATTGTAATCTCTTATTCAAACACATTTTATTAAGTCAGAGACCGGATAACCTCAAAAACACATCGTCATGTTTTAACTCTTGTTTAAAAAGTTTATCACTAACTTTACTTTAAAATACGACCACAATACGACGTAATTATTTTTATTTTTCGTTTAAATAATTACTGCTAACTACAATGTAAATATTTAGATCGCAATCATTTTTCTTTAAACTTACGGGCGTGAAATTGTAAAACAAATAAAATATTGTAAGTTTTATTAATAAAATAATATATAATAATTACAAATTGTTAATAATATAAAACATTTCGTTTATATAACCTAAAATATCTACAACACTTTGGGCAAAATTCCGATGCCCGTCAAAATGTTTGAACAAATATCTAGAGACCCCAAAATACCTAAAATTAATAACAATTAATAATAATGCAATTAATAAGAGATACAGCCATTAGTAAGCACAGTTAATGTTGATGGGCTCCCCAGAAATTAGTCCATTCAGAGACTAGAATTTGAGAAGATTTGTTATTTGATTTCGCAGACATTTTATCTGCAGTTGCAGGAAGACCATTTTGCTGGCTCCCTGCAACGGAAACGACCTCGGCAGCATCCGTGATTTTCTTGAAATTGTGTACAGAGTATCTGTTGTACAGTCCCCAGATGCTGTTCATAAGTTTGCTGTTGTACTTTAAAGGAGATAACTCCAAATCTATAAAAACGAAAACGATGAAATAAATAGCTATTTATTTGTGAAACATTTACTAACATTTTCCGTGATAAAACATTTTTTCCTGTTCCTGGTCGGAGGATTGGTGCATTTTTGCAATTTTCATTTCTCGTTCTTTTATCTTACAAGCAGCAAATGCTCCCTGAGGTATTCCTGGCATTATTATGATTAATTTATTCAAATCGCAATCTACAAAACATATACTTGTGTGATCAATCGATTAAGTACTTTATAATTAATATGTTCGTTATTAAAATGGCTAGAAAAATCATATCAGTTTCGAATGTTATTCAATATCTTAATTGAAGGTTTGCTGATAATAATTTGCATGCTTGGGGTCTGTGAGGTCAAAATTTTGACCCTGATGTTACAGATTTATAAAAATAAACAACAAAGAATATATTTAAAGATATCCGCGATGAAGCTGTGGAAATTTACTAATATATTTTACACATTTGTGTAATTGTAAAATGATTTGATTTTAATCGTTTAATACGTACCAAAACAAAACTCAAACAGTAATTCAGCTAGCGCAGCTAAACTCACAACAATCTTCTGTAACTGGCGTGAAGCTACACCCAAATCGCTTGGCTCCAAAAACATACAGATTTTTTTATCCCAAACCATAAACCTTGGTCAAACCCCCAATTAATGAAAGTCCGTAAAAGCAAACTTCGAAAACGCGTCCAAAATGCTAAGAGTCCAAATCTGAACTGAACTAACTGTTCTAAATAAAATACAATATTCCGATAAGGAATTGGAGCGATAAAATTACAGTTAGTGATGCGACTAACGTTCGGAGAACTTAGTAGACGACTAGTACAACTCGTAATAAGGATGGAAATAATAACAGATGACCAGCAGGGGTTAGAGGTCACTTGATAGCAGATAATAAAACCTTATTTGAAATGTCAACAATTCATGGTCTTTTATATCTGATGCAAAAGTTGTTTAAATATAACTCACATTTTTTCATCCTATGGGGGTGTAAATGTCAAGTTTTTTTATGAGACATATTTAAATTGTGTGTTTAAAAATATTATTGTAATCACAGTTTTTTTTTTTTTGTTTACACAATAATGTATTCAAAATATATTTTTAATTGTTTGTATTTTTAAAATTAAATAATAATATATCATCTTTCTTAATGTTACTTTTTTATTTCGTATATTTTTAGTTTAGTCTGTCATGTTAAAAATACTAACCTTTAACATTTCATTATCAAAAATTTCCGTATAGCAACAATGATATTTTTGCAACAAATAAACATAACAATAACAATTTTTTATGGGAAATTTATTTACGTATGGATTCGCAAATAAATATTGTACATGCGTCAAACATTACAGAAAAATTCGTGGGTGATTCATTTGAAAATACAAGTGCATTGTAATAGTTTGAGAACTGCATAGTTTTGTTCGATTCGTGTTCCAATTTATTTTAACCAAAGACATTATATTATCGAGAAGAAATAAACGCAATTTATGGCTAAAATATAATTTAAATAATTGTATAATATATTTGTTTTTGAAGCTCACGGTATTTTTATTTACAGATTTCTAATTTATCGGTAAGAGGAGGAATGAAATTCTATCTTATCGACATTATTTTTTGTTCGAATCTATTTAAACCAAAGACATTATATTACCGAGAAAAATAAACGAAATTGATGGCTAAATTTTTAATTTAAATAATTGTATAATATATTTGTTTTTGAAGCTCACGGTATTTTTATTTACAGATTTCTAACTTATTGGTAAAAGGAGGAAAGAAATTCTATCTTATCGACATTATTTTTTGTTCGAATCTATTTTAACCAAAGACATTATATTATCGAGAAGAAATAAACGCAATTTATGGCTAATATATAATTTAAATAATTGTATAATATATTTGTTTTTGAAGCTCACGGTATTTTTATTTACAGATTTCTAATTTATCGGTAAGAGGAGGAATGAAATTCTATCTTATCGACATTATTTTTTGTTCGAATCTATTTTAACCAAAGACATTATATTATCGAGAAGAAATAAACGCAATTTATGGCTAAAATATAATTTAAATAATTGTATAATATATTTGTTTTTGAAGCTCACGGTATTTTTATTTACAGATTTCTAACTTATCGGTAAGAAGAGGAATGAAATTCTATCTTATCGACATTATTTTTTGTTCGAATCTATTTTAACCAAAGACATTATACTACCGAGAAGAAATAAACGCAATTTATGGCTAAAATATAATTTAAATAATTGTATAATATATTTGTTTTTGAAGTTCACGGTATTTTTATTTACAGATTTCTAACTTATTGGTAAAAGGAGGAAAGAAATTCTATCTTATCGACATAATTTTTTGTTCGAATCTATTTTAACCAAAGACATTATATTATCGAGAAGAAATAAACGCAATTTATGGCTAAAATATAATTTAAATAATTGTATAATATATTTGTTTTTGAAGCTCCCGGTATTTTTATTTACAGATTTCTAATTTATCGGTAAAAGGAGGAATGAAACTCTATCTTATCGACAACGTTATTTTTGATTGACGAAGGTGCTTGTACGAAAATTTTTTAATATTTGGATGCAGTAATAAATAAGATATAAAAATGAGTGGACTGCTGAAAATTTCCTCGCTTTTAAGTAAAAACTTGGCTAGATCTAAGGTATTTAATTATTTATTATATTACTTTTCATCCCTTTTCACATCACATATTTTTGTTATTACATAATAAGATTGTTCTCGTAATGGGCTGTTAATTGTTTTATCATAACAAACAAGTCATTATTATTATTATCCTTATTTAATTAACTATCATCTAACTATAATAAATAGTTATAGATTATTTTTTAACCTTAGTAGAGCTGTCATCCCTTAGAAGAGGGGTTAATGTTTGTATTTAGATAACAGGAAACAGTCCATGCTTATCGCGGGCCTTACACATCACAAGCAACGAAAATGCAGCTAAAGTGAACACAGACGTATGCAAAGCATACCCAGTGATCGACCACACATACGATGCGGTGGTAGTTGGGGCTGGGGGCGCAGGCCTACGAGCCGCGTTCGGGCTCGTAGCTGAAGGTTTCAAGACCGCTGTCATCACCAAGTTATTCCCCACGCGTTCACACACCGTAGCTGCTCAGGGGGGCATTAACGCTGCCCTCGGGAACATGGAAGACGATATGTGGCAGTGGCATATGTATGACACCGTTAAAGGTAGGCTAACCTCTAAATTATTATTTTATACTGGTTACTTATATACGTGAGTGTATTTAGGATCTGATTGGCTCGGCGACCAGGATGCTATTCATTACATGACTAGGGAGGCACCGCAAGCTGTTATAGAGTTGGAAAATTATGGTATGCCGTTCTCGCGTACTACTGAAGGTAAAATTTACCAGAGAGCTTTTGGTGGACAAGCTCTGAAGTTTGGAAAGGGTGGACAAGCACATAGATGTTGCTGTGTTGCAGATAGAACAGGTTTGAAACTTAAACTTATTACTTTTTCACAACTAAAGCCCGTGTGACACATTTTTTTTGTACATATTTGCGAAAGTGAATCATTGAAAGAAAATAAATTCAATTTACGGTTTATTTTGTTTGACCACTTTTCAAATTTAGCTGAAAAATTTATTAGACAACATAGCATTTTAAATTTTAAGTTTTTCATAATGAAAGTTTAAAAGAATTCGTTTTGTGTTAGAATGCAATAATTTTATCATTTTATACTCATGTTTAGTAATGATATACTTTACTTTTATGTTGTAAACACTTAGTAGTGTTCTTTAAAGATTATCGTATAATAATCAATGTACGAATTATGAAATTGTGAAATATTCACCTCATTTTACTGCAACCATAGTTGCTGCATAATATTATTATTATACTTATATTTTATCTTGGACAACGAAGTTCTCTTGACTTTGGTTTTAATTAAATTTTACTAAACACGAACAACAAATCTCAAATTGCACTTTTCAGCTGCTCAACTGCCGTTTTGCGTGGCATTTCTTAGCGCATTTTTACAAAAACATTCAAGCAAAACGATTAAGTTATATTTTTGACTTTAATTAAATTTCTTCAAATTGTATTTTACTAAACACGATCCATTGTATCTCAAATTGCACTTTTCAGCTGCTCAACTGCCGTTTTGCGTGGCATTTCTTAGCGCATTTTTGCAAAAACATTCAAGCAAAACGATTAAGTTATATTTTTGACTTTAATTAAATTTCTTCAAATTGTATTTTACTAAACATGAACCATAGTATCTCAAATTGCACTTTTCTGCTGCTCAACTGACGTTTTGCGTGGCATTTCTTACCGCAATTTTACAAAAACATTGAAACAAACAGAATAAATTATATTTTTTATTGACATCAAACATTTAATGAATTTACGTACATGGTACGTTCAATTTATAATTAAATTGACATAGAAAAATACTAGGGGACAGAGTTTGAGGGAATTAATATGTTGTGTATTTTAGGACACAGTTTGTTGCATACGTTATACGGACAATCGTTACGTTACGATTGTAATTATTTTGTTGAATATTTTGCGATTGATTTAATTGTTGAAAACGGAGTTTGTAAAGGCGTTTTGGCACTTTGTCTGGACGATGGAACCATACATAGATTTTTATCTAAAAATACGGTGAGTCACCAATAATTTTATGCGCATTTTTTGCGATAAAAATTTATTACTTTGTAATTACAAATTGAAATTGATTGATTTGCAGGTATTAGCTACAGGGGGTTACGGTAGAGCGTATTTCTCATGTACTAGTGCACACACGTGTACAGGCGACGGTACCGCGATGGTTACACGTGCCGGGTTACAAAACCAGGACTTGGAGTTTGTACAATTCCACCCCACGGGGATCTACGGGGCCGGGTGTCTCATCACGGAGGGATGTCGAGGCGAGGGGGGCTTTCTTATTAACAGTAAAGGCGAGAGATTCATGGAGCGCTACGCCCCAGTCGCCAAAGACTTAGCCAGCAGAGATGTCGTCAGTAGGAGCATGACTATCGAAATCGCTGAAGGTACATAATGTGGGGTTTTATGCACGGGACAGTTTAGGGGTCGAGTCAATAAAGTCCATAATGAGTCACTTTACGCACACTAAGCCATAAACACGTGATTACATGCTAGGTCGAGGTTGCGGTCCGGACAAGGACCACGTGTTCCTGCAACTCCACCACCTGCCCGCTGAGCAGTTGGCACAACGACTTCCGGGCATCAGCGAGACGGCGATGATATTCGCGGGGGTGGATGTGACGCGCGAACCCATTCCAGTGTTGCCAACTGTGCATTACAACATGGGCGGCGTGCCCACCAACTACAAGGGGCAGGTGATCGCGAACACGGGCGGGCAGGACTGCGTGGTGCGCGGACTGTACGCGTGCGGCGAGGCGGCCTCCAGTTCGGTTCACGGCGCTAACAGACTCGGCGCTAACTCGTTGTTGGACCTGGTGGTCTTTGGACGCGCTTGTGCCAAAACCATCGCCGAGGAGCACAAGCCTGGGGAGAAACTCGAACCCGTCGCCAAGGTAACTGACAATTACATTTTTAATTTTCAAACAAATATATTTTGAAAACTAAGCGTCGTATGAATCCCTGCAAGCTTTTTTTGTAGGTTTCAGGTCAAAATTAGTGGAATATTTGATAAATTTCAAACATCTAACAGATGAAAATTTTCGGCAAAATTTCAATACCTACCCCTTGAGTTTTTTTTGCGATTTTGGGCCATTTTCAGACTTTTTCTTCTAAATCGTCAACTCGTTAATAAAAAATTATAAAAATTTACATACTTATGTAACTTTTCCCGTACGATCGAATGGAGTGGTTGCCAATTTTCTAGCATTTTTATTTTTCGTGTTATTGAGGAAAAACGAAAAAATTTAGTAAATTTTTAAATGGCAAAAGTTTTAAAATTACCCTCAAAATATTGCTTCTATTTATTGAAGCTGTAAAACAATTGCGCATCAATGAATTGCAGTAAAAATATGCTATAATATATATAAAAAAGTACATAAAATTTATTGGTGTATTCAGATTTTATGTATATTTACGAATTCTTATTTTATAATTTCATGAAAGTTGATAAGATAAAATTTTCAAAGGTTTTACACATGACGATACATTTGTTCATTACTTCATAAATATTTGAGATAAGCTATTAAATTTTTATAAATATAACAACAAAAGTGTGAGAAATAAAATAAATTACTTCGTTTTAAGATTACAGGCATCAGAAAAATCAATACTTTTTAAAAGTTTTCTATTGATATTTTGCGAGGAAAATATTTGGTATTTTGATATTTTACAGCTTGCAAATCTAGTAATGTTCGTTATTATTTCTAGTAAATTCATTTTGTTACAAACTATATTGAATCATTTGAATTTATAATGGTGTGTTAGTGCCTAGTGTATGGAGAAGCATGAACGACGAAGTTGTTGGACTACCTGTATTTATTGTGCAATGTTTTTACACAGCAACCGTACTACAAACAAATGTCAGACAAAGAAGGGTAACCCATGACATCTATCTGTCTCAGACTAGTTTTTCTCTTTCATAAAAATCTACAAATGCGCGTTCCAGTATTACTATATTTCAGTGCAAAACATAAACATATTTGACTACTATTTGGCAATGACTGAAATCCCCTAGAAATTCATAAAAAAATTGTCGGAAAATAGAACATTCTAAATCGATAATAAATTGACTAATTTATTGGCCAAGAAAAAATTGACGCAGTGAACTATAACAATACTGGAACGTTCACTGATGTTGAAAATGCAACGCGAGAGAGACTGGTAATAAGTGGGCAACCTATCTTTGTCCTACAGTCCTTTTAACAACGAGTTTAATGAACTATTATGCCGCAATGCATTTGTCAATAAATTGGTTTAGTTTTCTTGTCAATAAATTGCCAAGAACAAAAATATTGTGGTTCATTTTACACACATTAAGTTTTCCGTTAATTTATTGTATCAATTTCAGTAGTACCAACATAATATCAGTTACCTATGCTACTAATATTTTTGGTTCAAGCTATTTACAAAAATTACAAATTAACCAAAATAAATATAAACAAGTTTGGGTGGTTAGCAATAGCTAAAATCTCCTAGAACTTCTTAAAACTTATTGAAATTTTTTTCTAATTTATTGGTCAAGAAAAAATTGACGCAGTGTCTTATTTTTATACACACTGAACTATAATAATACTGGAACACTCACTGACATTGAAAATGCAAGCCCAGAGAGACAGACAATAAGTTACTAATATTTTTGAAGCTCACAAAAATGACAAACTAACCAAAATATAAACAAGTTTGACTAAAATCTTTAATAATTTTCTAAAAAAATAGTCTATAATTCGACAATAAATTGACAAGAAAAAATGTACTAACCAATAGATATAAAATAAATTTCGCGTTTGTGTAGGACGCAGGGGACCTGTCCCTGTGCAACCTAGACGCCCTCCTGCACGCCAATGGCAAAACCTCCACCGCAGCGCTCCGCCTGGAGATGCAGCGCACCATGCAGAAGCACGCCGCGGTGTTCCGCACCGCGGAGACCCTCCAGGAGGGCTGCAAACTAATGGCGGACTTATACAAAAAGCTAGGCGACCTAAAGTTGAGCGACCGTGGCCTGATTTGGAACACGGACCTCGTGGAGACGCTCGAGTTGCAGAACCTTATGTTGAACGCGGTGCAGACCATCGTCGCCGCCGAGAACCGCAAGGAGAGCAGGGGTGAGTGAATGACGATAATAATAATAATTCACCACCTAACGTTTTTTAACACTATGGGGTAGGTGCCCACGCGCGCGATGATTTCAAACTGCGTTCCGACGAATACGACTATTCTAAGCCTCTGGAAGGTCAATGCAAGAAACCTATGGAGGAACACTGGCGGAAACACACCCTCACTACCGTCGATGTGGTTTCCGGTGCTGTGGATATCCGTTTCCGGCCTGTTATTGACTGTACCCTCGATGAGAAAGAGTGCCAGACTGTACCTCCCGCAATCAGAAGTTATTAACTTTATCGACGAAAAAAAATTGTAAAATACTTAAATATAAAAATGAAAAACTGTTGTCATGTTTATTTATGAGCTGAGGTTGCAGATCACAGTATTATCTGTATTAATTTACTGAACAAACAGCACAACTACTCAACAACCATTTTAGTTGAACGTTCCTGAATTTATATATCTCAATAGTTTTATTTATATTATTTATTTGTGATTACCTATTTAGTACCTCTGTTTTAATTGTAACACACATTGTTCAAATATTTTTAATAGTTCACTAAATGCCATTTAAGTTCAAGTTGAAACACTTCAAAGAGATATTGGAACATTAATAAAAATAAATACAAAATATTATTTGCTGTTTTGTATTATTTATTTTTTCAGGCTTTAAATAAAAAAATGTATTATTTTGGTGCTTAAAGTAGAGGAGGTGGTTAATTGTACAATATTTATGGTGAATAAACTGTTTTTAATTATCGAAATATTTCGAATTTTCATTTTAAATACCAATCAATAAACATTTTTTCCTACCGTTCTTTTTTCCACTTTTCTTTCCAATATTTCCATAGATTTGTTATCAAACCATGCAAGAACACGGACCACCCCATTCAAGAGACACTAATCCCTTCAAAAAATTATGACACAAGTCAAAAAATGAAAGTTATCAACCGTTGTTTCGTTTTTTCAAAAAACAGATTAGCAAATTTAAATGAAAATATCAAAATATAATTTTTCTTTAACGTATTGTAATTCGTAAATGGTGGCAGTAAGAGGAAAATGTTTCAAACAATAATTGTAGATAATAATATTTGAAACATTATTCTAATAACAAAATTTTCATTACACTATAATTTACTGAGATATTTCAAAATAACTTAATAGGGCTTCAAGTAAACTACCACTTCCGGTTATTGGATTACCACCAAAAACTAATCAGCTCTTTCAAAGGGGATACAATTGATATATACAAAATATTAAAATTTTCAGTTTAATAGTTTTTGAGAAACTGTAACTCCAGAGATCTAGACAGACATCATTGCAAACTATTAAAATCGTATTCTAGGGACTCTAAAACGTGCTCATCCACTGAAAACTCACTACCCAATTTTTAGCATGATTCCTATACCTCCCTTACAGGATGTGGCGGGAGGTAAAAACTCATTTTTCAGCCCTTGTTTCATTTATTTCAAAATGAACAAGATAGCAGATTTAAACAAAAATGTAATAAATTTTCTATGTGTTGTAATTCATAAATGGTGACAGTTAAAGAAAAATGTATCAAACAACAATTAAAATATTGTTGTTAAAATTAATTGATAGGTCTTCAAGTAAACTGCCATTTTCGGTTATTGCATTATCACCAAAAACTAATCAGCTCTTTCCAAAAAAATATAAGATTTTTTTTCAGTACAGTTTTTTAGAAACTCCAGAGATTCACACACACAGACATTATCGCGAAACTATTAAAAACGTATTTCAAGGACCCTAAAACACGTTGAGCCACTGAAAACTCATTACCGAATATTTACAGGTATGTAGCATGAGATAAAAAAGTAATATTAATATAATATATTCCTAAATTCATCATTCAAAACAATTCAAATGTTGCAGTTTATGTTTTTGAGATAGACGGTAGAGTTTTGCTATAAAGACAGCTTTGTTAAAACGAGTAGTAGCAAAGTTATTCAAATAATATTTCAATGTTTTATTTCGTGTAGAATACTGGTAAAATCGCAGGTCTAGTTTTCGCGAACACAAGCTAAAAATAGAAACATCACAACTCAGGATTTTTCAGGTTTAGCCGCACTTTCAATCATATAAAAGTTCGCCAGTTGTTAGATTTTATATCGATTTTTATTGTAAATTAACTGCATCGACTGCGCAAGTCACTCATTTCTATTTGGTGGGAAATATTTTATTTGTATTTGTGGCGGGAGGTAAGTAAAGCTTAAAAGAAACGACAAAAAGTTAACAAATTATTTTATTTCATTACATTTTCAAACTAAAAATATAATTACAAAAACTAAACAAATATTATACAGCTATACTAGAAAATAAAGTTAAAAAATCACACGCAAAATTAATAGTCAGTCTTGGTTAGAAAATGGCGCAAAATTATTTTGGAATGGTAACTAAAAATGCGTATAGCGTGCTTAGATTTGTGCTTGTCGTTGGTCATTTGTTACCCAATTTGTTTAATTGTAAATATTTATACAAATTATACACAAAAAGTAAATTATTAGCAAAACATTAATAGAAAAAATTGTAACCTTTCATTATTGCAGTAGAAAAATAATTATAAATATAACAAAAAACTCTTTATATTTTTTGGACCATACTCATACATATTTTTCACTTTTCAACTGTTTTACAATAAAAAAACAAATGAAAAATCAACCAGCGGTCACAAAACTAATCTTTTTATCCCGCATTCTACACAAAACTTGGCAGAATCAACGGGATATTTTGAGCCACATTCGTGACAGAACTTTGAAAGTTTATGCGTGGACGTGGATTTTTTTAGGGGCGTAGTCATTGTTTCGGAACCACTGGAACTTGAACATCTTTCCAGGCTGACGCCCCGGGCTTGAACTGTCATCCTATTGGGTAATTTTGGTTGAATTTTTGGCGATTTTCTGTTTAAACTACAAAATTTATTAATCATTCATTTTAAAAGTAATAGTTCATATATTAAGGGAGTAAAGTTTGTCATTATTGGTGTAAAGGTAAATAATGACACTTTACTCACGTATTACATATTGGTAGTATTTTTATGTATGAAGAGAGTAAAGTACGTCATTATTTGCTTGAAATAAATAATGACACTTTACTCACGTATTATGTACAATATTTTATATACAACCGAAAAAATACGTTGTTTATCAAAATAAATAAAATTCTTCACTGTATTCTCTTTATCTCCCTAGGGAGTCAACTTTATTTACCGGTTGTATATAAATATTATTTCATCATATTCTTTACCTTCCATAAGCAGAATCGCCACTAAGCTTGGCTTTATCAATTTTCCTGTTTTTATAATCATCCACCGATCTATGTATCCGGCTTTCGTCGTTGCTGGACTCGTCTCCCGAAAGCACTGTGGGTTCACATCCCTGCGTCTCCCTTTTGTACTCCTCCTCAAATCGTTTATACTCATCGTACAATTCATGATTTTCAGGAAACAGTTCCTCGGAACTTTTGGGAGTTAGGGATTTTTGTTTAGGAGGGCTTGGTGATTTTTTAGGGTCTTTAACGTGAAGATAATCGTTGATATCTTGTTTGCATTTCATAGAGCGAGCTTTCGTGATTGGATTCGATAAAGAAATTGATCTTTTTAACGGGGTAGTGGATTTATTTCGATTTTCGGATTGTTTCGTTTCTGAGTTTTTACCAAAACTGGAATTTAAACTTAAGGTACTTTTTTGAATAACTTTTTTAGTTATTTTTGCGGTTTTTGTTGGGGTGTTTTTATTGTCAGTTTTTGAGGTTTGCAAAAATGTTTTTAAAGTGGGAAATGTGTCGTCGTCTTCGAATGAAGAAATAAATTCATCAAAATCGATATCGTTTTGAGTTGAATTTCGTTTTGCTGATTTTAAATTGGATTTTTTTGGTTCTAAAATCGAAATATTTTTATCGTATTGTTCCGAATAATGATCTACATCATTGTTGACAGAAATTGGGGATGAATTATCAATAAATAATTTTTCCGGGATATCTAAATTATCTATTTCGTTAATTAGTCGGGGATCAATTGACGTATTATCATCGCTATATTTTCTGTGGGTTAAAATCGCGTTTAAACTTAAAGTCTCTTTAGTAGCGTCTTTAATATTTTCATTGTGTTGTTTTTTAGTATTTTTTTCAACGAAATTATCATTGATAAAATTTTCAATTAGTTCAAAATTATCCTGAAGTAAATTAATTTTATCACCGAATTCTTGGGGCGGGTCAATGACGGAACCTCTTTTATGGGGTTTAGTGGTTTTTACAGGGGTGGACTGTGTTTTTGTGGTGTGGGTGGAAGAGTAAGAGGACTGAAAATCATCGCAATTTAATAATTCCTGTAGTTGTTTTTCGGCAATTACAAAAGGGTTGTATTCGTCTATTGTGTTGGCAGTATTTGTTGTCCTGTATAAAAATAATTTTTGTACTGTATTTTAGTTGTTAGTAAACTTACAAATAAAAAAAAAAACTAAAAATACCTGTCGTTTTGGTCTTTAATAATAATAGGGGGTAAAAAAGTGCCAGGACCGGATTGAGGGATTTTATATTTGGGCTCTTGCTGATGTATTTGTGATTTTTCAATGACTAAAGGATTGGAAACAATTGGTTTATTTTCCGTTAATTTTTCCCAAAATCTATCAATTTTTTTTGGCTCTTTTTCCAAATTTCGAATCAACGGTAGAGTTAACAATTTTTCTTTTTCGATAATTCGTCGTTTTTTGTTCCTCCTTAAATATTTTTTCTTTATTTTGGCAACCTTTACAGCTACCTGGCTCGAAGTGGGTTGGGGTTTTGGGGGCTCTGGAGTATTTATCTGCGAGTCTTCGTTTATGAATACCACATTTACTGACTTAATATCGTTTTGACTTAGTAGTTCGTTAATTATTTTTTGGGATTTTTCGCCTTGTATTACAATTTCTTTAGAATTTTTTCGGAATAAATTGAGGTCTGGGGACATTTGTTTTCTCAACGTTTCCGATTCGGAAGCGATTACCTCCAGTTGTATTTGACATTTTGACGAAATTTGTTGCAGAAAATTTTGTAAATCGTTTATGGTACACTGGGTTTTGTTTTGGGGGTTTTCCGGCTTTCTAGGGGAAATATAAATAGGGGTATTTATTTCTACAGGCGTGTCAATTTTCCGGGGAGAACTATAGCTTTCACTGATCAAATCGTATGAGTCCGAAATAATTTTAAGTTTTTCCGAAATTGGAACCATCTCAACCTCAACATTTTCTGCAAAATCAAGAATTTTTCTCGGGGATACCTCCATGAATTTTTCATCTTTGGGACAATTTTCAATGAAACTAGAATCCTCTTTACAATTTGTTAAATCTATAATCGAAGAAGTTTCATAAAAAAAACTATTTTCTTCAGCGCGCAAATCTAACGAACCTGAGTAATTTTTCTCCATGGGCGTGCTCGTGTATTTTATCTTAGGGTCATTTGTGTCACATTTATTTTTAAGGGAATCCAGGAATTCTTTCTCGGCCGTATCCCAAATTTTATCCGAAGTTTCGTGGGATAAATCTATATTACTTTGAGCTATATTCAAGTCGTCTCTAGCCGTGTTAATAACGGACTCACTATCATACAAACTATCCGCATCATAATTAAAATCATCCGATGGTTCCTTAATCATTTTAATAGTCTTATCATTCATCCGTTTCACACTCAAATTAATTTTCTCATAATTATCATTTTCGGATGATGAACTTTTAGTTGGCACCAGTGGCACAGTTTTGTTAGAATTAAATTTAGCGTATCGGGGAATTTTCCGTTTTTTATTGTTAGCCGTGGTAGTGGTTACCAAGTTGGTACAACTGGTGTTGGCCATGTTCATCTGACTCACAGTCATACCAACCACCAATGAGTTTATGTCTGTTTTGTTTATTTTTGGGTTCGTTTTGATTTTCAGGGCGGAACTAGAGAATCAGGAAGAGGAAAATTAATTTTTAGGGACATTTTAGTAGCTATGTTAGGGATTTTTGTGATGGCAATATTGACACAATAAGGAGAATGGAAATTAAAAATTAATTCCAATTTTCCTCATCCCTTCTCCCTATTTGTCACGCGCTACTCTACCTACAACAGGACTGTTCTACTAAGATAGCTATTAGTGCACTATTAAACTAAAAGCGTACAATGCAGGTCCTTCACTTTTTTTTTATTAAATTTTTAATATGAAAATTAACTGTCAACCATTTGACACCTCGACAATTTTACACCCCGGTAATTTGACACCTCGACAACTTAACACCCCGATAATTTGACAGCTCGACGACTTAACACCCTGTTAATTTAACACCCCAAAAATATGACATCCCAATAATTCAATACCTCAATAATTTGACAGCTCGACAACTTGACATCCCGTTAATTAGCACCCCGATAATTTGACACCTCGACGACCTTAACATCCTGTTAATTTAACACCCCAAAAATATGACCAGCAATAATTTAACATCCCAATAATTCAATACCTCAATAATTTGACAGCTCGACAACTTGATATTCCGTTAATTTAACACCCCCGATAATTTGACACCTCGACGACTTAACACCCTGTTAATTTAACACCCCAAAAATATGACCACCAATAATTTGACATCCCAATAATTCAACACCTCGATAATTTGACACCTCGACAACTTGACAACCCGTTAATTTTACACCCCGATGATTTGACACCTCGACAACTTGACACCAAGTTAATTTAACACCCCGATAATTTAACACCCCAATAATTTGACAACCCAATAATTTGACATCCCAATAATTAATACCCCAATAATTTGACACCTCGACAACTTGTCATCCCGTTAATTTAACAACCCGATAATTTGACAGCTCGACAACTTGACACCCCGATAATTTGACACCTCGACAACTTGACACTCCAATAATTTAACAACCCAATAATTTGACATTACAATAATTAACACCCCAATAATTTGACACCTCGACAACTTGACACCCAGTTATTTTAACACCTCGACAACTTGACACCCCAATAATTTGACACCTCGATAATTTGACAGCTCGACAGTTTGACAGCTCAGTAATAAAAAAAGTACAAAGAAATCAGAATAGAATAGATGTGTGAGAGAGAAGCACAAACACAGAAACATAATGACGTCAGATTTGCTGTTTTTAAATCTATAATATTTTAATAATAAATAGTTTAAACTTCTATTATACCTAGTACTAAGTTTTTTTATTTTAATATAAGCGACTAGTGAAGGACCGCACTGATCAATTAGCGCAAGCGTAATTAAAAAAGCAAGCCGTTAATTAGCGTCATTAAAACCAACCTTTTATTTTTTTCCTGCGACTTATCAACATTCACCTCCGATCTCCTTTTAATAACAGGCTCGGAGATCTGCGGCCGCCGAACCTTTTCCTTCTCCAAACTTTCACAACTTTTCTCTGCCGTCAAACTCCCCTGACTGTACTTATCCCGGTTAATACTCCGTTTGCTTTTCCCCAAGGGGGGCACCTTGTACTTGGTTCGAGCCTCGAGACGTTCCTTGGCGCGCTGCACATTGGCCGGTGATTGTAGCTGTCTGTTCTTTTGTTCGCGACACCATTCAACATGGCGGTCGAACGAGCGGGGCCCGAACCCTCGGTCACATGACGGACAACGCTCGGTGTGCCCCATTGAGCCTGAGGCGCTGATTGATCGGCGAGGGGGCATAGCGCTAGGGGGTGGTTTGTTACCTATGGTTTTTACATGATGTACAATACCTAACTTTATTTTGTTGTGTTACCTACTTTTAGCGGCTCGTATGGCTTCAACTAACTCCTGGTGTTTTTCCTTCCAGTTATTTTTATTTTTCTCTACTGGTTTGGTATCACTGCTTGGTATATTTTGCGGTTGTTGTTCGTGTTTACGTAGATAAGATTTTTGGTGAAAAGGCGCTAATTCTGTTCCTTCAACTCGTTGTTTTAAACTATTAAACACTTTTCTCTTTTTAGAAGCATTTTTTTCACAAATTTTAATATGTTTTTTTAAAGGCGCAGAAAGGAATGTCCGGCCACAAATGCGACACGGGATCAAATCCTCGTCAATTTCTATCGCTGCAAATATAAATTTATGTCAATACGTGTAACCGCTCACCTTGAAATATGTAAATATGGTTATTACATAATGTGTGTTTTATTCAATCACATAGTAACAATTATTTTATTACTCTTGTAATTTTTCTATAGTTTATATTAAATAACTGCGCATTTTGTATAACTGTTCTGCATAAAATTTAAGCTAAAACTGAGTTACTAAAGTTAAAAAGGTGACGTTATAAAAATACATGTTGTTTGCCCACTATTTTTTCCTTTTTCAATGCGATTAAAACCACCTACCCACTATCTTAGTCATTCTATTATTACGTCTAGTTTAATCCAAGTTTGATCTACATATAATAAACTATACTAAACAAATTACATGTATTTCTTAATTAATTACCAAAGTTTCAAAGATCCAAAGATTAATAAACCAGTTTTACTTTAAATAAATTTTTCCTTCTATGTTTAAAAGTCCTTCAAAGTTTCATCCAGTCTAACTAGTTTGAATCCATTATAAAATACAAACAAATCATTTTATAAATTTGAAATTTTACGATTTTGACATTTATAAACGATTCCAAGACAAAATACTGTCAAATAAACAGTAGGTGGGCAACCAAATGCTACTAAAAATACTTTTAAACTAAAATAACCCGAGTTAAAATTACCACAACGTGTACGCAGCTCGAAAACTTTCAGTAAAGTTTGTATAATTTACAAAAGAAACTTTACAGACACTGCATGACATTTAAAATAAATAAAAATACAAATTTTGACATACCTTCCACTTCCATTGCTAATTCAGCCATCTTTTTGTTTTGTTTTGTGTTGTTATAGAAACCGTGACAGCAAAAATAAGACATTTTCATTGGCTTTTAAAAACACGTGCATATTACGTCACTTTTTCATTCATACTGATGACACCGTATATACTACGACCAAGATGAAACGAAACCGTCGAAACTATCACCAAATTTATATTTTCAATGTACAGACGCAATAAAGATTCATTGAAATATTAATATCTTTTATTATTAATTTTTACAGTCTATATATTACATTTCTGGCTGTATGTTTTTATATAATTTGTATTATTTATAATGGTTCATTTGTGCTTAGTATAAATATATTAAAATCACAGCTGATTCGCAAATTAATTATCATTTCTTAATATTTTACTAAAGAACATCTATTTAAAATGAATGTAATAAAATATAAAAATATATTAAGGCCGGTTTGTGTCATTTTCTCTATTATTCTACTTCACTATCTATTATTATTATTATTTATTAATCTTTGTAGATATTTATTTCGCAAATTCGTCGAAATATGAGTACAAATGAAAAATATATCGATGTTGCTTTCAATGAAGGAGTTAAAACAATCACTTTGTGTCATTCTAAAACCAGGTAGTGTACAAATTATTTATATTTCATATTTTATTTATAATAAAATCTGTAGGAATTCTTTATCTATGACCATGATGGAACAAATTATTGATCAAATAACAAATCAGAAAAATGATACCAATTTACGAGTCATTATTCTATCGAGTGTTGGACCAATTTTCTCTGCTGGGCATAATTTAAAAGAACTAGTAAGACGTATTTATTAATTTATGTTAATTTTTAAGCAATCATTTACATTTATTTCACGCTGGTCAAACAGAAATCTGATTTGCAGAGTTTAATGACCTGTAGTCTGAACGCAACCAACAATATATGTCTGTAAAGCCAGTTGCACGTAAATATTATTTTGTGGTAAAGAATTTAAAATATTTTAGGGCCCAAATTGTCCAATAGAGCAACATCAAAAAGTTTTTGATCTCTCAACAAAACTAATGAACGAAATAATTGATAATCCTGTACCAATTATAGCTCGAGTTGATGGAATTGCAGCTGCATCCGGTTGTCAGTTAGTTGCACAATGTGATTTAGCCTTTTGCTCAGAAAAAAGTTCATTTTCAACCCCTGGGTATGTAATAATAACTTAAAACTATATTTAAATGATTAAGAAATATTTCAGGGTGAATTTCGGAATATTCTGTTCAACTCCAGGCATTCCACTCGCCCGGAAATTACAAAAAAGCACCGCGCTTCATATGTTATTCACCGGACAACCAATCACAAGTACGGAAGCGCAAAATAGTGGATTAATAAATAAAGTATGTACACAGGAAACACTAGACTCGGAAATTGGGAAAGTCTGTGATCAAATCAAAGCTAAAAGTCGATCGGTTGTCGAATTGGGAAAGCGGTTTTTCTATAAACAAATTCACAATGATTTGAAAACTGCTTACAATTTAGGATCCAAAATTATGGTTGAAAATATTAATATGGAAGACGGTAAAGAAGGAATCACAAGTTTTATCGAAAAGAGGAAGCCAGTTTGGACCAAATAATTCTATGATATAATTTTGTATCAAACATATTTTATTAATAAATTGTTACTATAAAAGGACTGTTCATTAATTGATTCAATATTCATTTAATTTAATTAAAAGAAATAATAAAGGACTTTATATAGTGGAAGGTGGACATTGCAAAATAAATATTGTGTCGACACATTTTTATATAAAAATTTCATTAAATATATTATTTATACATAACAATAGGTATCACAGATATGTATAACATAATAATATACAGTAATTATTTGTTTATATATGTAGGAATGTTCAGACAATATTTAAACTATTAAAAATAAATAATAAAGACCAGAAACCAATTCAAAATGAAAGTAAATCACCAAAAAAATAAATAATGATCAATAAAAAACCAATTTTAAATAAAAATCTCAACATTTATTATTATTTACACAGTAGGCTGTGATGCCAGATATCTTTTGTTTCTCCTCCACAAAAATATCGCATCGCTCATTTATTTTACGAGTCAAAGTGCACTTTGATTTGTTTTATCTACAAAAAAACAACTATAATATATTTCCAGGTGTACAAACATTATAAAAACGACTTACCCTAACTATTTAAGTAATATCAAAGTAGATTTTCCCGTTTAAATTTATTTGGCGTCATATCAACAACTCTTAACAAATTAATATATTTACTGATTTGTTTTACGTTTAAATAATTCGCTGACAGCGCAAAATGAAGAGAACGTAAATTCTGAAGCTGTTTTAATAACAAAGTCCGGTGTTGCACATCGTGTGTAAACCGATAAAGCCGCAATATTTTTCCTATTAAAGTCATTGATTCATTTCGAAGCGTTTTAATACATTTTTGTATATCGTCAGTAAACTATAAAATACTTCATTAATTATTTAAAAAAATACGTTTTTAGGGATTTTTACCTTAGTTTGGTTACATATACTCCACATAACTTTTAGTTTAATGTTTGTATCGACATTGGCTAAAATAAATGCTAGTAAATTTGGCACAGTTATTGGTACACTCTGAGGAAAAACCATGCTTTCCGATTTCCTAAAAATATTTTTTTAATTTTTAAGACAGTAATTAAAATATTTTGGTTACCTTTTTGGGGGAAAATACAAAATACTCGGAAAATGATGCATGGAAAATTCCCATGGCAAGCCCTGATTATCCCCATCAATTCTTGCAAACTTTAATTCTTTGACTGTTGATAGAATTTTTGAAGTTTCTAATAAAATGTGGGACAGTCCAGAGCAAAAACTACATTTGGTCGAATAGTACATCACTATTACGGCCTAAAATATATTTTAAATATTTAAAAATTTCCTATAAAGCGCCCTATTTATTTTACCGTATTTGGCTGCATAATTGTTGAAAGAAAATTATACGAGTTTAGTTCTTGGATTAAATGTATTTTTTGGTTGGTATTACTGTAAAATTCCGCCCCTCTATATTCATAAAAATGCGTATTTAGTCTCAGATTAATTTTAGAACTCAAACTTCTATCTAATTTTCCTTTAGTAAAATCAAAGATAAACTTATTTAAACTCTCTTCTGAAAAATTATTTTGCAACACATGATGTGTTTCTAACTGCAATAATTATTAATATTACAACAATTAAATATTTTCTCTGCATTTTTTACTCACTTTAGGGTTCAAAATTACTGTAGCACTTCTATCAGGTAGATTTAAAATATCAATACCTAAATTTTCAGCGAAATGGTGATACTCGAAAGTATCAAGAGCTAAAATAGATAAACTTATATTTGTTTTACAAGATAGCCCTGAAACATTAACTGAATCCACCTCTGGAGGATTCAAGGGCGCGAAATTAGCGGGCTGCAATTTATTTGCAAGACGAAAATAGTAACATTTCTCTTTAGCTCGGAGTTTTTGTAGATTTTCTGGGGACTTTTGATCGGTTCTATCTAAAATATTTTTCATTTATACTAGTTTTAGTAGTATTAAATATATTAAGTTGGTACCTGTATACATTACAGTTGAATAAATATTGTCATCTATTTTATTGTCACCCTTATTAATACTAGTAATAATATTAGAGCAAGTATTTTTATGTATTTTTTTGCCGTAACAAAAATTCTGCATCGGTCTTAATTTTTCATCATTACAAGAATTATTCACCCAAATTTTATTTAAATCATACGTAACTACTGTTGGGAATGTTTGTTTTTTAATTTTTTTATGTTGAAGACATTGATTTTCAAGTTGTTTATACTCATTGTTGTAAGCTAAAAAAATTGCTTGATTACAACAATCAAAAAAATATTCACAACAATTACCTTTTCGAGATAATTCTAAACAGGTTTTTTGTATTTTAAGTGTTAAACTATTTTCGCAATTATAATAATCTAAAGCAACCCCATGTAGCTAAAAATAAACTTTTAATAAATCGTTAATACTTTTTGAGGGAGTGTACTTACTACAGTATAATAATCAATGTGACTGTACAGAGGATTTCTGGGTGTAAATAGAATTAGTGCCGGCCCTGGAGTTAAATACGAAGCAAGGGCAGTACTTTTGGATCCAGGTAAAGTTGCCCATAAAGATACCTGATGTAAATTATCACTTATCCAACTATTTATTGTTTCCGGTTTCCATTCACCTCCTTCCGGATAAATCTAAAATTTTTTTATTATAAATAATTTTCACGCGCAAATTTCTACAATAAATATTACCAAAGTTTCGTTCCACAAATATAGTTCTAAGATTGAATTACGTAGTGTGTTACTGAAAATATTTTGAGTATAAATTAAAAACTGAACTTCCCTAAATGGATCTCTTTCTAGAAATGTCAAAGCTGAACTGTAAAAAACCCCAAAATCATTCGTTCCTAACTTTGCATCAACAAATCCTACAACAACTGCCTGAAAAAGTACCAAAGAAATGACCACAGTTATTGACATCACCATAGCAACGCGTTATTTTGAACATACGTCATGTGAAGTGAGTTGTTCGCTGATTTCTGATAGTTCAGTGATTCTTTTAAACGGATTTGAAACTAATTGCAAGAATTTGATCATGTGTTGGTATTTTTTAACTCCTCTGTATTGAATTCCGCGGCCGTGTGTCGGGTAAGCCATCAAAACGGGCCAACTGTACACTTTGGAGTATTGTTGACGACATTCGCTGTTCGGCTGCCAACAATTTATTGCGGCAAAGTGTATCTTAAAAAGTAGTTTTAAATAGTGAAAATAAATGTGATATATTGAAGTATAGTTACGTTCGCGCTCATGTGTTGTGCCGCCAGGTTGAATTCATGTTTAACGCTTTGACTTTCAGCGTCCCACGGAGCATAATACATAACAAATGCTAAGTCTGATTGACTTGCAAATTCTATAGCCTCACTTAAGTCTCCGTTAAAATAGTCTTTGACTAGTGAACCTTGGGGGAAGAATGGATATGCTTTTGGTGATTTTGAGATTTTTGGTGTACTAAAAATAAATAATTCTGTCAACAAACTGTGTAGTTTTATTAACAGTTACGTACCTATTTTGAAATGCAGCATATGTTAGCACAATTAATATTAAAAAATATAGTTCCCTAAAAACGATGTACATTTTGTTTGTAAGCGTGTTAATTTGTATACGTGGTGGTTCTTCGTTCGACTTAGTATTATCAGGTGTTGAAATCTCGCTGTCAACATGTGAATGCTCACTAATATCATTCTCGTTTGAAGAATCCTCGAAGGTGCTCTCGGATTCAAGATCCTTTTCTTTTACATTTAAACTCATTCCTTTTATATTCCATTAATCTAATTATTTATTGATTTATTTCACATACGAAAAACTATTTATTTGTTAATTATATTAATAACAGGTAGATTTTGACGTATCTCGACTGATAACTGTTATGACAGATACACTTTTAGTTCTAGGGGATTTTATTGCGTGTTTTAGGGATATTTAGAATTATATAAGACTAAAAATATACAATCATTTTTATTATTTGTCACAAGTAACTACAATTTGTAACCGTACATATTGATCAAAAGTAAATAATAAATCTTTCTGCGCCTTTTCAGTAATTTGTCTTAATTTTCCGTCAGAGATTCCTGTCACTAATTTTTTTATCCTTTCTATTGGACATTTCACCAAAACAACTGCACTTATTTTACCTAATAAATAAAAAATAAATAATTAGATAATTAATTGTATTCCATAATTATTTCAGTACCATTTTCGTCGATTTCAAATAATTCTATCGTAGATTTAAGTTTATACGGAATTTCTTGAGGAAGGAAATCCAATAGGGTGGCTTGTACAGTCCGCAAAACAATGTCATCTGGTGAATGATTTGACCAAGTATTTTCAGGGTATAAAAATTTACCTGGTTTAGCTTGACTTAATAAGTACTCTTTAAGTTCTTGAATACCGTCTCCTGTTAAAGCTGATATCATAAATACTTCAGAAAAGTTGTGCCAACCCTTTATTGAATTATCTTTGTTTGCAAATTTATTTTTTGTGTTAATATCATAAGGACTATTATTAATACAACCCTGAGTTAACGATTTAGTTAAATCTAAAAGTTTTCTCTTGGATTTTAAAGCGTCAATCTAAAATAAATATATTTGTAATTAAGGCGCAATATTATTATTCACTTTCATACCTTGTTTAAAACAATGAAACTGCTTTTTTTACGATGTTGTTCTAATAATTTAATAACTTTTATGTCTAATCTATGTTGTGTCCAAGTATTACTAACATCATGTATAACGCCAATTAAATCTGCCTCATTTAAACTTGATGTACAATCATTTTTGAACGTTTTTTCTAAATTATATCGTCTTAATTCTGAATCAGACACTATCCCAGGAGTGTCTAAAAAAACTATTTGAGTTGAAAATTCAGTTAAAACAGCTCTAGATTTTTTTCTAGTAGTGTGAACTTTATTAGAAGTTGGACAAACCTAAAAATATATTTTTAGACGTTTGTTTTTTAAACTGTACAATTAATTTACCTTCCGGTCCATTAAATGATTAATTAAAGTACTTTTCCCAGCATTAGGGACCCCTATTATAGCTACTTTTAAAAGTTTTGTGTTACTAACCAAACTCTGATTTTTTTGAGTTTGGTTATTTTCAAAATTTATGTTTTGTACATGACAGCGTCTTATATTTATCTGTACAACATTTCTAATAAATTTATTAGTTTCTAATGCATATATTTTTGTCCATAAATTATTAGTAATCATTTTGAACCTCAATCACATGTTCAACTGACAGTTCTGACCTTGATACGAACTTCACACTGTTTTTGACATTTCTCTGACGGCTAACTTCATATTAAACAACGTAACCTAGCAATTTATTGTTTGTTGTAAACAAACTCGCTTATATATTGTTAAATTCGCTCTAATTATTAATAAAAATGGATCTTTTCGAGTTTAAAGATCTCAAAGTGATTCCAGACGCAATACACAAGTACCCGGCTAGTTTAAAAGACTCCCAAATTCCGTTGATAATAGACAACGGTTCTTATCAATGCAGAGTTGGATGGATGTCTCAAGAAAACCCTATTTTAAAGTTTAAAAGTGTTATAGCCAAACCACGCAAAGAAAGAACTAAAAAGGACGGTGAGATTGCTCAAACGCCTCAAATACAAGTCGGAAATGACATCACAAACTTGGAAGCTGTCAGATTTCAATTAAAAACACAGTTTGACAGGAATATTGTCACACATTACGAAGCTCAAGAACATATTTTTGATTATATTTTCACACATTTAGGTATTTCCAATGAGGGTAGCGTTCCACACCCTATAATTATGACAGAAGCGTTTGTCAATCCTAATTATAGTAGACAATGTAAGTCACTCATCATAAATAAATACTTATTGCTAATTCGTGAATGTTTTAGTGATGTCTGAATTACTTTTCGAGTGTTATGCAGTTCCCAGTGTGTGTTATGGTGTTGATTCTTTGTTTGGTTATAATTTCGGGCAAAGTAAAAGTTTGCAAAATGTTCAAAACACTTTGATAATTTCTTTGGGCTATTATAACATTCATATCATTCCGATTTTGGGTGGAAAAGTGATTTTTCAGCACGCTAGGAGAATTAATGTCGGCGGATATCACATTGTGACATTTTTACATAAATTATTACAGCTTAAATATCCGTCTCATTCTGCTCAAATAACTTTAGGACGTGTTGAGGAATTGTTACACGATCATTGTAGAATTGCTTATGACTATCATGAAGAATTAAATAAGTAAGGGTTGTGTATTATTTTGTGGGTTTTTTCTATGTTTTAAGGGCGGTTTTAGGTGGTCTAATCCTGATTACTACGAGGAAAATATTCGTAGAATACAATTACCGTATGCTGTTGCTGTACCTTTATCTGGTTTGACTTGTAAGTATTTTATTAATATTTATAATTAACATCCCCTAATTTAATATAATAAAAATAGTAGAGCAACAAAAAGAGCGTAAAAAAGAGTTAGCCCAACGTTTAATTTCTCTAAATGCTCGAAAACGCGAAGAACGTCTCGCTGAAGATGAAGATAAACTCAATCTTCTTTTAAATATTCAAGAACATTTCGATGAGGGTGAAGACGAGTTGTTCGCGCGAGGGCTCGACGAACAAGGGATCAAATCCCTTGAGGAGCTGCAAAAATCTATTACAGCTCTTAACAATAGAATAGAAAAGACTAAAATGAAAATTTTGCAAGCTAATTCAAACGAAGACAAAAATGAAGAAATTATTGTAGAGGAAACTAAAATGAAAAGTGTGAGATTTGAACCCGGACCCAATGAGGATTTGCAAACGTGGCTCGGGGGCGTCAAGAGAAAGGCAAGTTAAAATAATTATTATTTTATTTTATTACCAATAAACATTTTCGTCTTCCGGTTCCTGGTAGAGTAAAATTATAAATATTATTTTCAATAGTTGCAGAAATTCACCCACCCTGTATAACTGTTTCCGTTTCCACAGCAACAACCATCTTCTGTTTATTGTACATCATTTTTCTAATCACTCCAGTTCGTATCTTAGCAACCGCTTTCAAATATTAATTCATAACCATAGCTACCAATAAACCATTACACGTATCTTAGCAACCGCTTTCAAATATTAATTCATATCCATAGCTACCAATAAACCATTACACCTCATTTTTCTAAGCATCCCAATTCCTTAGCAACCTGCCTAGAAATATTTTAATATCTTAGCAACGGGTTGAAATATTTATTTATTATGGTTTCTATAGCGACAAGACCTGCTAAGCAAGCGGCACGCACGTAAACAACGCCGTACCGACATGGCTAAACGTCGTACAGCCGCCGCACAAGAACGTATGCGATTAATTTCACAACTAGCGCGTAAAGAAAAAGGAAACGATGATTTTGGAATGAGAGACGAGGATTGGGACATTTATAAAACTATTTCTAGAGATGGTGGCGATTCAGACAGCGAAGTAGAAAATGAAAAATTATTAGAATTAGAGGAGATTTTAAGACAGCACGAGCCTACAGCTCAGGAGCAAAGCGCATCACAAAATGAGCCGGGAGAAGCACATCAACTACACATTGGTATTGAGAGATTCAGAGCACCTGAATTATTTTTTCAGCCGAGTATGATTGGATCAATCGAGGCTGGATTATCAGAAACTATTGGTTACGTCCTGAAACAGTTTTCTATAACCGACCAACAGTTACTGGTTGATAATATTGTTTTAATAGGGGGTTGTGCACAAATAAAAGGGCTCAAAGAACGTTTAGTTCGTGAACTTCGAGAAATACGCCCTTTTCAATCAAAATTGACAGTTAAAATGGCTGAGAATCCGGAACTTTGCAGTTGGATCGGAGCTAAAAATTTCGCAAAATCTCCAGATTTAAAAAAATATTTAGTCACTAAAGCTGATTATTTAGAATATGGCGGAGAATATTCTAAATATCATTTTTGTGGGAACGTTTATTTTCCTACTCCTAAAAACACCGGAAATACAGAAAATATTGATATGTAAATGAATTGTTAATAAATAAATTTTGTATTATTTTATTTGTTGTACAATTTTATTTCTAAATAAGTTATTAATAAATATTTTTACTCTACATATTTCACAATTACACAAATATATTTCTTACAAAACTCCACAAAAAATATTTAAATAATTACAAAAATTGTTCAATACTCAAAATATCTATACAAAAATAATTAAATAGCAGTTTTAATCAACTTTAATAATTACGAAAAATGTGGTTTTTCTTTGCACAAAATTATTCATTATACAAAAATAATTAAATAGCAATTTTTAACAACTTGAATAATTACGAAAAATGTTGTTGCTCTTTACGCAAAATTATTCAAAATAACGAAAAACTCTTATTTCATGTAAATAATTATAAAATATGTCACTTGTTTGCTCAAAATTACTCAAAATACAAAAATAATTAATCAACAGAATTTTTATAAGCGGCGTGCATTTTATTTTGATGCCGAATCAAGGAAGTATTCTTAACAAAAACTTTACCGCACAAATTACAATCAAAACCATTGACGGAATGGTTTTTCATATGAATCGCAAAACGTGACTTACTTGGAAACGTCATTTTACACAAGTCACACGCTAGTGGAAAGCCAGTAATATGTGTCCATTTATGTGCAGTTAAGTACGATTTGACAGAAAAAGTCTTATTGCAAACCTCGCATTCGTATGGCTTATCCCCTGCGAATTAATCGCTAATTATTTCACTGACTAATTCACTAAATATTTATTTACCTGTGTGTACTCTAGTGTGAGTGTTTAAGCTGGACTTTTGAGTGAATCTTTTTTTGCAATATTCACACTCAAAAGGGCGTTCACCTGTGTGAGTTCGTAAATGTACTGACAAATAAGGCTTTCTCGAGAAAGATGCATCGCAAAAATTGCACTCGTATGGTTTGCAATCAGAATGTTGTTTCATGTGAACGTAGTAACTCGCTGCTGAAGCTAGAGTTTTGTTGCAAATTTTACATACTTGCGATTTTGATTGTTGAGTTTTTTCTGGGCTCTATAAAATATATTCTGTAACAATTGTTTATTAAAGCTGTCACAACAAAAAACACACATTTTTCTTTGATGTTTCTTCTGTGTTATGATTATTACCCAAAACTATTCGTTGAATTGCTGGCTGGCCGAAATAATTTAATCTTGTTGGGTCCAAAATACTTACAGTAGGTAACATTGTATTATTTTTGTTTTGGTTTATATTATGCATATTTTTTGGGGTTAGTTCAAACTATAATCAAAATAAACTTGAGTTACATTTGATGAATTATTTACTTTACAATTTATTTTATCTACTGTATTATCGTCGTTAATAATATTTTATTTAATATCTAATACAAATAAATGTTTGGTTTTCACGAAAACTTTTTACTATTTTTGAGTGATGAAAGCGCATGCGCATTGAATCATTGAATAAATGTCATTTTCCATTTAGAATTGACGTGTGTTTCCAATATTCAAAACCCAAATATGAAATAGGTGATATCATTTCTGTAAATGTGTAATAAATTAAGGGTAGATCGATTATTTAAATTTGAAGGCAATAAAAATAACACATCGTATTAAATGACAAGTTTTTATTAAACAAAATAGCTCGAAATCACCTGTTGAATCAAATATTCATTAATTACTATCAAAAAATTATTTCAAACACACTTAAATTATATTTAAGACTGCTACATACAAAACTAATGAGTTATTATTAATTTTCTTTAATTATTATGAGGGAACGCTTAAAACAAATGTTTAAGAAGAAAACGAAATGCTTATCATAATTTTTAAAGAGCAATAGATAAATGTGAACGCTGATTAACTTTATTATTTCGCTGCCAAAAGTTCTTAAAATGTATATATTTACAGTGTGTCTACTATTTTATAAATCGCAGCAGACAAGTCAATTCTTTGTTACACTGTATTTATTTTACAGTAGAAACTTTAGACAGACTCCACAATCGAAATTCCATACTTAACTAGACAAGTTTCTGCGATTTATTTCTATAAATAGTCCGCGAAATTTTACTGAACAAGCAACAATATATCAGATTTCATACAAAATAATTCAAGACGCGACGTTTCCCCTCTGCTCTTTACTCCCCTTTAAAAACTTTCAATATTTATTGCAAAGTTATTCGAAAACATAATAATACTGGAACGCTCATACACGTTGAAAATTCGAGCCGACAGCTGTTAATGTTTTACTATGTTTTTACATAGCTACCGCTCAACAAACGCATGGCAACCGAAGTTTTTATCTAGCAACCACTCTACAAACGCATGGCAACCGTTGTTTTAACATAGCAACCGCTCAACAAATGCATGGCAACCGATGTTTTTACGTAACAACCACTCTACAAACGCATGGCAACCGTTGTTTTAACATGGTAACCGCAGTTTTTACGTAACAACCGCCTAATAAACGCATAAAAACAGTTGTATAAAGGAGTATTAGTATATTTGAGTGATTTCCGATAAACCAGGGAACGTTAGGCAGCAGAAAAATAAAGTTAATGACCTTAAATATATTTTCGAAGATAAAAAGAGTAAAGGAACGAACGAATAGAAAATCCTGAAGCAAAAATAAAACACAAGCCAAAACTAAATTATAAAGTTTTATTTATAAATCAAAATTAATGAAAATAATAATGTAGCAACACTTCAGCAGAGCGACATTTGAGTTGATTGAATCGTTTTTTCAGGGGATAAGAACCTCTCTCATTCATCAGTTGGAAACCCATCGGATGTTGTGTGTTGGTGGTCCTGCGTCCAGTATTAAGGAGGAGGGAAGGGTTGTGTTATTATTTATCCAGGGCCGTATTGGTTTTAATGGCGATGACGACCTCTTCGCCGCAGGATTTCAGCACGGTGCACAGGAGCTCCTTCCCCGCGTCGTAGTCGGCGCGCAGCTGGGCCCCCAGGTCCCCATCCGGGATCTTCAGGTCCTCGCGCAGATCCCCGTTGTCGGCCATCAGGCACAGGTAGCCGTCATCGCTGATGTCGGTAAGTTGGTAATCTTCGCGCTTCACGTGCGGGACGTCCATGTTGTGGGTGGATGGACATATATCTTCGTATTTTTTACCTAGTCATACATTCACTTTCAATCTTCGCTCTCTAACTACTCCTTCATAATAAATGAACCCAAGACGTGCAGGTTCGCAAATCAATATTTCAAATTGAACAGTACAAGAAATGTCACAGAAATTATCCAATAATTTTACTCTGAAATATGTTTTTAAATATTTGCAAAACTCAAATTCGCTTTCATATTTTACATTTCTCACAAATATATGAAGATATTTTAATACTTTGCTTATAAAAACTTAACAGATTATTTGTAACATAGATGAAAAAATATTTTCCAACCATTTACATATCTATTAAATACTGAATTTTTAATAATTTTTACAAAAAATTAGTTTAAAATCATTTACATTAAATATAAACCCAACCCCCAAAATATTTGTACGACCTGAAAAATATGTTATAATTAAATATAATTATTTTTTTCACTCTGTTATTGTCGCAAATACAAGTCTAAATTTTGACGTCATTTATGTATTGGACTGTACTCTTTAGGTAAATTATAAATTTTTGATAGATATTTATAAGATTTACTGTCTCAATGAGATCACAATATTTTTTCGTAAATCCAAAATTAACTTTCGTTCATGGACCAAAAATTAAATATTTTTCAACAATATTATAAATATCTATCAAAAAATTATTATTTGCCTAAAAGTACAGTGCAATAATAAAGAGATATCGCATTAATTTAGACTTTATATACAGCGACAATAACATGAAAAAATTAATAATTATATTTGATTATAGTATATTTTTCAGGTGATACAAATACATTGGGAGTTGTTACAAATAAAACGTATTGGCGATTATTTAATCGGATGGTTAATGCAAGAATTGCAAACATTTAAAAATGATTGAAATTCAATGTGACAAACTTCGCGTGTCGTTTTGAAAATGTCGTGAATTTTGAGTGCGTTGAAAGTGTATTTTTCGTGTTGTTTACCTGAAAAGATGTCAATGCCGACCATGTGAACCTTGGCGTGTCCATGTTTGCCAGTTTTGGAAGTGGACATCTCCACGATTTTGCACGGGCGAGATTTGAGCATCACGAAACCGTTTTTGCGCAGGGCAGAGCACTGCATGGGGTACGTGGCAGAGGCCCCAGAATCGCCGGTTTCAAAGTGGGTGTCCTCTATATCTGCCATTGTGTTTGTGTGTGTCTATCTCTTATAATATAGAGGAAACTACAACAAAGTACAACTTTACAGTAAACGAAAGAGTTCAGACCCAGTTGTTGGCTTCAAGTTCAAGGTTAACACTCAGTATGATGTGCGAATACCGGACAATCACACGACTCTTGGAAATATGTACAAGTACGTACAAAGAAAACTGTGCCACCCAAAATTACACGAAACTTAAAAGCTGGTAAACAGAAAAGATGAAACAGATGTTGTCTACATAAAATCAGAGGGTACCACGCGGCAAATCACTGGAAAACATGTGGCCAAACAAATTCGGTTTTGACCTAGACAACATGTCACATTTAACTTTTCCCGTGTCACCAAAATTTCAACTACACGCCACAAAATCATTTACGAATTCCCGAACAACACAAATTACTAACAAATTATTATTGAAAAACCGGAATATTTATAAAATATCAACCAACATGGCGTGATTGCTGCAAACTCATTGTCAACCTACAAAAACAGTTTCTACTCACAAAGAAATCAATGAACTCTCCTACTATTCCCAATTATACTTTAGACACACTTATAATTTAGCCGCCGAATGGTACTTTTATTGAACAAGCCAACAACACTGGTTATATTTAATAAAATTCGTTAAATTCAGCTACTCACATGTGATCAAGATGATTCTCTGGTCTAGAAGAGGTGACAGAGCATGCGTGCAAGGCTCTTTACCACGTAAATACGCGAACGCACACGAACACCCGCGAATATAGAACGCACAATACGCGGGAAGATCAAAAGACGAAAAAATATATTTTCCGATAATCACTAGCTATATCAATTAGAGTTCGATAATTGACGCAACTGTCACCTGTCAAAAGTTTACTCAAAAAATTACGCATCCTTCTCAAGGTCATACGATTTTTCATCCGAAAAATTAATAAAATTATGTGAATAATTATAAAACGATATGAACACCTCTATCTACTTAATTCTACAATGATTTAAAATAGAACATCACTTATCTCAATATCTAATTAATTTTATGCATTGAAATGTGAAATACAGAGATTTCAATGCAATTTTTTCGATATTGCAGTAAACCTATTCCCACAGTTGTAGAAAATTTAAAAATGCATGCAATAAGACCCAGTTGGTTACCTAAATATTAGTATTTCACGATATATCAATCAAATAAATCAATATTTATTAGAAACATAAACGAAAAATGTTTGACATTTCATAAAACACATTTAAGGTTATTTATTTACTAGAAAGAAATGAACTCTCAAATTCGGCATTATATTATTACAATCTACGAAATTTCTAGAGAAAATAATACAACACTATAATAAATAAAATTAAATCTATTTTCTGAAATATCTAATATTTTGTTTAATTGCAATTTTCTAATAAGTATTGAATTTAATGTGATTGATATATCATGTAATACTAATATTTAGATAAGCAAATGGGCTTTATTGCATTCATTTTTTAATTCTGAACAACTTTTGTATTTACACTTTTGCTGTAAAGTGAATAGGTAAAAATTTACATCAATATCAAAATTTTTGGGTAAACTTGAAAAGAATGAAGTTTTTAAAGTTTCCCGCCAATCAGAGTAGTAACTTTTCTGATTTACAAAACTCGTATGTAACTTAATAATTAATTAATTTGCAACCACAAATATCTCAAAATATTATCATTTGAGTAAGTAATTAATTAACTAAAATTATTCAGAAATCAGTTCAGCGTATAACTCATTTTACATTTCTTAATAAATCGTAATGAACATAAAACAAATCTCTGCACTAAAAAGAAAGTGTTCTAAACAATTTCTCCTCGAAAATTAGCATATTTTGCCGCTAATAAAACATTTCCATATTTGGTAAACGTTTCAGTGTGTATCATTTTCTCCCTAGATTCAGTGATATTTTGTCACTAGGCTGGAGAACCGTACACTGCCAGTTTCTAATCTGTCAAGTATCTTTCGTCTCCGCCCAAAATACGTGGATTTTCTACCGGTTATCGGAAATATTAGCGGAAAATGTCATATTCAACGAGTGAGTATTACTTTCATACACATTTTAATTAACAATATTTTATATTTCCTGTTTTAAAACACACCTGTTAGTGATTTTTGTGTTCGGTTGACCCGGTGTAGTATGACAAATGTTTATATTTGTTGTTGTAAATTTTATTACTGTATTGATAATGAATAATTAATTTGTAAATGTTATTAAATATGCATAAAAATTAATTAGATTATTGGTTTATTATTTGGTTTATTTTTTATCTTATTTATTTCTAAAGAGAGAGATAAAAAGTGTACATCCTGACTCACATTTCATTATCTGACTAACTATTTTTTAATTGATCATCAGATTGGAATTATAAATATTTATATATCTCTGATTATTGGGAAACAATCTATATTTACTAATGATATATTTCATGATAGTTGAGTTGAGTTGAAAATTTGCCAAAAATTACGTATTTTAATAGTTTGTGTTGCTACCTGTTTTCAAATTTTAATAATAACTCAATATTTCCGACACTTTACGTAAAAATAATAGAAAGCATTGTATTTATTTTCACTAATTAACAATTGTAATTATTTATGTATGTCAATAAAATATATCATACGTACTTTTCCTAGATTTTGGAAACTTTGTGACTCATTTTATCTGATAACATTTTTTAGAATATATTTACGCAACTTTACCTCGAACTCAAAGAGGACAGCCCATTGTTTTGGGAGGTGACCCAAAGGGTAAAAATTTTCTATACACTAATGGAAATTCAGTCATCATTCGAAATATCGAGGTACGTATTAATTAATTAAAAGTTGTCAAAAAAGTTTAGGTTATAATAAACAAATGTGTAGCGCTTTAAATGTCAAATTTGACAACTGTCATTAATTAATTTATTAATAATAGAATCCAGCAATTTCTGACATCTACACGGAACATTCCTGTCCGGTAAACGTTGCAAAATATTCACCCAGTGGTTTCTACATCTCTTCCGGAGGTAAAACACCCTAATTTATCCCCTAAATAACACTAAAACTCCCTAAAATTTTTAGACCAAAGCGGTAAAGTTCGCATTTGGGACACAGTCAACAAAGAACACATTTTAAAAAATGAATTTCATCCAATCGGTGGACCAATCAAAGACATTTCCTGGTCCCCGGACAACCAACGGATGGTTGTTGTGGGGGAGGGACGGGAACGTTTTGGTCACGTGTTTATGAGCGAAACCGGAACTAGCGTTGGGGAGATTTCCGGCCAGAGCAAACCTATTAATAGCTGTGATTTTAGGCCCAATAGACCCTTTAGAATTATTACCGGAAGTGAGGACAATACCATCGCTGTTTTTGAAGGTTAGTAAAGTTTAAAATATTCATTATATTTGATTTTTGCGGAAATACATATTTTGACGTTCACTGAATCCGTTAAGACCAATTTCTCAATGATGTCTGTGTGTGTGTGGATGGATAGATGGATGGATGGATGTCCGTGTGCGCAATATCTCAAGAACGAGACAAGATATGTAAACGAAACTTAGAATTTATAAGTTTCATGAAAAAATGAAGAAAAATTTGACTCACGGAATATCCTCACTTAAAATTGTAATATTTTTTTATTGCATTTCTTTATAATATAAGCGCTAAGAAACCCATTGTAGCAGAGCGCATCGTCAGATCTCTAATATTTTTCGAGATACTTCGATTTTTGGTATTTTTCAAAGTGCAACTTTAAGGGCCTGTAATTCAAAAACTACACGAGATATCTAAAAATTCTCTTCAGTTTAGCGTTTCTGGTGCCTTATATAACAAATTAGCAAATTTTAAAAATTTTGAAATTTTTTTGTATTTTTGTTCAAAATTTCGATCGGCGATAACTCGACAAATATTAAAGAAACAGATTTGCAGTGTTCACCAATCGATTCAGCTCGTCGAAATACATAAGTATGCAAAGTTTCATAAAAATCGCTTTACGGGATGGAAAGTTAGAGCAAAAAGCCTTAAAATGGCGTTTTTTGTCCAACAAGTCAATAGGTACCCCTTGACGTTCGGCCTGAATTTGGCCATTTTCAGACATTTTGCTCTAACATTTCAACCGGTTGTCCGAATTTTTTGAAATTTTCAGGGTTTATGTATTTCGTCGAGCTGAATCGATTGGTGAACATTGCAAGTCTGTATCTTTTATATTTGTCGAGATATCTCCAATCGAAATTTTGAAAAAAAATTCAAAAAAATTTCAAAATTTTCAAAATTTACTAATTTATTGTAAATGGCACGAAAAACACAAAACTGGAGATATTTTTCGATATCTTGTATAGTTTTCGAGTTACAGCCCCTCAAAGTTGCTCTTCGGAAAATATAAAAAATCGTCATATCTCGAAATATATTAGAGATATGACGATGCGCTCTGCTGCAGTGGGTTTCCTGGCGCGAATATTATAAAGAAATGTAATAAAAAAAATTTACAATTTTAAGTCATATTCGGGGAAATTTCCGTATTTTGAAAAATATTACAAATCGCCATATTTCGATAAATATTAGACATATTACGATGCGTACTACAGCAATGAGTTTATTCATGTCTAAATTATCATAAGTAATAAATTTCAAGTTAAGTTTGGAGGTGTATTTAATTTATTTATTTACTAGTACTAACCTTTGATACTTATACGTTTCTTTCTTAAAAAAATGGGACAAGATATATAAACGAAACTTGGAATTTATAAGTTTCATGAAAATATGAAGAGCTGAGTTTGAATGAAATTGAAAAACCGGAAGAGGAAGTTTACTGGACACACAAAACAATAAATTCCATTTATTTCATAAATAGAATCAGCTGTGAAAAAAGTTTCAAATGAAAGATGTAACAAAAATATTTGGAATATAAAATGTTATTTGCACTTTTCTTATAAATTCTTCTAATTTTAAGAAAATCTAAATTATATTTCTATAATTTTAGTTACACTGGGAACAAAAACATTTTTAATATCTATGTGACAAACGTGTCAAATAATTGTAAAGTGTCAAAAATATGTGCGGTGTGAAATATTATAAAAGCAATGTATTAAAGTTTTGTAGACTAGATATTAATTAATTTCTAACATGAAATTAAACAGGCTTAACATCTATATAATCAAATAATTATCAAAATAAAGTCATACACAAGGAACCAATTGTACGTGTTCTGTTGGTGTTATTTGTGTAAAAAAGTAATGTGGTGCCCACACCAGATTTTTTAAATAGCAATTCTGACAATTATGTTTCTCTATGTTTATCTCTTACACATTTATTCTATTCTAAATTCTTTGTACTTCTCTTATTACTGAGCTGTCAAATTAATGGGTGTCAAATTTATGGGGTGTCAAATTGTTGGGTGTCAAATTAGTGGGGTGTCAAATGGTTAATTTGGTGTGTAGGTCCGCCATTCAAGTTCAAAATGACCAAACAGGACCATAGTCGTTTTGTGCAAGCAGTTCGTTATTCTCCCAGTGGAAATTTATTTGCATCTGCTGGTTTCGATGGAAAAATGTTTATGTACGACGGTACAACTAGTGATTTAGTAGGTGAGATTGGTAGCCCTGCACACAAGGGCGGCGTATACGGGGTGGGCTGGAGCCCTGACGGAAAACAACTACTTTCTGCTTCCGGAGATAAAACTTGCCGACTTTGGGACGTGGAAACAAGACAAATGGTAGTAATTAATATTTCAATTAACTCTGAACTAATTAATAATAAAATTCCAGGTGTCAGAGTTTGTAATGGGACAAACAGTTGACGATCAACAAGTGTCATGTTTATGGCAAGGCCAATACCTGTTAACCGTTTCCCTTTCCGGTTTCATAACCTACCTAGATGTAAACAACCCTACACAACCAATCAGAATCGTCAAGGGACATAATAAGCCTATTACAGCACTGGAATTATCCGAAGATCGTTCCAGAATCTACACAGCCTCCCATGATGGTTATGTAACAAATTGGGACACGGCCACCGGAAACAATGAGCGCATTTCCGGTACCGGGCACGGAAACCAAGTGAATGGGATGCGGTCGAGCGGCAGTAAAGTATTTACTTGTGGAATTGATGACAGCTTGAAACAGTTTGATGCAGAAAGCAACAGTTACACTGGCCTAGACTTAAAATTAGGTGAGTAATGCTACGGTTTGCACATCATATGCAGTGACGTAACAATAATTACTTGCTAGGGTCACAACCTCGCGGAATGGACATTTTAAAAGACCAGGAGCTCGTTATAACCGCTTCCGTTCAAGAGATAATCGTCTCGCAAAATGGACGGAAATTATCATCCGTGAAAATTAATTTCGAGCCGAGTTCGGTGGCTGTCAACAGTGAAACAAGTGACGTTGCTATTGGCGACACTACAAACAACCTGGTGCACGTCTACAAGCTCAGCAACCAATCACTGAACGCGGATAAGGAGCTGCAGCATCTTGGACCAGTCACGGATGTCAAGTACAGTCCCGATCAGAAGTATCTGGTCGCGTGTGATGGCAACAGAAAAGTTATTTTGTATTCGGTACCCGAGTATAAGGTAATGTGATTGTTGCTTTATAGTGTGTGTATTTTATTAATTATTTATTAATTAACGCTTGCTAACTGATGGATTAACGTATTTTAGTCGGTGAGTACTGTTTTTATTTTGTTTTACTTTATTTTACCTCATAAATTATTTGTGCAAGTTTGTGTGGATGGTTTTTAAACAAATTGAAATTATTACGGCCCTGTGTTGCATTTCAATTAATTATTTAATTAATACTGGAACAAAAAACAATGAAAAATTTTGAAGACGTCAAAAAAAAACTTTAAATTTTAGACAAATATAATTTTCATGCCAAAATGTTTCAAATAAATATAGGTATTTAAATAAATTATCACATTTTATTTTGCTCGTTTTTCAATTGAAATAATCAGTTTTCAATTTATATAAGAATTGCATTTTTTATAGGGGATAGCCATGAAATTAAACCAAAATATATTAATTGAAAAATAGTGAACCATATACCTTTAATTGTCATTTCAACCAATCACAAATTCATAAAAAACTAAAGTTTTTGACAGTTAAAACGTCATAAATTTGTTTTAAAATTTTGTTTCAATTCCATAGCTATCTACCCAAAGTTTACTTGTCAAATTTGACAGTTAAAATGTTATTTATGTGTTTAAACTTTGTTTTAATTCCATGGCTATCTAGTTAATCAATATATACTTGTCAAGTTTGACAGTTAAAACGTTATTCATTTGTTTAAATATAGTTTCAATTCTATAGATTTTTAGTTAAATAAAATAGACTTGTCAAATTAATAAGACAATTAAAACGTTATTCATTTGTTAAAATATGACTGTCTAGTCAAACAAAATTATCTTGTTAAATTTAACAGTTGAAACGTTATTCATTTGTTTTAATTCCATGGCTATCTAGTTCAACAAAGTTTACTTGTCAAATTTGACAGTTAAATCGTTATTCATTTGTTTTAATTTTGTTTCAATTTCATGGCTGTCTAGTTAAACAAAGTTTACTTATTAAATTTGACAGTTAAATCAATATGCATTTGTTTTAATTTCGTGGGTATCTAGTTAATCATATATCTGCAAGTGCAGAGCGTAATGTATTACTATCACACCGATTAAGAATAATTAATTGTTCATTAAACTGTTGACAAAATTACGTAATTAATTTATCTTGTATATTTGCAATTATATTATTTTAATATTCAGGATATTTTTAAATTTATTGTTAATTGTTTAATTTTTATATATTCGCAAAACTTAAATCTAAAACGAAACGAGGGGCAAAATAGATAATAAATATCGAACATATAAAAATATATAAATTGAATTAATGAGCGAAAGAAATTAATGATTTTAATTAGAAATCATCTGCATACAAAATGTCCTGAACTAATTAAATTAAATAAATCATTTTTATCGTCTTCATTATTTGAATTGTCAAATAATTACGGAACGTTTGTCAAAAGCAAAATTAATTAGCTAATTAGCATGTAGACTAATCAAGATAATTCACACCCCCAAAAACACCCCTTAAATTATTCAAAATTATTTTATTCATTTGTTTATTTCGTTAAAGATGCAATTCTTATATAATTTTTAAATTATTTCGGTCCGAAAGCGAACAAAAAGTAAATAAATAAAATATGATGTTAAATAATTTGTGAAGTAATTTTTGAACAAATGTTTTGCTCATGATGTGCAGCTGGCGCACGACAAAGAATGGGGCTTCCACAACGCGCGCGTCAACTCAGTGGCGTGGTCGCCCGACTCGCTGATGGTCGCGAGTGGCTCGCTGGACACAAACATCATAATTTGGTTCGTTGAGAAACCAGCGAAACACGTCATCATCAAAAGTAAGTGTGCAACAAATACACATCACACACAACCGGAAGTAACATGTATTTCCCCCGCAGACGCACATCCGCAAAGCCAGATCACGCGGTTAAGTTGGCTGGACAACGAAACGCTGGTGTCCGTCGGACAAGATTGCAACACGAAGTTATGGAGCATTACTTCATTGTGAACGAACCTTTAAGTCATTAAACATTTGTGTATTCTTTGTGAAAGAGCCAAAAATGTTGCTATGTCCCTAATGCTATTTTTTCATGATGCATTTATATAATAACAATTTTTGAAACGTGTGTATTATTAACAGATACAGGGTGGACCAAAGCCAGAGAAACCAACGGATTTTATTTTTATTTTCAGAGTAATTTAGTTTTGGGACGCCCTGTATGTACCTATTTAATTTCGTGTATGTTTTGAATAGAGTGAAATAAATTATTAATGTTTCTTTCAAATTTCTGTATTTTATTTATTATCACAGCTAGTTCATTCCTTTTACAATCAAATCAACAACACAATCGCTATCTATTTACATTTTTACAGAAATATTACTCACTAATAAGGCACACACGCAGAGCTAAGAAGTACCGTCTACCAACAAAATATTACTAACAACTTTGGTGATTTCTATTTCAACCAATAAATTGAATTTAATTAAAATTTACTACATTAGTTTTAAACATCTCAAAATCGTCCAGAAACTACTTGGTTTCTGACCTAGGCCGGCAAAAACTAGGGACTTTTATAATTTATAAGTTTAGGGTTGGTATCAACTGACTGTCAATTTTGTATGTTGCTTTTGTTCAGTGTTGAGTGTTTGGAGGTTAGAAATGTAAGTAATTAAAATTAAATTTTCAAATAAATAAATAACTAATCAAATTTTTCAAAGAAAACAAATGAATTGTTTATATTTCTAATGATACCAACATAAGAAATTCTAGTAATATTTGACAAATAAATCAGTAATTTCATTTAATAAATTTGACAAAATCGATTCGAGTAAAGTTACCGAAAGATCTGCAACGACAGATCCCAAAAATTGATGGAGACATATTTTAAAATATAAAGAACACAATAACGATTTTGAGCGAGAAAATTACTGGTAAATCTGCAAGTGCAGAGCATTATATGATAACTATACTGTCACCCTAAATCTTTGATTGCATGAATGAGAAATTTAATGAAAGATCTGCAACGACAGAGCACAAAATATGGTAGAGACAAATATTTAAAAAATATTAAACAGAATAACGATTTGAGGTGGCAAAAATTACTGATAGATCTGCAAATGCAGAGCGTAATTTGTTACATCACATAATCATATTCATTAAAATATTGATAAAATTTCGTAATTAATTTACTTTGTATATTTTCAAATATATTATTTTAATATTCAGGACATTTTTAAATTAATTAATTATTTTAAATCTACGAACGAAACGAGGGAGAAAAATAGATAATAAATAGCGAGCATTTAAAAATATATAAATTGAATTAATGAACAAAACAAATTAATGATTTTAATTAGAGTTCATTCCCATATAAAATGTCCTGAATTAATTAAACAAATCTGTAATAAATTGATTACATTTTTATTGTTTTAATTGTTAGAACTGTCAAATAATTACGGAACGTTTGTCAATTAAATAAAATAATTCAAAGTTGTTTAAACACATTTTCAAATAAATTATTTATTAACTTTTCATTGAAAAATAATCAATTTAGAATCATCCAACAACAAAACCAAAACCCTTCTTAGCTCCGCTGTCCTTCCCCTAAACATCCCCAAGCCCCCTGCGCTTCCTGCCCCCTTGCGCCGCCACTGAACTATGAAATCCTGGATGTCTATAAGCCACATGTTTACGCAGCGCATCTCTAGACCTGGAGACATGCGCACAGGTGGGGCACGCGTGCCGGGCCCCCCTGTGCGTCTCCAAGTGTACCCGGAGGTTGTATTGGTTGGATAGGGCTTTGCCACATACCGGACACACCGCCCTGGGGCTCTGGGGCCCACCTGATACTTTGAAAAGTATGAGAGTGTGATTTTTAATTGTGTTGTGTAATATTTACCTCCTAAAGGTGGTTGAGTTATTATTTCCGGGTCCGATGAATTGTTATTTGTATTTTCTATTTTATCACAAGCTGTCATATTATTATTATTTATATTTGTGTCATCCCTGATGTCCCCTTTGATCACATATGGTTCATTTATATTATTTGTACTATCGTTCGTAGTATTATTATTATTATTTACAGGTACAGGTAGATTCATTATTTGCAAGTCTTTTGGCACTTTTTCTATTATTTGTTGCTTATTTTCAGGTACCTTTAATAAATAAATCGTATAAATTCTTTTTATAATTAATTGGGTTAGTTTTTAAAATTGTTTTAGGACAAAAGACGTTAGTGGTTTGATTAATATTTAAATATATTTTTGCTGTCAAACGTTCCTTCATTATTTATTTAATTTATTTACTTTTAAACTAAAAATGTTTGTAATACGAAGTTAGCTATATACCAAGTGTAAAATTAAAATACGCTTTTTTTTTATATATAGCTGTACTTTTCAACAGCAAAAATGCAAATACAAAAGTTGTTCAGAATTTAGTATTTCACGATATATCAATCAATATTTATTAGAGAAATAGTAACACTGCAACAGAAAATTCAACAAAAACGAAATATGTTTGACATTTCATAAAACAATTATAAAATTCGCGATTATATTCGTTAGAATCTTCTACAAATTTTTTACAGAAAATAAAACACTGAAATAAATCCGTTCTCTGAAATGTCAAATATTTTTGTTACAATTTTCTTGATAAATATTGAATCTTTAAATTCAGAACAACTTTTGTATTTGCACTTTTGCAGTAAAGTGAATAAGTAAAAATTTGCAGCAATAATAAAAAAAAATATCCCATTTCAATTCTACATCCGGTATAACAAATTATAAACATATAGAATTATACAAATTAAATAATTTTAATTAAACACTATTCTCATTACAGGATATACAAAGGTAAGTAAAAAATGCTTGAAATATTTTGATTTTAATTAAACTTTACGCATAAAAATAGGAGCGTTTGACAGTTCAAAAACAATTATTTTCAGCTTTATTGTAATCAATCAATCAATCAAAATAGCACAACCGAATACAATTACCTTAAAATCACACAAGCCCCTAATTTGTAATAATTTGGCGGCAGCTATAACACTAGGCAACTGCTTTTCAGTTACCAAACATTGGCCTCGATAAATAAAAGAAATAATAGCATTCAAATCATTATAATCGGTGTCCTGTAATATTATTACTGGATGTTGTAAAGAATCCATATCCTAAATAAAATTTCATAGGTTATGTTGCAACTTTTTGACATTAACAATTTACTTACTTGAAATAATTGTAAGAAATACGTCGAACATGTGGCTAGAATGATTTTATGTGCTTTGATTTTTTTACAACCAACAGAGAGAGTGATGTCAGTTAATAATTCGTTTTCTAATAACTTTGGAAGACCGTTTAGTAAAGTACTCTCTTGAAAATGCCATCGTAGTATAAACTGTTGTTCGTTTTCGTCCATTTATATATTTGTACACTTTGAATCACAATAAAATTAATAAAATATGCCGACCCGGACAGACTCTGTCCATAATAATATCCAGGCAAGTTATTTTTAGTCGCTGGAATATGAGTGGAAAATTGTGTGCCAAAAGTTAACCTAACCTATAATATATAAATAAATGCATCGGCAATACACTTTCCCTAATTCTAAAGGTAACAATACAATATTTTATGAGAGGTAAAATTATTTATTAATTATGGCTCATACATATTTATTAATCTACAAATGCGAATAATACAAATTGCGATTTAAACAATTAACGACAGAGGGTAGCATCGATCTGTGTCAAAGAGGGAAGCAACATTTTCAGTTTCCGGCGGTAAGCAGGGTCCTGTGCAATTGGATTGCGCTCTAAATAAACTGTTTTAATACTTTTATTTGCCGCCAATTCTTCAATGTTTTGCCAATCCGTCACTTGATTGTCATTTAACTAAAAATTATAAATCAACAATCAACAATGGTAGTTATGACAACATGTTTATTATTACCCAGAATTCCTCCAAATCGTCTAGATGTTTAATATTTTGAACAGTTTTTATTTGATTTTGTGCCAAATCTAACGTTTGAAGCAGTTTGTTGTGAGTTAAGTTTGTGATTTCAGTGATGCCGTTTTCTGATATGTATAGTTCATCTAAATTAATTAATTTGTCCAAGTTCTCAAGGACTGTAATGCGATTGGATTGAAGACTCAAACACGTTAAATTTGTAAGTTCATCCAGATTGGAAATTTTACTGATTCTATTTTTACCTAAATATAAGTATTTTAGGTTTTTTAAACCGCCCAAATTTTCAATTTCCTACGAAATGTATTAATTATTAAATATTATTTCAATAAAACGTGTTTAGTATTAATTACCTTAATTTTATTATCACCCAATTCAATCATGGTTAATTTATCTAAATGATCTACATTTTCGATTTTAGAAATTTTATTAGATGATAAATATAATTTCTGAAGGTTTGTCAAGTTCTCCAAGCCCTTAATCTCTTTAATACGGTTAAAAGAAAGGTCTAAAATCCTGTTAAAGTTCAAATTAATCACCAATAATTAAAAAATTAATTAGTTCTTACTCCAAGTTGACCAGGGCATCCAAATTCTCAATTTCTGTGATTTGATTGTCATACAACTCAAGTTCTAACAAAGTAGTTAATGTACTTAAGTTCTCTACCTTTTTAATAAAGTTCCATCGTAAATACAATCTTTCTATACACTCCAATGGCTCAAGATTCTCCAGTTTAGCAATCCTTCCATGGTTCAAATCCAATTCCAACGTTTTGGGATCAATAACAACAATATCATTTGTTGTATCGCCTGACTCGTTATTATCAGCATTGTTTTGTGCTATAAACATTCATTATTTTATCTGATATTTCGCTAATTTATTATCAATATACCTGTGTTGATTTCTACTTCTTTGTGTGACATTTTTGAGTATTTTTACAATAATAATCACCAGGAAAAAATGTTAATAAGAATGACTAATCTTGGTATTTCCGTTTAAAATAAGAAGAAGTTTTGTATGCAACGTATTTTGGTAAATAAATTTAAAACATTATTAACCTCTAACTTTCGCCTACAAAACAAGAACTGTCAGACTAAATCAATAGTGCCAACCGAGGGAAAATGAATTTAGATTGCAACAATCAGAGTTATCTATTGGATAAATTATTAACTACAAAACTGATAGTCGTTTTAAAATAAAACAAGTGACCTAAAATTTTAAATAAAAAACGTCTCCATGGTTACATTTTAACACGGAATTCGAAACCTCAAAAGTATATTTAGAAAATCTTATTAACCAAATAATTTTTTTCAAAGATGATTCACAAATAAAATAAAGAGATATTTATAGAACACATTTCCATAATTATTTGTCTAATTGACTGTAAAGTTTTTTCTTGAGCGAGAAAAGTGTTTCTGTAATGATTGTAATTATTTATTTGTAATGTTTTTGTTTTAAATGAAGGTTACTCAAATAGATCGTTGCCTTGGATATGAAAGAACAAAATATAATTTGAGTAATTGTTATTTTTTAACGGCGGTAACTATAATTTCAAATACATTACAATTTAAATTCCTATATACTGGTTTATATAATATTTAAGACATTTTGAATATTATTGGTAAACAAATTACCAACAATTAGAATGGGTAATTGTGCGTCTTTTTGCTCTAATTTTTTCTTGAAGTATTTGCGATTCAAACTAGTTCACTCGCTAATAAATAAATCAAATGTCTTTTAATGTATATCGAACGGTACATTTAATTTGCATACATTGAAATTGCGCAAAAATTTGTGGCCATTTATATGAATTAAACTAATTAAGTTTATGTGCGAAAAATATACATAACAGTACAGGTGAAGTTTTTTTCCAGTCGTTAACTTTCAACCGTAAAAGTGTTAATTTAATAATGACTGTAATTAAATTTTGCGGAGATTTGTATTAATTAATTAAACATGATCTTTCTAATGATTGAAATAATTATTTGGGTAGAGTTCTGTATGTTTATCTGAAGAGCAATTGTATTATAAAAATGTGACAATTATTATTTAGTGTCTAACTATCCAAATACCGTCACGGAATTTAACCATAACAAAGCGGAGATTTTTTATTAATTTTCTACAATCCTTCACGTAGGTACTGACACATATAATCTCAAAATTTTTGTTGTTGCCCTCAATATTTTCTCTTTTAAATTTTCTCACTTAAGTATTTCACTTAGTTTCTTATTTAAATGACGGATAAACAGGCATGTAATTACATACATTACCACTGAAGCACAACAGAAACAACTGGACACTAACAAACGATAGTGGGTGTTATGGAAACAAGAGTATAAATATGAGTGAAAGATGAGGAGCGCATCAGTTGCTACGTTACTACCGTGTTGATGGTGCTGGTTGCTACGTAAACACGAACTGTTGTTACTTTTGTTGTGAAGTGTTGCCATGGTTATCATGTTTAAATTGATGTAGGTATAATAATATATAAGTGCAATTCAGGGCTATATTTTTATATTAAATAGTTATTGTTAATTGTTTAAATTTTATATGTTCGCAAAACTTAAAACTAGGAACGAAACGAATGGTAGATAAATACATATATAATAAATTATGAACATTTAAAAATAAATCATAGAATTAATTACACAAAATTATAATTAGACCATCTCCAATACAAGATGTACAACATAGTAAAAATAAGCCCTGAATTAATTATAATTAATAATTAAAAAACATATGACAACAGAAAGCCAAGCACCCTTTATCATTTATAAAATATTACAGCTCAATTAAATTTGAAAAGTTAAAACAAGCAAAATTGAAAATAAAAATAAAATACCCTTAACACACAAGATAAATATGATTTTACTAATCAAAGAACTACCCTTGTTAAATAAACGAAGTTATAGAGTTCATATAATTAAAATCGGTGTGAAATAAAATTGAAAATTCTGATTGGGTCCGAGCTTCAAACATTTTAATTTAATAGCCGTCTGCAGCCAATAACTATACGGTGAGAATTCTATATACAATGAGTGGTAGTACAGGCGCTGGTTAAGGGTAACTACCCTCATTTAACTGCTGGTAAAAATTCACTAATTATTCTCGAGATAAATGCTTGTAATAAAAATATTACACTACTTTAAATCCATACATGTATTGAATAATCAAATAAATAAATAAAAATTGTAAGTTATATTGGAAAATATTCAGGGCTATATTTTTAATCAATAAATTAATTATTGTTAATTGTTAAACTTTTATATGTTCGCAAAACTTATAACTAATTGTAAGAACGGTACGAGGGGAAGCTAAAACACATATTACATATAGCGAACACATAAAAATATATTGCAAAATTCATACAAAGATTTTATTATTAGATGTTCAACATAGTAAAAATAAAGCCCTGAATTAATTAGTAATAATTAAATAAATCTAGAAAAATATAACAAAATTTGTATAATTTTTATTATCAGCATTATCTTTCAAACAATTGGAGAACGTTTGAACAACAGAAAAATGAACGTAGTCACCCTCAACCAACCCCTGTACTAACACACACTATATATAAAATATCACCGCAAATTTCTAAATACAGAAGATGATTAAATTAAATCATTCAAAGTTAAAACACAAACAAAACTAATAATTTTATTAGACACCAAATCCAAAGATTTAATCACTATAAGTTAATTAATTTATCAAAGATATTGTTTGACAATTAAAATCACCCACTGAATATGAGTGCTATTGTCAAAGTATAATATAATAAGGGTTGTTTATTGTAAGATATTAAAAATAAATTTTGAAAGTAAGAACTGAATGTTTATTTGCTATATAAAATATGTGGCTTTTTGCTAATTAAAATAATAGCGCCAGTTGCAATTAATGTCAGTAATTACAGCCAATCAGGATTTGAATTCAGGTTATTGATTTATTCACTTGTTTACTTTAATTTTATGTCAAGTAAAAGTTGCAAAATTTTGACACAATTTCAAAAATTTATTGGAGAAATTTTTCAAGTAACTTTCAACTAAACTTTAACATAAAAAAAAACCAGATTGATTTCATAAATAAACAGAACTACCAACTTAATATTAAAAAATATTAATTTACTTTTCAGGATCCTCAGCCTGTTTTGCACATTACTTCACTCAACCATCTTTACATACGCTGCGCAAATCAACCGCAAATCAAAGTTCATATTCGACTTTATCCAACCGTCTCCAAACGTGGAAATTTCAAAAGAATTAGCCGCTACTAAAAACATTAACAGTCCTATTTACTACATCAGAATGCCCCCTGTTCCCTACACGTATATTCCAGGGTTGGGTTATGTTTCCAACCCCCAAAATGGGGCGCAGGACCTGGTCAACCTACCACTTCCGTTTTTAGGGAACGGTAAACCTGTTACCATTTATCGGTGGTCGCAAATTCCTTTAATTCCCACCCCTACTTTACAAAGTGACAATGAAAATATTAAAGACAGTGGCGTTCAACGATTGGGGGGTAAATTTGTATTTAATGGGAAACCTAAGAACGAAATATTTGTGCTAAGGGATGAATTTAATTCGATGTATGACGAAGATGTTCTAAATAATATTTACCCCTAAATTTATGTTCAAAATGTGGACAAAAATTAGGATACAATTGTTAATAATATTTATTGTTATTTATTTGATTCGATGATATGTTTAGGAAACGCTGTTTTAATTATTTATTAATTATATGTATAAGAAAATTAAACATTACCCATAAACAATGAACCAAAATATATAAATAATTATTGATAATATTTATTATTATTTATTTAACGTATAACTAACACGTTGTACTTTAAAATTGTCTTTAATAAAATTGTCTTTAATAAAATTGTTTGTTAAATTAGTGGTTGCAAATTTGTAAATGTATTGTTGATCGTTGAAAATTATTGATACATTGTATTGATTCATGGACTTGTCATTTAAATAAAATATGTTATCATTTGACTATTTGTTATATTTCGCGAAAAATATTTCAAGTACAGTCAACCTACGAAGCGCTTATGTATTGCTGGTGGTGAAATATATTATATTGTTCTCGTCAACACACATTACATATTAGTATTGGAGGTAAGTATACATTTATATATTTTTAAATTAATAAATAACCCAGAATATAGATCACTAATCCCATATAACCTATAAAAAATTAAGGGTGGCTACCCTCTTCAACAGCAAGGGAAAAAATCTCATGTAAGCACCACACTACTTTCTTATAAAAATAAATTGTTTACTAGAAAATAAATTAAATACTCCTGCAAACTTAACTTGAAATTTATTACTTATGTATAATTTAAACATGAATAAACTCATTGCTGTAGTACGCATCGTAATATGTCTTATATTTATCGAAATATGGCGAGTTGTAAAATTTTTCAAAATACGGAAATTTCCCGAAATATGACTTAAAATTGTAAATTTTTTTATTACATTTCTTTATAATATTCGCGCCAGGAAACCCATTGCAGCAGAGCGCATCGTCATATCTCTAATATTTTTCGAGATATGACGATTTTTTATATTTTCCGAAGAGCAACTTTGAGGGGCTGTAACTCAAAAACTATACAAGATATCGAAAAATATCTCCAGTTTTGTGTTTTTCGTGCTATTTATAATAAATTAGTAAATTTTGAAAATTTTGAAATTTTTTCGAATTTTTTTTTCAAAATTTCGATTGGAGATATCTCGACAAATATAAAAGATACAGACTTGCAGTGTTCACCAATCGATTCAGCTCGATGAAATACATAAACCCTAAAAATTTCAGAAAATTCGGACAACCGGTTGAAATATTAGAGCAAAAAGTCTGAAAATGGCCAAATTCAGGCCAGACGTCAAGGGGTACCTATTGACTTTTTGGGCAAAAAACGGCATTTTCAGGCTTTTTGCTCTAACTTTCCATCCCGTAAAGCGATTTTTATGAAATTTTGCATACTTATGTATTTCAACGAGCTGAATCGATTGGTGAACACTGCAAGTCTGTATCTTTAATATTTGTCGAGTTATCGCCGATCAAAATTTTGAACAAAAATACAAAAAAAATTCAAAATTTTCAAAATTTGCTAATTTGTTATATAAGGCACCAGAAACGCTAAACTGAAGAGAATTTTTAGATATCTCGTGTAGTTTTTGAATTACAGGCCCTTAAAGTTGCACTTCGAAAAATACAAAAAATCGACGTATCTCGAAAAATATTAGAGATCTGACGATGCGCTCTGCTGCAATGGGTTTCTTAGTGCTTATATTACAAAGAAATGTAATAAAAAAATATTGCAATTTTAAGTGAGGATATTCCGTGAATTTCAAATTCAAAGTGATTATTTATTATTGTTCATTAATACACGTTCACACAACTAAATTCCACACTAATAAATGATTTTACTAATCAAAGAACTACCCTTAAAAAAATAACGAAATTATAGCAATTAAACAATTAAAATCGGTGTGAAATAAAATTAAAAATTCTGATTGGATCCGAGCTTCAAACATTTTAATTTAATAGCCGTCTGCTGGCAAAAACTCACTAATTATTATATATTATTTAGATATATTTTTAGTGTATGTAATATATGTTGTATTTTATATGTGCAGATTTTATTATTATTTATTAATTAAAATAATAAATGTATACATAATTTCTTTTAAAATAGTGGATCAATATTTATAAACAATTACATTATTTATTCATATGTATATGACTGTTACAGTATTGTTTAGGAATCGCTGTATTAGTTATGTATTAATATGTCATCAATTTTATATGTACAGGGTGATATAATAATTATGTTCCTCTCCTGGCCTTTGTATTTATTTCTTTTATTAAGTTATTAGTTAGAAAAATATTTGATATTTATTTGATTCGCCGATATGCTTTTGATATTAATTATTATATAAAAGAAAAGGATCTTTATTTATAAATACAGTTCAAATAGTGGATCAAAATATATGAATAATAATTAGTACACACCTTTTACTATTAAGTGATCCAGAATAAAAATGTTAAATTAGTGGTTGCAAATTTGGAAATGTATTGTTGATCGTCGATAATTATTAATTAATACATTGTATTGATTCATGTAGTTGTCATTTAAATTAAAAGTACAGTCAACCTACGAAGCGCTTATGTATTGCTGGTGGTGTGATATATAATTTTATAAGCGTGTGAATTTATTTTTCTCTAAAGTTATTAACCAGCAAAATAAATTGTTTTAAAAAATTTACCCTGATACCTAATATTTTTCAAACTGTGGTCCTAAATAGTATGAACCGTATTATTATTGTTTGGGAACCGCTTCATTATTAATTTGTATAAATAATTTATGTATGTAACTATTTATTCGTAATATAATGTATTAACCCATTAGCGTCCAGCGTCATCGTTTGAGGACAGAACACTATTGCCATCTCGTTATTTAAGTATAAATTTTTATTAAGAATTTAGTTGATATATCGCTAGATTACACTACTATTCAACAAATAACATAGTGTGCGTTCATTTCTTTGCGTTAGTCTGTTGTTCATAAATTGTTCTAGTTGACGTATTTTTGTGAATTTAAAATTAACATTACTATTTTAGTGCAAGATCATTTGCAAATAATAAATGTATGAATAAAAGTTTAAAATTAAGTGTTTTGTAAATTATTACACATCTCATAGCCCAGCGTCCTCAAATGAGGACGGTCCTTTATACGGCCCCTAAAGGACTTTTTTGCAATTAATCGATTATATTGTATTTAGGCGGACATTAAGAACAAATATATGTAAAAAAAATATTTTTTTTTTAAGAAAAATAATTTGGTCGTTAATGGGTTAATAACGCTGTTTAATCAGTGATCCTAATATACAAAGTTTACAAAATTAGCGGTTCCGAATGTGTTGTAAATTATTATTATAACAAAGCGTAAACGTATTAATTTTAATTTTATGCGCAAGCTAAGATTGTCGAGTATACAATTAGTATACAAGTCCCTACGTCTAAGTATTTGTTTAGCAGCGCACTATCCATTTGTTAGGCACTGCTAAAAATCTTTAAACATAATAAATATAGTACAACCGAGTCGCGAAAACCGTACCGACGCGCATTGAAATCACTCCGACGTGTTGTGTGTATACAAAACCTAACTGACCTTTCAATTACAATATAAATTAGTTCGAGTGTCCCCCGCGATTTTAAACCCTGACCCTACCTAACACCCTACTAAAGTTCTGCTAAATTAAACCGATTCATTCAATACTACCCGTACAGGTAGTAGAAGAGACCGCTAGACCCCGGGGTCACGTCCTGACGGCGGGTGAAGTTAAAAATTAGCTAATAGGTCATTAAATAATCTAGGACTTCTAAGTTTAAAGTGTGTGTAGACGGAACGAACGAACGGACGCGTGAAATGACGGACGGTTAAATGTTTGCCTTCCTTGTTACATTTTGAATAATTATTTATTAATTACTGTTAATTCATTAATAAATAATACTCAAGATGTCACAAGTTTTTGTCATCCCAGCAGCCATGAGTTTATATGTCTCCAAAATATTTATACACACAAAAAATAACATAGTTAATTATTTAAACAAAATCAGAAAATGTAAAGAACTAAAGTTGATTAATATAAATTAATAAAAACTATTGTTAATATTAAGAATTGAAATCAAAAGAGACATATAATAATCACGGTAAAACAATTACTATAAACTAACCTAAAACTTAAACCTAATAGCCACCGGAACCGGAAGTAGAATCAGCTGCGTAGATACTTGAAGAACCAGAAGATCTATACCTAACCTAGACTTAACTCTAAGAATTTCGAAAAAAGTTGCTATCACATAATCATCCTAAAACTAGCTGAAAGAAAAACATAAAAGAAAACCTGAAAAAGAAATATGTTCTGAAAGAAGACTGTTTGTATTATATTAAAACTAATTGACAACCATATGATAGCAACTATAAAAATTATATCCAAATTTGGGAAAATATATCAACAATGAGCCCAAAAGTGAGCTAAAAAACATGTTAGTAAATGGCTGGGATGGACAAAACGGCTAATAAAATTTTTACTGACCTTTGACTTCTGATAGTCCACAGAGATCTGCAACTTCGGACTGGCACCCCTGGGAAGGCCACTGTAAATAAAAAATACATTGTAGTCACAAAAATAATAAATATAACCTAAGATATATTTGTGCAAAAATGTAGCAAATTCTAAAAAAAATTAAGAAGTTAAAAGTCACTAGAATATTGTTAATATTACACACAAATAATTATTATTAATGTATTCAATTATTGTGTAAAACGTGTAAAACTCAAAGAAAAATAATTAAATTATTAATTGAAAGTTACTAAAAGTTTAGTTAATTTAACCTAAACATCTACAAAAAATATTTAAAAATTGTTAAAATTATCAATTAATTACCAAAATCAATTATTATAGAAGTTAAAAGACACTAGAATATTGTTAATATTACATACAATTAATTATTATTAATGTATTAATTATTGTTTAAAATGTTTAAAACCAAATAAAAATAATTAAATTATTAATTAAAAGTTACCAAAAGTTTAATTAATTTAACCTAAACACCAACAAAAATTATTTATTAATTGTTAAAATTATCAATTAATTACCAAAATCAATCTTCAAATAAACTACAAATTAAAATTTTGTAAACCAAATAAAATCTAACCTCAATTCAACTGACAACTAGTTGTGCTAATAATTCCCCCACTTACCAAACAAATGCACATCGGAAGCCAAGGAACCTGCGATATCCAATTTTGCACCTTATTAACACTAAACACCAAAAAAATATTTTTTTCAAAAATTTAATCACTTTTTGCACTTAAACACTACTTAACACTTTAATTTAAGTAATTATGATATTTATTTTTAATAAAACTCCCGCGATTCGCGAAAAATAATTAAAATTTGAGGAGCGACCCGACGCACGTCCGCTCACCTCGGCGGTCGGAGAAATACTGACTGAACCGTGAGATTTTGCCCGGAGCGTTACCTACGTCCCTATAAACACAATGTGTTAGAGAGAGAAGTCCGAACCGCTGTACGTTATAACTTAGTTCACACGAATAATTTTTCAACTGACAGCTCAAAAATGGATTTATTGATAGGGCCCCTATTATATATGATTTCTATGTAGAATTTTATGGGGATTACGGGAAAAATACCCAAAAAAATCTAGGTGGTCTAGTTTTTGAATAAACTCGATGTCAAAATTTGATATGTAGCCATTGGTAAAATACTGATAAAAACATATTTGTAGTTTAAAACTATGATATTCTACCCTAAAAACGTTCCCCAGATGATTATTTAACGAATTCTAATAGTTTTCAACCCCTATTAATCACCCAAAACCCATAAACTTAAACAAAAGTTTTCCCTATAAGAACAATGTTAAATCAATTTCTGCAAATTTGACTATATTTATTACTGAATTACGGCTTTTTACCCTCCAAAACGTAAAGAGGATTTAAAATCAATCATTTTGATGTGTAATACATCCCTTAAAATGCTTTAATTAGCTCAGAAATAATTCTTAAATTTTGGTTAATTGTCTATTACGAAAAACTTATAGGTTAGGTGTAGGAATTGTTAAAATCCCGAATTAAAAACTATGTCAAAGCTAAAACTAAGTACAAAAATCGATTCTACAGCCTTTGAAACATATCTAAACAAAATTTCATTAAGATTGGTTCATTAATAAAATAATTAGAACATTTCCAGTTTTGCTAAAACAATAATTATTGCATATTCCGGAAGATTCTGCAAAATGGCATAAAAACCCAAAAATGTACATATTGTTAGATTCAGCGCTCTTTCAAGTATATAAATCTAAATTTTCATTGCGATCTGTTCAGATTTAAACTCAACATCTCATATTGAAGTTTGAAAATAGCATAAATTCAATGAAAGCAGAAAGAGCCACTTTAACACCCCCAATATGTCAACTCAAAAGTTAAAGATCTACACATAAATCGAATCAGCGATATTTCAAAAGCCAATATACAAATTTTCATTCAAATCTGTTCATTAATAAACTCAACAGTTCATTTAAAATCGATAATGGTCCACTTGCAAATCTCTTAACCATAAAAAGCAAAAAAGCCAGTCCATTTATACATATTTACTTATTCAAAACTATTACATATTATACACAGTTACAATCGTTAGTATTTAAAAACCAAATATACAAAGTTTCACCTCATTTCATTCAATAGCAACTTCAGAAAAAATTTTGAAACATCTTGGGAACAATACAAATATCATTTGCACCATGCTACTTTTCCAGCTCGAATCCATAACCTTCCAGTGATTGTCAACCAAATATACACTCACAGATGAATTCCACAATAATCAACAATCAATCTGGTGTTTGTTTGGTCCAAATCGATGCAGAAATAAGCCCGGTAGCTCAGAAAATATATTTAACCTAAAAAACAATACATTACGCTTGATTCAAAGTTACCTACCAATCTATACACACTTTACAGCGATTTGAAATCTCAACCGACACCTTTGGAATGTTCCATATATCGCGCATGTACACTTGTATCATAAGTAAAACTGCCAAATATTCCTCACACACCATTGAATGACCGCGCAGAAAAATACCAAGTCTATGTTTATAACCTTGCTACATTGTATTCATCTGTAATATTTTGTAGTTGTGTTTGACAATAAGTGTTATCCAAGTGCTTCTACATAGTCTAGAAACATTGATAGGTACCCAGGTGTATATCTAGAACAAACATACATTGTTTACAATAACCTGTCGTTCAATTTCAAGTGAAATAACAACAAAATTCTTTCACAATTGAACACATCTTTACTTCGTTCAAGCAGCGTTAATCAATTGAAAATATCCAAGCAACTTTGTAGGTATGTCATTACATTGTATAAGTTTGTTGTGGTACAGAAATGTCTTCAATATTGTAGGAAAAGTCTACAAGAAACAAGAGTTACTTGCTACAAACTCATATTACGTTTACAATAAAAGTAGATTATTTGAAACAACCAGAGAAATATCAACATGAATCTTTCACAAATTGAATGAATATACTGGAATATACTTCGATTAAGCAAAGTTAATCCAATTTAAAACGTACAAGCTTTATTATAGGTATGCCACTACATTGTATACATATACAAGACTGTTGTAGTATATAATGTATTCAATATTGTAGGAAAAATCTACAGGATTTTAAAAATGTTAAACAGAAATTTCTCGGTTGGAAAGTATCGGAAAGAAACCACCTCATAAAATGCTGTATTATTTGGAACAGCTACAGTTCTGGTTTCATTGAAATCTACCAGTAATTAACAGGTATGTAATTACATTTCATTATTGTAATCAACAATATTTATAACAACAAATTATTGATTCAAAAACATCTTGAAATTTACTGTAAATAATCTACACTCTCACAAATATATTTCTGTACGAAAACTTTATTAAATTCATGTGTGGTGCTGCCACAAACGCAGAGATCTGCAATTGCACAGCTTACGATATACAGGGAAAGATGCACAATGCTACATTTGAAATGTACAATTGTTGGCTTCCTTAATACATCTGCATTTTGTTAACACTACTATTTAAAAATTTCCTGTACCTGGAACCGGTAACCGGAAATGTTTATTGGTTCTTATACTTTGCCAATTGAATGTTATTGGTTTTGTCATTCGCTGCCATCAGTGTTTAAATAAAAATGTTTTGGAAATGTATCAAACATTTATTTTATTATTAGCACTAATAATTTGAAGAACCAATAAACATTTCCGGTTTCCTGTTCCAGGTTTCAGGTAAAATATCACTAGAAATAGTAGTGTTAAAAATGCAGAATTCAATAAGCTATTTACTTTTTTGATGTATCAGGGTGCAACCATTTTGTATATAATAGATTCCAATTAGCACCCTTTCTGTTAAGGGTTGAAATCTCCATTGCATGTCTGCACATGCTCACGGAGACTCCACCCTAAATAGGTGGAGCCTCTCGGAGCCCCACATTTTATATAATTATTGTTGAGTACTTATGATACTTAAAATACCATAAAATAACCTTTGGGCAATTTTAGGGACCCTAAATTAATATTTAATGATCTATAGATCAACCTGGATTATTTCTGAATGGTACAAGTACCTCTAGTACCTAGAAACTAAACAAATAAACGTTCCTATTGGAGGAAATCAGCACCCAGTCGTAGAATACTTCGCTGGTATTGGGTACTGTGGGTTCTACTGTATATTTAGAAAGGTTTTCAGCAGATAGCGCTCCTGTAGAAGGGGCGATAGTTCTGCTACCTCTGAACATGACTTGAAAGTATTGCATGAACTGAAGCAGCAAACTGCTACTTTCTGCATTCGTGTTTCGGGAAGAAATCACAGCTGACGTAGGTTGTCTTATAGTTTGTTTATTTAAATATTTAATTGTATTAAAAAGTATATTTTTACTGCCCTAATTGCTAGAGGTTTTAGGAAGCTATACATTTGCTAAATATATAATAAGCATGATTTTGATTCATTTAATAAGCCTGAAAAGTTAAATTGTAATTGTATTTTTGCTGTAGGAAACATCTAATGTTTAATGTGTAAATCTATATGCAATTATTGCACATATCGAACGTCTGGGTGCACTAGTAGGAGGTACATAGCTTGAATGACGTAAATGCAGTGGATTGTGACGTCACAGGCCAGGGGCGCGAAGCGCAAGGGGCAGCAGACATGAATGACCTACGTTGGGGCGTTGGACTTGCTTCTACCCTCCCACCGTTCGTTAAAAACTACGCTAAAGGGTAAACATGCATGCATTTGTCCCCAGGAGTAATCAACAACAATGCAGCTGATTATTAGTTGCATTGTTGTTGTTACGTCATGTAGTGATGGTCTGTCGTGACAGTGAAACAATCTGCAGACCTTTCCCGCCATTTAAACACATTTTAGTCGTTTTGTCACGCCTGTGTAACTCGCTGAAGATCTGTGGAATGTTGTGCAGAAAAGAATTGATGCGGCAAACTGTCAATTAACTTCCAATTGTGATAACTAGTTGTTTATTATAATAACTTGTTTGTTGTTATTCTTACGTTGAAACGATTCTGTTATCGAATTTACTACAATTTAACGCATGCGCTCGTGTTGTTTACAACTCTATAGCCTCCAATACTTCGTCAGAAGCTAGGAAATACGTTCGCGCAGACACCCAACTCGCCGCGGGCGCTAGAAAGAGACGCCTGGTGGACTTGCACGTGGGTTTCGCAGACAACTCTGCTGTAGACACATGACCGTACAGTCCAAAATGGCAGATAGTCGTAGTAAAGCATTCACATGTTGTTGCGAACATACGCAAAAGATTCAAACAATACGTTGAGTCGTTGATTCAATCCCAGCCATAGATCGGTTCAGTGAAGTGGCGGACAAGTGTCGAGTGCAGTGAAACAACGCCAGACTTGTACACAGGAAATTACGTATGTTTTTCAAGCACATTTTTTCTGCCTGGCATGAATCGAGAGTTAGAAGGGCGTACAGTATTCATCAGTGTTTAAAACCAAAACAGTTTCCACTGTCCATACTCAAAGTGTTTTGAAATTCGAGTGATTGTGGTGAATTCTTTCCATGCTGGTTTGTTTAGGTGTGGATGGACCATAATGCGCATGTAACTCTCTTCAAAAGGGCGGTGAATTTGTCCACACAAAACTCATGTAACCAAAAACACTTAAATCCACCGCAAGACATCAAAATGTCTGTGAAAAGCTCTAGTTCAATCGGCGACACTTCTGGGGAAGTTGTCAAGTCAGGATACTTGAAAAAACTCAAAACAATGCGCAAGAAATATTTCGTTCTCAGAGCTGAAACCCTCGAGTCCTCAGCAAGACTTGAATATTACGATTCAGAGAAAAAATACAGGAGTCAACAGCAGCCCAAACGAAGCATCTCGTTAAAAGCGTGTTTCAATATTAATAAACGTGTTGACACTAAACACAAACACGTTATAGCGCTGTACACGAAGGATGACTGCTTCTGTATTGTCTTGGACAACGAAAAAGACCTGGAGGCCTGGCTGAAGTCGCTGTTAAGTCTTCAGCACGGTGAAGACGTCGTAGATGGAGAGCCTATTAAACCAACATTTGGTAAGACCAATATGACCTTTGAACTTGTTATTTACTGAGAATTTAGCAAAGACATCACATTAGGGTGGCACGCGATGGACGCGTGTTTAGTTTCTATCCCTCTACTTAAACTGTAGGTAGTTGGTATTCAAAGAGTTTTCTAGTTATCGGTTAATTCTAAGAAAATAACTGTACGTTTAAAAATAGATTTCAAGTCATAAAGTATTTTACATTGATTGTACCAATAGAAAACAGAAATAGATATAATACAATAACATAGTAGGCCTTGAGTGGATTAGCAATTTTATGATTTTTCCCATGATGTGCAAATGTTTTTGGCTGTTATTAAGAAGATCTTGGCGTGCCATGAGCACAGCGTGTGTTGTGTATGTGTGTGTGTGTGTGTATGCGATGCGTTGTTGTTTTGCACGGGGCCCCTGGACGGGTGTCGGTGTCGATGCTACGCTGTTTCTGTTCGTCGTTTGTTTCTGTTTGGCTGAATGCGGGCGCACTGACACTATGACGTCCAGTCAAAACAAATGCCAGTGCTGGTCAAACTGTTGCTACTAACAACACTACAACAACCCAACACTCTCAATTGTTTTAAACAACTCTAAAGAATCTGTATAAATAGTAGAGTGCAATAGAAAAAAACAAGTTAAAAACAACTGCACAGCGATATTTTTGCCGCCAGCGCGGATTGTTTCGTCATCGTTTCGCGATTGTTTCACGAATCACGATTGTCGATTATTTTGCGCAGGAGGTCCTGATAACAATTGTTTTAATCATTACGTTATTGCTGTTAAATATTTATTAACTATTTTACGACTTTTTCATTTATTGTTTTACTGTTACGAAATTTTTTGCTCGTGGCTGTAGAGAATTTTTTATGACGCTTAATACATTCAAAGTTAAAGATTTAGAACTTAACTACCCGGAAGTCGCAGTTTAAGTACAGACACACGGACCTTCTTACTTCTTATCCTGTTGCGCTTGGTTATTTGTGTGTGTGACTGTACCCGGATATACCAAGTCAATACACTGCCAATCACGTGGCGTGTCTTATGCCATGCACCGACAAAAAAACTGTTACAAATCATTTATTATTTTATTATTCCGAGTAAAGTTTATTGCAGATATTTCTTAGACTTTACATAATTTTTACTCCAAAAATATAGTAGAAACTCAAACAATACCCAATGAAATATATCGGTGTTGTGTAGTAAACTGAGTAAAAAGCACATAATAAGTTGTGCAGCGTTGATATTCGACACAGTATCGCAGATAGAGTAGTGTAGGTCACACAGAAAGGAAAGTAAATTCTTCTGCTGACATTTTATTTGGTTTACGCTGAGATTCCGTGTAATTTGTCTTGGAATTTTAAACATTTATTAACTGTACTCAGTCGTACAGCGTTTGACGGAGTATAACTGTAACATTACAATGTAGCTAGCTAGCACAGCACTTGCTGGTATGCGCACATCATAAGTCAACAAGGACTCAAAAAGGGGAATACATTTATTTATTATTATGTATTATTTTTAACCGTTATATACGCGTCATTTTCTTATTATTCGTTGTTATTTACTATGACGTGTTCGTTTCAAGGTTTTAATAAAATATTTTACATTAATTCGATGTTAATTTTAATAAATACAGCGCTAATTAGTACAGTTACAAGTTAATTAAATAACTTTAAATTAGTGGATAGTTTTGAAAAATGGTTCAAATAAAAATTATAGAGAAAAAATTAACGAGCATTTTTTGTCTTCATAAATTTTTTGTCAAACAAACCGTTTAGCAACAATTTTGAAAAAACTATTTTCATTAATTTCAAAATGAGATTTCTGGTGACATCTCTCTGCAAATTACTGAACTATATACAAGGGTATTTTTCTCAGAACTGGGGGGCCCAATCAAAAAATGTTTCAAATAAAATTTGTACCTTATTATATAACTAACATTTTTTATTTGAAACATTTTTTTCTAAATTCAACTCTTGAGGAAATAAATAATAAAATAAAAATGTAACATCTTATTTATTTCATGCCGCTTTGTAATTATTGTTTGAAGTTGTTTCATCGAACAAAAGAACAACAAACATATGAATTACGTCAACAATAACAGTATTGTTTTGTCTTTGGGTTGTTAACAACAATAGTTAAAAATGATAAACAGTTTAATAGTAGCGATACAATCAACACCTTTTCTCAAATTTAGAGGTAACATATTTCCTTTTGAGGGCCCTACTAATTCTGGTCGACCTTTATATGGCTAGATACAGTTCGCCCACACGAATTGAACCTATTTTTGTTTACCCAGCGACTGTCTTCTGTCTGGCCAGACTGCTGATGTAAAATTTATTTGGTTTCACATTTCATTGTGGAATATTTTTCCATCGTAAGGTATATAAAACCCTTGAGATATGACGTCATACGCGATATTTTACGCTAACTTTAATTGCCCACTAAACAATTTACTTGCTAACTTTGATATAGTATCTTTCGAGTGCATTAAATATTTTTATTTTAATAGAAATGTTGATTACAACAATTGAAACAATTTGATTACAATAATAGTATTTTTTACAACTATAGAGTTTCTACCTCTAAACAGAGGGGATGAGAATGCCTGTCTTTATAAGTATAATGTTGGATTGAAGCTAGATAGTTAAAGAAAGAATTCTTGTTGTTTTCAGCAAAAATCTCGTATAAAGTCAACATTTACATGATGCAAAAGGTCAAAAAGTGAATAAAAAAATTTGTCGATATATTGCAAAGGTCTGGAATATTTTTAATTAAAACACAAGTTTCTTTAGACTTTTTCGTCGCAACAAAAAGATTTCCCTGAGCTGTATCGACCGATTTTTTATCTCCAATAATATATTAAAAGTTTTCAACAGAATTTCTGATATAAATATGAAAACATTGTAAATAATTTAACATAAAACACAAAATAAACAAGCAACTATCGCTGATTAGATATTGTTTTGATGAATGGCAATTTCACAGCACACTTGACGTGTTATCCTGCAGTGAGTTGATGCTCATTTGTTTGACGCCGGTGTGACCTGCGATCGGCTTTTATCTCATCTGATAACAGTTGAAAATAGATTCACCTACTCACCTATTTCCACTAAAAATAGACTTTTTTCTTTCTTTTTATCTGATGCTAAGATTTTCAACACTGCAATGGCGTTTGCGAAATTATTTTATACTAATACTAACCCTTAATTTAAGGGTGAAATGCGCAGTAGTGTAGAATCAATAATATATATTAAGCAAGTCATCTTTTTCGGAATTTTAAAGAATTCTATTGGTGGGTCCATAGTCGTACTTTCCTTAAAAGTCTGGGCTTCAAAACAATTGAATCATCATAAAGAAACATGCGAATGACGGCATTATTATTTTGTGCACGTTGCAACACGGTTTTCTTGTTATTTAGCATGTGCAATCCATACTTACTACAACGGCAGGCGATTCCTCGAGTTATAGGTTTCATTGATGGCACCCAACCCATTTTATTATTACACACAACATACTCTCTCTGTGTGTGCGTGTATAAAAATAAACAGATGACAACTGTTTCCTGTTTTGCTGGCGGACACGCGAGTGATCGTCGACTGTTTTTGTGAATTACGCAGCCTGGACGCGCTATCTCTCTCACACTCGCTGCGATTGCCATTTTAGGTGAATGTATGTATGACATATGACTATCGCTGAATAGATTTTCTGGTATTTCCGTTGTTTGAAGTTCCGTTTGTTTAACCGGGTCGTCATAACATAGCCTTGAACATCATAGCCTGCGCTGAAACAAAACATAACAACCATTACAACTTTACCGCTTTGTATCTCGGAAACTATATGAGATACAAAATTGCGGTTTACGGGATTCGATTCAGCAGAGTTTTTTATATAAATAACATTATTTTTATTCATTTATATTTTGGGGTAAACTTTTTAGAACAATATTTGTAAATTAACATTTTTCTTTTTTATTATTGAATACTTTTTACTCTAAAAATTTTATCCAACAAAATAAAACAACAAAAATATTATTTCTTATAGATTAAACCTCGACGAATCGAATGCTGTTAACCGCAACTCAATATCTCATTTGGTTCAAAAGATACAGCCCCCCAAAATGGAGTTCAACAAATTATTAATTATTTATGTTATATTATGACAATTTACTTTCACAAATTTGAAATACCTATCGTTACATTGAAATAATTATAAAAATATGTAAGATACATTCCTGCACGCCAAGTAAAATTGTTAATAATTCATAATATATTTATATAAATTCATGTTATCGTCAGATAAGGAAGAAATTATCTAAGTTCAAAGACTAAAAATGTATTTGCAACTCTGAAAATATTTGTGTTAGGTGTTTTTCTGTATTTATCTCATTTAATCACTTGTTTATTTATTTAGCTAATTATTTTAGTAAGATTTGAGTTGTACAGTGACTCACGCCATCTAACATGACCTATAAAATTTTCTATAAAATATTTAGCATTTACCTATTTAAGTAGAGCGTTTCTGAATCATTCAATGACAATATTTTAATGAGAATGATTTAAAACCCAATATTTAAAAAACTTAAAAATTTCTATCACGTGTACATTGAATATTTCATTTAAATACGAAACAAATGATTGCTTTCTTATCAGTAATACGTTATCAAAGACGTCATACTTACATACAATGCAATTTGAAAAACAGAATTTAATTGTTGGCGATAAAATTTTAGTTTCATAGTAAATCGTAAACACAAGTACATTTTTATTATTTAATTTGTCTGCGCTCAGATCTGCAATTGCATCTTACCATGTGTTTTCCAGAACACGTTTGGCAAGTAACAATGCTAAACAAAGGCCTAGGGAGCTCCCGGAACATTCTGGGCGCGTATCATCTCTGCTTCACGGACAAAACACTAAGTTTGGTCCGGAAAACTACCGGAATTTCCGCAATTACCTCCACGGACCACGTGGAGTTTTCGCTGATGTCTGTCAGGAGATGTGGTCATTCTGAATGCTTCTTCTACATGGAGGTAAGATATAAATAAATAATGGTGCATAGTAACGAAAAGTGAGTTGTTGTTTATTTATTTTTAACTTGTTTTTCACTTATATCTTGGACAAATATTTTTGAGATAATTTATGTACATATTTTTACCTTTAAGTGTTTAATTATTCAATACAGTTTGTTATTCGATAATTGTTATCTCTTAAGTATTAATAAATTATTTAAATTGTATCAAGTTCTTTGAAAGATTATGTTTTGGAAAAGTAACAAATAACATGTTTTGCAGAATTTGTATAAGTTATTGTTGGGAAAATGTGAAAACATTTCTAGTAAATAAGTTGTTTATTACTTCTTTGAAGTTGGGAGTTAATTAAAAGCGATTCAAGGATATTTTCTCTTTCAGGTTGGTAGGTCTGCAGTAACCGGAGCTGGAGAACTCTGGATGCAAACTGAGGACACCAACATTGCCCAAAACATGGGCGAAGTTATTTTACGGTACGCGCATTGTTGCAATCAATACATCAATCAAACCTTAGGTACTTTCCGATTGTTGTAATCAATACAACAATCAAACCTTGATTACTTTCCGATTGTTGTAATCAATACAACAATCAAACCTTGATTACTTTCCGATTGTTGTAATCAATACAACAATTAAACCTTGATTATTTTCCCATTGTTGTAATCAGCCTCGTCCACATTCATACATTATTCGTTCACGCAACAAACCATTTATTCCTCGGACGCCCACACCTTTCATTCAACACTATTTTAACAGCATTCTTCTCAACTCATACTCACCATACACCAATGTATTCCATACACGATCACTCTCCTCTCAAATACCTCATTTCCACAGCAGTTATACGTCGTTCATGCTTCTTCATCCACACTTAACATTCAGAACCATACATCAATGTAGACACTAACACACCATTATAAACACTCAATCGAGCATCTCTAGTTACATTCACGTTTTGAGTAAATACCACCCAATACCTTGCACCCTGCAAACACGCGCCTTTCAATCTTCCGTTCAATACGTCCATCCCTCGAAAACATACTTCCCAAATATACAAATCACTAACTGTTGAATGTATTGTTGAAATTAGGGCAATGTCCAATAACAACAAGGAGGATCTGTGTCCAAAGCCCCGGATTCGATCCAGTTCAGCCAACGAAGCATCCAAACCTATTTTAGTCCAGAGAAGACAGACACATTCGGGGCAAAAAAGTACCAGTTATTGCTCACCTTCCCAAGGTAAAATTCCTGGTGATTTTTCTTGTGATTTTTATGTGTTACTAAAAATATTACAACTGTTTTTATTACTATTTATTTGGTTTAGTTATTTTTATTATTTATGGAGAATAAAATAAATTGAACAAATTTGCATGTTTTAATAATTAAATTAAAGATTCTTCAAAATTGTCTCTTCTAAGTCTTCAACTAGACCTAGCTTAGTTAGTCTCCCCCTAGCTTGGTTAGTTAGTATCGTGCTAACGTCTTAACTTGGTGGTATCTTGTAAACTTGTGTCGTAAACTTGTGTTTAGTCCTCTACTAGCGTGCGTCTAGTTTAGTTAGTAGCTTGTTGTGGGATGCACGTTCCAGATGGCGACGCGGCTGTTCCGGAAGCGGGCGCCAGCTCCGGGGCGACTTCCGGTTACGCTAACATTTGCACTAGTCCTGCCCAAGTTGCACCACAAACGCAAAATGTTTCTGGTACTGTCCTTTAGACTTTCTGTTAGTGTTTTTACTGGTTTATGGTTGGTGGAAGAATATTTGGGATCTTTTCTAAGTTGGTTATTGTTGGAATCGAGGTTTTATTTATTTAGAAGAGATCGCCAATGAAATCTGTGCTTTCTGCTTGGTGCAAGCTTCATTCTTTTCCTATGAAATAACATTCGTTTTACATTGTTTTATTTATCCAGGTTTTGTTGATGCCATGCTCTAAACATAGCACTTAATCATCATTTACTAGCACTCTAATACAGCCCAAAGTCCTGCACTCTATTTTATTGTAATCAGTTCAGTTTTGAGTACAACAATCAAAACAAGTTGAGTACAACAATCAAAATAAGTTTAGTACAACAATCAAAAAGAGTTGAGTGCAACAATCAAAATGATTGATTGCAACAATCAAAATGAATAGATTGCAACAATGGAGTAGGAGTGAAGGCAGTTTTACACTGGGTGATGTTTGTTTGTGTTAACGTTGTTGGGAATGTGTGTTGCTTGCAGTGGGTGGATTCGTGTTCTGTCAACCTCATTTGTACCAACGACCCAGTCAAAGACGACATTCTGTATCAGGTCTGTCCAAAATACATTATTTTTATTTATTTTTTACTGTTGAGTTACCTAATTACAAGATTGGCTACAACCTACAAAGTACTTTCAATTTCAATCGCGTCATTTTTGTGTTGCATGAATATTTGTACATTTTCACTAATGTATATTGGGTATCACAGGGTTGATTATTTATTAACAAATAATAAATGTGAATTGATCATTGCTACTGGGCTAACATGTTGACGGTGTCATGGGCGTGCATTACAGCAGGGGCGGCGGCACCGTGGTCCGGCATGGGGCATCACCAGCGCACCCAGTCGCTCCCCCTAGCCGCAGCCACTGTCTCCACGGTACCAACCGTCGAGAACAACAACGTCAACGTCACGCCTGCCTCCAGGCCCCACAAACGCCCCAATAATAACACCCCGCAGAATCGTACGTATCCCCCAAGCCATTTTCATGATTCAAACTGCTTTGCATGTTCGCTTTGCTTATCAATAAATCACACAGTAAGTCCCAAACATTATTTGAACGTCTCTGAGTGACTGATAGGTGGGTACAATTCAATATTTATAGCTTAAAAGCTTTCAATTAAGCTTTAAATTGATTGCATGGTGCGACAAACTCTAATCAATCAATAAGTTATCAACAAATCATTTCATTGAAGGTATGGGCGGTCGAGAGCGCTGCGACTCGATGCCAAGCCGTTGCCGAACCTCCAGTGAAGGCACCGCCCCCCTGGCAGGCTGCACCCCTCCCGTAGCCGTCGTACACCCTCTACGTCACCCCCATCATTCACATTTAGTCCCACATCACAGACCACAATCTTTACATGCTCGCGAGATCTCCCATTCACCTCCAGGTGCTCTGAGCGGTCTGGTGGGCCCCACTGGACTTGCCGGCAGTCCTGTGAGCCCTGCGTCAGCTGCTTGCAGCACTACAGACTCTGCGGGGAGCTCCCTCAGCATCGACGAAGCCCCGGACGGCTGGTCAGAGTACGTGGAGAATTCCATGGGGCGATATGTACTTACTGCTGAGGATTCGATGGTTGGAAGGTAAATTAACCTTTCCAAACCAAAAATATAGATTGTTAATTGTTGTTTTGGGTAGATTTGGTCATAGTTTGACACCAGATGAGCCAATAGCAGAAGAAAATCCAGATGAAGGCACTGATAATTGTTATGTAGCAGTTAGTCCAACTAGCGGCTCGCCTCCTATCAATGGAGGTGGCTATGTGCCAATGGCCCCACTTAGCAGTGATGACGGCTATGTTGACATGAGCCCCAGGGGGCGGCACGACATGTCTCCGGCGGCCAGCACCTGTAGCATCACTTCCGGTAAGCACTATGCACAATTGACATGAATTTCAACGGCAACGAATTTTCCAGTTGTTTTCTTTTGATGTTTAATGAATGACAACGTACTATCTAGTATTCTAGTTGCGTTTTTGTTTTTAAGTGGCTTTACTCTGGTTGAACTAACTTTAAAATGTGTCTAATTTCCATTTAAAATAGCTGTAATTAACTACAGTTTATTAATTGATTTAACTTTGTAATAGACGAAAAAAGGCGCATATATTTTTTTATGTTTAACAACGCATAACTTTTTACAGAGTAGTCTGATTTTGATGAATCTTTTTTTATTGAATAGGGTATACTTTGAAGTTAATCCCATTTAAATTTGAAATAAAAATTCTGCCTTTAAGGGTAGGAAAATCCGGGCTAATTGTTTGTTCATCTACTGATTTTTTTTTACCTCCAATTCTACCACGCATAACTTTGTACTGGGTTATCCGATTTCAATGATTCTTTTTTTATTTGAAAAGGTATACCTTGAAGCTAGTCTCATTTAAATTTTCAAAAAAAATTTCACCCGTAAAGGTAAGAAAATAAGTGATGATTAACATCTTGTCTTGTTTCTGTTAGGCACGCCTTCAACAGACTTGCGCTTTTCCGAATACCACCTGGAGAAGGTCTCCAGCTACTTCACGCCGTCTGAAGAAGACGACACCAGCAGTGCGGAGCGTCCCATGCGCGCCTACTCCGTGGGGAGTCGTCCAGACATCCTCAAACTCCGCGGAACAAAACACGACACCGGACAAAACCTCCACGGACACGACTCGGCCAACAGCCGCGTGAGGGCGTTCTCAGTGGGCAGCCGCTCCAAAGGCATCCACAACCGGGTGCTACCTCCTCATGGAGGCCATCACCATCCATCTGGAGGGAAATCATCTTCAGCACCTTTACTGTCTGGTTCAAATAGCCACCTGGGTAGTCAGAGCTCTATGGAGAGGATGGAAGATCTAATGGAGCTGGATTTCTCCAGGAATATCCCTCAGAACCCTAAGACTTCGTCGAGTAATGACACGGGATATGTGGATATGTCTAGTCCTCGCACTCGAACCATTTCCGGTGGAATACCTTCAGTTCCGGCTGGTTATGTAGAGATGCGTCCAGGGATTTCTGATTGTACTGTTGGTAGTCCTGACATGCCGTACATGGATATGAAACCCTCTGTTAGTCCAATGGAGACAACACAAGTCGAGGACCACCCCTATTTAGACATGCGACCTAATATGGCGACCTCACCCCTAAAACCATCCCCTTACCTGGATATGAAGCCAGGAACAAGCCCTAAATCCAATTCGACGAAGTATAGTCCATACTACGTCGAAATGACCGGTTCCTCCAAATACAGTTCCTCCCCAAAAAACAACCAAACCCCCCAAAACATCCCCAAAACCACATCGCCAATTCAAGAGGAATACCTTGAAATGGACTTTAAACAAACGAAACAACACCAAAACAGAACACTATCGGGCGCCGCGCGAACCCAACCCGTTGATTTACCCCCTCCCAAAAATAAAACAAACGAGGGCTACATGGATATGACGTGGAACCATCGGCACCAACGGAAATCAAGTCTGGATTCCGCTAAAATCAACAACAACAACGACGACTACATGAACATGACTTCCGGTTCCGCGCGGAAAAAAGAACGCAAGGGTAGCAAAAAAGACAAAACACGCTCGCAACCCATCACCATACAACAACCAACCACGAGTACCACCACCACGACAATTACATCCACTAAAAGCTCGCAGTCTCCAGTGAGTAGCTTCGCTAATTTTTTACAAAATCGTAAGAATTCCAGTGGAACGCCCCCTAAAAACCAACCCCCGACTTATCTACCCTTACAGTCGTGCAGCTACAGCCCCAGCAGCAGCCCCTTTAGTAGCCTCCGACGCCCCAGGTCCCGGAAAAACTCCCGGCGGGATTCGAAGGATAGTTCCTCGGGTTTAGTAACTCCTACAAATAGTGACAATTCGACAATTTTTCCCTTTAGTCCTGGAAGTCCTATTAAGCCATTTAACGCGAAAAGTCCTGAGGGAACCAACTTGAGGAAGTGTCCGGTAGATGCCTCTAGCGGCACAGTGAAATTATCACCATCCGTCAGCGGGAAACCCCCCTCAATTGGGGGCGGCGATTACCAAAAAATGGATTTTTCAAATAAAAATTCCGATTACACGGAAATGAATTTCGACGGAAACAGTTCATCCAACCCCCCTAATCCGGACCTGGATTATGTAAATTATTGCCCAGCAGCCCCTAAACAACGAAACAGTGGTACCACTACAGACGAATTTGGAGAATATGCAATAATGCGACCGGTACAAATAGTCCATTCATTCAACCACCCAATTAGGAAAATTTCAGCGCCGCTAGTTGGCAACACCAACCTAACAAAACAACTATCCTCCATGTCTATGAACAACATAATTAAACCCTGTGTGTTTCGTCCAATCGTCGAGCCCAGGGAAGACAACCGTTTAGGAGCAGTTTCCCCTAAAATAGGCGATGTAGCTCCCCATAGATCATTTGAAAACCTCCAGGCCCAAACGGAAACTGAAAACGCGGACGGAAACTACGAAACCCTTAGAACCGGAAGCATCAGTAAAATCACTCGGCCTCAATCAGTCGCCGGAAGTGAGAAAACTGAACGCGTTGAAAAAATCAGATCCGTTGGGTCGCTCAGCTCGCTCTCCTCCAATGAGAAATCCGAGAAAAGTCGACCCAGTTCAGTGACCTCTGACCCCACGAAAGGATCACTTTCGAGACCCAGCTCCGTTTCAAGTGAACTCGGATCCACCAGCTCCACGATCGTGGGTGATTCGCGACCCGGATCAGTTTGCAGCGATCAGATCAAATCAGATAAAGTTGAGCTGCATTACGCCAGCTTAGATTTGGCACCAACAGATGACGATACCAACACGAAATCCCCTAGAACCGCACGAGTACAGGAAACACGAAGCCCTACCCCGAATTCCGCCGGAAGTGAACCCGGCTTCACCTACGCGGAAATCGATTTTATTAAAAGTGAATCGTTAAAAAACAAGAAAGTTTCGCATTAACCATCATGTGTAAAGCTAGTGCTTATAGTTTCAATTGTAAATATAGTTTTTTCTTTACCTGCCAAGTGCGTTTTGTGTTTTATTCAAGAATGAATGAAAAGCAGTGAATTAAAATAATTATTTATTGTTGATTTATGTATGATTGTAAATATTATTATTAATTATTATTGATAGCTAATTCTGTAAACTGTTACATTGGTAGGAAATTGTATTAGTAAATTATTATTAAATATAATTAGGACAACTTTTAAATCTTAAAAGTTTGTCTCTTGAATAATTAGCAAATTTGTTATATTATTTATATTATTTAACAAAAAAAAAGTTCCAGAAGTAACCAAAGGCTTTAAACAACGTCTCAAAAGTGTTTTGATTTTCGAGACAACCTGTATACAGAATAGTGAATCCAAGGACGAACCATTACATTTTCAAACAAATTATTAGCTTCCCTAAAAAAGTTAAATAGTTTGTGCATATTTTGACGCTAACATTTATTATTCTACTCTACCTGGAACCGAAACCGGAAAACAGAAATGTTCCGTAATTATTTTACTACAAAAAAGTTAAATAATTTATTGTATACACAATTTTTTAACACATATTTATAATTTTACTATTATCAGAAACCGGAAACGCATATTTATTGGTATTTTAAAATCATCAACACCACAGCACAAAATAAATTACTTGACAAATTTTTGTCGAGCACTATTTTGACCACAAAACACTTAAAATCAAACAATACTAACAGTAAATCACAGATAAAACCAATAACTTTCAATTTCCGGTTCCAGGGAAATGTCTCCAAATGAACATGTCAAAAATAGTGCGTCGTTTGATTCACCGCCCTGTTTACCGCATATTAAGAAATGCTTTTGGAGTAAAAGTGCAATGGTGTATAATATAAACGGCTTCTTATATACATTTTTGCCAAAAAAAATAACTGAATTTTTTCAACATATCAATGCAAAATTATTAAGTTTACAACTAAACTATCTAGTCATCCACTAAGCAACTATTTAGTCGGATGTTAATAAAGTACTTTTCATTTTGTCGTAATGTATATTTGTAAATAACGAGGCTCAATTTATTTTATTTCACGTTACCGAATGGCTTGGCTCAAAAATCACTAAAAATATTCAAAGTCATTTTTGTTTAAGCATAAACTAAGTATAATTTTCCTTCGAACGATACTGCCTAAACAAATAGAGTTTTATTGTACAATATAATACAAATACATGTTTTTTTTCAATAGTCAGTCATTTTAGAAGCCCTAATCACAATACGTAAAAATCGGTGCTAGCATATTATTTATCTCGAAAAAAAAAAAATCCACCTTTAAACAGTCAGTGCCTTTTTACAATAGATTCACTATAAAAAAAATTATTACCAATTTATTTCTTAGAAAATTATTTAGTTTAAACCCTCGCTGTACCCAAAAAAGCAACACTGTTTAAATAGGGGGCCTTCAGACTCGTATTGTAAAAAAATTACAGAAATTCAACAGAGTCGGCTTCATTAGTGAAATATACACTGTACATATATACTATCTAGTTTAAATATACATATTTATAATGATTAATTAGTCAAATATACATGTAAAATAATTTAATTTGTTGAATGCGTGTCAAAATTCCTGAAAATCGAAAAAATAGCGATATTTATTGACTGGTACGTTATTCCTTGCAATTTGTAAAATTCCAAATATCAATAGGACACTTTATTAGTTGATACACTGCCATGTTTTGGTATAGAATCACGAATATTATTGTTATTATTTAACTTAATTTAAGCCCATCCTACTATTTAAAGATTTGTTATTTGTTTTTGATATTTTGTTGAAATATTTACCTAAATGTTAAAATTGTAAAATTCGTCAAGTGTATAAATTATAAAGAATTTTTAATGTGTATTTGTATACAGTTTTGACTGATTGAATATAATATAAAGTGTATGTATGTACTTATTATAATTTTATAAATGTAATTCAAAATCTACGGTCTTTTTTATAAAAATATTTTTCTGATGCTTCTAGCTATAATATTCATGTAAAAACGTCAAAACCATTGTTGTACTTTATATTCTGATGTTGTAATTGTAACTTGCGTTGTCATGCTATATATATGTACAAAAAGATTCAGTTATGTCTCTAATTTATTATTTTGGTATAAATGAACTGCAAAAAATGTATACTATATTATAAATGTAAAACAAGCTTTTCAATCTACAATTAATTCTTAATTCTCTCGTATAATGACTGCAGATTGAATTCTGACAAATAAATTTTAAGTAATATTATTGTAATCATTCTCATTGTTGTAATCAGTTATTTCATTCCCATTCCAAATAAATACACTTCATTTAATAAAGCTTAGAAGTATAATTTTATATCAAAAAGAGTACATGGAATTCATATTTTCAATCAGATTTAAATTATCTTTTGTTATTTTAAAGATGCGCTCAATTGAATATGAATGTGTGTTTAAAAATGTGTTAGTAGTTTCATTTCGAAAATAAGATAAGTAATCAAAAAATGGTTCAAATAAAACTTGTAGAGAAAAAATTAACGAGTACTTTTCATTTGAACAATTTTTTTGTAAAGTTAGCCGTTTAGCCACAATTGTTAAAAAACTGATTTAAATAATTTTAAAACGAGATTCCTGGCGCCATCTCTTTGCAAACTGCTGAACTATATACGTGTACGATTTTCTCGGAACTGGGGGTTCTAATCAAAAATAGTTTCAAATAAAAAATTCAGATAATTCAATAACTAAGCAAAGTTATTTGAAACATTTTCCTCTAAAGTTAACCATTTCAGAGATATTAATTTAAATTGGGGCCTATTCATTGTCCGAACTGTCATTGTGATAAAATATTAATTACTTAATTATTATTGATAATATGCATTGTTTACCATTAGTATCTTAAGAAGCGATGTTATATTGATTATATTGAACAGGGTTTGCGTCTAATTTTCAAATTGTTCAGCTCTAAAATATATTTAATATTATTGAGCGCAATTTTGTGTTTGTTATCGCTGCTATCAACCTGATTCATGAAGATGACCACAAGTTTACCAGCAAACTAGCCAAGTGACCTACTGATCACTTTAGCCAACCAACTTTACTTTATTTTGACACAGATTCTTACAGTAGTCTGCCAGAAACTGTTAAGTACGCACGCAAAATCGCTCAAGAAGATGCGACTTTCTGTAATGGTGTTTTAATTACAATAATTAATTTGTACACGCGGAAAAATATTAGAAATATGTTGGAAAAGTATAAATAAATATTTCTTTAACAATTTGTGTTAGTAGTGATTGTATATGAATTGATTACAACAATATAAAAACATGATTGCAACAATTAAAGTGTTTATGTATTTGTTGTGTTTGTGTTTAAATGTAGTTTATTCTTCTCCAGTGCTTAAAAACTTTGATATATGGGGTGATTCCTCTAAAAATGAATCAAATAATGTCGATATTAACATTAACAGGTCTCCTAAAGGTATGTTACTTTATCTTGTACAGGAAAAAATAGCTTGTAACTTTTATATTTTGATCAGTTTTGAATTTCTTTTCGTTACCGGACGCCAAAGAATGTACATCCACGGACGGCCGAAGAAAAGGTTAATAACTTTAAATTTAATATATATTTATTAATTATCTTTCAACTAATATGTTTTAGGCATTTGTATGAATACATATGAGTGTAGAATTGATGGAGGAAAGTCTTTTGGGCCTTGTGCTCTTGGGTTTGGAGTTTGTTGCGTTTGTAAGTATTTCAAATATATTTTTAACAAATCTGTACTATATAATTACCATATTACTAATTAATTAAGTAATTTATACAGTATAATTGACGTAATGCCAAAAAATAAAACACATATTGCAGAATACAGTTATGTAGAGCGTATTTACAAAAACTAATTAAGTTTAAGCTCATGATTAATGATAAATCAATTTATTCAGTCAGTTTTTGTTTGAAATGTTCTAGTTTCTTCATCCTGTGATTCAGAAGTGAAAAACAACATAACTTATTTTGTAAATCCAGATTTTCCTAGTTTATCAAAGCGGATGTCAAAATGTACTCTTAAAATCAAAAAAGTAGACCCAGAAATCAGTCAATTTCGACTTGATTTTATTCATTTTCACTTGGTATGTAAATTGTGCTACTATAAAAATTTATAGAGCAAGTTTTTCAATATTTTATAAATTTAGGGTCAACCAAATCGAAGAACCGGAGTTTGTGACGACGATATTTTTGTCATGAAAGGAAAAAATACCAGAGAGCTACGATTATGTGGTTTGAACAGCGGACAACACGGTAAGCAATACTATTTAAATTAATTATATATATTTAATTGGTTTTTAATAACAGTTTATGTCGATGTTGAGAACAACGAAGAACCTTTATCAATAACTATGAATTTAAGTAAACGAAATATCGGTAGACTATGGGAAGTGCGAGTAATTCAGGTCCCTTTTAACCAAAGGGCCCCAAATGGGTGTCTCCAATACCACACAGGGCGCAAAGGTGTGATTCAAACCATGAACTTTGCCGAAAACGGCCGTCGATTAGCAAATCAAGACTATACAATATGTATGCGACAAGAAAGAGGTTTTTGCAGCATCGCTTACGAGCCATGCGATGAAAATTCTTTTAAAATTGGTGCAAATAACAATAATTTCAACAATGCAAGCAGTTCCGGAAGTACTAGTGGCTCTAATACAGGAAGTAGTACTGGTGGAGACAACACAGTTGAAGAATTCGGGTCAGGGGATGGTGGAGTCGAATCAAGAACTTGCAGTGACAGAATTATTATGCCCTGTGAATCAGATGATCTAATAATGGTGAGTAAATCAATTTAGAATCATTTCTTTGTTGTAATCAATTTTTTTTGAAAGCCTGGATCAAATTCTGAGCAAGTTATGTGCGATTTAATCCATTGTGGTACGTCTCTATGCCCTGATGGGGGCCCAACTTGTAGAGTGGAGTCTAATGTCACCCCATTTACAATTGGGGTGATGTTTGGGCCTGACGCCAGAGATGAAAGCCCTGATGATAATTTAGGAATGTGTTTAACTTATGAACAATTGCCTTGTAGTGTTTAAACTATTTATTATTTATTTATTTATTGTAAATATACCGTAAAATAAAATTATTTATAATATTAATTATAACTTTGATATAACGAAAATAATCAAAAAATGTTTCAAATAAAGATTGTAGAGAAAAAAATAACGAGTATTTTTTATTTGAACAATGTTTTTGTAAAGTTGGCCGTTTAGCCACAATTGTCAAAAAACTGTTTTAAATAATTTTAAAACGAGATTCCTGGCGCCATCTCTTTGGAAACTGCTGAACTATATACGTGTGCGATTTTCTCGGAACTGGGGGGTCTAATCAAAAAATGTTTCAAATAAAATATACAGATAATTCCATAGCTAAGCGAAGTTATTTGAAACATTTTTCTCTGAAGTTAACCATTTCAGAGATATTAATTTAAATTGGGGACCATTCAGTGCCCGAATTGTCATTGTGATAAAATATTAATTACTTAATTATTATTGATAATATGCATTGTTTACCCTTAGCACCTTAAGAAACAATGTTATATTGGTCATATTGAACGGGGTTTGCGTCTAATTTTCAAATTGTTCAGCTCTAAAATATATTTAATATTATTGAGCGCAATTTGATTGATATAAAGAAAATAATCAAAAAATGTTTCAAATAAAGATTGTAGAGAAAAAATTAACGAGTATTTTTTATTTGAACAATTTTTTTGTAAAGTTGGCCGTTTAGCCACAATTGTCAAAAAACTGTTTTAAATAATTTTAAAACGAGATTCCTGGCGCCATCTCTTTGCAAACTGCTGAACTATATACGTGTGCGATTTTCTCGGAACTGGGGGGTCTAATCAAAAATATTTTCAAGTAAAAAATACAGATAATTCAATAACTAAGCGAAGTTATTTGAAACATTTTTCTCTGAAGTTAACCATTTCAGAGATATTAATTTAAATTGGGGACCATTCAGTGCCCGAACTGTCATTGTGATAAAATATTAATTACTTAATTATTATTGATAATATGCATTGTTTAGCATTAGTACCTTAAGAAACAATGTTATATTGATCATATTGAACGGGGTTTGCGTCTAATTTTCAAATTGTTCAGCTCTAAAATATATTTATTATTATTGAGCGCAATTTTGTGTTTGGGGGGTCTATATACGTGTGCGATTTTCTCCGAACTGGGGGGTCTAATCAAAAAATGTTTCAAATAAAAAATACAGATAATTCAATAACTAATCTAAATTATTTGAAACATTTTTCTCTAAAGTTTACCATTTCAGAGATATTAATTTAAATTGGGGACCATTACATATTAAAATAATTACTGATGAATGTTACATTATTTTGTATACTTACTTGGTTTATTAGTAATCTGCTTTAGCTGAAAAAGATTCCTGAAACTTGTAAAAAGCAGTAATACAACAGGGTATAGAAAAGAACTTTATTAGATTACGCAAATCAAGAATGTTTATTCGTCTGAATAAACCGAAATCATAAATAAATACAAATTTCAATTGCTTATTCATTCGTGTTACTTAAAAATACGCACAGAATATCGCTAGAAATTGTCATATTCCGAATTTGTATCTAAGAGTTCAGCCTAAGATTAAATTATTTAGTTATTTGTTATAATTATCACACAAGATATAGAGCGACTCTAAACGAACCAGCATACAATTAAAACCATTAATATAATACAAGCATTCGTTGAATTTAGTTGTAGAAAAATAAAATAACCGCTAGAGTCCAGTAAAACTATTAGAAAGTTGCGCGGTCGTTTAGAATCGCCCTATAGTTATTAAAATAAATTAAAAATAATTATGATTCTTGGTATTTTGTGCAGAGGTTTATGTATAAAACTGTTTTTAAAATTAAGTTACAGTCTTTTCTTACACAGGCTTAGGCTGACAACCACTACAAACTTACAACTTGTAGCTTAAGACTTACAACTTACAAAATACTGCAGCAACGAAACTAAATATGTACAAAATCATTTAAATTGTTTAAGTTTTTAGTCCTGGGCCAATATTCAGCAGTTTTCCTATCCTACATCAGATGATTACCTATAAAAAAAATAATTTTGTTAGTTATTTTTCATAGCAATCGGCCTAATTGCAATTCTAGTTATTTTTACTACACCGAATGGTGACTTTTTTATGTTACATTGGAAATACAATGCTATTTTCATACAGAAATTATAGGGAATTTATTTCTGAATCCAACAGTGAAAACCGCACATCGCTAGCTTGTCCCAAAAAATATTAAAGTGTAAAAAACTAAAACTGTAACGAAGCGGTCACCCATCCAAAAGTCTGCGCTTCTTTGGGTTGCTTAATACCTATGATCGGTGCGCTCCAGTCTTAGCCGCTCGGCTACCGTGATTTTGTCCATAGCCGCGCGGTTAGAGCCACGGCGTAGTGATCACTGAGTGAAGTAACCCAAAGAAGCACGGACATTTGGATGGGTGACCGCTTCGTTACAGTTTTAGTTTTTTACACTTTAATATTTTTTTAGACAAGATAGCGATGTGCGGTTTTCACTGCTGTATTCAGCAATAAATTAGCTATCGTTTAAAGTATAATACACAATTTTATTGCGAGTTGTTAATTAAATATTGCATTTTTCATGTTTTTTTTTTTTAATAGGTTATTTAGGTATATCTACAAAAATATTTAAAATGTTTCGAATAAAAATGATAAGAAAATTTAATTCTAAACACAATTTATTTGAAGTATTTTTCTCTAAATTAATTAGGAAACGAACTACGAAGAAAATTAGCATTGTACTCTCTTTTCCGTCCGAGCAGCTAGACAACTACATGTTACATAGTTCCTTCACCAAAAAATTCTCTTTTCCGTCCGGTTAACATATTGACATCTAAACATTTTTTTTTGTTTTTACGCTAGTACTTCGGTTGTTCAAAGTGACGTTTAAACAATATTAATAAACAAAGTATTTTTAACAATCAAAATTAATTTTAAATGTCAAAAAGTGCCATCTGTGTGCAAAGAAGATCCCTAGAAAATAACATTGGAACATAAAAAGTCACCAGGCGGTACGAAGCGATGAAAAGTACTGTATACGGCCCCAACAATGCAAGACAACAATGAAACAATATTATACGATGCAAAAAAGCGTGAGTATTATCGTTTTTTATTATGAATAAATGAGAATTAACACCATTTTGAGCTGTTACATTTACACAAATTAGGAACATCCAAACAAACGTGAACGTACTGTGAGACATTGTTATACCCACCATTTCCGATGTTCCTGCCTTGTGCGTCAATTTGATTCCAGTAGTTCTCGCTAGGAGACGTGATGTTGACTTGGGGCGGAGGCGCTACGGGCGCTCCCGTGTACCGGAAGTAGGGATTTTTCAGATCTAGAGTATTTTGCGATTTGGTTGGACAACCTTCCACTTGCAATTCAATTGTCACGTCGTAACTTTGACGTTTATTAGCGACCAATAAAACTCTTCCAACTAGCAATTGTCCTTGTTTCACAAACAACGGTTCTTCTAACAGACAGCGCACTTGGTACCAGTGAGTTAGGGCTTCGGTGGGCCCCGTTGACAGCCAAATCACTTGTGTAGAGCCGGAAAATGCGACGTCGAACCAAAACGCGAGCCCGTGGCAGGTGCCGTTCTCCAGGATGTGGAATTCTAACGGGATGTCGATGGTGTGCAGGTCTGTTTCGTGTGACTCGCTGAAGTCCACTATGTGGCGCACGGATTTACTCAAACAGATGCGAATATCGAATGTGTCGACTATTGGTTGCCGGAAGTATTCTTTCATGGCAGCCAACCTCATCGAACTTAAATCCACTCCGTGGAAACAAGTCTGGTACCAGAAATTAGCTTTGTTGTATTGTTCCATGTATAAAGCGTCATCAGTGAACGGGGCAATGTGTAAATCGCCCCTCGAGGGGTACATTTTCCCCCCAGGAAGTAGCCATTTTTTCGCGTGTAAATACGTCTCTAACATTCGTTCATTAAATAACATATAACCCATAGGTTCCGAGATAATCACATGAACCTTTTCCGGAAGTTCAATTTCCTCGATTTTGCCCGCGATTACTTTAATTTTATCGGATAAATTATTAGCTTCTACTAAATTAAGAGCATAGTGAGCCATATTCGAAGCCTCGACAGCGAAAACTTTCTTAGCACCAGCTTGGACAGCAAAGAAAGATAAAATACCTGAGCCTGCACCAACGTCCAAGATTACTTTGTCCCTAAAGTCTTCGATATTCCCCAGAATCGCTCTCTGGTACGTGTGTGTTCTCACAAAGTCTTGTAACATGTTCTGTTGCTGAGATAAGTACCCGTAGAATTGGAAATACTGCATCGCCGACGAGTCATCTGTTCGGACGCTAAAAACGGAAGCAGATTTAGACGATTTCGCCTTTGTGATTGAGACGTGGAACATTCTAAAGTCGCTTTCATTTGAAAACTCGATAACAATAGATTCCGTTTCCAACGTAAATAAATAGGACTTGGGGAGGATGCGACAGCATTCTGTTGTTGGACAAACTGTCAACTCCAAGTACGTTACCGGGATGGAATCTTCGTAATTTGATGATATTATTCGCACACTCAGTCCTTGTGCATCGTAACTTATTTCAACCTTAACCCGAGATTCAAACTTTGGGATTAGATTTCCTGCGGAATTCAACCGAAACACACTGACGTCAAATACTTGTGCCATTTTTCTGTGATTATTTTATTATTCCTTGTTAAATTGGTGTAACTTTTATCTAAATACACGAGACAACACAGACAATGAATTTTCTTTGCAAATAAATGCGGTACACCGGTTTGTTCTTCTTCTTATTTTCCACATAGTCGTCCGTTAATCTGTTATATTTTTTTACAATTTTACAAGAATGTAGCATTATATTCAAGATAATATGTATCTATGTTTATTTATAATACAAAATATTACTTTATACAAACCTTTTTAAATGATTTTTAATGAAAAAATTATATTTGTTTGACGTTTACAAAGATATTACCCAAAATAAGTTTTTGTTGAGACGCTTATGGCTCTATTTCTTCTTACTATCGACATAAGCGTACCAAAAAATTTATTCAAAAAATAACACATAAATTTACTTTAATAAATTGATTTGCAATTATACATTAAAAATTTATGTTTAATAAAGTATACTAGCAATTTATTTTATTAATTATTAACCCTAATTAAGACTTTATTAATAAAAATGTCAGTCCTAAAAAAAAAATTAGTATTACGCCTATGCGATAGTTCACGGTTTCTCACACTGATGGCGCTAGTTGTACCATTCATTGAAATCAATTTTTACTTGTCATTTAATTTGAATTTTACCAATAAAATAATTAATTAAGATAAAAGGATAATAAAACAGTAAGTGTTCTTAAAAATTTATATTTCTCCCGTAATATTTTCAGTTGACAGCACACCTCAAATTGTCCATTCACATATAATATAAAACATAATAATTAAAGCCTGAAATACACATCATAAAATATTTATATCAGATATCTAAAATAATGTTTATAACTACATTTTGTTACTGTCTACATTAAGAAATTCAAGAAAAATTAAATATCACAAGTATTTCAAAGCAATAGTTTGTAGTTATAGATCGCTAATATATTTTGTATCGTCAAACAGATAATTGTTATGAAAATGATATTTTATTATTAATGCATTCATACAACTTTTACATACAACAAACCATTATACGTCATCAATAATGACGCAAAAACAAATTGAACAAAGAAATTGCATTTTTGATGTTTAATAATATCGCTTATAAAATCGTATGGTTAAAGCACAGCCTGGCTCAAAATAATAAGAATTGCGCAGCTGTGAGGAAAAATCAAAATGTTGTAGTTATTTTGAACCAGACTGCGGTAGAAATAGTTGAACTTATAAATAAAACACATTACAAGAATAAGAAAGTTCATTCACTGATAAAATTAACCTTTATTAACCTAAAAGTTTGTACCAGAACAAAATTTCTCAAAAGAAAAACAAACATTACGAAGAAAACGAGATAGAATTCGCATAAGTGGAATGAAAATGATTCAAATGATTCTCCGTAATATATAATCCGAGAGGTAAATCAGTTGTTTAATATTAATAAAAGGCTGTTTGAATTTGAGAAATCAATCAATATGTGCGAGTATTAGAATGATTTACCCCCCAAAGTCACTGAAAACACAGAAAAAAACATTCTGAAATCAGGTTAGTTTAGAACGACGCAATTGCTGAAGATAATGCCTCTGCACCGGTTTGTGAAGTGCCAGCTGTTCCAAAGCATCTTCTATCGAAAACCATTGCCGCTTCCTCCCCATCGACCGCGAATCCTCCCATTCCTCGAGTTCTTCTGTCACCACCATCACATACACTTCCGTTCTGTGCTTGTGTTCGCGATTCTACAGTGTCGTAATTTACTTTTAGGTTAGGTTACAATCAAGTGTCACTTTTCTCACCTCAAATACACCGAGACACCGGCCAAGCTTGCCCACAACCCCAGCTTCTTCGAGCACTTCTCTGGTGGCTGTTACACTAGGTTCTTCTTCGGGTTCTACGCCCCCTCCGGGAACGATCCAGTTGTCGGGATTCCGGGATGATGTCACCAATAAGACCTATAAAGGTAGGAACGAATTTAAATCGTTAAAATGTTATCATTGTGTTTCGTACGGACACGGAAGCCATTAATGGTTGAATAATAAAAATTACTAGTTTTCAAAGTCAATAGGGCAATGTCCGATGAAATTTATTAACTTGTACGACTGCTCAGATCAACTGAAGTGTTTATTGTAATTATATTTAGAATGATTTGAAAATAAATTCAATGTGTTTGGCTGTAACCGTTTCTCCCCGTGATTTATTTATTAATACTGAACATAAAATGGCAATACCTCGGTTTCTGATTCGGATCGAACGCAAATGCAGGCAGCGCGTCGTCTAAACCCCTCTTCATCGTAAATCCGGATGGAATTGGGTTTTTCTTTGACCATTTTCAGTATAAAACACAAATAATACACTACACAAATTTTAAACTAAGACGTAAATGATCTTTTTACAGATTGGCCATAGCCGTAGATTTTTACATCACACTTTTTTCACAGTTTGATCCGTTTGAACCATTTTTACACACGTTGTTGGGACATTCACGCACTAAACACACTCGTACACTATTGTATGCACTCGTTACGGACTATTAAAAGGTTTTTAAGCTAAAAACTAGCTGTATGTCGAAAAATTAGTGCCCATGGTTGGTGGTCAGTGTCTTTTCTGATGCCTCAACTCTGTTGAAGACAACTTCAAGAACATCGCTGATCGCTACCGATCAGCTGACAAAAGAAAAAATAAAGCCTCTATATTTCCCGCGAAATTTAAAACATTCACCCACTTTATTTATTTAACTGTAATTACACCAAAATTATTTTATTATTACAGCACAATTTTCATTTGATACAACTACAAACTTAACTTTGGTTTTCAGTTTGACAATTTCTAAACATAACCTCACAGTTTTTGTACCGCGAAATTAAATATTAAACAATACACAATTAATTTTAGAATATTTATTATCTTTTACGTATAAGAGTAGCCACAAATAACCAAATAATTACAGCATTATTATTATAAGAATGGGCATAAACTGATAAACAAAATTCAATATTTGGATTGTCATTTAAATGGATTCCAGTTTTCTGTACAAATTCAACTAAATCTGAAATATTTGTGTATGGAAAACTCCTGCCAAAGCCTCTAATCTAAAAAAACAATCAATTACAACATATTTAATTATATAATTAATGAATAATTAATAAAATACTTGATAAGACGATAGCAGATTTTGAATGTCCAAAAAATGTTTTGAACTGTCAAAAAAATTTATTTCCTGTAAATTTTCTTGTTCTAATTTAGCTAAAATCCTTTTAAAAGCTGCAGAACAATAATGATTGAACGTAGTTCTAGAAAATTTACGCAGTTTCATAATTATTTTTCGTAGTTTTTTCTCGATTCTATCTTGAAGAAACATAACTGAATTAGGCTCATAATAAATAATGTTTAATTGTTGTAAATTAGTTGGAGCTGAAATATCTTTGTTAAATAACTGCAGCCAATCAGAAGATCTAGAAAATTCGAATCTGGTTTGATGTATTCGGTCGTCATCTTGGATATTAGCCCAAACCTAAAGTTAAACAGTTTTACATAACAGAAAAATAAACAGTAAAAAACATACATTTTCTTTGTTGACTACACAAAATACTTTATGTAAAGGACAATTATTGTCGTACACATTATACTTCCTTCCGGTTTTTACATCATAAATAAAGTAATCATAACTTAAAACAGTTTTTTCTTGAACTAAAACATAAGCTGTATATCCATCTATTAAACCATATCCTAGTAAAAACCAAGCTTTTAACCCTAGAGTTAAAAAGTAGCAAGTTAATAAAACCGCGTGATCTTTTACTGTTCCCATCATCAGAGTTAAAATTTCCTGAAAAACAAGAAACACTAAAATATTTCGGGATAATCAGGATAGCTTACTTCTGGATTCAACCAAATATCTGGAATCATTCCAAAGCTCCCGTTCTCTCTAAAAGGGATCAGGGAAACATATTTAGCGATTAGCAGTTCTGGAATTTCTTCAGCATCTTCTGAAATTAATTCTGGAAGATTTACATGTTTGAAAAATCTAGTAATACAACATTTTTCCCCGTTCAAAGTTGTTACAAAACTAGAAAATTTTCGTTGAGGGTGTACATTGTTGTATTCTTGTTGCCAATTGGTTATAAACTCTTCCACATATTGCAGTTCGGTACACTCCAGTTCACTCTAAAATACACGGTGTTCATAACGTTTTTGAGCGTTTCAAAGCAACTTACTTTCAAATCGAATTCAATATTAGTTACAGACGGTTGTAATGTAACAAATATTGTAAGAAACGTGTCAATTTTTTGGTTGAACGTTTCTCCAGATTCCTGGAAAGTTTTTATGTTTTGTCGTTCGTATCCCAACAAAATATGAGGCAGATTAATTTTAAAAGTTCCCTCAATCTTAAATAAACAATTAACGAATTGAATAATGAAGAATTATTGAAAAAAATTTCAATACACACCCGATTATTAATCAATAAACTACGGAAAGGAATTTCGAAATTTCCTAACCAATTACAACCAAGTTGTTGATGAATATTTGTATCACGAATTCTATCATCTAAAATTAAATCGTCAATTGTTTCATCGTACAAATTAACAACAATAGATTCATTAATATTTTGTAATGACTGAGCAGTAAAATTATCGTTTTTATTTCTGTAAAAAAACCAACATTTTTGTTGTTATTTTACAAAATTTAAATCATTTATTTTACATTACCGAATAACAAGATTAAGTTCTTGGTTCCAAACGGGATTCGGACCTTCAGCCACCGTGGTTCTCGCACATTCCTCCCTAAAGGAAACGGAAACAAACGGACGAACACAACTTGTAAAATAATCTTGATTATCTTTAGAAGTTGATTGAACAAAAATATCTTTTCGACTTGGAATTTGAATCGCTCCAATTATATTAATTAGTATATTAAGCTCATTAAAGCTTATTTGATTGGCTGTAGACTTCATTTGTTTTCTAATAGGGCGTAGAGGGCGTTTAGGCTGAAGCCAGTTCATGAACCCAAGCCTTAGAGATCCAAAACTGGGGATTTCTTCGTTTAAAACATCTTTTAAACTAATTTTTTTCTCCGCAATTTTGCTCAACTGTACAATCCGATTTTCAGCTTGTTCTAAATACTTTCTAGCCCACTTCCGCTGAGCATCAATATTCAACTGTTCCGTAACAACTTCCGGTGCAACATTCATTTGTTTTTCATACCGGGAAAAAATATTTTCCGGTATTTCTTTTACTCGATTTGGTACTACAATATTTTTGAATTCAAGCTCATTGTTAAAACGCAGTTTTAATAATTTAAAACGAGGATTTGAGTCTATTTCGTCGATTGAGCAAAATTCCAAGGGGTACAACTCAGGATTTATGCGAAAATAATTTTGTTCTGATCCGATTTTGTGGTCAAAATTTTTTATGTAATCAAAAAATAACGCGTTTTTTGGATCCAAAGGATCTGGATATTTTTTAATCCAGTTTTCTAAATTTTCTATTTCGAAAAGTGTTGGAATTAACAGAGAATTATCAGGGGTACCTTCAAATAAATTGTCTAGATTTTTATTTACAGTCCAGGATAAATCAAAACGTAATAACCCTGTAGTAAATAATTTGGAGTTTTCAATATTTAAATCATTCAAATTAATTAATTTGTCTAAATCTAAACCAGTCCCAATTCCCGAGTGATTATAAGATACAGTTTCAGTGTTTTTAAATATTTCTGTTTGTATTCCATCATAATTTTTGCTGTTAAACTCCGGAATACGTAAAGATAATTCACATAAAATTCGTTTGGTAAACTGTTGTTCATAAATTTCAATACTTAAATTGTTAGGAATTTTATATAATTTTATTGAAAATTGTTCGTTCAAATTACAAATAAATTTATTGTTTAAACAAATACTTTTTGATCTACAAATTTCCCGATTGTTGCAAAGAATTTTAATGAAAATTTTGGTTTTTAAAACTTCGTTTTTCCGTAGTTTTTCTTTTAAATCATCTGCATTCTCAGAAATTTCATTTTCAAAATTTAAATCGAATTCTAAGAGAGGTTCCCCGGGCGGTTTCAAACATTCATTCATTCTTTTTAAAATTTCAGTCTTAATTTTGGTCTCATCGAAATTTCTCTTTGGTTTTTTTGGTTTCTCCCCTAGAATTTCACTATTTTCACTTTGAACATCATCATTTGTTTGTTTCTGTTTCCACAGTTTCAATTTAGTTTTATATTCATTTATTTCTACTTCAAAATTGTTTTCTAGCTCCTCCAGCGTTTCAGATGTTTCTAGCGCTATATTTTGTTCCCAAATTTTGTTTTCATTGTTGTAATCAACTGTTTCTTTTGTTATAATCAATTTTATTGAAGTTATCGAGTATTTTTGGGATTTCCGAAGGTTTTTAATCGATTTCCAAATAAATAAAATTGATTTTTTTAAGGTTCTTTCTTTTGAGGATTGAGTGTAAATTTTTTCGCGAATGTTTTTGATTTCTCCCGAATATTTTTTGTATCTACAAAGCTGATTTTCGCTACAATCTCCAGACTGTTTTATTATGTTTTCTAAGTGATTTTTTGCGCTGCGTAACGCTTCTAATTTTTTTATATTAATTATTAATGTATTTTCTGAGGTAATTAGTTTATATTCATCAAATAAATTAATTAATTTTTGTTGTAAGACGTGTTCTTTACTAAACAACGAATGATGTTTGAATTTTATTTCGTGTACAGTTAATTCTAAAATGTTTTCGGAAATATTAATCACATTTTCGGCTGGTTCATATAAAATTGGAGGTGTGTATTTATGTATAAAATCAGAATGTGTGACGTCACTTTTAAATGGTTTAAATGAATTTTCTAGACGTGGATCTGGTAAAATTTTTAGTTGACCGTCTTGACCGAACCAATTTCTACAAATATATTTTTTTTTGTACGAAATCCAATATAAAAACAATAAATAAATACCTTTTTTCGTCGCTTAATAATTGATCTTCCAAAATATGTAATTGGTATTTTGAAACATGATTTATTTTGGATTTATAAATACCTTCATCTTCAAAATTCCTTACTTCAATATTACATTCTTCGTTTGGCCTCTTCGGCCTAAAAATACATAAATAACTAATTGCAAACAACACTAATTAATAATTTACCGATTTTTATTATTTTTAAACACTAATTTTTCGTTTAAACTAAAATCTAAAACACTTGGATAAACATATTCAATTAAATCTGTATCTAAATTATTTATTCCTAAAAATTCTGACACTGATTGTTTCACATTTTCTTCTGATTCAATTTCTTCAGCAACAACTATTTCTTCATTTGTATTCACTACTTTTTCTGTTTCGTAGATTTTACAGAAAAAGTCGTACGAATTTTCTGTGCTTTGTGAATCAATTTTCCAATCAGATTTTTGTTGTTCATACTTATTTAACTCTTCATTCTGAAGAATATCATCAACTACTTCCTTTAATTTCTTTTTTGTATTCACTTTAGTTTTATTTATGACAGAACTTTCTGCTTGTCTTTTAACAGTCAAAAATCTATTTCTCAGTCTTTCTTTGTACGATAAAGTGTCAGATTTTTGCGAGAAAACACTCCCTGAAATCGTATCAATGGTTTCTGAAGATTTTCTAACATTTTCTTGAGTTTCAATTGAAGTAGATGCACTGCTTTCTTTTGAACGTTGTACGTCAGATTTAATTTTCCGAGGAGCTGGAATTGGTTTTAATTGTGTTTTATGTAGTTCTGTGTGTGATTTTACGATGAATATATCCGATATTTTGCTGTTTGAAGAAGAAGAAACGGATAAATTTGTAGATACAATGGTTGGTGAATCAATTTTATTTTTCTTTTTTAATTTGTTGAGAGTTGGTGATACATTGCTACTCTTTTCAGAAGATATTTCAATTAATTGAATACTATCCTCCTAATAATTAATAGTTTTATTATTAATAATAAATATTTTATTTGTTATTTACCTCAAAATACAGTTTCGATGTCATTTTGTCCACTGTGTTTACTGAAATGTTTGTATCGTTCCGCGTTGCTTAGTAACAAAATAAATACGCGCCATTTCTTTGGTGAAAAATATTTATTTGTCAAAAATAAAGTGAAAAACATACAAAATAACTATTGAATTTCGCCACAAGCACTAATAATAATTTTCTCGCTAGTAGCACCAGATTTAGAACCGCATTTTTCCATTCTTTTCACAACATCCATTCCAGAAATTACGTGACCGAAAACAACGTGTTTATTATCCAACCAATCAGTCTTTGCGGTACAAATAAAAAACTGTGAACCGTTTGTGTTTGGCCCAGAATTTGCCATGGATAAAGTTCCTGGACCTGTGTGTTTTAATTCAAAGTTTTCGTCCTCGAATTTTCGTCCGTAAATTGATTTTCCTCCACTGCCGTTGTTGTTTGTGAAGTCTCCACCTTGACACATCTGAATTGTGAGTTAAAAAAGGTTTGTTTATGAAATAATAAGTTATAAAATACTATGAAAAGGATACAAAGTCAGGTATGATACGATGAAATACACCTCCTTGGTAACCGTAACCTTTTTCGTGCGTGCATAAACATCGGAAATTTTCTACAGTTTTTGGGACAACATCCGCGCGTAACATCATTGTAATTCTACCTACTTCCGTTTTACCTATCTTTATATCGAAATATACTTGTGGGTTTTTAACTTTTTTCGCTGGAACTGCCGCGGTTTCATCCTAATAATCGGTACAAAAGTGTGTTCAAGAAGTGTTAAAATTGTGTAAAGTGAATCTTACTGTGATAGTTTCTGTTTTGGAGTCATCTTCGTCATTTTTCTGCAACGTTTCTCCCGCGTGTTGCTGGAGCCAAGTATCTTCGGCCCAAACAGGTCTAGTAGAACCTTCTTTAATTCTTTGTGGTTTTGCAATATTTACGCGAATTGTTCGCCCGAATAATTCTGAATCGTTCTGCAAGAATTCTACATAAATAAATACTATTTTTATTAAGTATTTGAGTTAAATATACCATGTTATCGATGGCAGCAGCTGCATCTTCAGCACTTTCAAATTCAATGAAAGCAAAACCTCTATGTTTTTCTGATTCGTAATCTAAAGGTATTTGGACATCGACAATATCTCCGAAAGGTATAAATGCAGCATTGAGGATTTTTTCATCCACTTCTTCAGCTAATCCACCCACATATATCGTTCTTTTATGATTTGCGCTCATTTTGACTTTTTGACAACTTAGGTTATATTTCTGTTAACTATTTATTTTTATTGTACAATAAAATACGGAGTCTTATAGTGGTTTTATTTAAATTGTATTATGTTAATTGCTTTTTTAAATAAGTAATTACTCCAAATAATTATTTACCGCGAACTGTCAAAATTATTTGTCAGTAGTGTTGCCAACTAGCTGGACATTGCCCGTTTCGTTGGATTTTTTATAGTAAGTGTATGCTTTATTTTTCATTATTAATTATATAATATTTACGTGTAAAAATCTCAACTTCTTTATATATATTTTTATTTGAAAAGATAATTTGTATATAAAAATGAGAAATTTTGATATGCGAAATAAAAAGGTAGTTGTCAACACTGGCTGTCAGAGTAGTTCAAGGTTTTTCCGAGTGTTGTCGCTAGGTGTCAATTTACGATTACCGCTTGTTTAACTGTCATGATTTTCAGGTTACGCTAATAAATTACACAATATACGAATAAGTAATGAATTATATACAAATTTAATTAATTAATAAGTGAAATTGAAGTACAATTAACCCACAGTGTTCATTTTACAATGGAAATTGCTGCCAAAACATATGTAAGTACAATACAATAACCGTTGTTGTTCAAAACGTGCAAGATTGTTTTAAAATACAGGTGATTCCAAACGATTTATGCCGAAAAGCTGGTATAGCAGCCTCATGGCTACCAATAAACAAGCTCGGCATATTTCCATATCACCATATAACTGCTCAAACACCAGACAAACCTAGTATGTTTGCCCCATGTGCAAGCTCAGTGCAACAAATCAGACAGGAAGTCATAATATTCGAACCAGTACTTCGTAAGCTAATCAACGAAGCCAACGGTGCATTTTTAGCTTTACAGAAGATAGTGCAACAAGAAACCAGTGATTTACGATCCGAATTATTGAAATTCAGTCGACAATATCGATCAATTATTCGCGCGTGTTTAGAAAATCTCCAAGAGGAGTGTCAGAAATCAAACGGGGATAGGAAAGATGAGTTGTCGAATTATATCACTATATTTTATTCGGTTGAGTGTGTTTGGCATTTGTGTGAGATTTTGTTCGTTGATACAATACCGGGAAATGTGTTATTACCGCAGTTATTAGAGTGGGTAAGGTTTCATTTTCCCAAGCATGAACGTAGTGCCGCGGTTATTTTAAGTGGCGAGCTAAACGAAGCAGAAATTAACCCTGAGTATTGGGATACTGTTATCGGTAATTTACTTCAAGGAAGAATTGATATTACTAGAGCTTTACTACGTTTACATTCTTCATATGACAGCTCACCGTTTAAGCTCGTGGACGCAGCTTTAAAGCTCATGCCGGTTTATAGCGTAAATATTTAATAAATCTACAGTAAAACTGTTGTATTTATATTAATTTTTAAATAGGTTTACGGTGGAAAATCATCAACAGAATTCAATATAAAATGGCGCCATTGGCAAGTCGATGTTCAATCTAAAATAGATGCTCGCTTATTCGTTTCAGACAAACATCTTGATTTGATGATGCGAGTATGTTATTTATTAGTGTCCAATTGCAATCATTGTTACATTTTATATTTATTTAGTTAGCTGTAGGCGAGGAACAAGCTTGGGAACAAGTTCGCCCAAAATGTGAGGCTTGGTATGAGCTTTTAGCTGACTGGTTGTTGTTTACTGAACCAACTGTCAAATCTTTTGAGTTGGGGCAGTTTGCCAGACGCTGGTTGAACCGCTGTGGGGGTAAAGACTCCATGAAACATTTGGATTATGTTATTTTAGCTGCCTTGGAGTTTGATTTACTTGAGGTAGTTCTCCCAGGCTTGTTTCTGACTTTAAATAAAATGTATTTGTACTATTTATAGGTTATAAAAGAAATTCAATTTATGTCTGAAAATGGTTGGTTTGTAAGTCATCTAACTGACTTATTATATCATTGTGGGCGATTAGATGCTCTGGACAAACAGGAAGACAAAAAGTAAGTTTGATTTATTTACAAACCACTGCATATTTAATTAAATTTATTTTTGTTAGAGTTGCTTCGCACTTACGCGAAACTTTCATCTTAGATTACGGCACCGTTCTAATGGAACACACTTCGTTATGGCAAGTCGGGCTCAGTTATTTAGACCACTGTCCAAACGAAGGTTTAAGCAGAATAGAAAATTTATTAAGTCGGGTTCCGCTTCAAAATGAATCCAGAACTTTTAAAATAATCCGCGAAGCTGAGAAGCGAGATTTACCGCAAGTCGGTAAGAAAATATATTTTTAATGCCGAGGCGTAATAATAAAAGTGTATTTTAGTGTCTAGTGTTTGTAAAATTCGCGGGATGATTTCCTTAAAGACAGGGCGTTTGGGCAACGCCCTAACTTGGGCCCTACGCTCCCAAGATGGCAGTTTCACCTCATACCTCGCAGATAAATTCCTGCAGGAGTACAGTCAAGACGGTAAACTGAGAAACATTGATCTGTTAGATAATTTAGGGTCTTGTATGTTGGTTAGCGATAAACTCATATTTTTGGGTGAGTTTTAAAAGTTTTTAAAAATAAAAATAAATAAAACATATTTTTTCTTAGGAAAATATTGTGAATTTCATAAGTTCTACCGCTCGGGTAAATTCGAAGCAGCAGCTGATTTATTAATCAGTCTACTAGCCTCCAAAATCACCCCTAAATAGTGAGTAATCTCCCCCCCCCCAAACAACCCCACAATGTTAATAATTAATTAAGTTTCTGGGTGACTCTTCTGATGGACGCTCTGCCCCTGCTGGAGTGCGACAAGCTCGTCATGTCCTCCAACGACACCCTCACCCTGCTCCATTGTCTGGAAGAACGTCTGGAGACTCCAGGATTGGAAGAGGATAAAGTTAATCTAATCCGATTGGCCATCTCCAGAAATCTGGCCAGAGCTTTATCTTACGAAGCTCAAGCTGCATAAAACATTATTTAATAACTGAGTATTTTATAATATTTTGTAATAATAAATCTGATTTTTCAATAATAATAATGGTTCTTTATTTATTGGGTAAATATAAAAAATAAGTAGCAAGTAATACTGAATATATTACTACTTACAAATTAAATAACATAATATATTAAACATCACAAGTTCCCCAATCATTTTACATAGAAATTATCCGAGTAAAACTTGTCAAAATTAATGCTTTTTATGAACAATTAGATAGCCATGAATTTGAAACAAATACATAACGATTTAACTGCCTTATTTCATTTATTTGACAAGCTAACTTTGATTAACTACATAGCCATTGAATACCGTTTTAACTGTTAAAGTAGACAACTAAACTTTAATTAACTAGATAGCCATGGAATTAAAACAAAATATAAACAAATGACTAACGTTTTAACTGTAAATGTAGACAAGTAAACGTTAAGTAGAGAGCCATGGAATTAAAACAAATGAACAGGGTTTTAAGTGTTAAGTAAACGTTGATTAACTAGATAGCTATGGAATTGAAACAAAATTAAAACAAATGAGTAACGTTTTAACTGTTAAAGCAGACAAGTAAACTTTGATTAACTAGAGAGCCATGGAATTGAAACAAAATTAAAACAAATATGTAACGATTTAAACGTCAAACTTGACAAGTAACTTTTATCCTAATTTTTTCCAACTCAATAATTAATTTTGATTGATTTCAATGCGGAATTTAAACCTCCACAATTTTTATTTGAAACTTTTTCTGTAAAATAATTTAGAAAAACTTTACAATGAAAAAACAGTTTATGAAATAATTGTCATGGATTTCTGTCCAAAAATCTTTTCCATATTTTTAATAGCATCATTTATGGAGTCATACCGTTCGACGACACAATTCTTAAAAGTATTTTCATCGTTGTAAATAGTATGAGCATGGAAAAATTGCTCCTCCAACATGTACGGATGCCAGAATTTTGTATCCATCCACATTTCCTTATAGGGAATTTCAGTGATCTTAAACCATTTCGGTTTCATTTCTTCAGATTCCTGAAGAACATCCGAAAAATGATCGGTTGTAAATACATGAACTATGTCTATTTTCTGGCAGGATTGTTCTTCGTAAGTTAGGACACCGATGTGATGTAGATTGTCAACTGTTAAGTTGGATTCTTCCTTTGTTTCTCGGATGGCACCCTCGAGGATTGTTTCATTTGTTTCTACCTTGCCTCCGAATCCATTCCACTTGTTTTTGCCCAGCCCTCTTTTCTTTAGACCCAACAGAATTTCAAAATCGTTTTTTATGAAGACCAAAGTGTAGACCAGGCCTGGCCGCATCTGAAACATTCAGGTAATATATTGAATTTCGCGCCTAAAATATTTGTTGTATTTCTGTAATTGTTTTCGATACAAATTCTTGATGTATTTTAAGGGTTTTTCGTTAAAATATTACTCAGTTAATTAATGAAGAGCAGTGTTAAAAATTAAGGCGAAACTTTCGAATTTGCAGCGAGCAGGAAGTACGCCATCTTGAATTTTTATCACAGTAAAAGAATGATAGTGTCATCGTAGTTTTCACATAAATTTAGTGACAAATTCAATGAATTCCTCGAAAAAACTACAGTTCTGATGATCGTTTAAAATGTTTTACTCCAGAAACTGTTAGCAGCATACATGGTTTTAATTTTTCATTCTTTTCTGCTACAGAGAAGAACATTTAATCAAGACTTTTAATACGTAAGTTGTTTTTACCTTTACTTAGTTTTGTTATTTTATTTGTGTACTATGTCAAATTTAAACTTCAATGTAGTGAGTTAGTGAATATTTTACACAACTAAACACAGAAAATACAGGAGATGTCTGTCTTTCTAAAAGAACACTGCTCTACTTTGATATCATTCCAAATATCCCATTTATGTGTCACCAAGTATTTATTTATCTAACGTGATTAGTATATTAAAAATGCAGAATTAACAATAAGCTATTCATATTAATTATCATTAAAAAATACAAGCTGTCATTTTTACTTTGATAAAATTGTGTCAACATTTCTAGGTGTCCTACTAAAATATCATTAAAATAAATTAACCTAGCTTATAGCTTGACGAAATTCAGTGACAAGTTTATTAAAAAATCATGAAATATCATAAGTATAAATGTTTGTTTAGATATGACAAATAGAAATATTACGTGACGTCAGAATAACTTTTAATATCATACGTCTGTCTAATAATTGTTTGTTTTTTGTACACCTATAATCATTTTATCAAGAAATCACAAATATTTTATCAGCAAACCCACATTAGCATAATTAGATAAGTTGTCTCCATTCTTCTAGAGCTTCTTGTACTTTTAAATCGTAATTAAATTAATAATTATTGATTTACTATTGTTTTGTAGCAGGTAATGTACGAATAATACTAACATAACATCATTGCTTCAAGTTTATTAACATTTTTACTAATCTTTAATTATTTATGTTTATTTTCAAAGTAGATTATGCATGATGGTAGCTGTTTGTATTATTTTATTTTTACGTACCAATTTTTATTCACAGATTCTGCCTTGTTGGAATAACGAAAATTTTGACCAACTAACAAATTACAGTAAGTGCAAATAATAGTTTTACAATTTGCAGTTTTGTTTTCAGCATGTTTAACTATCCTAAAGTCATTAAATTTGATGTGATTCATCGTAGCTGTCAAAAATTTTAACGTAATTTTTTCAGATGAAACGAAGAGACGAAATGCAAGTAAACGTCGCTGGATTGCGTCGCAATTTAAAAAATCTTGCACATAATTATTCGGATGCCCAAAAAAAAGTTCGCGAGGCCACCAGCAATGACCCGTGGGGCCCCAGTAGCACCCTAATGGCAGAAATCGCAGACTTAACCTATAATGTTGTCGCCTTTACAGAAATTATGCAGGTACACATCGGATGTTTATAACTTTACAGTGTTTTCAAGTAATTTAAATTAATTTTAAGATGATTTGGAAACGATTAAATGATCATGGACGAAACTGGAGACATGTTTACAAAGCCTTAGTATTATTGGAATATTTGATCAAAACTGGTACAGAAAAAGTAGGGCAGCAATGTAAAGAAAATATTTTTGCTATTCACACATTAAAAGGTATTTAACAACTTGAGGTAAGAAGAATAAGTGTTAACTGTCATTTCTTTGGTAGATTTTCAGTATTTAGAAGAAGGTAAAGACCAAGGTTTAAACGTTAGGGAAAAAGCTAAACAGTTAGTAGTGTTGTTAAAAGACGACGAAAGGCTTAGAAACGAACGAGCCAGGGCGTTAAAAGCTAAAGAACGTTTTGCACAGTCTGCTTCCGGTTTTGGGAGCGATGGCGGTTTGGATACACCGACGAGCCCCAAATATCCTGCTGTGAGTAAATATTGTTTATAAAAATAACTTATTTTGGTTCTTTGTTGATAAAAATAACTCCATTCGTACTCTATTCTAAAAATAATTACACTTAACCTCAAAACACTTCTGACATTTCTTCTGCGAATCCACAAAATACTTTGTTTCTATTATACTAATTAGTTTTGACCTTTTTACTAAAATAAATTGCTGAAAACGCATCATAATTATTGTTGGATCGATTCTAGAATATATTTATTGATTGGTTAAATTTTGTGTTTAACAATTCAAATTTCGGACAATCCATAAAATTTGCATGAATTTCTAGTTGTTTTATTTTACTACGACATGAAATTTCAACATTACAGTTGTTGAAACAGTTTGACCTTCAAATATTACGCACACGTGAAATTGGGGTCGATAACATCATTTAGTTGTTGTTTAATGTTTAAAGACGTAATCGTGTAATATCTTTGAAACTGTAAGGTATCTTTTTTCCAGTTTCTATGTCATGTTTTGCTTTATAAAATAGGATGATTAAAAACCTGAAAAATAGTGAAAATAGAGTGTTTTTTTAATGGTTAAAAAATTGTCTTATCGATGAACTATCTCCTGAGTTAAGAGTTTTACAGAAAAAAGTATTTGAACAATTTTGTAGAGAATTAAAAGTTTGCTACAGGATATTTAAAAATTTTGTGATATCTTTTACCGTTTCAGAGATATGGGGTGTTAAAAATTAACTTAACTCCATGCTCTTAATTTTCAAAGCGCTGTATCTCGGAAACTGTCAGAGATATCGCAGAATTTTTAAATATCCTGTAGCAAACTTTTAATCCCCTACAAATTAATTCAAACACTTTTTTTTGTTCTACGCTTCATTTCAGAGATAGTTCATCCTATTTTCACCACTAAAATCTACCCTAATTTAAAGTTTTTCGATTTTTTTTTATCCTATTTCATAGTTTAAAACAACATCTTGATATCGCTAACAAGATATCTCTGACAGTTTCTGAGATATTCCCGTCTGAAAATTTATTTTGTAACCCTCTTAAGTTTCACGGATGGTCCTCAAGCGGAAGCGGAAGTGGCAGCCGCGAATCCGAGTTCCCCAACCGGGAATTGGAGTCAGCGCGACCTCAAACAGTCGGCGAGGAAGAGCTGCAATTGCAGCTCGCGTTAGCGATGTCTCGAGAAGAAGCGGAACAAGAGGAACAGAAACGTCGAAGTGATGACGTCAGACTTCAACTGGCGCTGAGTCAAAGTGAACAGGACTTTAAGTAAGTGATCTGCAATTGCAGATCGTCTAGATTTTATTGTGCGCAGTGTTTGTAGAAAACCGGAGCCGAAATCACACATGGTGGACCTGCTGGACGTGAACCTGGGTGATTCAAGTCCTGCGCGCGCTGCCGACCCCTGGGGCCTGCCCCAGGCCGCTCCGCCCCCGGTAGGAACCCTAACCTCACATTTAAATGACACAATTTAAAATGTGTTGTGTGATAGGTGGGTGCTGCGCCCGGGGATCCATGGCGCCCCACAACCTCCCCGCCTCCCATCGTGGACCCCTGGGCCCCAGTCCGCGCCGCAGACCCGTGGCAGAGCCCTGCGTTGCATTCAACGAGCCCGCTGCCTGCAGGGCCCCCCGCCAGCAGTGCGCAGCCCCTCCAGCAGGAGCTGTGGTCTCCGGTGTCGCCCCACACGCCCTCCAGCGGGGACCTCGATGAGTTCGACGTCATCACCAACCGGAACCAACTTCCGGCTACAAACGGAAGTATGAGCCACGGCAACGGGATTCTGAGCAATAATAACGGAAGTGGGGATCCGTTTGAGTTGGTGATGCTGGGGGATGCACTTCCGGCGCAGAAGAAGACGCCGCAGAGCTTCCTGGGGGAGAACTCCGCTCTGGTCAACCTCGACAACTTGGTCACTGCCAGTAAGTCAACTAATATTCATTTATATTTGTTTCCGTTTCCTCTCTAGCTATACATTTTTTTTACTACTTTTTACACCGCACATCATATGTAAGGGAGCTATTGTAAGAGCTCAGAAATTCTCGGTAGTGAGTTTTCAACGGTTGACCACATTTTAGAGTCCCTAGAAAACTTCAAAATTATTATTTTACTTTTATTTCCGCTTCCTTACAATATTTTTAATTTGGTAATATTTCATGACAGCATTTTTTTCTCGCACATCATGCGTTAGGGAGGTGTTGTGATAGCTCAAACATTTCGGTAGTGAGTTTTCAACGCATACACATATTTTAGGGTCCCTAGAAAACTCCTAAATTATCTAATATTTTTCTTTTATTCCCGTTTCCTTGTTCGTTATATATTTCATTTAGCTGCTTTTTATTTTGCACATCATATATAAGGGAGGTATTGTGACGCTTCAAAATCCTTGGTAGTGAGTTTTCAACGTACAAACACTTTTTAGGGTCTCAAGAAAACTCGTAAATTAATTTAGCAATCAATCTTAAATTTCAAATTCAGTTTATTTTGACATTTGAATAAAATATTCGCTAGCTATGAAAAACAGTTTTTGATTGGTGAAAATAAAACAAACGGCGATCATTGTAGGTAAGCAGTCATCGAGTCAGCCGCCGAGTCAGGCCACCATCGCGAACCCCTTCTCCGACTTGCAATCCACCCAGCGCCCCACCATCAACCAATTAAAAGCGCAGCCCTTCACGGCAGTACAGTCCGCGTCCCCAGTGCCGATGGTACAGTCCACGCCGTCGCACGACCCGTGGACGCCGCTACCAGCGGCTAACCCGGCACCTGGTGCACCCTCGCCGTGGGTCAAACAGCTCGATCAGCCCAACCCGTTTCTGTCGTAACACCCTTAAGATCTTGCGAATACTTGGACGTGCTAGATTTTTTTTACTGAATGTATACGTACTATGTACAGTCTCAGAGAAAAGTTGCGAGATGATGATGGTCCATTTTATTCAAGCAATTTTTTTTTTTTTATTAGTGAATGTTGCAACAAATGATTTAATTGTGTACAGAGCCATTAAGAGTCGTAAAACAATTTTTAACTTTCAAAATTTAAATGTGAATAGATCTTTAGATGTGAAGCAATTTTATTTATAAATAAATGTTGAACATATTTTTAAATAATGTAAAAAGATTTTACGTATTTCTTCGATAATTTTCCAGCACTGAAGTTTCACTCTCGACTTTAGTTTAAACATGACTTTAAATGTAAAGTTGACAGCGGAACCTCTTTGAATATATTTTAATTTATTGATGTTAATATATTGTAGACGTATGATAATATATACTAAAAATATTTTTATATATTTTGAATAATATTTCCATTGGCTTAAACTATTAAAATAAAGAAATATTCATGTGTAGCTTAAGTATAAACTTTAAGGTTAGCGAACTGAATGAAAATGTGATGAAAATTGCTCATATTCAGAAACCAGGACAAGTTATCTGACATACAACTTACACCGGAACTTTATAGAATTCATTATTTTACAGAAAAATGCTTCACAATTAATTATGTTTTAAATAGAAACAGAGCCACTTGAAAACTGAACGTATCTGAAGTGTTTTTCTTTAAAATAGTTCTCCACGATTGTTTGAATCTTCAAAGACAGCTTCAATAATTTCAAATCGGTTGCAAAAACCCAAAAAAAGTTGCGATTTTTGTGGAATCCATCCGTCATATCGACAGACTGATAGTCAATATTCAAATGTAATTTTTTATTATGAAATCATATCCTTTTCATAGAGTTGTATGAATGCTAAGAAATGCCTTGCATGAATTGGTGAAAGAATTTTCAATTTTGTAATAATATTCTTAAGAAACATCGACTTATAAATATTCAAAAATATTTAATAACATTTTTTAACACTGAAAAAATATTAACGGGTGCGAGATTAATTCACAGAAAAATGCTAGAAAAAATGTTGGAGACAACTAAATTTTATTTGACACATTTTTCTCTGAAATGATATCACGTGACAGTTAATTAAACTGCAATTTTTCACCGCTTCGAAACCGTGTTTGCAATTTAATCACCAGTAATTAACCTTGTTTCATTTAAATGTTAAACATTATTTACATTGAAAACTATTTTTTAACGCGTATGAATTTTATAAAATGTCTAAACAATGAAATTTGCAACAACAATTAGTTGTCAACAAACATTTTTCTTTTATCCAACGATTATTTATCTTAATCATACGATTAAATATGAAGTATATTGTATTAAATAACATACGTATTATAATTTTATCATAATGACGTCATCAATGAATGTATTTTATTATTTATTATTGTTGATTTTACACTAATTACTTTAAACAATCAATAGATTATTTACTAGTTTTAAGTAATTTCTGACGTTCTTCGGTTGTGTAAATGCTATTATGTGTTAGTAAACTGCTAATAGACAACTTTAAGGTATCATTGGAACTATTGTATATAATTTAATCAGTAAATGCAATTTGTAAATAGAATAAACATTATTATATAATTTTCTGTGTACATTTTACAACAGCGATGAAGATTTTCAAGAGGATTTCAACAAATGGGTTTGATACGGTTTTGTTGTATTGGATATTTCATATATTTAAATAAATATTATACAAAATATTCCTTAATCTAACTTTTTTCTAGTTGCAAACTATAACAGTAGTGCTAAATAAATAAATACATATAAAAGATCAAATATAAATACAAAAACATGAATTGATTACTAAAAAAATATTGTCTTTTTCCGGTGAAAAATACAGCTGATTTTCTCGATTAAAAACGTTTTAATGTAAGAAAGTTTAAAATTACACAAATCCAGGTCTAATTGCTGCTGTTCTTGTCCAGATCCGCAGTTGCATCCCCAGAAGTGACAGCAACCGGAGGTAAGTAAAACGATCTTATCAAATTATGTAGTCGCGCAATTTCGGGATCCTCTCGTTCTAAACTCCGTATATTCTGCGAAAACTTCACTAAACCTTCCCTACCGTCACCAAAACCGTGTTTTTTCACTACGTCCATTTGTATTTGCATCACAATTGGAAAAGCGAACTGCATCATTTTTAACATTTCGTTTCCGTTGGTTTCTCGAACTTCGTCCAGTTTTTTGACGTTTTCTGGTAAAGCGAGAGTGTCTAAAGTGTCGTTGAGGATATCTACGGCTTTTTCTGATGTTAAAGCACACATTTTTACTGGAAAATACAGTATTTGTTGGTTTATAACCTAACCATTTATGATTACACGTATTAGGGAGTTTCACTACGGTTTAGGGTCCCTAGATAAACGTCAAACGAAAATGTCAGTTGCTTTTCGGTGATTTCTGCATATATTTGAATCAAAATATGGTAAGTATTAGTTTATTTTACTTGACACACAAAACAACATTATTTACATATGTTATCAATTCAATTCACTCACAGTAACACACAAATATGAATCTCTAGTTATATTAATAGCGCTTTATTCACACGTCTATACACATACAATGATGATACCAGACTACCGAAACATTGACTTACAACTCCAAAAGTAAACTACATTACAAAATACTAATTTAATACTAATTAATTAATCTACTGTTGATGTAACTGTTAACATAATCGTTAACACATATAAAAAATATTTTTTAACGCGTATGAATATTGTGAAGCGACTAAAATTACCAAAGAAATGTGCAGCAACTTCTAGTTGTCAACGTTACAGATTTCAAACACTCCAGTTCTGTTCTGAAACCTCAGCGTAGTCTATCCACTTGTCCCTATGCTGTAACATAGGGAAAAAATCGGTGGGCGGAGCCTAACATACTATAGGTATCAGATATACACAAATTTTCATTGTTGTGGTGTTTTCATTGTTGTAATCAAATTGACAATGATTTGATGGTTTTTAGGTTGAAATTAGGCTAGTAATCAATTAATATGACTGTATTAATTAGTTTACTATAAACATTTATAACATTTTCATATTGATTTCCTCTTTAACACCCTGTTACCGTTAGCTGTTCGTCAGCTAAATAGAACTGTCGTGAGTTTCCTAATCATGATACAGAAAAATGTTGCACAGGTTTGTCTTGAAATATTTTTCTCTAAAATAATTAGGGAACATACTAAAGGGCTAAAATCTTGAAGGTGGACGAACAGTATTGACTTGAATTGAATTTTATCATGCTATACTGTACAAATGAAAAATCGGTTCTTTTCAGGGCCATAACTTACTTAAAAATAAAGAATTTGTTACATTTATTCTTTAATTATTTTGAAATATAGATTCTAAATGTATTTCAATTCAAAAGTATATAAAATATATTAAATATTCATCTATAATTTCGAATTAAGTAAATATAATTATTTGGCACTTGTGATTAAGTATGAGAAGTTTCAGATTGCAATTTGAAAAGTAGTATTACTCCAAAAATAATGAAAAAAATCACAGATATAGAACAAAACATGCTTTATCGATTGGTGAAGACCGCGTTTCAATATCTTGTCTAGAAATCGATTTAATAGCAAGTGATTGATAAAACATTTTCTTTAATATTAGTTGTATCATAAACAGTAGAATTTTGATTTTGCACTATTTTATAAAGAAAATTTTGCTTAATTCAATAGTGGAAACCGCATTTTGATATCATGTTTCGTTTATGAGTTATTGAATTTCAAAATTAATTAATTTTAATCAAAAGAAGGAAAATTACATCCGCGAAATAGGTGAAAGTAGTGGGGGCGACGGCTCGGCGAATCAGGGCGCGAAAGTGGAGTATTGATTTTTTGGCGTTCGCTAAGGGTATATAAAGCGGATCAGGACGGGGTCTCGTGTTAGTTTGTTGATTAGTGATGTGTGGTAAACTGGGGCGTAATAGACGACATTGTGTTGGCTTTTAAATGATTGTTGTACGCGTATGCACCTATGAATGTAACTTCATTTGCAAATGTCCGCATCAGCGCGGGCCGGCGATGGATCTCGGTACACAGGTTTTATTCCTCTGCTGGCACCCCCTCCCTAAACGACAGGGACAGACGGAACCAGTACGAATAAGGACGTCCTGTCGGGAACATACAGTTCGACCGGGGGATGAGGTCTTCAGTCGGTGGCAGGTGCATTTATGTACCTGGGTGCGGCAGGCTAGGCGCTCAGTCCTTCGGCTGTATTCGCGTAACTAGGCGTAACATAGCGGGCCCGCGGAAATGGCCACCGTTTTATCTTTGTTTTGCTATACATGCGACATCGGTTGCTTGTTAGGTGCATACATTTTCTAAATTCTGGAACTGGATGTGTGCGCGTAGGTACACAGACGGAACCGCGCGTCAAGTCGGGAATATGCAGTTTGACAGGGGGGTGGTGTCCAGTCGAGTCGCTGGTAGGTAGCATAGCACCTCGGTGTGACGAGATGGGCACTCAGCCCTGCGGCTGTGTTCGCGGAACTTAAGGGCAACACTTCGGGTCCGGGATGGCCACGATTTTATTAACTTTGCAAAACGAACAACATCGGTTGTTTGTAGTAGAATCAAATAGGGAAAGTACCACATGTCACTAGTCAGCATGAAACCCGGCTCTTTTCAGAGCCCCCACAGTATTTAGGAAAAAGAATTATATCAATGCTGCTATACTCTACAAATTGAAAAATCGGCTCTTTTCAGGGCTACCACTTACACTAACAATAAAGAATTTGTTACAAGTATTTTTTAATTAATTTGAAATATAGAATAAATAAATTTCAAGTTCAAAATTATACAAAATATAGTAAATATTCATCTAACTATTTCATATTAAGTAAATAAATTTATTTGGCACTTGTAGTAAGTTTCTATTTGTAAATTGCATTAGATAAATATAAATAATACTTTATGCCATAAATAACCTTTGCATAGTAGTTTTCAGAGCTATCAATTAACATTCAAAAAGAGAATTAGTTGATAATGACGCTGTACTGCAAATAATAAAGCCTGTTCCCTTCACATGCACAATTATTTCTTTAATATATTTAATTACATGCTACTTGCACTGGGAAGTGCAAATTAAATTTTAAAATATATTCTATATTTAATATTACATCTGAAAAAGAATTGCATTGCATATTTCATTGTTCAAACACCATATCGTGTCTTAGCCATTCAATGTGCTCGAGTTGCAGATTTTCAAATGCTGTAGTTTTGTTCTAAACCCACATTGTTGTTTAACCACGCCTCCCATGTTAAAAACATAGGGAGAAATCAGTGGGCGGAGCCTAAAATACTATAGGTATCACATATACACAAATCTGCATTGTTTAGCATCTATTGTTGTAATCAAATTATAACGATGATTTTATAGTTTTTAGGTTGAAATCAGGCTATCTATCTATTAATATGACTGTATTAATTATTTATTACAAATATTTATGACATTATAATGTGTATTTCCTTTTTAAATCATCTGTAATCGTAATAACTGGAACAGTCCGCGGTTCATGTTTCAAATATGTTAATAGTTGGGGAATTTCACTAGGTTTTAGGGTCCCTAGATAAACGTCAAACGAAAATGACTACTGTTGAGCTGCGTACATTTATTTAGATATTTGACCAATGTTTTCTGGGTATGTCGAATGAAAATATGGTATGTACTAATTTAAAGTTACTGTTTTCAAATATATTTATCAGTTTTTAAACAAACAAGACATACAATCAAGTTTTAAAGTTTTTATTAAGACCATAATGTACACCATAGCTTATATAATTAAAAAATATATAAAAACGAATTAAAATTTAACAATTTTCTTCTTATTCGCCTTAATTTTCTTGTTCCCTTTCACGTCATCATCAATACTTTCAAGATTTCCATCAGAAATCGTATTCAAGAACACAGAATTGCTCTTCTGTTCTTCGACGTGTTTCGGGCAATCCTTTTTCAGATGTGTGACATCTCCACACAATTTGCATGCGCCCCCTTTGGGGTAGAGCCCTCTGGGGTTATCTGGACACTGGCTTGAGATATGTCCTTGTTCGCGGCAGATAAAACATTTAGCGAAACTGAATTCTTTACTGACTTTGCATTCTTTGTAGCTGTGTTCAGTTGATCCACATTTAAAGCAGATGCCAGTGGCTGCGTTATCAACTAGGGATTTGTCATTGCCTAGTTGTGGACACTCTGATAACATGTGACCAGATTCACGACACTGGTAGCAAACTATTTTTTTCGTGCGCGATAAAACCTTCTCAGCTTTTCTTCGTTCTAGTTTCATAGTTTTATTCACTTCATTCCGCGGAATTCCTTTGCTAACTAATGATTTTCGAAGTTCTACTAATCTGTCGTGGTCAGATTGCAACACTGGAAAGCCTTGATAGAAAATAATTGCTTGTTCTTCTCCGTTTATCTTGATTGAAGTGTCTTCAGTGAAGGGTTTGCGACGTTTATGTTCTAAATTGTCACGTTCTTTAGGGAGTTTTCGTTTTTGTCCAGTTTGATTATCATTGCTGTTGGATTTATTGTTTTTCTCAAACTGTTTTCCAGGCTTGTCATTTCTTTCATTGATTTTTGTATCTTGTTTTTCATTAGCCACAACTGGAGATACTTTCAAAGCTGGTTTATTTTTCTCAAATTTTTTTCCAGGCTTGGCATTTCTTTGATTGATTTTTTTATCTGGTTTTACATTTGCCACAACTGGAGATATTTTCAAAGCTGGTTTATTTTTCTCAAACTTTTTTCCAGGCTTGGCATTTCTTTGGTTGATTTTTTTATCTTGTTTGCCAGTTTCCACGGCAACTGGTTGTTTTTTATTTTTTCCAAACTTGTCATTCCTTTGATTGGTTTTTTTATCTTGTTTCTCTGTTGCTACGACAGCTGGAGATATTTTCAAAGCTGGTTTTTTATTTTTAGCTTTTTTAATTTTAATTTCTTTTGGTGCTACCTTCACTGTTGCTTCTTCTGGTGCATCACTATCTTCATTTTCTGTAGATTTATTTAATTTATTTTGTTTTTTATTATCTTTCTTCGCCAAAACTTTTTCAATTTTCTTTGTCATGGTTTCTAACTGTCCATCAACTTCTGGGTCTGAACGACATAGTTCTTGAATCATGTCATCTGTCACACCATTCGCTGTTATCTTCAACAGATCTTTATTTTTCTTTTTCTTGATTGTCCTCAAGTTTGGTTTTGGAAATTCAGCCCATTTCTTTTCTGTTTTCGATTCAGTTTCTTTCACAAATTCATCATAATTCTTCTGTCGTTCTATGTGAATTTTATCTCGGTGTTTTTTGTTCTTGGCTTCTTCTTGAGTCTTCTGCAGATCTTGTTTCATGACATTCCAAGGAGTTGCAGATTCCGGAACACGCTCATTTGAGGCTTTAGATCCTTTGGCTCGTGCGAAACGCGTCATTCTTTAATAGAACTATAATAGATGTAAATAAATTGTATTTGAAATAATATTGTATGTAATTTACCTTTGTTATTTGGGTTTATCGTACAGTCAACGTAAAACACGTGTGGTGTCCACGGTCCACGATATTTTAAATGTAAGGTTATGATTACAAACTTACAATGCAACTAGCTTCATGTCATGTATGTCAAAATTAATTTAAATGCATTTAAATGAATACGTAATGTAGTGATTATTCCAATTGTTTACATTTGTAAGTAATTATTATTAATAAATATTTTTATTGGTTTTAGCAGATACAAATAAACAAGTGTAGCAAAATATCCCTAAATCAGAGACTTGGGGAATATTTTCCATACCATTTGTCATTGGTCTTACAGCTGACTAAAGTCAATAATTATTTTTTAAATAACTAAAATTATTAATGACCTACTCTACAAACATTTAATTATAAATGAATATTACTGCAATGACTCAAAATAGGTAAGTTTATTGATCTAATTTAAATGATTTGTACAACATTTTGAGGTGCATGTTAATTACGAATAGATTTAGTGATGAGTGAATCATTTGTGTACAGAAAACGATGCAGAAATCTCCACGAAGACGACACATCTGATTTTATGCCGCTGTCAAAACGAATAAACAATCTACATATAAATAACGCGTTTCAAGTGATTCCAAATTCTTCTGAGGGGTCGAATATGTTTCTGAAGCCAACAGAGTGGGGCCCTGGGCCTCCAGGGTGCTTCGCAGAGCCCCAAGACAACTACAACAGTCCGGAAACTCCAGAGAACACTCCACAGTATAATCCAGAACTGGATGAAACTCAAAATCCCTATTACTATAATAATAAACTACTTTTTGACTTGTTTGTTGAACGAATGCAAAGAAATGGACATAGTTTCAATTAGGATCTCGAATGTTTCCAGTTTTGTCGCATTTATTTTAACGATCTTTGTATATCTTACAATAATAATAATGTTACTTAGTGTTATGAACTAATTTATTTTATTCTATAAATGTAAAGATGTAATTTTTTGATAAACGATCAAAAGAGATGGATTTTTTTTGTCTTATTTTCAGTTGTTTAGTTTAAAATGAAACACGAAGGTAGGTGAACTAACTAAAAGTCTACGGCTGAGAGATGTAGTTGAGGAATCCAGCAAAGAAATGTAAGTTTATTAAATTATTTGAACGATTACGAAAATATGAATTAAGTAAAAGAGTACGCTTATTTTTTAACGCGTATGAATATTGTTAAGTGAATAAAATGTGCAGCAATTTTTAGTTGTGAACTTTACAGATTTTAATCACTGCAGTTAATCAATATACGGAAAAATGTTTCAAATAAAACTTATAGAACTTTTACTCCTCTACAATTTTTAATTAAGGATTTTTCTCTAAAATGTGACCCTGTCAAATTAAACTTAAAAACCCAGAAACTAGAGGGCTAAACCCTTGTAGGTGGACAAATAATACTACGACTTGAATTTTAGCCATCAATAAAATATCAGTTTAATAAAATAAATAGTTACTATAATATTTTTGTGTGTTTCTTTAGGGTCCATTACTGTTTCCGGTTTCTCGTAAACTTTCTTGGGACATCCGGTCAATACCGAGGTAGGTGAACTAACGAGGAGTGTACGGCTGAGAGATGCAGTTGCAGAATCTACCAAAAAAATGTAAATTTAATTTATTGAACGATTACTAAAATATTTTTGTGTGCTTGTTTAGGATCCACTTCTGTTTCCGGTTTCGTGGAAACCTCTTGGGACGTCCGGCCAATACCAAAGGAGATCTGAAGATTCACAACTTTGTATTTATTTAAATAAAGTAAAAAACATCCCTTATGTTTAGATTTAGTTATTATTAACTTGTAAAATATGTAAATAATAAATTGAATTGTATTATTATGTACTGTGTTTGAAAATATTAATAAAAGTGTTCAAAATGATTTATTTTGTTTTATTTATTACGATATTACAGGGTAAAAACTATTAATTTTAAATTTAAATTGGGTCCCTGAACTTCAATAAAATGTAGCTCTTTACCGCGATGTCTTATGCAGTTTCATAGATATATCAGCAATATATTGGATGTTACAGTCGAATCTGTGATATGTTAAACCATCGCATGAATAACCCTTGAAAATGTTGATCACACAGACCTCAACTGACAGAGGAAATCGAGTTTCGTACCAGGGCAGCAAAGATTGGAAGAGCACTTTTTGTTGTCAACGATAGCAAAAATGACAAATTTATCTTCTTATCAGAGGGCTCTGTCAGTCTCTGCTGCCCGGATACAAAGTTAAAAATTTGAATTTTCAGCCAACAAGTCAATTTTATAATCCGGATTATTCTAAATGCCTACGACATATGCATAGTCTGTCAAATTTATTCATCCGTTCATAATATATAAATGAAAATTTATTCATCGGTTCATAATATATAAATGAAAATATATTCTTCAGTTCATAATACATAAATGAAAATTTATTCTTCGGTTCATAATTTATATGCATAGTCTGTAAAATGTATTCATTGATCCATAATATACATGTGGTAAGCATTTAGAATAATCAGGCATTTAGCTAAATGTCTAGGCATTTAGCTAAATGTCTAGGCATTTAGCGAAATGCCGGCATTTAGATGAATTTTACTTTATTATTCTATTTGACTGGCGGAATCAGGCAATTAGACGAAAAATTGCGCATTTCTCCATTTGCCGGGCGCGGTTTAGGCACTTGGAAGAATCATTCATAATATTGTGAACAATTTTATTAACAAATTTCACTTATTTGTTACAACAATGTGCCGATAAATGGCATCGTGAATTTCATAAAATGCCTGCATTGAAGCAGGCACATCGTTTTGTTTGGCATTGTTTTTTTGCAGCTTTGTAATTACATTTTTTCCCGCAAAACACATTTAGCTAAATGCCTACGACATATACATAGTTTAAATAACAAATACAGTAAATATCATCACTATCCGTCAAATAGAATTCCCCCAAACTGCTACCGAATACAATAATAACCAGATATCGTGTTTTGTGGAACTCTTAACCACCCTTAATAGAATTAGTTAATAAAACGTAAATTCTTTTCAAATAATTTATTGTTCTATAGATAAAACATGTCATAATATTTTATTTATTATTACAATACATTAATTTGTTAATACAGAAATATATTTATGAGTTCGTGAACAGCCTTTCGGACGGATGGGGTGAATTCTGGGGTAAGAAAGTTCAAGGAGATGATTTTCTTAGCAAACCATCGAAGATTGGTGAACATCTGGAGCAGAAAAGCATATGTGACAGCTCTGCAACTGTACAAAGAAATAAAAAATTTAGCAACAATTAAAATTTTACATAAAATAATTTGAAATGAGTATGCGCCGATAGATGGCGCCTGTAGTTCTAACGTATGCTTGTAACGCGGTTAGAATGTTGACAGTTCTGTGATACTCCAAAATGTCTGTAAATAAATTCATGCACCCACGAAATATATACAAAACACCACCAAATTTCAAGCAAATGGCTATAGAATATCCAGAATTCAGGAAATACGTTAAACAGGTAATATTTTTTCATAAATAACACTACTTTTTATTGATTTGTTTTGTAAAGGATATTACAGGCAAAATTAGGATTGACTTTAAGGACAACGAAACATTACGTTCATTAACACAAACATTACTAAAAAAAGATTTTGATTTAAATGTAACAATACCTTTAGATCGTTTAATTCCAACTGTACCTTTGAGGTTAAATTACTTACTTTGGATCGAAGATTTGTTGAGTATTTGTACAGATAACCTACCAGAAAACATACATGGAATTGATATTGGTAAGTAAATTGATTTATTATTGTTTATTAATACAGTTTAAGGTTGAATTTTTACAGGTACAGGTGCAAGTTGTATTTATCCGCTACTTGCTGCAAAAAAGAATCAATGGAATATGACAGCTACTGAAATTAACGAAGATAGTTTAAGAATTGCACAGGAAAACGTCAACAGAAACAATTTACAACCTTTAATAACAAGTAAGTTAACAAAAACATTCAATCAAAATACATTTTACACATTATTTATTCCAGTAAAACAAAGTTCTGACGATGTACTCATTAAAAATTTGCTACAACCAAATATAACTTACGATTTTTGCATGTGCAATCCACCTTTCTTTTCTTCATCTTCTGATTTGGACCCAAAATCCAAATCAAGAACAAACCATCGTCCGCTACCGCGGAACGCTTTGACAGGCGCTCAATGTGAAGTCGTGGCTCCAGGTGGCGAAATTGAGTTTATCAGTAAACTTATTCAAGAAAGCATCGAACTCAAGACTCAAGTTCGTATTTTCACTAGTATGGTGGGCCATAAATCCAGTACTGCGCCTCTGAAAACAGTTTTACGTGCAGCTGAAGTTGTAAGTTTCAAACAAACTGAATTTCATCAGGGACATACAACTAGGTGGGGCTTAAGCTGGACTTTTCACAATATAGACTTGAGAAAAGTGCCCCAAGCTACTGTGGCGGCTGCTAGGAAGAAACCCAGGGCCCCACAGAAATTTATTCTTCCCAAAACTTGTGAAAATCTTGACGAAATTGTAGGAAAAACAAGACATTTATTTCAAGCACTACAAGTAAGTTTTATCTCACAAAAATTCACTAAACACTAACACAAAACTTACAGATGGACTATGAAGAAATGAAGAAAAATCAATACATGTACGCGTTCCATGTGACAGCAAAAGAAAATACTTGGTCACATCAAAGAAGAAAACGGCGAGAACAACTCAGAATGGAACAGAATTCAAGTACAGAAGAAACACAAATGGACGTTGACACTTCAACAGAAAGTCTACACCAGAAAAGAACACGAGAAGATAGCGATGAAGAAGAATATTACAATGTAAAGAAATTAAAAATACATGAAAATAAAATCTATCTTAAGTTCACTTGTATTATTCGTAAATTAAGTGATGAATTTCATTTGGAAATGTCTTACCTTGAAGGAACAGCCGGCAAAGATTCTGTACATCAAGTATTACAATATTTTAAAAACAATTATAAATAAATATATTACAATCAGCAACCTTGTTTCATTTTAAATGTCACATTTTTAACGCGGATGAATATTGTAAAACGGCTAAAATCAACAAAGAAATGTGCAGCAACTGTTGCATTGTTGTAATCAAGCTAATTTTGTTTTTATTATTTGCAGCACGAATTGACTCAATTCAACACATTATTTATGAACATAAAAATATGTCTTACCTGGAAGGAATATCCGAAAAAGACTATACACCAAGACATGCAATATTTTAAAAACAATTATAATATATTTCGATTGTAGAACATTGTTTCATTTAAAATATATATTTATAAAAATATTTTACATATCACAGTCTCCTGTATTATTCAGAAAACAACATTAACATTTTAAATACTTTTTATAAACTCTGAACATTATTAAAGTCGTTTTGAGATCTAATATTTTCGTTAATCTTATTTACATTAATATACATAATTACAAAGATAAATGAATTAATTTGGCACTGTGAATTCAAAAGTAATCCGCAAAATTGTTAACACAGCTTTCACTATTTTACAACCTCCAATATGGAGTAGTAAATTTCAAAATTCTACTTTGAAATAAATTAATATACATGGCCCAAGATTACTTTAGACCTTCATGATTAATTACATCAAAATTCATACCTGTTGTGTTCACTAATCCAACAATATGTTGATGCAAATAATCATTATTATTTACATTATAAGTCCCCATTAAGTTCTATTTGACATTTGCACAATGCGGCCTATCCTTTTTACAACTACACAATTGCACAAATAATAATACATGGCAACAAACATTAAGAAACCAATTAAGTTCACAATTCAGAGCCAATCTTTCAGAAAATAACTTAAATAATGATGTATTCTCAACAATAAACACATTGGTTACTGCAAAAATTACGATTTCGTTTATATTTATAGTATTGCTTAGCAACTTGATTCGCAACTGTACATTAATTCAGCTTGCTCATTGTTGGCCATAAACAAAGATAATTTCTTCAAGATTGGCTTTGATTCCCCCAAATAATATCTAATAAACATCACAGACACATAAAAACACTTTTAATTACTCAACTTCTTAACACACAGTGCGTTTTTCCTTCCTCTGTCAAAGTTTTCACCAACGTCACCCAATCTTCAATTCTTGGAGCACATCTTAAAGTCAATTCACCAAGTTTTCTACGAGCCATAAACACAAATTCACCTCCGCCATGATTCACTCCACAATGTCGAGCTACTTGGAGGACAACTTTGTCGGCTGGTTGCTCGGAATCCGGGATTTGGTTTGAATCGATGTCATTGCTGTAACCATCTTCAGTAGCGTGGCGGATCAACTTTGTTGTTTTGATTCTCAGCTCTGAGATGTCACGGGAGTAGTCGTTTTCAACTGCCAGAATAATACCTCGAGTCACTGCAAAAGACAAGAAATATTATTAGTTTTATTTAAAACATATGTAGATCTTAATATTCAACAGTTAACAGTTACCAAGTTTCATCATTCTTTAGTGACAGCTTTTGTAAATTATTTATTGTATATACATTTTTAAATCAAAATAAAAGTTTTCAAAAACAATTCTCTGCATTTATTATTTATTAATGTGTACGTCAATAATTGAAAAATTAACACAAAATCACTTGCAACAAGATTGAGTTGCGAATAGTATCGATTTTAAACATTTTAGTTTTGTTCTGTACTAAGATTACTACGTGCATCAGAATAAATCAAAGGTTTAAAAGGCAATTATCCCAAAATTGTTATTAATAATGGTATTAAATTAATTAATACAGTCATATTTATTGATTAACAATCATATTTCAACCTAAAAACCATGAAAACATCCTTAGTTTGATTACAACAATGATCCCGCAAGAATGTCAGTTATGTTAAGCTCCGCCCACTAATTTCTCCCTATGCTGTAGCATAGGGAGATGTGGATATCGTACGCTGTGGTTTCAGAACAAAACTGGAGCATTTGAAAATCTAAAACTCGAGCACATTGAATGGCAAAGGCACGACATGGTGTTTGAACATTAAAAATCATATGAAATGTGCAATGCAATTCATTTTCAGGTGTAATATTAAACATAGAATGTATTTTAAAATTTAATTTGCACTTTTCATTGCAAGTAGCATGTAATTAAATATATTAAAGATATAATTGTGCATGTGAAGGAAATAGGCTTTATTATTTGCAGTACAGCGTCATTATCAACTAATTCTCTTTTTGAATGTTAATTGATAGCTCTGAAAACTACTATGCAAAGGTTATTTATGGCATAAAGTATTATTTATATTTATCTAATGCAATTTACAAATAGAAACTTACTACAAGTGCCAAATAAATTAATTTACTTAATTTAAAATAGTTGGATGAATATTTACTATAATTTGTATAATTTTGAATATGAAATATATTAAGATTCTATATTTCCAAATAATCAATTCATACTTGTAACAAATTCTTTATTTAAAGTAAGTGGTAGCCCTGAAAAGAGCCGATTTTTCAATTTGTAGACTATAGCAGGATTGAGACAATTCTTTTTCCTAAATACTGTGGGGGCTCTGAAAAGAGCCGGGTTCCATGCTGACTAGTGACATGTGGTACTTTCCCTATTTGATTCTACTACAAACAACCGACGTTGTTTGTTTTGCAAAAATTAATAAAATCGTGGCCATCCCGGACCCGAAGTGTTCCCCTTAAGTTCCGCGAACACAGCCGCAGGGCTGAGTGCCCATCTCGTCACACCGAGGTGCTATGCAACCTACCAGCGACTCGACCGGAGACCTCCCCCCTGTCAAACTGCATATTCCCGACTTGACGCGTGGTTCCGTCTGTGTACCTACGCGCACACATCCAGTTCCGGAATTCAGAAAATGTATGCACCTAACAAACAACCGATGTCGCATGTATAGCAAAACAAAGATAAAACGGTGGCCATTTCCGCGGGCCCGCTATGTTACGCCTAGTTACGCGAATACAGCCGAAGGACTGAGCGCCTAGCCTGCCGCACCCAGGTACATAAATGCACCTGCCACCGACTGAAGACCTCATCCCCCGGTCGAACTGTATGTTCCCGACAGGACGTCCTTATTCGTACTGGTTCCGTCTGTCCCTGTCGTTTAGGGAGGGGGTGCCAGCAGAGGAATAAAACCTGTGTACCGAGATCCATCGCCGGCCCGCGCTGATGCGGACATTTGCAAATGAAGTTACTTTAATAGGTGCATACAAGTACAACAATCATTTAAAAGCCAACACAATGTCGTCTATTACGCCCCAGTTTACCACACATCACTAATCAACAAACTAACACGAGACCCCATCCTGATCCGCTTTATATACCCTTGGCGAACGTCAAAAAAATCAATAATCCAGTTTCGCGCTCTGATTCGCCGAGCCGCCACCCCCTCTACTTTCACCAATTCTACGTGTTTAATTTTTGTATGTTTTAAATTAAAATTAATTAATTTTGAAATTAAATAACTCATAAATGAAAAATGATATCAAGATGCGGTTTTCACCAATGAATTAAGCAAAGTTTTCTTTATAATATAGTGAAAAATCCAAGTTCTACTCTTTATGATACAACTAATATTAAAGAAAATGTTTTATCAATCACTTGTCAATAAATCGATTTCTAGATTAGATATTGCAATGCGGTCTTCACCAATCGATAAAGTGTGTTTTGTTCTATAACTGGGAATTTTTTCATTATTTTTGGAGCAATACAACTTCATATAACTATACATTAATTATTGTCGTTCCTATTCTTAAAAAATTTTATTGATCAAATGATAAGTACTAGAAAGTAAATCGTAACATATCAAATGAAATTATTTTACATATTTAGCATATTTTATCAACTCAGCAGTATATAAAATGACAAAGAAAGTCTGCATTATAGTTCTAATTAGTCACAACTATAACTTTATTTATAAATGTATTATCTGTCTGTAAATAAAGTTAATCATATTTTGCTGACTTATATTCTACAGTTTATCTTTCGTTTGTTGAGTGTCGTGCTCAAAATGAAAACAAAAATGTTATCATCGTCCGTTTATATCTACTTTTCTCGGTATTGTTTGTATTGGTAGGCGTCAGAAACCATGACTACAGCTCCAGCACGCTTGTTTACCCGTTGCTATGAACTGTTTACCTTCCAAGATGATAAAATAGCCTCGTTCTAAGTTCAATATTTGTCAAACACTAAATACTAAATGGTTTAATGCATGCAGAGAAAGATAAGATTACTGCAAATTTCAAATTTGGGCTTGGCTGTAATACTATACAAATATTAGCGCCATATAGTTTTATATTTCCTTGTAGCTTTTAACTTTTACAGCATTTCAATTACTACTATAATCAAATTAGTTTATTATTATTACTTTACGAGTTAAATTGCTGTCATTATAGTCAATTAATTTTGGTTATTTATTTCCTAATTTAATTATTGCAGTGAATTTAATTGATATTTGTTTTTTAATAGCATTAGCATTATAAATACATTAGAAACGTTTATCAAAAAAAAATCCACCTTATTTTAAATACTATAAATATTGGCATGCTGGAAATAAGTTAGATATGTCATATGAAGTTAAAGTACTGTCTTTTAATAAGTTACAAATCATTTTCTGATTCCTATTATTTAGTTTCATTGTTGTCATTTCACTATTGACAATTTTTAAGCCGCCTGTGTATTTTCTTCACCAGCTAAACAGAAATTCTTTAAATAAAACTTGTAGCAAAGTAAAAGTTCTATAAGATTTGTTTACAACACTTCCATAAAATAATTAGGGAACATACTACAGGACTAAAACAAAATTAAGGGACGAATAAAATTTCTTAGCAATAGCAAAGACAATTAATGTAAAATTATATAAAGTTGTATTACTCAAAAAATTATGAAAAAAATAACAGTCATAGAACAAAACAAGCTTTATCGATTGGTGAAGACCGCGTATCAATATCTTATCTAGAAATCGATTTATTGGCAAGTGATTGATAAAACATTTTCTTTAATATTAGTTGTATACAAAGCAATAGAAATTTGATTTTTCCCTATTTTATAAAGAAAATTTTGCTTAATTCATTGGTGAAAACCGCATTTTGATATCATTTTTTAATTATGAGTTATTTAATTTCAAAAATAATTTATTTTAATTTAAAACATACAAAAATTAACACACAGAATAGGTGAAAGTAGAGGGGGTGGCGGCTCGGCGAATCAGAGCGCGAAACTGGATTATTGATTTTTTTGGCGTTCGCTAAGGGTATATAAAGCGGATCAGGATGGGGTCTCGTGTTAGTTTGTTGATTAGTGATGTGTGGTAAACTGGGGTGTAATAGACGACATTGTGTTGGCTTTTAAATGATTGTTGTACTTGTATGCACCTATGAATGTAACTTCATTTGCAAATGTCCGCATCAGCGCGGGCCGGCGATGGATCTCGGTACACAGGTTTTATTCCTCTGCTGGCACCCCCTCCCTAAACGACAGGGACAGACGGAACCAGTACGAATAAGGACGTCCTGTCGGGAACATACAGTTCGACCGGGGGATGAGGTCTTCAGTCGGTGGCAGGTGCATTTATGTACCTGGGTGCGGCAGGCTAGGCGCTCAGTCCTTCGGCTGTATTCGCGTAACTAGGCGTAACATAGCGGGCCCGCGGAAATGGCCACCGTTTTATCTTTGTTTTGCTATACATGCGACATCGGTCGCTTGTTAGGTGCATACATTTTCTAAATTCTGGAACTGGATGTGTACGCGTAGGTACACAGACGGAACCACGCGTCAAGTCGGGAATATGCAGTTTGACAGGGGGGAGGTCTCCAGTCGAGTCGCTGGTAGGTTGCATAGCACCTCGGTGTGACGAGATGGGCACTCAGCCCTGCGGCTGTGTTCGCGGAACTTAAGGGGAACACTTCGGGTCCGGAATGGCCACGATTTTTTTAACCTTGCAAAACAAACAACATCGGTTGTTTGTAGTAGAATCAAATAGGGAAAGTACCACATTTCACTAGTCAGCATGGAACCCGGCTCTTTTCAGAGCCCCCAAAATATTTAGGAAAATGAATTGTATCAATCCTGCTGTAATCTACAAATTGAAAAATCGGTTCTTTTCAGGGCTACCACTCACTTTAAATAATTAATTTGTTACAACAATTGTTTTGAAATAGATAGATTTTTTCAATGTTTTGTTACTTTATTATGTAGAACTAACTCTTTCAAAATTGAATTATAAATAATTTGTTGCCCCGTCGTTCAAAATAAACCAAATATTTAACAGTTACGAATTCATTCTTCATTGAACTGAATATTAATAAGAGAAAGGTACTGTAGATCTACAAATCAAAAGCTGTCACTAAATAGTATCCTGCTAGTGAGTTTAATCAATTAACATTTAATTACTGAAGCTTTAATTAAGTTTTTGCCGAAAAACCAACAGTAGGAGCGTTAATTAATCTCGTGTTTGTGTTGTTGTACTCACCCAGGTCACTCGTGCAAAAAGCGTGCGCCAGTTCCTCGCCCGTGCAGGGCCGGCACTCTGAAAACAAGAACATTCTTAAGAAACAGTTACGCTATTTGGTTCTGCTAGTTTTTACTCCGTCTTATCGGAGTCATAATATTGTAATGTTTGAAGCGGCTGAAATTGATTTTATTCATCTAATTTTATTGGCGGAAATTACACGTTCTATTGTAGGTATTTCTTATCAACTAATATTTATTTGACAGTAAAAACTGAATACAATACGTGATCGATTTGAGTATAACCAAAACAAAATTATATCGTTCCGCATGTTTCGTCTACGTGGGTGGTACAATTAATCCGATAAATCTGCAATTACAGAGCCTGAATGAATTGGACTGTGTTAATTTCAAGTAGATATTCATGAGCAGACTTCACACACGAGTCTTCTAGAGTGAGACAGTGGAACATGTGTTTTTTGTTGTTACACACGACACGCATTCGCCCGCGTGCAGTATGATACACAGCGTGGGAAACCAGAGTACATATGCATAGACATAATGACAGAAATTGAAACAATAACTTTTCATTGGAAATCTTGCTTAAAAATAAAAAACATTGGGACAAGAAACATGAATTAATATGTAAATATTTATTAAATAGCTGAAAAATAAACATAAAATCATTTGTAATAACATTTATTTGTAATTTAGTTATAATTATGACAGATTTCAAATGCTCTAGTTTTGTTCTAAACCCATAGTGTTGTCTAACCACGCCCCCCATGTTAAAAACATAGGGAGGAATCGGTGGGTGGAGCCTATCATACTATAGGTATTACATATACACAAATTTTCATTGTTTAGCAGTCATTGTTGTAATCAAAATAACATTGATTTTTATGGCTTTTAGGTTGAAATCAGACTGTCTATCTATTAATATGATTGTATTAATTATTTATTACAAATATTTATAACATTTTAAGGTTTATTTCCTTTTTAACCCTTTGTTACAGTTTGCTGTTCTGTCATCTTGACAAATTGCTGTGTCGTTTGTTTTATATTATGATACAGAAAATTTTTATGATAAACCTTATAGAATTTTTACTCCTCTACAATTTTGAATTAATTAATTTTTCTCTAAAATAATTAATAAACGAACTACTACAGTTAAAAATTTACCACTACAATCTCTTTTCCGTCCGAGCTGAACGAACTACCTGTTTTACATAGATTTTAAACGCTGAACGGTTGGGTGGAATCTGTAATTTTCATTGAGATGACGATCTGTAATGTCCTGCTGAGATCTGCAATTTCATATGTCACATCTACACATTACCCTAAGCAGAGTGTCATATTGAAACAACCCTTCTTTACAGCGCAAAAATCGCGAATTTTTTGTATGCTTTATCACACTCCGCCGAGCGGCTAGTAGCACTGCTTATCGATCTCACTGCTTAAGCAACACAAAGAAGCACGGACATTTGGATGGGTGACCGCTTCGTTACAGTTTTAGTTTTTTACACTTTAATATTTTTTGGGAAAAGCTAGCGATGTGCGGTTTTCACTGATGGATTCAGCATTAAATTAGCTATCTTTTAAAGTATAATTAAATAATGCAATTTTATTCATGATTTTTGTAATATGTTAATCAGATATATCTGCAAAAATATGTAGTATTATTTCGTATACTGTAACATACTAGAAGGATAAAACCTAGTTTGTGGACGAACAGTATTACAACAAATATTTGCTTTTTTATGTTTTTATTGGTTTTAAATTAAAATCAGGCTGATAATCAATTAATATAACTGTATTAATTAATCTACTACAACTATTTATTAGATAACATTTTACTATATTTTTTTTGTTCTTATAAATTTATATAATAATTTATAGACGTTGGAAATTGTACCTCTTTCATTGTTGTAATCATGCTTACGATGTTTCTAATTATTTTCATCACAAATTAATATCGTTAATTATTAATAAATATACACTAACTAATTAAATTAAATAATAATTTAATAGTATTTATGTTCATTTATAACTATATACAATATAACACACCTTGATAACTACTACGATTGACATTTTAATTTCAAAAATTTAAAGCACATGTCACTGTCTAATAATATTTCTTTAATAAATTTTGCATTTATTTAGAGTTGTTGGATAAAACGTTATACTTCACACGTGGGCAAAGTGGAATTACCCTCTCTATAAAATTATCACTCAGCCTTCGGCTTCGTGTGCTAAAATTTATCTCGTGGGTAATTCCTTACTTTGCCCACTTGTAAAGTAAATAACTATTAAATTGTTGAAAAATAAACATAAGATAACTTGAAACAATTTTATTTGTGAAGTGCAAATTAAATTACTTTAAAATTTAAGTTAATAAATATTGTTAGACAAGTCTAAACATATATATTTTATAATAAATGTTCTATTATTTAATATTATCTGAAAAAGAATTGCATTGCATATTTCATATGGTTTCCAATGTTCAAAAGCCATACGGCACCTTTTCCATTCAATAAATGAACTGTAATTGCAATCAGCAACCTTGTTTAATTTAAAATGGCTCACAAAACTACATTATTAATTAAAAACTATTTTTTAACGCGTATGAATATTATAAAACGACTACAATTAACAAAGCAACTTTTTGTTGTCAACGTTACGGATTTAAAACACTCCAGTTTTGTTCTGAAACCACAGCGTACGCTATCCACATCTCCCTATGCTACAGCATAGGGAGAAATCGGTGGGCGGAGCTTAACATAACTGACATTCTTGAGGGATCATTGTTGTAATCAAACTAATGATGTTTTCAGTGTTTTTAGGTTGAAATATGATTGTTAATCAATTAATATGACTGTATTAATTAATTTAACACCATTATTAATTATATTTTAATGTTTATATCCTTTTAAATCCTTTGGTTTTATTCTGATGCATATAGCAATCTACGCGCTGGAAATTTTAACTGTTCCATTGTTGTAATCAAGCTACGATGCTTTGAATTATTTTCAGCACGAAGTATTTACAATGCATAATAAATAGTTCTGTAAATCTGAATGTGTCAAACAATTTATTTCTTAAAACGTTTTGTTCCAATTCTATTAACTAAACACATTAATTTTGTTAAAAAGCTAAACTAAAATTGAATTTTCTCTCTGTTTCCGGACTTAAATTTTTTGCTGTAGATTAACAAACAGCATTAACTAAAACAGCACTCATCCGTGACGGAATACACGAGTTCTTTTTACACCTAGGTTAATTAAATTGTATAATGGATATACAAACACACACTCAGGAATTGTGTCCGTAATTAGCAAGTCAAATGAAACTTAGAAGTATAGATACAAATATATTAGTTCTTACCTTCAGCAGGGTCGTACCCTTTGCCTCTAGGCATGACTTCCAAGTCATACTCTACTTCCATCACCTTCTTCTCCATGGTATCACCACTAGCTTCCACGTAGACAGCTGCTTGTCCACTCTTACTCTGGAAGCATCTGACGGTGTCGTGTCCGCCGCCATCTCCAGGGGTGTAGAGCGGCAACAGAGACCTGGGGCCCTCGAGGAACAGCCTGGGGGTTGGCGGGGGCCCTGCGTGTCTCACACGGACACATGCACGGAACTCCCGACCTGGGGATGGAAGCCGCAGAAGGATGCGTAGGGCCCCGCGGGGGTAGAGCCAGGTGATACGCCCTGCAGAGCACCGGAGGTAGATTGGGGTGACTGTATGGGGGATGCTGGATAAACCACTGCAAATAAAGAAAGAATAGATTAAAAATATTATAATAAAGATTACTTGTTCGTTTTGTTATACAGAAATATGGCTGCCACGAATGTACTAATTATGTTACAGAAAAATGTTTACAATAAAACTTATAGAACTTTTAATCCTCTATAATTTTCAATTAACAAATTTTTCCCTAAAATGTAACCCTATCAAATTAAACCCTATAAACTATGAAACAAGGGTAAAATTTCCAATAGGAGACCACTTAATTGACTACCACGCGTTTCTACATTGCTTTAGAGAAAAATGCTTCAAATAAGAGTTGTAGAGAAGTAAAAGTTCTATAAGACTGTTTATAAAATTTTTCAATAAAATGAATAGGAAATATACTACAGGATAAAAACTAAGTAAATGGACGTACAAAACTCCCCAGCAAAAGGAAATACAGTTAATGTGTCAGTATATTAAGTTCTGCAGCTCCAAAAATTATGAAAAAAATCACAGTTATAGAACATAACACGCTTTATCGATTGGTGAAGACCGCGTATCAATATATTATCTAGAAATCGATTTATTGGCAAGTGATTGATAAAACATTTTCTTTAATATTAGTTGTATCCAAAGCAATAGAACTTTGATTTTTCACTATATTATAAAGAAAATTTTGCTTAATTCAATAGGGGAAACCGCATTTTGATATCTTTTTTCATTTATGAGTTATTGAATTTCTAAATTAATTAATTTTAATTTAAAACACAAAAATTAAACATGTAGAATAGGTGAAAGTAGTGGGGGTGGTGGCTTGGCGAATCAGAGCGCGGAACTGGATTATTGATTTTTTGGCGTTCGCTAAGGGTATATAAAGCGGATCAGCATGCGGTCTCGTGTTAGTTTGTTGATTAGTGATGTGTGGTAAACTGGGGCGTAACAGACGACATTGTTTTGGCTTTTAAATGATTGTTGAACGTGTATGCATCTATTAATGTAACTTCATTTGCAAATGTCCGCATCAGCGCGGGCCGGCGATGGATCTCGGTACACAGGTTTTATTCCTCTGCTGGCACCCCCTCCCTAAACGACAGGGACAGACGGAACCAGTACGAATAAGGACGTCCTGTCGGGAACATACAGTTCGACCGGGGGATGAGGTCTTCAGTCGGTGGCAGGTGCATTTATGTACCTGGGTGCGGCAGGCTAGGCGCTCAGTCCTTCGGCTGTATTCGCGTAACTAGGCGTAACATAGCGGGCCCGCGGAAATGGCCACCGTTTTATCTTTGTTTTGCTATACATGCGACATCGGTTGCTTGTTAGGTGCATACATTTTCTAAATTCTGGAACTGGATGTGTACGCGTAGGTACACAGACGGAACCACGCGTAAAGTCGGGAATATGCAGTTTGACAGGGGGGAGGTGTCCAGTCGAGTCGCTGGTAGGTAGCATAGCACCTCGGTGTGACGAGATGGGCACTCAGCCCTGCGGCTGTGTTCGCGGAACTTAAGGGGAACACTTCGGGTCCGGGATGGCCACGATTTTTTAATTTTGCAAAACAAACAACGTCGGTTGTTTGTAGTAGAATCAAATAGGGAAAGTACCACATGTCACTAGTCACCATGAAACCCGGCTCTTTTCAGAGCCCCCACAGTATTTAGGAAAAAGAATTGTACCAATCCTGCTATACTCCACAAAATAATAGGTTCTTTTCAGAGCCACAATAAATTTTTAATAAAGAATTTATCATTCGAAATTATATAAAGTTTAAATATAAATCAAATGTAATATAAAATTAAGTAAATAAATTTAAAGGAATTGTTTCAATCACAGTATTCTATACATATGAATAAACTTTAATTAAAGTATTTGTTACAAATAAGCAAATACAAAAGCTCATTATATTTCAAATAGTTTCAATTCATAATTATACAAAATATTGTAATTATTCATCCAAATATATTTATTTGGCACATGTAATTAAGTACGAGAAGTTTCCGTTTGTGAATTGCGTTAAATAAATATAAGTAATACTATATGCCGTAAATAACCATTGTATAGTAGTTCCATGTGTTAGGAAATGCTGGAATTATTCTATTTACACCTGAAAGTCATAAAAACATCAAGTATTTACACCAGTAATTCGGTATTCGTTTGGAGAAAAAATCTGTGTTTTTCTATATATACCGCCTGGCGTAGTGTGTTAGCACTCCTGCACGTGAAATTTGGATAGTCTACGCAGAGATTTCCTGCGTGCTCATTGGCTGTTAGAGCTTCTGCTGATGCTACTCCAGCTTACGTAAATATGGGTCAAACTGAAAATGTACTCAGTGTCTATAGCATTTGTACATTGTAGTTTTTTAGTTTCTAATTAAACTATTGATAATATCGGTCCTTTTTAGGGCCAATAATACATTTCGAAAAGAATTGTATCATTTACGCTTCCTATATTATGTAAATACATAAATATGTTGTTGAAATATCGGCTCGTTTCAGGGCCACAAAATTTATTCAAGTTATGATTATTTCACTGTTTTGTTACTTTATTTTATTCCAGTTTATATCTCTTACAAGTCACGCCGCCATTAAAATAAAAAGTAGTGCACTAAAACCAATTGCAAAATTTCTCAAAGCGAACGTTAGCGTAGGCAGGTAATTACCCTAGCGTGCCAACAAAAACAAAATTAATTCCCTAGATTTTTCTCCTGGCCACGCCTGACTCAAGTCGAGCACTTTCACCTCACACTAATTGCAGATCCGTGACAAGTTACCAACACTCGTTGCATAGCAACAAGTAAACATTCCAAATTTATTTTGCATTGTTCCAAGGCAACGGCGGTCGTAAATCTTTTATTTCCTATTATATTTTCACTGCTGAACAACAATGTTTGATTTATTTTGTTATGAAGTTTTTCTAGGAACGTTAAACATAAAAGCTTGCATGGTAATTGAATGCTACCGACTTAGATGCACGCTAGATTATATGTTAGTGTTAGCTATTTGAGTTCAACTCAGTTCATTCCAAGGGATATGAATCTGCAGGTACCACCATTATGTCTTTGTAGGAAGAATTCACGCAAAATATTTGTCAGAAGAAAAGAAAGGATTCAGGAGATTACAACAATGAATATTTTAATCCGATTATACGCCCACAAAAAGGGTACAATACACTACTCAACTGTTTGGTATTATATGTCTAATCTTATACCTAACATATCGAATATCTATTTAAAGAATTTAAATTTAAATGAACCCAATTATATTTATAAATACCTCAGAAAACATATCTATAATAAACAGATCAATAAATCAATTGCTGCAAAAACTAAAAAATAATTAAACTACTGGTATATTTCAACAGCCGCAGAATTAAAAACTTCTAATTATATTCAGTCCCAACTATCGAATTTCTAGATCTGATATCTCTATCTGGCTAATTAAAAACTTATTAAGTGTTTTATGTTGCCAAGTGTAGAAGAAAAACGCTAATTACAGGTTGTTCTCAAAACGAAATCTACTTTCTATCAAAGCAAACTAGAGTGAATATAATGATAGGTTACAACAAATATTTCTTTTTAAGACAGCTATTATTCTATTATCGATGATACTCATTAATTTTTACGCATATTAATTAAATAAAATAGTGATTTTAATGCTAGTAATTTTCACCTTATTTCTTTAATTGTTTCCGATTGTAGTTAAACTTCAAATTAAAAATGAATAATTTATTTGCAATGATTGATTTGTGTTTGTAAATTAATATCTTGGATTGGCTAAGTGAAATTTCTGCCTGCATTAAAAATTTGCGACCACTACCGAGCTTTTTGTCTTGTAGTATGTTTCCTAATTGTTTTACAGAAAAATGTTTCAAGACAATCTTATAGAGAATTTACTTCTCTGCAAGTTTCATTTGAAGCATTTTTCTTTAAAATGAAGTATAAGCGCGTGGCAGTTGAAAATTTGTGTTTTCTAGCAGAAATTGTTGCCCTAGTTTCATGGGTTTTAAGCCATAATTTGATAGGGTGACATTTTAGAGAAAAATTCTTGAATTCAAAATTGTAAAGAAGTAAAAGTTCTATAATAATTATTATAAACATTTTTTATATCATTAATAGGAAACAAACGACAGAGCAATTTCTGCAAAAATGACGAAAAAATATTAGTAATAACTTTAGTGTCAAAATACATATGTTATCATATGAATTGCAAATATTTCAATGCTATAAATCGTTGCTGATCGAAATCTTTGCATTTGCTTCCTGTTTAATCTAAAAATAAATGATTTGAAAACAGTTCATACGGACATCCGAAATTTAATGTTACCTTTTGATTGACAGATTTAGGCGAATATATTATTATATAAATATATAATTGAGGTACACTTTCAACTAAAATTATGTACTTAATAACAATAAATCAGGAGAAATTTCATGGGCTCAATGCAAATGTTGTAAAAGTTAAAAAAAACGCTGAGTTTATTTTGCATTGTAAGTGGTGTTGACAGCCAAATTTGGTTAATTTGATTTAATATATTGGACAAAATACTTATCGAAAAAAATCAATGAATACATTAATATGTAATATGATATGTGACCATCGGCTTTCAAGCGAAAAATATTAGTCTATTTAGTAATTGGGGCAATTTAAGCGACAAAATCTACAAAAAGAACTAAACACCTCTTAATGTTATACAAAACGATTCATCATTAAAAAGTTTATGTAAATTCAGTTGCTATGGTAATCACCGCCGAAATTTCGCCAAGAGATTGCAGCTCAATCATTTATTAAACGGTTTTTAACATAATGCGGTCTTATCACAGGGTATAAAAATAAATTTGCATAAGTTATGACCAGGAATGAATTTTAATTTGTCGCTTAAAATGGGACGCTTCGGTTATTGAGCAGTGCGATGGATAATCGGTGAAAATATTGGGTTGTTTTGTTCTTGATTTTGGTGATTAAGAGTACATGATCGATAATTGCGGCTCGTATGCAGAGATCGAAGGTAGTTAGTGTGTTAAGTACTTAAAGATACTATAATATGCATATAATAATTGTAAATATTACAGTTTCAAATACTCGAGTTCTGCAGCTCCAAAAATTATGAAAAAAATCAAAGTTATAGAACAAAATATATTTTATCGATTGGTGAAGACCGCGTATCAATATTTTATCTAGAAATCGATTTATTGGTAAGTGATTGATAAAACATTTTCTTTAATATTAGTTGTATCATAAACAGTAGAACTTTGATTTTTCACTACGTTGTAAAGAAAATTTTGCTTAATTCAATAGTGGAAACCGCATTTTGATATCTTGTTTCATTTATGAGTTATTGAATTTCAAAATTAATTAATTTTAATCAAAAGAACGAAAATTACACCCGCAAAATAGGTGAAAGTAGTGGGGGCGACGGCTCGGCGAATCAGAGCGCGGAACTGGATTATTGATTTTTTTGGCGTTCGCTAAGGGTATATAAAGCGGATCAGGACGGGGTCTCGTGTTAGTTTGTTGATAAGTGATGTGTGGTAAACTGGGGCGTAATAGACGACATTGTTTTGGCTTTTAAATGATTGTTGTACGCGTATGCACCTATTAAAGTAACTTCATTTGCAAATGTCCGCATCAGCGCGGGCCGGCGATGGATCTCGGTACACAGGTTTTATTCCTCTGCTGGCACCCCCTCCCTAAACGACAGGGACAGACGGAACCAGTACGAATAAGGACGTCCTGTCGGGAACATACAGTTCGACCGGGGGATGAGGTCTTCAGTCGGTGGCAGGTGCATTTATGTACCTGGGTGCGGCAGGCTAGGCGCTCAGTCCTTCGGCTGTATTCGCGTAACTAGGCGTAACATAGCGGGCCCGCGGAAATGGCCACCGTTTTATCTTTGTTTTGCTGTACATGCGACATCGGTTGCTTGTTAGGTGCATACATTGTCTAAATTCTGGAACCGGATGTGTACGCGTAGGTACACAGACGGAACCACGCGTAAAGTCGGGATTATGCAGTTTGACAGGGGGGAGGTCTCCAGTCGAGTCGCTGGTAGGTAGCATAGCACCTCGGTGTGACGAGATGGGCACGCAGCCCTGCGGCTGTGTTCGCGGAACTTAAGGGGGACATTTCGGGTCCGGGATGGCCACGATTTTTTAACTTTGTAAAACAAACAACGTCGGTTGTTTGTAGTAGAATCAAATAGGGAAAGTACCACATGTCACTAGTCAGCATGGAACCCGGCTCTTTTCAGAGCCCCCAAAGTATTTAGGAAAAAGAATTGTATCAATCCTGCTATACTCTATAAATAATAGGTTCTTTTCAGAGCCACAATAAATTTTAAATAAAGAATTTGTTACAAATATACTTTAATTATTTTGAAATATAGAATCTCATTAAATTTCAATTCGAAATTATACAAAGTATAAATGTATATCAAATAGTCAAATGTAATGTAAAATTAAGTAAATTTATTTTGCTCATGAAAAATATTCGTTTTCAAATTATATAAGAATAAATATAAATTTGATAAATTATTTCCTCTAGCGTAGAAGCGAATTGACGGCAGATACAAGATAAATGTTTATAACATGTTTTATTTTAAATATTATTGCCAATATATTTCACTTAAAACATTTATTATAGCTGTTTCTATATTTCAAATAAATTGAATTATTGTTTCATGCTTCCTATAATATGCTACTTCCGGTTTAGCTATTACCACCAGAATCAACTCTGTTCTGTGTAACATATAAAAAGTTTAGCTATGAGCTGTAGAAAGTGGAAAATTCTGATATGTATATCGGCCCTTTTTTGGGCAACGCGATTTTATAAGTGATTGTTGTAATCAATGGTTTTCACAATGAAATAAGGATTTTAATAAATTTATGTCTGTTTATAAACTAAAATCGGTTACTATATTAAGTAAAGTAATAAACTTCGTACTAAATATGTATCCTATCATGGTATATACATTGAAAATACGTTTTTTACGAGAAAACCGTCCACCGTGACAGAATTTCAATCAGTACAAAAACATTCATTACCAGCATTCCTAATTCATCAGAAGCCGTAGCTGACACAACAAAATGCGAGCATGCAAAACACAGTGAAATGACTCTGGCGTAGCACAGGCCACACTCGTCCAGCGCAACCATCGTCGCCGGCCTCGCATTCCTCCGCCGCAGATCAGCTGGTCCACTGGATGCTGTATGATTGCTCGTGCTGGCATAAGAACTAAAGCAATAGCTGTCGGCGCCGCACACAACCACGCAGCAGAGAGAGACAGAGAGTGGTGGGTGTGTCGGTGATTGAGTGTATCTTGTAATAAGAAACGCCTGTGCCCAAGGCATCAGAATTCAAATAACGATGATCTTATTTTACTGAGGCGAAGTCTGGAAGGTCGCCGTATAATAATTGACAATGCACTGCCTGCAATTGCAGAGCATTCTAGGGTGAAATAATTTAATGACGTATACAACAGCAGCTGTTCTCATTAGTACAATTAGCAGTACTTGCGAAGGCTTCTGCCACTAATGACAGTAGGAGTTGACAATTGACAAGTGTGGGTGCCTTTCCACCATATCACGAGGACTGTACGTGTGGTACACTCAGTAAAAAAACCACAAGTTGTATAATTAATTCACTGATAAATGATACAAACCAGGAAACCTTTACAGTTTCCGGTTAAAACCACAAGTCAACTTCTACGAATTAATTGTTTTTATCTGGTGTTATCAAGGAAAACCACATGAAAATATTTTGGGTAAACAAATTATTATCGCTAAAATAAACAGTCAGTTAGGTAGAAAACGATAACTTTTCGATGAAAATCTAGCATTAAAAATAAATAACATAAATTGACATACAAATATCTATTAAATAGTTTTTAGTTCAGTTTAACAGAGAAAATCTAGTTTTAAATTTAAAAAATAGGACAGACAGCATGTATTAATATGTAAATATTTATTAAATAGCTGAAAAATAAACATAAAATCATCTATTAGTTCATTAGTTGTGAATTACAAATTTCAAATGCTCCTTGTTTCATTTAAAATGTCACACATTAAAAACTATTTTTTAACGCGTACGAATATTGTGAAACGACTAAAATTACCAAAGAAATGTGCAGCAACTTCTAGTTGTCAACGTTACAGAATTCAGACACTCCAGTTTTGTTTTGAACCCACAGCTTACGCTATCCACTTGTCCCTATGCTACAGCATAGGGAGAAATCGGTGGGCGGAGCCTAACATACTATAGGTATCAGATATATACAAATTTTCATTGTTGTGGAGTTTTTATTGTTGTAATCAAATTGACAATGATTTTATGTGTTTTAGGTTGAAATTAGGGTAGTAATCAATTAATATGACTGTATTAATTAGTTTACTATGAACATTTATAACATTTATTTATCTGTCACCCGTATTTTTCGTCATATAAACAGAAATAGGGCTGTAATATATTTCCTAATCATGATACAGAAAAATGTTTCAAATAAAATTTATAGAACTTTTATTCCTCTACAATTTTCATTTGAAGCATTTTTCTCTAAAATGTAACCCTATGAAATTAAACCTTAAAACCCGCGAAACTAGGACAACATTTCTGGTTGAAATCCTATTTAATCTACTGTCACGCCTTTATACATGGTTGTAGAAAAAAATGTTTCAAATAAAAATTGTAGAGAAGTAAAAGTTCTATAAGAATTGTTTATAATAATTTCTCTAAAATAATTAGGGAATGTACTACAGGGCAAAAACTAAGTTAGTGAACGCAAAAAATTCCCATACAATAGAAATTACAATTAATTTGTTAATAAATAAAGTTCTAATGCTCCAAAAATTATGAAAAAATTCACAATTGTAGAACAAAGCACGCTTAATCGACTGGAGAAAGATTGCTTTTTAAAATTTAATCTAGAAATTGATTTATACACAAGTAACTTTTGCAGTAAAATTGATTTTTCACTATGTTGTTTTTATGGCTTTAGATTGAAACCAAGTTCCTAATACATTAATATCGATTAATTAAACTGTGATAATTAATGTACTAATTATATTTTCAATAACATTTTGATGTACATTTCAAATTCAAATTAAAAATAAATGATTGGAAACCAATCTAAATTTTTTATGCAATATTTTGATTAATAGATTTAGAAGAAAATATATATAATTAAAACCAACTTTACGCTTAAAGTCGAGTGCTACAACTAAAACCAAAGTTAAACCAAAGATATAACATTATGCGCATTCGACCTGGATTCTTCGTCCTCTATACTTATCTTCCCTTTATTACCTGGTGCCTAAGGCTCCACATATTTTTGTAAATCGCGTTTAAGCCTCGACTACATAGCAATTACGAACCATTTTTATGGCGAGGACACTTCAAAGGATCGGATTTTATACTTGGACGAACATTCGAAATGAAACTAAATATTTTGGTTAGTTTTGAAATATTTATGATGTGTTGTCAAAATATAACAAACGCTAAGGGGTAAAAGAGTTATTGTAGGTGTTAGCAGGTAGATTTCTAGGGTTTGAATCCTCATATTTCGCATCTTCGCATTAAAAATTAATATTTTGTACTAATTACATTTTAACTGCCGTAAAAATTTGAATGGAAACGTTACGTCCCCCAGGCGATGCAATTTGCAATAATAATAACATCCGAGCATCGCAAGCTTGACAAATGCACCCATTTAAATAACTCGAGTCTTAATTAGTATACAGTTTTAATTTAAACAACTGTACTTGCCAATTATCTACAGGAATTTTGACAAAAAATATTCGACTATCTTCAATTAAAATGCCGTAAATATTTACTCAACGAAATAAAGAAAACATTTTAGAAACGATACAGGTGTGCAGAATAAAATACCAAATAAGGATCTGGTAAGTTCATGGGACATATACGGTCACAATAAATACTTCTAAGTACGTTTAAACACACCTGGTCGCACTGAAAAGCAAACGTAACCATAGAAAAGTCACTTTGATCTACTTCAATCTTGAGAAACTAAACGTGAGATATAAAGTTTACTTTTAATGATTCCTGGAGGTGAAATGTCGAAATTTCAAGCGAGTAAATATCAAAGTAATTTGTTGTTATAGTCGTGAATAAAAAACTAAATTGGTCAAGCATGAATTCATGTCGTAAAGTTGTAAATAAATCTAAAGTTTTTGAAAGTTTAACCTTTGTAATATTTACTGTTCTCCTAGCAACTATATAACATCTGCAAGTGTATTTACTTTGTTGTAATAATTGCCCTTTTTTGGGACACAAGGTTTTATAAAATCTAATAGATTTGTTTGTTGTGAGTTTTCAATTGCTAGGGTACGTGATGCTCAATATAAACAAAAAGATAGTAAGATCTAGAGTTGTTGACACTTGACAGATGCTGCCTGCAGCATTCAACTGTATATGTAGCTATGGCAACGTGTATAAGTTCCACAAAATGAATACAGTTTTCAACGAAATTTTATTTTTATTAGAACCAGTATTGGATTTGATAATGCGCAATATTCAGAACGTACACTTAACGGTAGTTTGACCAGTCAGCTATGCAACTGCAGCAAAATCTGGTTCTTTACCGCGAATTTTAATTAACTATTAATTAACGAAGAAGTGTAAGAACAGACTTCGATGTAGAGATTTGATATATGCTAATTATTTGTTGTTGAATTAAATACTTGCAGTTTTCAATTAGGCAATTTAAGAAGCGAAGTTTTTGTTAATCAGAGTTAATCAAAAATAATTAGTGTAGTTAACCCAAGACGCATTTAAACGACGACGTCATTAATATAAATATTACAGGAATTTTAAAGACAAAATATGTATTCATACTTTGTAACGCTGTAACTTAAAAATTAATAGAGATATTGAAGTGCGGTTTCCATTATTGGATTTAGTAGAGTTTTCTGTATAAATATGAATATTTTTATTGTTATACACAAATATACAATTTTTTTAGAGGATAAAGACTAAAATAGCGATTTTTAAAAATTTCCAACTTTCTGTCAATTTACAAATTGTACTATAATTAAATAATTCAACAACATAAATTAACAAAAATATTCACACTAATACTAAAATCTACGCTGATTCCAATAATTAAAACCGCACCTCAATATCTTTTCCAGTTTTTAAGTTATGGGTTCTCAAACTTTTTTTACAGCAACACGACAAAGACATTTTTGAACACTCCCTGTAATGTTAAAAAAAATACTGTTAAAAGTTCTTGAGCCTCCACATCATCACTGTAAGATCCTCCATCATCTGAAGAGGCACCAATCAAAATATTCATGACGCATTGTTTCATCTTCCATCCTTTTCCTCCACATCTCTTCGTTCAAAATCTCAACAATTCCAATCTTCAAATCCAGCTCTCATCGAGTGTCACAACAATGCAGAAGTCCTGCTGTGAACTTGATGGACTCTTTCATCGATGGACTTCGGTTTGCATCGTCTATCTTCGCCTCGGTGTTCGTCAATAAATGAAAGTTCGATTTAATGTTATTGGATTACATTTTTGTTACTTCCTAATAGTTCATTTGTTTTGGTTGCTATAGTAACGTTGTTTGTTGCTCTGCAAATTCAGATCTTGTAGGATCTTTCGTGCAGGTCATTGTGTTTGATTTAACAATTTTACTCAACAGTTGTGCTGTATCCATGGGCGTAGACGGGTTGCTGGCCCGGGGCACAAGGGGCAGAGCACGGCACGAAGTTCGTGGGGCCCCAGGGCGGCGCGCCCACATAACAGCACGTGCGGGGCCCACACAACTTTCAACGTTATTACAGATATACAAAGCGACGCAAATGGAAATTTTAAACTGTTGTGTTTCCTTGATTCTTTGCTGGGACTGTACGATGCTTCAGGACCGTAATACCATAAATTTATTTAGCCAATGGGCTGTGGTTAAGTGGAATATAATTATGGAGAGGTTTTACTTTGGAAAGAACCGCATTCTTACAGTTAGATATACGCGCAAAAATATATAAAAGTCTGTATGATTTGTTATTTCGTAAGAACAATAAACTTTTTACACTCCAATAAAACATTGATTAAGTTTATTATTTCTCTGAACTCGTGGCTAAAGTCTTTCTTATAATTGTTTATAATTACTTTGTAATCGTAAATTCCTGATAGAATCGTGACCAATTGCGCAGAAGTATAAGCACTAATAAAAGTCAATCAAAAACGCTATTAAACTAATACACAAACAACTAATTATTCAAAGTAATCAACGAATTGATTAAATATTTGTTTTATCACTGGCATATCTAGGAATTCATAACATTGTATTGAAAAAAATCACCAAAGAAATATGTTAATACAACACGTGTGAAAGAAGTATTTAATTACGGAATAACACAATAATTATATCGATAATCCATTTATCAAACAGCCTTATATTTTTTGTATAAATCAATTACAATATTTTTTGTTCCGTTCAAATTATTAATTATAATATATCGGCCCATTTTTGGGACACGAAGTTTTATAAAATCTAATATAAATATATCTTTGTACCGTCCAAAATAATACTGCGTCTCTCCAAAACATGAATTATGAAAAAATGGACCGTATATCGTGTATAAATGCAATTTCTTCGAGTGGTAAAAGAGCCTGCAGTGGTTGCAACGTTTCGCGGTTCAATTCCTTCCAGCGAACATCACCGTGTCATTTGTGACAAGTATGATTACATACATTGGCGCGCGTTTCGCTGGGGGCACAAGGAAAATCGCGGAGCCGAAGAACTTGGTTTGAAGAAATATGAAATGCTTTAAGCGATTTCTTTATCATTTTAATTTATTTACTTACGGTTTTCGAGAAACTTGAAACATAAACATACCAGGAAAGAAAAATAATGCTTATAAAATATTGTGGCCCAAAAAAGGGCACATATCAGTTTCCATAAAACTTTTAAATTTATTAGTGATTATTTCGCTCATTACAAATTTGACCAATGAAAATGTCTCATTTTCCATTGATGTGCATTTTAGATAAGTGATTAAACAGCACCATGCTGTTTATTCGCGATTAAATTGAAGCTAGCTTTTATATGCAAATTTTGAACATTTTGAAGGCATATTTAGCCGGATAATTAGTTGCAGAAGCAAGATACTTACATGTTTTTTACCTTTACTGGTATTCTATGTCTTTAAACATGCTGAATTATTCAATTCAAGCTATTTTTATTTACAAATTTTTGACATTTATTTGACAAATAAAAAGAAAAACAATCAATTTGCTATAGTTACACTATAACAACATAATATTATGGTGCTTTTTGTTTATCTTGACATATACCCCTCGTGCTAAAGAATTGAATCGATTAAATTTGATGTCTAGCTTATTTATAAAATTTAGCTTTTAAAAAAGTGTTATCGTACATAATAATTTAAGATAAAATTCCTCGACCTGCGGTCTCGGGATTTTTTCAAATTATTATGTACTCAAATACTTTTTAAGCAAAATATTTTGCATAAGCTAGACATGTCAAATTTAATCGATTAAATTCTTAGCACTCGTGATATAACTATTGAGTATTATCACGGTATAATTAAAATGTGCTGGCCACATCAGATTTTTAAAATCAATTATAGTTACGACACAGCGTCCAAGATCTCTAAGATCTCGTTGCTAGGTAACGGTTTCGGTCGTGCTGTGTTGCTATGGTAATGCGTTGTCGACTCGTGTTGTAGAACCGCGTGGGTCGTTCGACAAGTTCAAGGCACGAGTACAACGCCTTCCACGAGAATATGCTCAAAGAAAACTGTCCGATTTTCTTGAAATCCGCTCAGAGAAATCTGACATCGAATCATATGCGTCATACCATTCTTTATTGGCCAATAACTTGTCGTGACATTTGTAGCCAAGTTGTCAGAGATAAAATACGCTGTAGGAGAACAAGAGACAGTCGCGGTTCGTGGAATAGTAGGCGGAGTACTCGGACAGTTCAACTGTTTGTTACCTTCACCCGCCAAAGTCAACAGCAATTTAACATACCTCCTACAGATTTTCAGTGGGAGTGTACACTCCTAAATATTTTATATTTATATGATACATAGCTAATTTCATACTGAATACAGCAATGAAAACCGTATCTTTCTAGCATGTCCCAAAAAAATTTAACGTGCAAAAAACTAGGTGCAAATTATCCCTGCTACTTCTTTACCGTTCCTGCAGCATTTTAGTTTTTTGCACTTTTCTATTTTTTGGGAAAAGCTACTACAGTGCGGTTTTCACTGTTAGATTCAGCATGAAATTATCTATCTTCCAATATATAATTCGTCAATATATCTTTTGTAGTTAAATAGATATTGCAGGGTAAATAAAATAACTTAAGCTACTTTAATATTTTAAAAGTTACGGTCAGTATAAGATACTCCTGGCGTCTGCATAAATTTACATACAATTACAATCATTTCATAAATAACAATTGAAACTGGTTTCAAACAAACTCAACTCGAGAACAAATGCAAGGCCATCGAACAATACGGCCTTAAAATTTACATTTATTTAAAATTATTTAATTCTTTAGACCTAAACGTTGTTGTATACATGTTGCAGTATTTACATTAAATGCTAATTAGAAATAATAATAATTTTATGATCAACACAGCATATTTTATTTGACTAATTCTCGTAACAGTTGTACCAACCTACAGGCTTCATGCAAGCTCATTTATTTTACTAGAGCACAAAACATTAAATAAAAGATATAGTTCTGGAAAATGAAGTTTTCTTTTAGGGTGCAGTAATGATGACATTCCAATGCGTTCAAACAACTCATCGTTGTCATGACGACAAAAGACAATATTTAATGTAGATATGATACTCGTGCGCTGTGTCTACAAAACGGATATCCTCCTCATCTGTCCTTGTCTAACTCCAAGTAGTACATTTTCAGAAGTTGATGTCTTACATAATGAATGTTAATTTTTACCTCTTGTACTTGTATATCCAGACATTTTGATGGTAGTTTAGTAAATTTTGAATTCCAGTTTAACTTGATTTTGTAGCAAAGATCATATGGCACTCGTACGATTATAAGAAACCTGTTTATGTTTATAACAAATTTATTTTTTATTCGTTTACGCGTCTTTAACCAGTACCAGTAACCAGTGTCGAGTTACCAACCAATTACCGCGTTCAATACTAATTATACTTGAAAAAGAACTTGCAAATAAAATAAATATATCCTGGAGATAAAAAAATCTGATGTGGCCAGCACATAACCTCCTGCCCAATACTACTCTTAAACGGTACAAAATAGTATTTGATGATACAGAAACATACCTTCTTATTTGTTTATTTTCTATTTATATTTGAGAATTTTAATTTTCTTTCGTATATTTATTTAATTTTTTGACATATATTTCACTAAGAAAACAGCTTCACAATCACAATGACATGTGTCCCATTTGGTAAAAAAAAATTTAAATGTTTCCATGGTGTACTAGGAATACAAGATTTGTGAAATCTAATTCCTTTATATTTTATTATCTCTAAATCTGATTAAAATTAATAAAATTAGTGTAATCAAAAAACATGTAAAATTAAATATTCTTCAACTTTCAAAATAACATGAATTGTTGAAAAAGGAAATTTAACCGTGTTTTTCACGAAAAACTGTTAAAAATACAAGTAAACTGCTACTTCCGGTTGACCAATTTTATCCCAAATCTAATCAGCTCTTCATTTAAATATAAGAAGCAATAATTCACAAAATTGTATTTTTTGGTATTATAGTATTTGAGTTATGCGAGACGAAAAATTTGCCATTGACAACTCACTACCCAATTTTTTGACCAAAAACAATACCTCCCTTACCTAGAGGTAGGCGGAAGGTAAAAAAAAACACATGATCAGATAAGCCTTACACATGATGCGCACCACCCATCTAAAAGCATTTGCGCGTTTTAAGAGCCATACATCACAGAATCAATTATCCATTTAGCAAATTCTGATCAGTTCTGAACTGACTTGAAGGAACCAGAAATGCTTTTAGCTTTGACGGCCGGATCACTTAAGTGATCCGTATCACTCGAGAAATTACAGAGTGTCAGACAGGCCTATTGTGAACTCCATTAAGATCAGAGATTTATGATAACGGGTCACTCAGTTGGCTTTGAAAAGTTTATGATTTTAAGGGTTAATTAATTTTTGAATCATATTTTGTTTCCTGTAGGAGATGACGCGCAAGAATGTCTTTTGTTTAATAAATATTTCGATATATGTTTGTTATTTATAGTCGTTCTATTGTTTCATCGTCCTCCGGTGACGTGATCTGCAACGTTAAACAGTTGACAGTCGTTGCAGCTCGTGTCCATGGCCAGAGTGATTTAGGATGAACAGAAAAAACTGATTTATTTTTGTTTTACATACATAAAGTTGACCAATCAAATTGAAAATATTGAAAGTATAAAGCAAATTCGTCTATCTTGTCGAACAACTCAAAATCATTTTTCAATTGAAACAGAATCGATCGCGTGGGCCTAGTACAATACCACAAACAACAATAGACGATCTGTCATTATTCAGAGCTGTATTAAGGAGGAATGGTCATTGTCATAAATGGAATTCAATGGTCATCTGGTTCTTTATCACTTGAAGTACTTTTTACTCATCACATTTGTAGCCTTTTAAAAATACATTTTCGATTGATAAGACTGCTGACTTAAAAGCTCTTAGAGATATATTTTTTCTACCTCCAAATGACCACCAAGATGACCATAAAAACAGGTAACGTATGATTCATTTTGAAAAGGACAGGTACTAAAACTATAAAGATAACAATTTTAAGAAAAGTTTTCTTGGAAGAGTATCTTTTGCAAGTTTATTAATTTGAAAGATTTTTCTCGTGCGTTGTGACCAGGGGGTGTGTCGGACTTCGCGGGGTGAACAAAGGGTCCATTGGCGCACGGCGGGTTGGGCTATGGGGCACCATGACTCAACAAACCACTTAAATAATGTAAGATTGACTCAGCAGATTCAAAGACGAATGAATAGGTTTCTTGTTGAACGTTCAGGATATTTTTTAGGTGGTGCAAGTAAAAATAACCTGTATAAAGCATCAATTGATATTATTAATTACTTATTAAATACTTTTAAAGTATGAATAAACAATATATTATTTTTTAACGCGAAGCTAAATATGGTTAAACTTATAAAGCAGCCTACAATATTTTTTCTTGTGTGCAGTAGATTTATCTGTCTGGTAACCTACGTGTAGTTTAGTCTCGCCCTATTTATTACACCTACGTTTAAGCCTCGCCTTAAAGCTGAGCTTTGTCTGCGAGGCCAACGCCTTCTTTGTGCTCTAAGATTTTTATTTAGTATTGTAATATAAAACGATTCTAAATTGTACTATCATTTCTTTGGGTAGACTCGATGCTATATTGTTTTAAATGTAGGTATTGCAGAATGACTGTTTTAATTTTGGACCACCTGCACGAATCAGGACCACCACTACACCAAAAATAAAAAATTGATTGATTCATTTTTTTAATAATTGAGTTCTCAATTTAGGGTTATAATGAAAAATGCATCAGTATTAAAAAATATTTCTACTATACCAACAAAACATTTGAAGGTTCATGACGTCATGACCACCCCCTGTTAAGGGAAAAACCCCTAATGGTCATTTAATCCAAAATTCTTGGATGGGGCTAATCTGCACGTTCCAGGTACAATCAATCATAAGTTCTTAAGCTGTTGACCCCAGGAGACGTACGGCTATGGTCCCACCCTTGTGCCACCCCCTGCCTACTCTCTTTTGTTATGCTAAAGTGGCTGAAACAGGCAATATGAAAACATGCAAAGCAGATTTCTTAGAACGTGGACAGAATATTTTATATTTGAATTATAAACTGTATATTATTTTATTTTTATAGTAAGTGATATGTAGCTGGCTTTAGGAGGGTGGAGATCTGCAACTGCAGAGCCGCTAACTTCTGCTAATATACATGTATAATTGTAGCACACTTTTGAAGCAAATTGCGATGAAGAATTAAAGTTTCTTTTTAAAAATGTATAAATTGAAAACATGCTATCGGTGTTCGGAACAATACAAGCTGATCTATCAACAATCGATCCACTTTAATTCCTCTCTCAGCACGAGCCACTAGCAGCGCCGCATGTAGTGGGCGGTGGAACTACATGCTCTGAAAATAACAACATTCAAACTTGATACAGGAGATATGCGGTCATTGCAACAATGGACGTTCTGTTCAGTGTTGTGGCCGTTGCCAGGCGACGGGGGCGGTGTGGAGGCGGAGGAGACTTGGTCAACCTCAGGCGCGACAAGTATTGCTGGACCAACAGCGGTTCTCAAACTGTTGTTGAAACTATACTCCACATTCGTTAGCCTATTGTAATATTGACTTTGAGAGGCGATAACTCAAAAACTCGATGAGATATTGAGATGAAGTGTAGTGTATTGGATTCTGTATAGTTTTTTATACAAGCATGTATATTTTTATTAATTTTTATCAACCAATATATATTTTATGTGATACCAAATGGGACGAAACAAACCTCAAAATTTCTCTTTAACTCAAAAATAAAAATTAATAAAAATATACATACATACTCTCAAAACTCTACTGAATACAATAATGAAAACCGCGTTTAAATATCTCGAATAGTTTTTGAGTTACAGCGGCTGGAAATTTGTGAAACACTGGTTCTTTGTATCTAATATAATGTATAGCATGATTTCTGTAACATATTCAAGCCGCTATGCATCTATAGATGTGTGTGTGTATGTGTAGAGGTGGGTAGTCGCCCACGAGGGCCCCGGGCACGAGCCAACATCCAAGAAACCAAGACCGGTCAGTCCACGCCGAGAATCGCTTTATAATATGAAAATATTCTATCTTTTTGTTCCATCACATTTCTGTAATATTGTTTCAAATGAACTAATGTCCTAATGGCATGAAAGAGCCTAATGACATTTTCAAATGATCTAGTCTAATTCTGCGCTGCTTATACAGTTTTTGCCCGCGTTGTTTCAAAGATCACATTTTTGTATCACAATTTGTAGGTTTTAGCGACGAAGAATATTCTAAAAACAACAAATTGAGGCTTATTACTTCGGTCGCCAGACCGAAGAAACTTAATAAAAACAAAAGAAGCCTTAATCATCAGAGACCAGGTTGATATACACTAATTTGATCCGATAGTCAATTATTAATTACGCGATTACTCTGAGATTACTTAGAATTTTATCGAAGGACGCATTATAGCAATGAAATGTTCCTAATTATTTTATACCAAAAAAGTTGCATAGATTATTGTAGAGGAAGAATTTCTGCATTTTTTTATACTAATATTTATAATTTTACTCTACCTGAAACCGGAAAACGGAAATGTTTATTGGTAATTTTCTTAAAATCATCAGGAACATATAAATTATTTTGTACTTCTGGCATAGCAGCTCTGCAATTGCAGAATATTGTTAATAACACGTACAATACTTTAAATATTATGGATGAATATTTAATATTTTTTAAACTTGCTTTTGGGGATCGGCAATTGCAGATTTTGCTGGATGGTAATTGTCAATACTATTAAATGTATTTTCATATTATGGATGCAGTTGCAGATCAAATAAATATATACTACTATAGTTTATGATATAAGCTCTGAAAGTACACTTGATTTTGGAGTTCAGCAATTGCAGATCTTTCTGAGTGCCATTTTTTTTACAGTTGTACATTGAATAAATTATAGTTTGTTATAGATATTATATTTCTAAGTCATGGATTCAATTGCAGATCAAATATGAAAGTACTACCATAGTTAATAATACAAGCTTTGGAAGAACTAGAGATCTGCATTTGCAGATCTCCCTGGATGGCTTTTTTTACAATTGTACAATATACAATTTATAGTTTGTGATAGATATTGCATTTTTAAATTTTGGATGCAATTACAGCTCCAATAAATAAATACAACTAAAGTTTATGATAGGAGCTTTGCAAGTACACTTTCTCCTAGAGATCTGCAATCACAGATATTCCTGGATGACATATTTTTTTACAGTTGTAGAATATATAAACTAAAGTTTGCGACAGATATTGTATTTTTAAATTTTGGATGCAATTGCAGATCAAATATGTAAGTACAACTATAGTTTATAATACAAGCTTTGGAAGAACACTTCCTTCTAAAGATCGGCAATTGCAGATCATATTGGGTACCATTTTATTTATAGTTGTAAATCAAATAAATAAATAAATAAACTATAGTTTGTGAAATGTAATAGATATTTTGCAAATCACCAGAAGATCTGCAAGTACAGATCTTGCTAACTTTAAGATTACCCGCCTATAAACCTGCTACAGATTTAGTTACAAAAAAACGAGGAAAAATCTAAAAAAAAAAAAACGAACTAGTTCCGTAAAATCGCAGTGTGCGTGTCACGGGCAAAACAACTGACTGCGCTGCAATCCAACGCCTACTTGTTGCACTCACGTGCGATGCACTCATGTTTCATCTCCCCTTTCATCCCCCTTCGCGCCTGCATTTCAACGGTCTGTTATTGACGATAAAGAAGATATAATTTTGTATTTACGAGTTATTTGCGCACACGATACTTCCTCATAAAATCGAATAATTTATTTCTTACCAGCAATAAATTGCGAAACGCAGTGATTTTTTGCGATTTGATCCGCGACAAAGCTCGAGTAACAAATGTATCAACTTTCGAAACGATATCTTGACGTTATGGTGATCTGTAGGACACTTTCTCTCGCTGCTTGTGTCGATTAAAATAGATCTAGATCTAGACGGGGTGACTTGAGCACTTCGTAAGAGTCCGGTTGGACGTAGGCGGCAACTTTCAGATCAGAAGAATGATTTTGGGTGATTAGTAAATTCTTTGTGTGTTGAAGACTGAAGATTGTAGTCTTGTCATGTTCGGAAGAAGTTAAGTGAAAAATGACACTTGATATCGGCCCACGTTCCCTTCAAAATGTTCCATAATTACCAACAAAATCTCAAGTTACCTCATAAACGATGCACGTCACTCTTGAAGGACGGGAAATAAAAAATAATCTGATGTGGCCAGCACATAACGTCCCGCCCAATATTACTCTTAAACGGTACAAAATATTATTTGTTGATACAGAAACAAACCTTCTTATTTGTTTATTTTCTATTTATATTTAATATTGTTTCGTATATTTATTTAATTTTATGACATATATTTCACTAAAAAAACAGCTTCACAATCACAATGACATGTGTCACATTTCGTAAAAAATTTTTAAATGTTTCCATGGTGTACAAGGAATGCAAGATTTATGAAATCTAATTTCTTTATGTTTAATTATCTCTAAATCTAATGAAAATTAATAAAATTAGTGTAATCAAAAAAAATGTAAAATTAAATATTCTTCAACTTTCAAAATAACATAAATTTTTGAAATAGGAAATTTAACTGTGTTTTTCACGAAAAACTGTTAAAGGCTTCAAATAAACTGCTACTTCCGGTTGACCAATTTTATCCAAAATCTAATCAGCTCTTCATTTAAATATAAGAAGCAATAGTTCACAAAATTGTATTTTTTGGTATTATAGTATTTGAGTTATGTGAGACGAAAAAATTGCCACAGACTACACACACACACACACACACACACACACACACATACATACATACAGACATCATCGCGAAAATAGTAAAATCGTATTGTAGGGACCCTAAACGTGCTTATTCATTCAAAACTCACTACCCAATTTTTTGACCAAAAACAATACCTCCCTTACCTAGACAACTCAACATCCCCCAGTTTCTCTCTTGGTAATAATGAGTTAATTAGAAACATATTTGAAGTGCCTATAGTTAATTAATTCATCACAGTCCAGATCATAATCTAATTTATCTCAAGATCTACAACTCTCAAGATCTGAATAATTGGTTCAAACTGTTAAGAATTTTACGTCTGAGAAATTCAATCAGTCTGTGGGAACCAAAATCTAATTCGTCTCCACGAAAAAAACACTCGCGAAATTCATACAACACATGTGAGCATATGTTCTGAGTTACTCTGGAGTACACCGAGTGCTCTGAACTTTGTCCAGACATATGTGGCGATTTGGTTTATCTCGTCCTGAATATTTATTTTGTCATGAGTTTGACTGAGTATACAAAATAGATAAATCAGTTTGTCAAAGATATACCAATAATTGTATGCTCAAGAATAGTCCAATAGACTTAATTAGATAGAAATCTAGTATGTTCTCGAGGGATGGACGTATTGACCGGGAGATTGAATTGGGTGTATACAGGGTTCAAGGTAGCTCTGGGTACATTTGCTCGAAACGTGAATGTATCTAGAGTTTTCTAGAGATGCTCGATTGAGTGTTTATAATGGTGTGTTAGTGCATACATTGATGTATGGTTCTGAATGTTGGGTGTGGATGAAGAAGCATGAACGACGTATAACTGCTGTGGAAATGAGATATTTGAGAGGAGTATGTGGGTATACGAAACGTGAACGTATACGAAATACATTAGTGTATAGTGAGATTGAGAAGAATGTTATTAAGAAAGTGGAAGTGAGTCAGTTGAGGTTTGTCACTGACTGTCAACTCAATCGAAATGAATTAGTGTATGTTATGGTCCAAAATGATTTATCGGAACGTTCATAATGTTGAAGATTCTAGATATAAAACGAGCGAAATTCTATGATCATCCCAGTAAAATTATATTATATATTTCCAGTGGATTCTTTTGACACTGACAAAAATCCAATACTACTCTTGTAAATTTAGAATTATTGCTCTCATGTATCATCAAATGGAGTATCTATTTTAATTCAGACCCGCTATTATATTTCTGGAATTTTCAAATACAATACTTTAGCAGGTATCAGGAAATATACCCTTAGTTTATACTTTACAAGTGTGCAAAGTAAGGAATTACCCACGAGAGAAATTTTAGCACACGAAGCCGAAGTCTGTGATAATTTTATCGAGTGGATAATTCCACTTTGTCCACGTGTGAAGTATAACATTTTATCCAACACCTCTTAATAAATACAAAATTTATTAAAGAAATATTATTTAACAGTGACATATGCTTTAAATTTTCTAAATTAAAATGTCAATCGAAGTAGTTACCAAGGTGTTGTGTGTCATTATTATTGTTATAAATATAGTGACTTTTCTCAAAATTATACCTACTAGTGGGTAATCTGTTACTTTCCTTGTTTAAAATCACAATAGTTATAGAGCATTGATTGAGAGGTGTTGGATAAAATAATTGAAATGTCAACTTTCATACGATTGTCAACTGTTCTAGGAAGCCATGGAAATTATCGTGTCTTTCGGCGCCGTGGTCACGGCACTCTAGATTGGAAATGATAGCGAGTCAGCGAAATACTTAACACTAGGAAATTACGCAGCGAAATAAACGCGCGCGACTTTCATTTGTTTTCATTTACTACTAAATAATACGAGTACTTAGTACATTATTATAATAAAGCTTGACGAGTAATTAAGAATAAATAGATCTGCAATTTCAGAAATGCAAAACGATTGGAAAGATCTTAACAGTCGAGAAAATATTTTCGAAATTATTTTTAGCGGTTCTGCAATTGCAGATCCCTACAAGGTAGGACTAAGATGTGTGATATGTAAGAAGTATGATGACTTTTGATTAAGAATAAAAGATCTGCATTTGCAGATTTTGTCTGGTGATAAGCAAACGGGAACAGAACGGTAAGATATTAGCAATTTAGAAGCTCCGCAGTTGCAGATCCCCCAAGCGAAGACCAAGCGTTGCTCTGTAGTTGCAGATTTGTAGAATGTATTTCCATCGATTATTGGGTGATAAAAATGTACCTAATTATTATATAGCTTGATGGATTTTGATTAAGATTGAAAATATATTAACAATCTAGAAGCGCTGTAGTTGCAGATCCCTGCAGGCAACGATCAAGCTGTTAAATGTGCAAGAAACAATATCTACAGCTCTGCAGTTGCTGATGGATTGCTAGAATTAGAAGCGCGCTTTTCCGAAACAAGCAAAACAAAAAAAAAATTCAATCTACCTTCCTGTCCAATCGCATTCATCCCCTAGAATGCTGGCGCCACCAACCGTGACACAAACTCCAAAACAAATGAACACCGCAGGAAAATAATCCATGACCAGTCTTCTAGGAATCATTTTGCCACAATTAAGTCACAACACAAAATAAACCCACAAAACACGAGTCATTTCCTCCGGACAACCCTTAAACTCTTCACGTCAACTCAAAACAACGACGAATCATCATTCAGACACCACACTATCCCTTCAATCACCAGAAAAATCAGTTCGATCGCAGTAGTCGTCGACGACAAACGACGAGCGCTCAAAACTTTCCAAGGCAACCACTGACAAACAACTGTTTGGCGCGCAACAGACAAGTGGTTGAGTTCAAAAGCACGACCGACATCGAGAGCAACCGAGGAAACACGATCTCCCCACTCCCACCGAACATTATGACGTCGTATATGGGGACAGAATAGCTTGGGGTGGTTTTTTATGGGGTTGAAGTTCGTGCAGACGACATGGAACACATGTGCGACAAAATGGAATTTTAACGGGGACAGACATTATGGAACGAAAATTGCTTCAAGATTATTTGATTTAAAGGAACATTGTTAAATTCACCCTATTTATATCTTAAATTCTATTATTTTTTCTCCCGTACATACATATATTGTATGTAAATGTTGGCATAGGCAGTTAACAAGTAAAATCAGTTTTTTGTAAATAAAAAGTGTCCGCAAAAAATTATGCATCCAAATTTTATATCACAATACTGCCAATATCCCTACATCTTATTTAATACAGATTACACTGAGAAAAATGACATAGTACAATCAACAAACTTTGTAATGTTAACATTTATTGTTTCATCCAAACAGTATATTGCTTTATCCAGCATGACCATTTTTCATGTGAACAATATGCTTTATTTGATGTAAATACTAATATCATGTTGATAGATATTGTTTGTATCAAATACTTATTTTTGTTTAAAATAAATTAAAAATAACAATACTATTGCGCTAATAGTATATTCATTCAAATCAACCTAGATTACTTTGTTGAAAGAAACAATTAGTATATATTTATTTCAATTAATAAATAATTATGTAACATTAATTTGCTTATTTCAATCAACACTATATAGTTTTAATTGAAACATTGGCTACTTTGATGAAACTCAGTTAGTTTGTTGAATGAAATATTTACATATTGTTATACCAATTAGATCACATAATTCGTACAAAAAATTGTTTGCTTCAACCAACACTTTATCGTTTTGAATTGAAACTTCCCTGTTTTGACCGTTCTAGGACGCGTTACAACGTGTTTAGGTTTTGCGTTGAATACATCTGTCATATTTCGTTCTCAGTTGTTAGTGAACTACCGAAGAAATAAGAGTCTCGTATATTAATGTAAGTAATAAATAATTATTTAGTTGTAAATAACACATCATGGGTGACGAAATTACCAAAAAACTACTAACTGATTGGGGGTTTGAAGAATTTATTTCTTCATTTCAAGGTAAGAACTAAAAATTTCTAAAAATACCTTAAAATATAACTATTCATTTTCTTATTCATGTAAATAATGTAACTATAACATGTTTCATTCACTTATTAACTAAGAAAAGTTAAAAATAACTCATCTGGCAGAGGAAATATTTATCTGGATTATGTTATAAAGCTCATCCGCCTGTTCAATGCATACATTTGATCGTAGACATAAATAAAAACAAAATAGCTATTGCATCTTGTTGACATTATTATTAATTTATCATTGCCATATACATTCCAATATTTTATAATAGATACTGTGGATTCATATGCCTCATTTAATCATATTATTTACCAATTTCATGTGCAAAACAAGAAATAACATCAGATCTTCTTGAAAATCTAACGGATGATTTTTTAAAAGAAATTTTACCGTCTATTGAGCGGACTTTTTTTATTACTAATCGAAATAAAATATTTAAAAAGGGAGAGTATCTTCGTTAGCTGACTGTTATGTAAATTTTGGGGGAAATATCAGCTTGTTCTTGTTTTCTTAAAAATTCTCTATATATGTCACTAGAATTTTTTTAATATTCATCAAGATTGTTTATGCCGATTCTAGAATTAAAATTATATTAGAATACATTATTTCCTATAAATTTATACATGGCTTTCTTCTTTCAGATTTTCGTTGAAAATAATACTAACGACATGTATTTAACAACTACTAATTCAGTAACCGATATAGATGAAATTATTAACCTGTCCCCATCTATAACTTATTCAGATATTCCATCCACATCAACATCATCTGCAGAAATAAACATAGAGTCTGCTGAGACATCTGAAAATTCAAAAACTCTACGGCGTAATTACTTGTTGGCATCTACTCCACTGAAAAGTTTTTACGGAGAAAAAGTATTTCAATTGTCCACCAGAAGAGCGTACCATTTCAATTTCAACAGGTTTTTAGAAAAAAGTAGCAAGGGTCGTAATATAGCATACACTTTAGCTTTAAAAAATCAAATTACTCTCTGTGAAAGACATTTATCGGCGCAAGATTTAAGAAATATGTTTGCATTTGGTACTCCACTCTTCTATGTTGATTTAAAAAATATTTTAGGTATCAATTTTGAAACTTTAATTCCATCAACACATATAAGTGATTATTTTATTGTTCCGTGGGTGGAAAGTTTGGGGGTAAAATATAAAAAAAATTCTGTACTTAGATTATTTAGATTTTACTCCAGAATTTGGAAAAATTATTTATATTGTGTTAAATTCGAAGAATCATGTTTTGTTTATTTATCAAAGATACAATACCATTACATTTTCAGAACATTACCGCGCATATGAGGTGTTATTAACTAAAGTTTATGGTAGTATATTCATAAATAACCTTTTTGATACAACACCTTATATGTGTAATTTGAGAAGTAATGGTATTTATTATATTAATATATAATACTACCACGTAAGTCATTACCTTTATAACATACTCGTATATAGAAAGTTATTACAATAATTTGTATTTTTTATAAATATATATATTTTTTTTCAATAAATATGAACTCTTTATAAAACAGAACTTATTTTGAATTAATTCACAAACCTATTTAAACTAACCGAATATATGGGTTAGAATAAAAAGAAAGTTTATTTAAATGAAACAATTATTATTTTGGTTTAAAACTATACTTTTTTTGAAAGAAATGAGTTATTTATTTCATGTAAGAAAAATCAAAATTTATGTTGAGAAAGTAAACATATTAATATAAAATATACTATATTTCGACTGATTATATTTATTATTTAACCTAATGTATTATAATAATTGTTACAAAAGTCGTTAGTTGTTGATTCAAAACTATTTCTAGTACAAAAGAAATGTCAATATTGTTTGAAAGGAAAAATTCTTCTGTGTTGAAATAACAAATTTAAATAGTTGAAACAAACAAACAAACAAGGTTGTACTGAGCAAAATTCTCAACAAAAATGTAGTGTTTCATTCAACAGGACTACCTGTTTGATTCTATAGAAACAAAAAAACATGTTAAATCAAACGTATTTTGGTTGTAACAACAAATTTTTTTTCTGAGTGTACTTTATTTTGATACCGCAATTTAATGAAATTAATAATAATAATTCCTAATTTTCCGCCTACTCTTTTTATTGCTACTAACGTATAGTGCTTGCAATTTGTTTTAAATATTTTAATCTGTCACTGTCATCAAGAATACATTAAATGTCGAGAACCGTGTAAATATTATTAGAATGTATTATGGGGGCAGATATCTGAATACTTCACAGGAATGAACGCCGAATGGTTTCCATCGCCAGAAATTGACAGTGACAGATTAAAATATTTAAAACAAATTGCAGGTACTATACGTCAGTAGCAATGAAAAGAGTAGGCGGAAAATTAGGAATTATTATTATTAATTTCATTAAATTGCGGTATCAAAACAAAGTAATCTGTATTAAATAAGATGTAGGGATATTGGCAGTATTGTGATATAAAATTTGGATGCATAATTTTTTGCCGGACTCTTTTTATTTACAAAAAACTGATTTTACATGTTAACTGCCTATGCCAACATTTACGTGGGACACACGGTTTGTAAGGAAGGTAATGTTTATGTTACGAATTGATTAGATTTTGAGAACAATTCATCAACAGTAAATGGTAGATTATTTAAAAACCTATCAGGTTATGGGCTTTCGTGGCTATTGCCAAATGGAGACAAGTTTGAAAAAGATACTGGAGAATTATTTTCTAATTTATCGAACTCTCGAGTTATATTTAATTAGATTATTTTTTTATTTCATCATCAGGCACAGCACAAAATCTATCTTTTTTGCTCATTTTTACTTGTGTTGATGATACCTATCTGACATTTGACATCTGTCAACAAAAACAAAAAAGCTACAGATAATATTGCCGAGAATAATCACAAGAGCATTATTCTCAGTATAATAATGACAGGATTGGTTAAAACGCAGACACGTGACATACAATAAAGTACATATTTCATTGGTTTAAAGAAACGTCAAAAAATAATCAGTTCAGTAGCATTTACGAAAATGCGAACGCACACACACATACACAGACATCCTCATGAAACTAGTAAAAATGATTTCCAAAGGTCCCCAATTTTATGAATTAGCATGATGGCTGATGAGCCATCATTAAAACAGTAAAAACAAAATCCGCGAATTCGGCATCGCCTGCTGAATTCCAATGAGCGGTAAACAACTTGCAGCCTTATTTAGCAAGCGCAGTGGACTTCTTTACCGGCAGCAGAATCCGAAGACACGTGCATGCAAAATTGCTTCTAATATCACATAGAGAAGACATAGTTTAGAAAGATGTTGTCTAGGTAATGCACAACAAGAAAACAAAACGAGAGGTGTAAGTTGTTGCCGTGGTTACGGCGAGTATGTTTGTTTATCGCCTAGTTGATAACGCTTTGATAACAATGTTGATAATTTGATAACATTCATAGAAATTTTGACTGGAATTGCAAACAAAATTTACTAAACAATAATTCTCTAATTATTTTACAACAACAAAGTTTAATAATTTATTTTAGAAGAGTTTTTCTGCATATTTTGACATTAATATTTATAATTTTATTCCAAATGGAACCGGAAAACGGAAATGTGTATTGGTTCTTAAAATCATCAAAATAAATGTGATATTATTTAACAATTTCTCAATAAATTCTCTATAATTATGGGGATTTTAAACAAAGAAAGTAACAGATTACCCACTAGTGGGTATAATTTTGAGAAAAGTCACTAGTGAGTAATTTTCTATTTATAACAATAATAACAACACATAACACCTAGATTGACATTTTAATTTAGAAAATTTAAAGCATATGTCACTGTCAAATAATATTTCTTTAATAAATTTTGTATTTATGAAGAGATGTTGGATAAAACGTTATACTTCACACGTGGGCAAAGTGGAATTACCCACTCGATAAAATTATCACACTCAGCCTTCTGTTACGTGAGTTAAAATATCTCTCGTGGGTAATTCCTTACTTTACGCACTTGTAAAGTTAATAACTATTATTTAATACATTTTTATCGGGCATTACTACCATTTCACTATAGCTGCTAAATTAGATATATATATATATATATATATATATATATATATATATATATATATATATATTTTTAATCAAAACACTTGAAATGACAGAAGTTGACAGATAAAACCAATAACTTTCAATTAGTATATTTGTTTTGTTATTTTCGTTTCCAAGTAGAGGAAAATTCAAAATGTTATTGTCTAAAAATGAAGAAATTTCTCTTGTACAATAAACTACCTATTTAACTAGTTTGATGTATTAGGAAAACCAATACAATGCATCTTTCGATTCACCACTCTGTAAACTACCATGGATAATAATTTAGAGTTAACAAATTGAAAGTATTTCTTTGCGAAATAATTCAAGAGCTTTTGCCATCATCACCTTCGTAATTCCTCCAACAATTCCAAAAATAATCCCCTTTTAAAACCAGTTGCAATTCCTCGCACGTTCCACTATCTCCTTTCTGAGGCGACCGGCTACTCGTCCTTATAAGGTCCTGGCTTCATCGTAAATTATCCCCTAGAATTATATTCGCAAAGCTGACCGTCGGCTCGCGGCAGAATCGCTGTGATTGGCCCGTGCCAACTCGATCTATTGTCACTGGACTTTGTAGCCTTTTCGATGCTGCTTTGTTTCCAAAGAATACCTGATTGACTAGATAGTATCAACGAGATGATATCTTACACGAAATTTGTTGAATTTTGTACAACAAATTTTTAGGACTGTAAGAATCGTGCTGTAAAATCGGTGGTGAGTTTTCAGTGGATGAGCACGTTTTAGGGTCCCTAGGAAATGATTTATAGCTTGATTAGAAGTGCTGTGGTGTCCATTTCATGTATGAGATCACTGTAAACAAATGACTGGCGCCGCAGCTAATTGCTTGCAAAAACAGTGCCCCCTCCGCTTCCCCACTGTCGCCTACACTGCTGTGTTAATGGCACATGCCTACATTACCGTTTTTTACACAGTTCCGTTTCCTTTTTAGCGAGTTAAATAATATTCGTCATGGGTGACTAACAGAGATCTGCAATTTCAGAAATGACTGTCCCGTTAAAATTACTTATTGCGTGTAAAATATAAGAGAAATAATTTCAACCCCTTAGGCCTGAACTGGCCATAACAAAACACGCCCGCTATCATCAACATACATATATACCCACATAATTCATATGCGGTGTTCATTTTGCCTCATCGCCCTCAGGGCCCAGGTTCTGGACCGATTATAAACTATTTAACAACGTATAACGTATGATAATGATTGGAAACAACCCTTAGGTATTGTAAACGTTTAGGGTTCGATTTCAAAAAAGAAATATGTTAATGAGAAGATAATTAAAAAGATGAAAGTTAATGATAGTTAAGAGATGAAATACTGTTAAAAACAGCCCAACAAGTATGAGGGATCTGCAATTTCATAGCTTCCCAATTCGGATCTTTTAATTAAGATTACAAACCATTACAAATTCTCAACATTTCTTAGTACCCGGAGTCTACAATACCCGGAAGACACTAACAATACCTTCCTTATGTTGGCTACACTGACAACATAGCACGTCCATTGCCATTAATGGCAGCTCGTAAAATTCTCTACACTCGGTAGTCATAGAAACATAGTCAACAACAAAAGAAACAATATTGTTGCTTTTGCAGACTTCAAACTCCATTTTGAGGACCACTGGTGTAATAGTAAGTCATACAAACAAAACTATATACCAACACTTCCCCAGTCGCCCACGTTGCGCGTGGGTGTCGAACCCAGGACCGTTGTGCTGTCCAGTATATTTTAACCATATATATTCAGAGTGTTGGAGACACGTGTGAGATAAACAAGGATAAACTCATGGCCACCATGTATTGTTGTCTTTGTTTGTGATATCTTGCAGAGCACTTTGAAGAACATATGTTGAGAAAACTTGAAGATGAAGAAGATTTGAACAGGGAAGAAATTGTAGATGATATTAGAAAGTATTAATACAGGGAAAATTACCATTTTGTATTATTTTGAAGAATAGTTTTTCAAATAAAATTAACTTTTATTTCAAGTACTTTTCTATAAAATATCCTTGACACATCCTTGTACAGTCCTTCTAAAAGCCAAGTTCAAGTTTCAAAAAATTATTAGCATATAATAAACCAGCAGTAATCAAACAGTGCGCCAATACAACTAACAACAGTGTTGTGACATAGCGGTCAACTTCTCATGACCCCAGTGGCGTGCGTGGCCTTCATGCCCCCCTTACCCCGCCACTGAGTCGATGTGAGGTACCGCATGGCGCCCACTACTCAAATCCGGAAATAAAGTTCCGGAATTATACAGAAATTTCCGTTTAAATAATTTTTAATATGTACAAAATAAAAAAAAAATTCTGATTATAATTTTAGTAAAACGTATTCTAAATCTGTTTGAATATAATAACATTTATTTTAATTCAATTATTTACTGAAATATGCTCAAATTAAATACGACTTCCGGTTGATGAATTGATACCAAAATCTAATCAGCGTACAACATAAACATGTAAAATCTGAATTTGTATTATGGTATTAATAACTTTATTAGATTTTGAGATACGGTGGACGAAAAAATTGTCACACACTCAGACACACACACAGATACACTCACAGATATCATCATAAAAATAGTGCAGTCGTATTCTATGGATCCAATAACGTGCTTATTAAAACTCAATTACATAATACCGGATGTAGAATTGAAATTTTTTGATATTGCTATAAATTTCTCATTATTCACTTTACAGCAAAAATGTAAATACAAAAGTTTATCAAAATTTAAAGATACATGCAATAAGGCCCATTTGGTTACCTAAATATTAGTATTTTATACTATACCAATCAAATAATAATCAATATTTATTTGAAAAATTGTATCACAGCCCTGACATTTCATAAAACAGTTTAAGGGTTATTTATTTATTTATCTATGCCCGTGAGTTAAATGTCACTTATCACACTCATTTTTGCGTGAGTTAAAAGCTTCATTACTGCACTCGTTTTTATTAACTATACTATTTATTATAAATGTTGACAATACAATCTTTATAATTCTTCCAATTAATTAATAATTATTGAAGCTTGTTCTTCTATATCCGACAAAATACTTTCTAAATCAAACATTTGCACGAAATGCTAAAAAAATTATAAAAAACAACTACATAAGTGTTTAATGACAAATTGTGGTCGTCATGGAATAAAAAACATTTTTACAGCAACTACTTGGATTAATTTTTTATTTATAAAAAAATAAAGTAAAATTATTTTAATTATTTAACTAGAAGCGGGCGTATATTAAATATTGTACAGTATTATTCAGAAGTTATGCCTCGTAACCCCTCCATAGGTACAAGAACCGAATGAAAAACCGACATACGTTCTCGCTGGACGATTGAGAAAGATAAACGATACGAAATGAAGGACAGGTATATTATCCATTGTTTACTGGAAACAGGTAAAATAAAATTTCCTCACTTCTTATATTACAATATTTTGCAAAAAGCAAATACAATACTCGTGTGATAATGCATGCGTAACGTAATAATGCTCTTATCCCACTTTTATAAATATATATTAACACAAATAAATGAATAGTAAAATTTGCCAATATATCCATACAATTTTTCATAAATTTTTATAGAAAATAATATAACACTGTCATAAATAAATCGTTTTTCTGAAATGTTAAATTTTTTTTTGTTTTTGATTAATTTTTCAGGACAATATTACAATTTTCCTAAAAAATATTGAAATTTGATTGATACATCGTGAAATATTCATATTTAGGTAACCAAATGGGCCTTATTGCATGCATTTTAAAATTATTAACAACTTTATATTTATACTTTTGCTGTAAAGTGAATAGGTAAAAATTTATTAATGTAACTAATAAATTTCTGTTTTTTCCCGTTACTGGTAACAAACCACATGCGTCGTGCGTCTTAGTGCGAAGGCGTATGCACGCACCGTGAGACAACAGAGCATCGCTAGTGAAGTACACTCAATAAAACAATCTTTCATCCAAACACAGCGTTCTCACAGTGTGTACAATCAAAGCAAAGGGTATATAAAGAAAGTTATGTTTATTTTGAGGAAGATTTTTATGAGAATACGTAGAAAAATGTTCTTGTTTTTATTCCATGGAGTATATTAAGCGTGTGACTTTATGAAATAAAATAATAAACAGATTATAAACTTGGTTTTTGAAAAACGAAACGTTAACAAAATAAATACAACATTTAAAATAACAATTGATACGTTTTTCTCAGCACTGAGCGCTTGTTAATGAACAGCTCTGCAACCGCAGATCTCTATCCGACCAATTACCAACCTGTAAACTAGATCTTCTTTTGTTTATTTCTAGGAAAACCCCTCTATCGTGTTCGCTGCACGCACAATGTCTGTTCGGCGTGATTTATTGAACAGCGTTAAGTTCCGGACTCATGGGAACTACGCGGGGTCACGCGCTCACGCGCACGCATCACGTTTTACGCACGGTCGTACAGTCGTCGTGATCACAACAAAAGTGAAGACAAACTCGATACAACAAAATATACAGGAAGAAAATTGATAATTGCAGAAAAAATGTTAAATATATTTTGATGACACTTTAGTGGGATTGCCATTTGACGGATGGTAGCTGCATATACCGTGGAATGCTATTTCTTTATATTATTTTAAATTTTTGCTTAGTTAATTTTGTTATATTAAAAAATATGTATAAATAATACAGTCTACAAATTTTATAGGAATTTTTCTTCTATATTGCAACGCTTAGAAATTGTTTAAATGGGAAGTTATGTGCTGGACACATAAAATTATTTAAGTATATATTCGTGACTCAAGACACGAAAGAAAAATTCCCAGCAGATTTTCAACTGTTTCGATGAACTTTAGCCTGAGGAATTGCGCAAAAAAAATCTGCAAAAAATATATAATTTCTACTAAAACATCTAAATTATTATATTACATCTGATAAGAATAGTCCGTCATTTGTTTGTACGAAAACCGTTAAGATAACAAATGAATAAACAACTAAACAAACATATGAATAAATTTCCCAACGATCGAAGACCCATTAGCAATAATGCCAACATAAAAATCTAATACCAAACTCTAAAATTCCATTACTTTAATGACATCTGACCATCAGACTGGTAAGCGATTGTTTTTTTTTTTGTCGAGAGATTCATCAAGGCTAGCGCTGGAAATAAAACACCGTCGGGTCCGGAGAACTCCGGGAAGAGAGAGAGAAGATGTAGAAAGTTGGGTAACAGAGAGGAATAGAGGTAGGTTGATGTGATTGTTTCACTGTGAGTGGTCCATTAGTGGTGCTATTAGCGTTCTATTAAGCCTGAGCTGATTAGGGAGGTTTAATCGATGGATCAGGAAGTGTTCAACTTTGAACTGTATTAGAACCGCCATTTTGCTTGCCGAAAATGTCAAGGCATGAAATTATAATAATAAATATGTTTTTCCATTCTCATATTGTTTAGACATAAATTTGAATATTTATTTAGCATAACAAAGATTTTTTTGGCCGTGGGTGGCATCTCGAATTATTATTATTTAAATGTATTTACATATTTGGTTCGTTAGTCCGCCATTTTATTTACTTTACAGCAAAAGTATTAACACAAAAGTTGTTTAGAATATAAAAATGAATTCGGTAAGGTCTATTTGGTTACCTAAATATTAGTATTTCACGATATATCAATCAAATTAAAATTAATATTGTAAAAACGAAAAACATTTAACATTTCAGAAAACAGATTTAGATATTTTAGAGTAATAGCATAGCCCGAGGGAACGGGCGCCCATGTATACAGCAATGTGATCTAAAACACTCATATGTTTTTGTTCATAGCATGCTTGACGTACTTAAAATTATAGTCACATCATAAAGACACCAAGGCGGATATCTCAACAGTTGACTGTCTGTACCCGGACCCTAGTGACTGTCATTTGTTTAGCGTTGATAAAAAAAAATATTAAGTTAGGGGACAGTAGTTCCCACGGGGCACCCCCCTAACTACGCACCTGACACGTGGCGCCACGTGTGCCTCTACCCCTCTTCTATAGTTCTGTAGATAATGTATGTTTGTCACAAAAGGGAAATTGCAATAAAACTTAGGGGAAACAACTCTAATAATTGAGGTCATAGTTGGCTGGTGATTGGGTGTTTACCTGCCCCTATATTTGGGGTGCGCACCCTTGGGTGTTCCCACGCTTTGACCTTGACACATATGACTAGGAAAGTCAATAAAATTCATACATTGAACGATTACAATAACAATTACAAAACACAAACGGGTCAATTGTTTTAACAAATCAGAGAAATTTTCTGGGGCTAGTCATGCCACTGAAATAAATTTTGAAATAAAAAAATACGAGCCCAGAATCATATCATTTGTTCCAGTTAAAATCATACAAAAGAAAATTGTGTAATTCACTATATTTATATTTTTATTTCCCGCACATACATATATGTAAGGGAGGTATTATATTTATGTTATGAATTGATTAGATTTTGGGAACAATTCATCAACAGTAAGTGGTAGATTATTTGAAGACCTATCAGGGTTTTTGGACATATCTTAGTAAATAAATGAGATAAAGTAAATTTCACTGGAATCAAAAAGATGTACAATATTTATTTGAAACATTCTTCAATATTTTGTTGTCATTCAAAAACAGTGTTCGTGGTTAGCAGCCAATACCTTTGGGCCAAATTATATCTTTATGTTAGTGATTATTGTTAATTTGTTATTATTATACCTTATTCTTAAAAAAAACAGAATTTAAGATACAAATAAATTTAATACAACAATGTTCCATTTGCAAGATCAGAACAATTTTTTAAGTTATTCTAAAAGTCTTAATTGAGTTTTATTAGTACTTAGTTACTGTTTTCATTTATTTGTTTCTTTTTGTCAACAATGTATTTTATAATGTACAGAAGTTAAACCAAAATTGTTTCATTTATTTACTAAGTTCTGAAAGTTATCGTCAAGGCATAATTAAGTAATTAACGCGGTTAGTAATTATTCTAATACAAAGAAAATGCATTACCAGGTACACTAAAACTGTAATAATTAATTACTATAGGGTAATTATGTTAAATTGTTAGCGTTGTTAGTCATAATATAAAGAGAGATATTTATATTTATTCAAAATAGTTGATTATGTACAATAATTTGACTTACTATTTTCAAGTGGTAGCAATGGTTGAAAAGGGTAATACTAGGTCGTATAGCTTACCTGAAACAAACAACAAAAAATTAGTATATCATGTACAAATAAATATTTCGTATTGTATCGTCAAAAATTATTTTGCAATTCAAATATCAGCAGCTGTACATTCCCCATTTTTTATTTTCACCCTCCGGCTCTTGGCGAATCAAGCGGGCTACGGTCCAATTTTCTTCTTGTTGCAAATGAAGAATTAGGGAGTGATTTGGTAGTTTGATTACCGCGAGTTTTTATTTACTAAGCCCGGCTTAATGACAGCGGAACGATGAAAGAGAGTGCAAAAAATTGGCGAAGAGGACGACTTTTTTGTTGGCTACATCGTTGCGGTTCGACCAATCAGTATAGGGAAGTATTAAAGTAGGTAATTAATTTTTTAAGGGTTATTTTTTCGCGGAATACGCTGCTTATATGACGCTAGCCTTGTGACTAATTTCACATTATTATTATTATTAGCATGAGCTCAAATCTATACATTTATTGCAGATATGGATTTTAACTTTCATATAGAAATAAATAAATTTTTGATTATATTAAAAATAGGGCAGCTCTGCAATTGCAGAAAAATTAATATATATACATTAGACGTTTTGTTTGCTACTTTTGACATAACTGAATTATATGTTCAATAAATTAATTTTAGTTGCTATGGGAACAAACAAATAACAGAAACAGTAATTATTAATCATTCAATACAGATTCACATACCGATAGAAAAATTTGAAACTTACGGAATATCCTCACTTAAAATTGTAATATTTTTTTATTACATTTCTTTATAATATAAGCGCTAAGAAACCCATTGCAGCAGAGCGCATCGTCAGATCTCTAATATTTTTCGAGATACGTAGATTTTTGATATTTCTCGAAGTGCAACTTTAAGGGCCTTTAATTCAAAAACTACACGAGTTATATAAAAATTCTCTTCAGTTTAGCGTTTCTGGTGCCTTATATAACAAATTAGCAAATTTTTAAAATTTTGAATTTTTTTTGTATTTTTGTTCAAAATTTCGATCGGCGATAACTCGACAAATATTAAAGATACAGATTTGCAGTGTTCATCAATCGATTCAGCTCGTCGAAATACATAAGTATGCAAAGTTTCATAAAAATCGCTTTACGGGATGGAAAGTTAGAGCAAAAAGCCTGAAAATGGCCTTTTTAGCCCAAAAGGTCAATAGGTACCCCTTGACGTTTGGCCTGAATTTAGCCATTTTCAGACTTTTTGCTCTAACATTTCAACCGGTAGCCCGAATTTTCTGAAATTTTCAAGGTTTATCTATTTTGTTGAGCTGAATCGATTGGTGAACACTGCAATTCTGTATCTTTCATATTTGTCGAGATATCTCCAATCGAAATTTTGAAAAAAAATTCAAAAAATTTCAAAATTTTCAAAATTTAGTAATTTATTATAAATGGCACGAAAAACACAAAACTGGAGATATTTTTCGATATCTTGTATAGTTTTAGAGTTACAGCCCCTCAAAGTTGCTCTTCGGAAAATATAAAAAATCGTCATATCTCGAAAAATATTAGAGATATGACGATGCGCTCTGCTGCAATGAGTTTCCTGGCGCGAATATTATAAAGAAATGTAATAAAAAAAATTTACAATTTTAAGTCATTATTGACGTAATTTCCGTATTTTGAAAAATATTACAAATAGCCATATTTCGATAAATATAAGACATATTACGATGCGTACTACAGCAATGAGTTTATGTGTCGTTTTAAATATTATAAAAGCAATATTTGTATTATTAGTTAGAAAGTTTTAAAGACTAGATATTAATTAATATTTTAAAATAACATCATAGCTGAGAACACAAATTTATACAGGTATAATATCCATATGTCAAATAAATGTCACAATAGTTATACGTAAGGAATAAGTCATACATATTCAGTTGGTTTTATTTGTATAAGAAAGTAGTGTGGTGCTCACACCAGATTTTTTCTTGAGATATAGGCGCTAAAACATTTTTTGACCTACTTCAAATTTTGCAGTTACCAGTACAGATTTCGAAACCTCTCAGATATTGATAGAAAAATAGGGGCAGTTTTCACCCTCACTTATAAATAAGACTTCGATGAATGTGTGCGATAAAACCCTGATATAGCGGTACCACCACACATAATAAAATCCCTATGAAAAGAACTAGCATCAATGAGAATCTTTCAGTTATTGAATTCTCTTTGATTCATTGGATTTTTTGTCTTTTGTTAGTTGGTACTTCAGTTTTGCACTAGTTTCACAATAATACTCAACTTTTTTTTTAGTACAAAGAAGAACAGAACACTTCAATATTGCATCTGCAAAACTTTGAAAAATATATACAATACAAAATATGCTTGTTAAAAGTATAAAATTTGTTACAGAAACTTTTCCTGCCTCTTGGAATTTAGACCTCAGTGGTTAGTATAGCGTGTTCTGTCTTACCGGCCTTGTAATTTTAGACACGTGCTACGAGTCCACAGCATTAAAACCCGGGTCTGAATCATTTTAAGAGTTTCGCGCTTGACCGAACGTTGAAATCTCCAGGTAAATTGGTCAGAGCACGAAATTAAATAGGTACAAAAATACCTTTGAAACAAAGGTATCAAAATGATACTAATTATTTAGCTATAACATTGAAACTATGCTTATTTGTTAATTAATGTATGAGGAATCCAAATTTTAGCTCGGATTTAAAAAATCTTGATTGGTTGAAAAGATACAGCCCTTTAAAGTTAAACAATTTTTGAAATTTACCTTGAAAATTTGACTAAATGTAAAATTTGTAATAATAAAGTTATTGTAACCAAAATATAGATTTAGGATAAATAAAGTGTGTAGAATACGCTCGATAACTCAGATTTCCAATATCTCATTTCAATTTTGAGTTATTATGATAGTACCGAAAACAAACATTTTTGCCCTGTATTTCTGCTACATATAATCGCCCAGATCTCAAAAAATATGGCTCAAATCCAGCCAAAAACAAATTTTTCGTAAGTTTCAGGTCGAAATTAGGGGCGTAGGGCATATAAATAAAAATTCTGAGAGATGAAAATTTTTGGAAAAAATTCAATACTAACCCCTTGGCTTTTTTCGCATTTTAGGCCATTTTCAGTTTTTTTGCTGTAAATTTCCAACCCGATGAAAAAATATTCTGAAAATTTGTATACTTATGTAACTTTTTCTGCTGAATCGAATGGTGTGGTTCGCAGTTGCGTATCTTTACTCATTTTTTATTTATGGGACAAAATAAGTCAATTTTTGACCTATATTCAAAACGTTGTATCTCGAGAACGAAAAGAGATACGAAGATGCGGTTTGAAGTTTTGGAGGTTTCACAAGAAGGAGCTGTTATGGTAATATTTTCAGAAATTTTTGGGGAAAAAATTTTTTTTGGCTCAAAAAATATTTTTTATTTTTAGATAAATGGTTTTAAAATAAAAATTTTTGGTTTAATGTGTCTTCAATCCATGAGTTTATATTAAAAAGGCTTTGGGGAATCCAAATTTTCATTCAGATTGTAAATATCTTTTGTTGTTTAAGAGATATGCTCATTTGAATCTGAGCATATTTGCAAAATAACAAATTTTAAACCATTTTTTAGTTTTGTCTTAATAGAATTATTACTGTTCTACTAATTGCCCTCAACTCAACTGTATATTTATAAGAAAACTCAAAGGAATCCAATTTTGAAAACAGAATTAAAATATCTCAATTACTTTTCGAGTTATGGTGCTTTAAAGTTGACCAAAAAAATTATGCTTCCATTAAAGCATATTCAATGCTATTAAACTATAAAATACAAGTATGATTGGTCCCTGTCTGGTTTTTTCCTCCAATAATGATACCAGGGGTACCAACTACCAGCATCAACATTCCCAAACTCACAATCATGTATCGATATAGGCAGTTGGAAGTTATTCGATTCCAATTGCCAGCAATCACAATTACTATTAACAGTTTTTGTTTCCTCCTTGTTAGTTTACCGACATCAAGGAGGCCAGGGTTTGGTGTATAGATAAATGAACATCGCATTCTTGGAGTAATTGATCTTTGAGGTAGGTAGCTTTAGATGCTGAGAATTATTGCAAAGAAAATATATCTTAATTTAAAAAGAAAACTGATATTGTCCAAAGGTAATTACCAGCCAAAATATAATTAAAGTACTGTTGTTAGCCCAAATAAGATTCGTTCATTCAATAAGAACCCTGTATATCTTCTTTACTTTCTTTTGGTTTTGTACAATTTATTATAATCGCACTGCAACAAGTCCAACAAAAAATATGTTTTTTAAAGTGAAGATTCTTCGTCTCACACTTTGTTGATTGTCTGCGCAGATGTCGATGGAATGGCAATTAAAATGAAGGCACTGGAGAAGATAGTACAGAGGAGGATTCACCAGAATGGACGATGGTTTGAATAGAAATAACATACGAATCAAAAAGAATTGTCAGAATCGAAATGATTATTTGTCAAACTAGAGAGGAAAGCGCTTCTTTTTTTTCTCTCGAGTTCGAAGTTTGCCTCATGAGCGCAGCGAGTGAGGCATTTCGAACGAGAGTGGAAGAAGAGCTTTCCTCTCGTGTTAGACACAATATTTTTTCACGACATGTTTCTAAAAACGATTTGCTCGGACCTAAAATACACTTTGAGAACACAACTGACAGATTGGCACGTTAAAAGTTAGGTTATCAGACACAAGACGGTGTAGCAATGTTGCCAATGAACTAATCTTAAATATATTTAATAAGTTGTCAAATTGTGATTTAATAAGGAAAAGAAAAATATAATACATAATTGTAAGATAATTTAAAGTATGTATATCACTAAAATAAGGATTTTCAATCAAATTAGGAATTTATTTATGATTTATATAATATATTTTTTGTAAATAACATTTATATTGGTAACACTTCTATATTTTCCTCTCTAGAGAGGAACAACACATTTTCCTCCCTATTTCAGGAGATGAACTGTGGGGTTTCCTACCATCTCGTAAAAAAAAAGATTTTTGTTTATGTATAAATTGTTTTGGAATCACTGAGTTTAATCGTAAAGTCACCAATTAATTAATAATGAAACCACCAAATTCATACCTTTTTCTTATAGTTCCAAGACCTAGTGCCCCTAGATTATCTTCAAAAACAGCTACGCAACGTTAGTAAAGCCCTTATGTATATATAATTCACTATGTACCAGAAAATATGTAAATTTTACTGTCCATCCACTATAAATACATTTGCACTGCACCATTTTATATCAAATACTGACACTGAGACAACACTATTCTTTGGTAATTGGTTTAGACTGGCTCAGTATGTTCTGATTCGACAGATTTTTATTTATTTTTAGCATTAATAACGCGGTAAATTCAAAATGCATTGTTTGGTATCACGAGCTCTGTTTTTGAAAGTATTTTAGCGCTGTACTATATTCAATAGTTATATCACGAGTGCTAAGAATTTAATCGATTAAATTTGGCATGTCCAGCTTATGCATAAAACTTTGCTTAAAAAGTGTTTGAGTACATAATAATTTGAAAAAATTCCGAGACCGCAGGTCGAGGGATTTTATCTTAAATTATTATGTACGATAACATTTTTTTAAAAGCAAAATTTTATAAATAAGCTAGACATCAAATTTAATCGATTCAATTCTTTAGCACGAGGGGTATATGTCAAGATTATTTCATGAATTCATAGCATATACTTTAATATTTGCAGAAGAAATTGTACTAAACGTTGATTTTGACACATTTTCATAATAAATAAATCGGTACACACATAAACAAAAAGTACCATAAAATTATGTTGCTACATTGTAACTATAGCAAATTGATTGTTTTTCTTTTTATTTGTCAAATAAATGTCAAAAATTTGTAAATAAAAATAGCTTGAAATGAATAATTCAGCATGTTTAAAGATATAAAATACCAGTAAAGGTAAAAAACATGTAAGTATCTTGCTTCTGCAACTAATTATCCGGCTAAATATGCCTTCAAAATGTTCAAAATTTGTATATAAAAGCTAGCTTCAATTTAATCGCGAATAAACAGCATGGTGGTGTTTAATCACTTATCTAAAATGCACAACAATGGAAAATGAGACATTCTGATTGGTCAAATTTGTAATAAATGAAATAATCATAAATATTTTATAAATAAATGCTTCAAATAAAAGTTAGAGAAAAATATATATTTTCTATCAATTATTTTTTTAAAAATTTCTAACACTAACATAAAAACTTCAACACCCCTAATACTTTTAAATCCCCAAAATTTAAATGTAATATTTCCAATACGGCCCTGCCCCTATCATCCACATGTGATTAACAACTCGAATACGTGTTGCACTCCATTCATTCCGACACTGAATTGTATGTGAAATTAAAGTTTTCAATTCCTCCCTGCCCCTCTTTATTCCTCACAACTTCTTCACGGCTACAGATGGCGAATAAAACAATTCATACACGTGTTTGTGTTGCTATAGCAACGAACGAGATGTGTTATTACTGTCATTAGTTCGAGACGTTCATGAGGTACAGTTTTTGTCAAGAAAAAAATTTTTGTTGATTAAAATTAATGAGGATGTAAGATTATTGTTTGTGGGGTTATTGCGCGAGTTTGACGGCTCGTATCTTGCAAACCAGCAGAGATATTTTAATTTGGGTTATCGATATATATTCTTCGTACCTTTTATTAGTAATTTAGGTATCCAAATGGGCCTTATTACATGTATTTTTAAATTCTTTTAACAACTTTTGTATTCACACTTTTGCTGGAAAGTGAATAGAAAAAATGATACAGCAATATTAAAAAAAAACTTGTATTATGTATATTATACAGGGTGATATGACGAAGCAAAATATAAAATCAAAACAGTATATCCACTAGTATATCAATATTGATACACGATTAAAGTATAGAAAAGTCAAGAAAAAATACGACCCTCTTCAAGTTTGATAGCCGAAGTAATTACACGGTGGATTTGAACCCAGGATCACTATTAAAATGCACCCTGGCCCGGCTGCGTTCAACTAAAACATCCCTAATTAGAACTCCAATTTATTTCTGATAAAAATAAATTAATTAAATAAAAATTTTCCCAACAAAAAAGTTAGTTTAAATTTTACAATTTTTCGAAAATTTCCCTCGACATGTATGAGTTGTTTAGGCGCATCCCGGAGCTACCTATTGATGTATCGAACTATCGCCTACCCACCGATAGTGTTTTATTTTCCATTGTTCGGAAACAAAAGAAATTGGAAGACATATTTTATAAATAAACCAAGACAGGTGATCTGCAATGAATGAGACTCGCTTTTAAAATCTTGTTTAAAAAATAACATTTTAATGATTTTAATACGAGGGTTGGGGGACTATTGTTACGTCAGAATGATTGAAGATTTATTTGGAGAAGAATTATTATGTTTTTAGGCAGATATTTTGTCTTGCAAGCTAGTATAGTTCTAGAAAAAGATACTCATAATTTTTTAACGGGTCTGTCGCTAGTCTGTCGTCACCCAGGGCTTAAGCCAGGCCCAAACACATTTAGAACTGAGACTAGGCTACGTCTGCGACTAATAGACGCCCCTGTATTAGGGCAAGGCGTCGAAATGGCGGCTAGACCCAGTAAATCACTAAAATTTGACAGAGAAATTTTAACTTTAAATGGAACACAAAATAAACAATTTTAACGAGATAATTTTACTACATACATTTTGGTAGTATTTTGTATGAAAACAATAAAGTTTAATCTTTAATCTAACTCATTTATTAATAAGGTCAAACATACGCGTTAAAGAACGAATCCTTTATTTAAAAAAAAACAGCAATTTCTGTATTCCCCATTTATTTTCATGTTCTTTATGGTCCAACACCCTCCATCCGTCAAAATTTCATGGATTTTTTACAGTGACTTGTACATTGCAATGTCAGATTGTCATTGGATTCGTTCACTCCCATGAATTTTGTTTTGCAAAATTCAAATTTGAATAAATTATTTCTCACAATTATTCTTATGGAAAAGCAAAACAATTACTACAGTAAGGTCTTTGAACATTCTAGTATTTATATATGTGGATGAAAAGGATAACAGAAACATTAAACTATAAAAAAATATACCTTGAAGTCTAGAATTTTGATACTGTGTCTTTCATTCCCTTGAACGACTACAGTAATGAAAATAATTTGTATAATTGTAAATATGATCCTCTATAACATACTAAGTTTATTTTCAATTTGAATTAACAGTTTTGAGAAACAAATAAAAATATACCAAAAACCACACACTTTTTGGTATATTTTTATTTGTTTCTCAAAAACTGTAAATTCAAATGAAAAATAATTTTAGTATGTTATAGACGATCATATTTATAAATACACAAATTATTTGCATTACTGTAGTCGTTCATGGGAATGTGTGGCGTATATTTTACTACTTTGAAAATTATGTTCATGTATAATTTGTAAGCAAAATTAGCTTTTTAAAATTTATTACAAAACTTTGGACTTTTATCTACAAACGTAGGTATAAAACATTATATGTTTCATTTATTATAATAATGATATATTGTTTTAAAAAAGTCATGTTCATGTTGCGCTATCTTCAGCCCGTATGGTTGACCTTAACCTATTATTTAGGTGCCACAGTTTCATTGAAATATATCAAAAATAGTCTACATCTTTTTGATTACAACAAAATATATTTAGTTGGTAACAAGAACATCTAAATTTGAACTAATAATGGTAGCTCCATTATTTTTATAAAAAATGAAGCCCTATACCACGTGTGCACATCATGGCCCGAGCAGGGTACGGCGCATCATTCATAATGACACCCACCGTTCTTTAAACAAATAAATGGTACGTGATTCCTGGTACACGTAGCCGAAAAAAACAACAACCACTTACTACCAACTTAAATATAGAAAAAGTTCCTGAAATACTTGACACAAATCATAGAAGACTTTTTGATAAAACTGTAATAAATTATAATTATTTTTCGCAATAAATATCGCCCAATCTGCAGACATATAATTTGCGGGCATCATCTTCAAAGCTGAATTAAATCTGCTGGTTCCCATACACCGCTGACCTTGATATTTCACGAATTTTTAGGTATTCGTGTGAAGATCTGGGTCATTCATTGTTGGGTTAAATTATATCTTGCTTAAATATTAAAGTAGGCCATGACATCTGACGATAATTTTGTTTTAAATTAATAAGGGCCTGACTTGATATCTTACACAAAAATTATATTGTTAACTTATAAACAGATGACTGTCTTAATCTTAAAGACAAACGAAGTATAACTTATTTATTTCTAAAATACGAGTCGTTTAGTAGGTTGTTGTCAAGATAACGAGCTATTATATGCATATAAGTTAGTGGATCGTTAGTTGAACTCTGTCCAACAATGAGTATTGCAGTTGTGCTGCCACAAACGCAGTAATCTGCAATTGCAGAGCTTGAATTATGCAGAAATGAATCGAAAAACGCGCCATAGTGTTTTCAATGTTATTTTTGAAATGTTCAATTGTTTTCTTCCGTATTTATTTCACAGAAAAAATTTAAATAGTTTATAGTATTTTTTACACAAATCTGCCACAAACGCAGGGATCTGCAATTGCAGAGCATGAATTATACAGAAGTGAATCGAAAGACGCTCCATAGCGTTTTCAATGTGATTTTTGAAATTTTCAATTGTTCTATAATTATTTTTAAGAAAAAAGTTAAATAGTTTATTGCAAAGAAAGAATTTCTGCATTTGTTGCCACTAATATTTATAATTGTACTTTATCTGGATCCGGAAGACGGAAATGTTTATTGGTAATTTGTTTCAAATCGTCAACGCCAATAACAAAATGAATTCTCTAACGAAGTTGTTACCTAGCAACTTGCTAATGGTGACAAAATCGCATCAAAACTTAATGTTTGATGGAGAATATTTCATTAGCTATCAAAAAAACGATTCATTTAAGTCACAATTAGCAAGTTGTTACGGTAGAAACTTTTTAGAGAATACGGGCAATTAATTAAGAATTTATTATATTTAATACATTTTTGTTGGGTAGTATTTTAACCATATAACTATTTCACTATCTTCCAAATTATACATATTTAATCAAGACACTTGAAATCAAACACTGATGACAGTAAATGACAGATAAAACCAATAACTTTCAATAATTGGTACATTTGATGATTTGAAGAACCAATAAACATTTCGCGAGATCCTCAGTTCGAATCCCACTAGCGACAGTCAATTTAAATTTACCCCTGTGGTTTCCCCTCCACTAACAACTTTGGGGGCTATAACTTGACGGCTGGTAACCGCATTTCATACGCCAAAATATATCACTTGCCGAGATCTGCGTAAGCATAGTGCCACACCCGTAATGGGTAAAAGGCGTGATGATATATTTATTTATATTTATATAAAAATTTACGTTTTCCGGTTCCAGGTAGAGTAAAATTATAAATATTAGTATCAAAACATGCAGAAATTCTTCCTCTACAATAAACTATTTAACTTTTTTCATGTAAAATAATTGTGGAAGCCAATAATTGAACATTTCTATAATTCTTATTGTTGTCCTTTTCGCTTCCTTATAAAATTGCATCTACTCATTTATATGTAATTTAAATGTGTCACAGTACAAGTATCTCAGTGTTAATTACTCACAAGAGTACAGTCATGCAAGCAATTCTATCTTGATCGAACTGCAGTCTTTACTTCATGCCCATATACACATCGCCACAGCTGTAGCCTCGCTTTTATCGCTTTAATCGAACACGTAACCTTATAGATAGTGGCAGGTTTTTATCCTTCGACGTAGTATTATGTTGAGAATGCTACTTAGGGGAATTCAATTCTATAGGTTCCTAGTATTGGACGGCGAAGTCATAGACTTACTGGGGACAATAGAAAACTAAAATAAAATACAAGGCAACTGTTTTTGTAAATTATATTGTTACTTATACCATAAATATATTTGATTATTTCACTCATTACAAATTTGACCAATCTAAATGCCTCATTTTCCATTGTTGTGCATTTTAGGTAAATGATTAAACAGCAGCATGCTGTTTAATCGCGATTAAATTGAAGCTAGCTTTTATATGCAAATTTAGAATCGATTAAATTTGATGTCTAGCTTATTTACAAAATTTTGCTTTTAAAAAAGTGTTATCGTACATAATAATTTAAGATAAAGTCCCTCGACTTGCGCTCTCGGGATTTTTTCAAATTATCATGTACTCAAATACTTGTTAAGCAAAATTTTTTACATAAGCTAGACATGTCAAATTTAATCGATTAAATTCTTCGCACTCGTGATATAACTATTGAGTATGAAGAAAGTAATAAGACAGTCACTACTACGAAGTTAGGTACAGAAGGGTTTAAGGCACAGAAAACTTCATTTGTTTTTTATAGGACCTTTCGTTTCGCTTCGTTTTTAGCTTCAGGCAAGGCGGCAGTTTCTTTCAGATACCAAAGATAATTTATGCTCTGATTATTACCCGAATTTAAATACAAATTCATCATCACTCAATTGTTATTTACAGGAAGAATTAATGATCAGGTTCAGCTGAAAATATACACCTTTTCCTTGTAAGTCCATGGCTACTGCGATTTTAAATTTGACTCACTGAAATATAAATATATTGGAACGCTTACAAACGTTGAAAATGCGAGCTGAGCTCTCTGCCTTTGTTGTATATTTTTACATAGCAACCGCTTAACAAACAAGTGTTAAACAAAGAAACTAACATATCTTAATTATTTAAAAATATTCTTTACTATATATTTTTTCGAGCGAACAGTTAATGCATTTGTTCTTGACTGTAGATATCTCAATCTGAAAGCACTCCAGGGCCGACAACCTTTAATAAATAACACCAAATGTGTCCCAAGTGTAATAATCATCCATGCAGCTCTTAATGTTAAACCCATTAACCACTTTGGTTTTTATATGAGTTCTGGTGTTTCTTTTAGTCGGAAAGTGTTGAGGGAGATAGGGTTGAGTTGAATCTTTGTCACATGTGCTGGGTTTGAATCCTACTTAAGCCAGCGATGCTTCTATTGGTATCTGAGATTATTCTTTATTTAGATTTATATAAAAAAATTTTGATGTAATACAAAATAGAAAAATCTGGTGTGGGCACCACACTACTTTGTTATACAAATAATGAATAAACTCATTGCTGTTTTACGCATCGTAATATGTCTTATATTTATCGAAATATGGCGATTTGTAATATTTTTCAAAATACGGAAATTTCCCCAAATATGACTTAAAATTGTAAATTTTTTTTATTACATTTCTTTATAATATTCGCGCCAGGAAACCCATTGCAGCAGAGCGCATCGTCATATCTCTAATATTATTCGAGATATGACGATTTTTTTATATTTTCCGAAGAGCAACTTTGAGGGGCTGTAACTCGAAAACTATACAAGATATCGAAAAATATCTCCAGTTTTGTGTTTTTCGTGCCATTTATAATAAATTAGTAAATTTTGAAAATTTTGAAATTTTTTTGAATTTTTTTCAAAATTTCGATTGGAGATATCTCGACAAATATGAAAGATACAGACTTGCAGTGTTCACCAATCGATTCAGCTCAACGAAATATATAAACCCTGAAAATTTCAGAAAATTCGGACAACCAGTTGAAATGTTAGAGCAAAAAGTCTGAAAATGGCCAAATTCATGCCAAACGTCAAGGGGTACCTATTGACTTTTTGGACAAAAAACATCATTTTTAGGCTTTTTGCTCTAACTTTCCATCCCGTAAAGCGATTTTTATGAAACTTTGCATATTTATGTATTTCGACGAGCTGAATCGATTGGTGAACACTGCAAATCTATATCTTTAATATTTGTCGAGTTATCGCCGATCGAAATTTTGAACAAAAATACAAAAAAATTTCAAAATTTTAAAAATTTGCTTATTTGTTATATAAGGCACCAGAAACGCTAAACTGAAGAGAATTTTTAGATATCTCGTGTAGTTTTTGAATTACAGGCCCTTAAAGTTGCACTTCGAAAAATACCAAAAATCGACGTATCTCGAACAATATTAGAGATCTGACGAAGCGCTCTGCTGCAATGGGTTTCTTAGCGCTTATATTATAAAGAAATGTAATAAAAAAATATTACAATTTTAAGTGAGGATATTTTGAACAGCTGACGATAACCTGAAATTGTAGATCACAGCTCACTAATATTTATTTATTTACTTCCAACAATATTATTCTAGCTGCCCTTCTCAACGAACGCCACTGACACCAACGACCATCTATGCATCTCTTCATAGCGTCCACCGTCCAGACTTCGAAGGACATGTCGAAGTGTCCGCCCATCATTCCATCGTGTGTGTCAATATTGAATTTCGCCCGAAAGCAGAAGAAAGAGCATCCATTTCCGAAACCGCCCACTTCGATCCGACAACATACTACACACACACAGTCTAGAAATCGTTCAGAGAGGTTTAGTCCATTTGTTACGAGTATTTATAACGACTGGTAAAAGATCTTCCAGAAAAAAACAATTGACAATGAGTAAAAATTAATTTTTATCATTTCTATTACAATCTCCTTGTCGAAACATTTAATTTGATACCAAACTCAAGGCAATTATAACAATTTTTAGAAAGAAACAATTGCCGATCGACTTAAATAAATTTTTAATGTTTCAGTTACAACCTCCTTCTCGAGATCTTTAATTTAATACCAAACTCGATGGTATTCTGAAATCGTTTAGAAAAAAACAATTGACGATCGTCCAAATTTAATTTTTGATACTTTAGTTACAACCCCCTTCCAGAGACCTTTATTTTGATACCAAACTCGATAGGATTCGGACAATATTTACTATTTTCAATTTTCCAGAATTTCCAAAATTTTCCAATTTTTTTTGGCCCCTCACAATATTTTTTTAATAAATTTATTCATCTTGTTGACCTTAAATTTGAAAACCGCAGTGTTCTATCATTTTTCGTTCACGAGATACGTGCATTCAAAAATCGATTAGTATATCCAAAATTTTCCAAATTTTAAAAAAGATACGCAACTGCTGATCTCAAAAATGGATTCTATGGACAATTCTACATTGGAACTGAAAAAAAACCAATTTTTTTCAACCATAAATGAAAATAAAAATTATTAACTACAATAAAAACGTCATTTTGGCATATTTTTCAAAATAACTCAAAAACCAAAACTGATACATAATTGCAGGTCTCAAATATGGATTCTACGGAATATTTTACGTCGGTATGGAAAAAAATTCCAATTTTCTACGAGTAGAAATAATAATTTATAGAAAATGAAAATTATACTATTTAATTAAAAATTAATTAATTCTAATTAACACGTACAAATCTGTTTGGAACGTGCTACAGCTAGTGGTTTGGCTGGAAATCAGCTAAAATCAAACAAAAATCTTAAAATATGGAAATCTAACCCCACTTTTAACTTTCAATTGAGTTATTTTTAATTTAGAAACGTTTAAAACGGCCCAGAGGGGTATTTTTAAAGTCTTTGTCACCCAAACTTTCGATACAAACCCCGTTTTGACCAAAATTTGAGCTAATAATTGAAATATTTGAGGTAGGATTTTCATTATTTTGTAATTATTATTGATTTAGTCGTCCAACAGTATGATTTTTGACGTTTATAATTCAAGGGGTTGATATATCACGTTGCAATCATAGGCGAACGTTAAAAGCCATTAAAATGCATTTCAATGCATTATAATGCATATGTCACATGTAATTAGAAATTTGGAGTGGGTTTAAAACCGTTCTAGTTGAGGTATCTTAATGATTTTTTTTTTCATATCGATGTAGAATTTTCCGTAGAATCGATTTTTGAGATCCGCAGTTGCAGATCTCCTCTAGTTTTCAAGATATTGCAGAAAATTATAGGGGATAATTACGAAACATATACCAGTAAATATAGAAAATACGATATATTTAATTAATTATTTATTTTAATTAATACTAGCCGCAGAAATGTGTAGTTTTTTTCCATACCTGTGTACAATTGTCTAAGGAATCGATTTTTGATGTCCGAAATTGCAGATCTTTTGTTGTATTCAAGATATTGCAGAAAATAAAAGGGGGTAGATTAGTACGTATAGAATACATTGCATATTTAATTAAATATTTATTTTTATTAATACTAATCGTAAAAAGTTGGGGTTTTTTTTCCATTCACATGTAAAATTATCTGAGGAATTGATTGTTCAGGTCTGCGGTTGCAGATCTCTTCTAGTTTTCAAAATATCCAAGACGCATTAAATTAATTATTTGTTGTTTATTTTAGCCGTAGAAAATAAGTATTTTTTGTTGTCATTTATTAATACCAAGTTATTTTACTCCAAAAATACATTGATATATCTGAGATTTATAAAAATACGGTTTAAATTTTCGTATTCACTCAAGTAAACACAAAAGTTGTGTGTCAAAACAAACCCACAAAAATCAGAAATATCAAGAGGTTCCACAGACAGTGTAGACCACCCTAAACGGCACGTTCTGTTGAAGGGCTCAAGTATCCCTAATGGAAGAACAGTGTAGCGTCTACCCTTCACTCCCCCCACCCTGCAGACCACGTGTCAGTTTTCTTTGGCTAATCTGAGGCAATATTCACGCCGTGTTAAATTTTGTATCGTGTGTCAAACAGATCGTCTGATTAACTTCAACAATGTATACTTTTTAATTGTTGTAATCTTTTCCATTGTTGTAATCAGTTTTTATTTTCTTATACAAACTATAAGGAAGTATTGGAATCACGAAAAAAATCGTTGACGAGATTTTTGCAGAATTACATATTTTGACGTCCACTGAATCCGTTAAGACCAATTTCTCAATGATGTCTGTCTGTGAGGATGGATGGATGGATGGATGGATGTCCGTGTGCGCAATATCTCATGAACGAGATAAGATATGTAAACGAAACTTGGAATTTATAGGTTTTATGAAAAAATGAAGAGCTGAGTTGATTTGGAATGAAATTGAAAAACCGGAAGAGGAAGTTTACTGGACACATAAAACAATAAATTCCATTTATTTCAAAAATAGAATCAGCTGTAAGAAACAATTTCAAATGAAAGATGTTAGCAAAAATATTTGGAATATAAAATGTTATTTGTACTTTTCTTGTACAGCATTGTTCAGAAATTATGCCCCATAACCCCTCCACAGATACCGAAACCGAATGAAAAATCGACTTACGTTGTCGCTGTTCGAATGAGAAAGATAAACGATACGAAATGAAGGACAGATATATGTATAATCCTTTGTTTACCTGAGCCAGGTAAACACCTCGTAGAGATTAAAAATTTTCTCGCTTCTGATGTTACAATATTTGGCAAAATGCAAGTGAATGTTAAATGCGAACACAAGTTCGATGAGACATCCAAACTTCTTGAAATCTAATAATATTAATATTGTAATGTAAATATCATCAAATATTTATGACTTATAACAAAATATTTATCAATATACATACAAATAAAAATATTATTAAAAAAATTTAATAACAATTATATATATATATATATATATATATATATATATATATATATATATATATATATATATATTTCGATATTCGAACTTTTATCTTGTCAATAAATAAATTAGGGGAGAAAAATGTTTTGCATAAAAGTTGAAGAGATTAAAAATTTACACCTAAATTAGAGAACAAATTTCATTTCACTTCTTTGATAAAGGCTAAAAATACCATCAAAAATATCAAAAATGGAAATGTCCACTTCCTTACTTTGCTTATGAAAAACGTTAAATATTTGCTTGAATTTAATTCCATTTCTATGGTTATTCATTATTAAAACTGTAAAATGCCTAGGTTCGGCTTGTATTTTTTTAATAATTGAAATATTTTTTTATATATCTCGGTCCCGGGACGTGTAAAAAGTATCATTTCATATGGTAAACGTTAAATATTATACAGTTTGTGCAGAAGTGTTCAATTTATTTATCGCAGTAACGGTATAACCATAATTGCGGTAAAACCGTAAACACGTCGCGAATTGTTTTTTGAATATATTGTTAATACCACAATGTAACATGGAAACAAACATTTAAGTCTCCGCTTAATATTTAATTTTGGAAGATCTAAAGGAATTAGTAAACTTCTCGGTCATTTTAAAATCGTTTGACAGTATTATTTTGCGAACATGAAATCTTTTGAGCGCAGCAAACAAAGAAAGTTAATACATTCTAAAATATCAAAATATTAACACCATTTTAAGAGGATTAGTGTAACCAATATTCAATAGTCATTTGGCGGCATTAACTTTAAAGTGGTCGAAGTAACTGCTTTTGTTTGGAAAGGGTGAAATTTCCAAACTGAAAATAATGACATTTACTTACCCCACTTTGTTTTTACGTTCGCGAACTAGGTATAAATATGTTACATTGCATTTAATTTTCATTATTGGTTCAGTTCTTGAGCAATTAGAATATTTTGTGTTGTGATGGCGAAAATTACAATGGAGAAGAGAGGAAGAATAATTGCTCTATGGCAAGCAGGGTGGAATTTCAGCGATATTGCAGAAAATCTTCAGATTGATGTAAGTATTTTTTACATTTATAAAATTTGTCCCTATTTGTATATTTTGCATTCAATAGTTTATTTCAATAAAGGCCGGTTTCTCCATCTACGAACAAACTCCAGACAAACTATTTAACGAACAAATGAAAAATATCATTTGAGAATTAATTAATTTATTTAACAAATAAATAACCCTAAATCTGTCTTATGAAATATCAAATGTTTTTCGTTTTAGTTTAGATTTCTACGGCCGTGTTACAATTTTCCTAATAAATATTGAAAATAATTTGATATATTGTGAAATACTAATAGGTTACCAAATGGGCCTTATTACATCCATTTTTAAATTCTGAACAACTTTTTTGTAATTACACTTTTGCTGCAAATAGCATTGAAATCCTTATATTCCACATTTAAATTCTGCACCCGTTATACCGGATGTCTACTTTTTTATATGAAATACAATGTTAGTATTTTAATTTCGCTTTACGTTTTTACCTAATAATTGATTGATGAATGAATTAATTAACATCAAATTAATTTTATAATTATTAGTTATTTGCAGAGTGCCATGAGAAACAAAACATACAAACAGCCGTATTGTTTGAGTTTGCCAGATAATATTTGGCAGTTCTAATGATTATTGACTTGTTCCGATTATTTCTAAATGGTAAATGTGTCCATGATTACTGAGAAATAATTTAAATCAGTAAATATTCATTAAAATGATGACAAATGTCATTTGTCAAACTCGAACAATACGACTGTTTGTATGTTTTGTTTCCCATGGCACTCTGGAAATAGCTAAAAATTATACATTTATCTTATGACAGAAATGTATCACATCCATAAATGTAGGCTCGGTTGGTGAAGATTTTATTTCTGAACATTCTACCTATTTACACTTTTGCTCTAAAATTAATAAGTAAAATCTTACAGCGAAATTAAAATATTAGATTGTATACTTCCTATAGCTCAAAAAAAAAGTTGAGACCCTGTATGTGCGGGAGGTAAAACGTTTTTTTCATTTAATCTAATAGAAATATTTTATATTTTAGAGAAAATCAGTTTGGCGTTGGATTCGGCGATATAGAATTGGTGGTCCGATTCACCTTCAAAATCGTCGGCAAACCGGGGCTCCACGCAAACTGAATGCCGATACGGTCCAAAATTTGCAACGGGCCGTCAGCGTATTTTTTGTATATATTGACGACACTTTTTGTGATATTTATTTTTGAACTTGTATGGCATATTTTTTGTATATATTGACGACACTTTTTGTGATATTTATTTTTGAACTTGTATGGCATATTTTTTGTATATATTGACGACACTTTTTGTGATATTTATTTTTGAACTTGTATGATATATTTATTGTATCTATTGACGACACTTTTTGTGATATTTATTCTTGAACTTGCATGATATATTTTTTGTATATATTGACAATACTTTTGTGATATTTATTTTTAAACTTGCATGGCATATTTTTTGTATATATTGACGACACTTTTTGTGATATTTATTTTTAAACTTGCATGGCATATTTTTTGTATATATTGACGACACTTTTTGTGATATTTATTTTTAAACTTGTATGATATATTTGTTGAATATATTGACGGAACTTTTTGTGATATTTATTTTTGAACTTGTATGATATATTTATTGTATCTATTGACGACACTTTTTGTGATATTTATTCTTGAACTTGCATGATATATTTTTTGTATATATTGACAATACTTTTTTGATATTTATTTTTAAACTTGCATGGCATATTTTTTGTATATATTGACGACACTTTTTGTGATATTTATTTTTGAACTTGTATGATATATATTAATTGTAATTATAAACACTTTGTGATAATTATTTTTAAACTTATATGATATATTTGTTGTATTTATTGACGACACTTTTTGTGATATTTATTTTTAAACTTGCATGATACTTGTATATATTAATATATTTGATGATTAAATTTTAAATGGCCGTGTTACAATTTTCCTAATAACTATTAATTATAATTTGATGTGTAATATTTAGGTAACCAACTGTATTTTATGCCTCTTTTAATTCTTTTATATTTATACTTTTACTGTGAAGTGAATATGTAAAAATTTAAAGCAATATCAAAAAATAGCATTGAAATTCCTTTATTTTATATTGGTGACACGGTTACAAATAATTTCTTTGTAGCTAATTGATTCAGATTTTAACCATTAATATTGTTAGTTATCAGATAATTTGAATTTAATATGTAGTAGAAGGTTTTTGTTTTATTTCTGCTGAAAATGATATTAATTTTCAACATGGGTCGCAGAGTTCAAGAAGTTACTTTTGCCAAATATTGTAATATCAGAATATCTACGAGGTGTTTACCTGACTCAGGTAAAAGAAAGATTATGTATCTGTCCTTCATTTCGTATCGTTTATCTTTCTCATTCGACTAGCGACAACGTAAGTCGATTTTTCATTCGGTTTCGGTATCTGTGGAGGGGTTATGGGGCATAATTTCTGAACAATTCTGTACATGCTTCCAATTTTGAGAAAAACTAAATTATATGTTTAAGAATATATTTCTATAATCTTAGTTACAATGGAAACAAAAACTAAAAATTTTTAATGTTTATGTGTCAAACGTGTCAAATAATTGTGAAGTGTCAAAAATATGTGTCGTGTGAAATATTATAAAAGTACTATTTATATTGTATTAGTTATAAAGTTTTGAAGACTAGATATTAATTAATTTCTATTTTAAAATAAGTTCATAGTTACAACGAGAATAAAAAATTAAGCAGGTTTAACATTTATATATCAAGTAATTGTCAAAATACAGTCATACGCAAGGAACAAGTCATACATGTTCAGTTGGTTTTATTTGTATAAGAAAGTAGTGTGGTGCCCACACCAGATTTTTTTAAAACATATTACAATTTTAAAGTTTAAGCTTCTATCTAAAAATAGTGGCCCGATTAACCTAAAAAATGTTCCTCATTATAATCTGACACCACGTCACGTCGGATAAATCAATTGTTTTATAAAATGTCTAACAGCCAATAAAAAATAATCAGATAACCGTTTGATTCTAATTTAAAGAGCGAGTCGATAATATCGCGACCCTTGTCGTTCATGTTCAAAGCGTTGAATCCATAGATTTTATTAAGAAGATTAGGTGCAGATCTCTAAATACCTTCAACCTTGAATTCAACCCCAGACATAGCTAAGGGTGGTTGAAAATTCGCCCCAGGCCTTGGTCATGGCCTGCTCAGCACACTTGCTTGTAGCGTGTATCGTTAGTCGCTTGTTTCTTCCGCCGACGTGGCATCATATATCATCCCTCCCCCTACCCTCCTCACCGGTGAGGGGTGTCAGGTTTCCAGTACTTTCGCCTTCTTTTGTTTTTCAACGCTGACTTGAACTCGATCATATCAATGTTGTTTTGTTTATTCGCAAACGTAGACGAAATATGTCGTCGTTTGTTTTGGAATTCTTCAAAGGTTTGTCAACTGTTTTTAAGTTGATTAATAATTAAAAATTCATCCTAAAATCAGTCATAAATAACTCTATAACAAGGAGAACTCATTTTATAAAATAATTAAAAAATTCGCGGCAAAATTTCAATTCGTTCGGGTCTAGTAATCAATTAGTGATCGGTTCACTTTGTAGCTGATCGGATCAGTTGATAATTGATCTCCTTTCCACTTTCTTTTAAGAAAATCATCCTGTTAATTTAGACTTAATTATCTTGATCATCTGTCGAAAAAATTTGCCGATTTTCGTCTTGTTAAAAAACTTAGACCTTTCAAAAGATTGAGGGATATTTAGGCCATTAAATTTAGGGATGGTAGTAAGTTTTTATAGCTATTTTGTAAAACGATATTTTGTTTACTACAAGGCATATAAAATTCGCATAAACCTGGTTTCATGTTACGGTCATAAATGTTTCAATTCGTGCCGGTTATTAATTAATACAGCGTAACTAATTAATCAAAAATTTAAATAATAAAACGGTCCATTTATATTAAACAATACCGCTGAATTTTCTACGGAAATAACTTTGATTTTATTACCAATAATCTTGGCATTGTTGCTATAGAAACAATTCAAAATAATGATGAACGACATCTTTCGCACTTTCGCAAAAAGTGTGTCATCATATTCACTCGGATCTTCCCTTGAACATAACAACTGTCATCCGTGAGTAAAATTATAAAATGAGTTTAAATTCGGTGCGCAAATTATCAACTTTCACCACATATGTTGCAAGATTCAGATTAAATGTGGTAGTTTGTGGTTAGCCAATCACAGAACCGCAAACTGAGGGTATTACACACATCCTGAACATTTCATTTTGTTCTTTTTTCACTTTACTTTTCATAAAAACTTTAATAATTATTTATCTTTACAGGTAGAGTTAAGCTTACAATTTTTCTTGTACATATTTCTTTGTCATTCTATTAGTTCTATTCATATTTAAATCTTAAAATAGCAAACAAAAATCTACATATGTTTATGCAAAGTAGCTTTTAAGAGTGGGGCTATAAATTATAGACCAGTACAATAAAAAATAATATCTGAATTGTTGCAGAGAATTTATTGGAAGTCACAAATAATTCAATTATTTATTGATATACTCAAAATACCTTTTAGGCCTTCAAAAAACTACCACTTCCGGTTGATAAATTTGAACTATAACATTGATAGCTTCAATAAATATTAAGTTATTGTTGATTACAACAATGTGGTGATTACAACAATCGATTTCAACAATACCTTGATTATTTCACTCATTACAAATTTGACCAATCAGAATGTCATATTTTCCATTGTTGTGCATTTTAGATAAGTGATTAAACAGCAGCATGCTGTTTAATCGCGATTAAATTGAAGCTAGCTTTTATATGCAAATTTTGAACATATTGAAGGCATATTTAGCCGGATAATTAGTTGCGGAAGCAAGATACTTACATGTTTTTTACCTTTACTGGTATTCTATGTCTTTAAACATGCTGAATTATTCAATTCAAGCTATTTTTATTTACAAATTTTTGACATTTATTTGACAAGTAAAAAGAAAAACAATCAATTTGCTATAGTTACACTATAACAACATAATTTTATGGTGCTTTTTGCTTATGTGTGTACCGATTTATTTATATGAAAATTCGTCAAAATCAACGTTTTAGTACAATTTCTTTGGCAAGTATTAAAGATTATGCTATGAATTCATGAAATAATCTTGACATATACCCCTCGTGCTAAAGAATTGAATCGATTAAATTTGATGTCTAGCTTATTTACAAAATTTTGCTTTTAAAAAAGTGTTATTGTACATAATAATTTAAGATAAAATCCCTCGACCTGCGGTCTCGGGATTTTTTCAAATTATTATGTACTCAAACACTTTTTAAGCAAAATTTTTTGCATAAGCTAGACATGTCAAATTTAATTGATTAAATTCTTAACACTCGTGATATAACTATTGATTATTACGCAACAATCGATTATTTTATAAAAAATTGAGTCAAGTAAAAGTTGTAGACCCTTAAATTAAATACTGCAGTGGTCTTCAACCATTTTTGGGTAGTACAGTCATTCAAACAATGCTGCATTCTTCCACAATTTAAACACAATACTTGCATTGTATTTCTCTAGACATTTCAAAGCTGCAATACTGAGATATCATTGTGAAACACAGGTCTGTAAATTGCTAGTGTGGTGCGTCAAGGAGGCCATGAATAACACATGAGGTGTGTGGGTTTGGTCAAGGGTTGCTACGATGCTATGTCCCTCGAAACCTATCATTTATTTTGAATTTATTCGGAGTTTGATACAGAACGCGAACAAGCTTTATAATTATTCTTAAGATATACAAATTGTAAATGACATAGATCTGCAATTGCAGTGAATTGGTGCTTTTAAAAATATATTACGACATACGGTTGAAATAAAAATAAGAGCAAAGGCAGTTTTAAATCTTTCCCATTAATATTCCACCTTCATCTCGTCACAAAAACTTTGCTATTCTTTTACAACCAAGAGGAACGCAAGAACTTAACACAATCTCTGTCGGCAATGTCGGCATGTTAGTTGGCCGCTTTTACCTGCCGAGGTTACCGAAACGAATTTCTTACAGCATACTCTTTTTTAATTTAGCGCAGTAATATTTATTTATTAATTCACAGTATATTCAGAATTAGGTCAAAATTAATTAACATAGTCACGCGCTAATTATACCCTAGATGCTAATAAACAATCAAACATCCAAACAAATGAACAGTCTCAAGGTGAAAATCACTTCAATCTTTGTACAGTATCCATAGTAACAACATCAAATGATCAGTCAAAACTTAGGTTAATAAAATGTCTAAATTATTAAAAACTTTCTCGCGATGTGTTTCTACTAAACCCAACGTGGACCTGAAAGCGATACTAGCGCCAAAAATCCAACGGGAACAAGAGAAAATAAAAAAGTTTCGAAAAGATCACGGAAACAAAAAAATCGGAGAAGTCACAGTGAATATGATTTATGGAGGTATGAGAGGAATAAATGGGTTAGTATGTGAAACGTCCCTACTAGATCCAGACGACGGGATACGTTTCAGAGGGTACTCTATCCCGGAACTCCAGGAAAAGCTACCCAAAGCTCACGAAGGGGAACAACCGCTTCCTGAAGGTATATTTTGGTTGCTACTGACAGGAGATTTACCAACTGAAAATCAAGTAGCTTGGTTGTCAAAACAATGGGCTGCTAGATCTAAACTCCCTGATCACGTGAAAGTGTTATTGAAGAACCTTCCAGCGTCTTTACACCCAATGGCGCAACTATCATGTGCTATTACAGCTTTACACCATGAGAGTAAATTCAGCAGAGCTTACGGCCGAGGCGTTCCAAAATCAAAATATTGGGAATATATCTATGAAGACGCAATGGATTTAATCGCAAAAATTACTGTAATTTCTGCAATTATTTTCAACAATAATTACAAAGGGAGAACACCGATTCCAGAGTTAGATCCTACCAAAGATTGGGCGTACAATTTCACCCAAATGTTAGGGTTTGAATCCGAAGATATGATAGAAATGATTCGATTGTATTTGACGTTACATTGTGATCATGAGGGTGGAAATGTTACAGCACATGCTACACATCTAGTTGGCTCTGCTTTGAGCGATTGTTATTTGTCTTATGCAGCAGGAGTCAATGGACTTGCAGGACCTCTTCATGGTCTGGCCAACCAGGAGGCGCTTGTTTGGCTAGAGAAACTTAGAGATGAGGTAAGTAAAATATTTTGAATTTCCCGCTTAAACAACTTCTAAGCAGAACATAATATTTTAATAATAAAATAAACCTTCTTTGGTTTAATAACTAAGCTCCTAAATTAATATATATATATATATATATATATATATATATATATATATATATATATATAAATTAGTTTAAAAGACTAATAGTTAATTACTTTACAAGTAAACAACCCTTAATTTTTTAAAATTAAAATAAATTCTTTTAGATTCGTAATTAGCATATCAAACAACATATACCATTAACGTATGTACTCGAAGTTATGAAACAACCTGTATAAAAAATATATTTCATCGGTTAAAAATATAGATCCATTGTTGTAATCAAGCATCAACAATCAATTGATTATTTTTCCATTGTTGTAATCAGTTTTATCAATTTCTTTGAAGTACTACAAAAAGAGAACAATAATATTTATTATAATATTAAGGGAGACAGTCAATTTGAAAAATTTCTATTTGATTCAGATTAAAATCAAAATGATTAGGATTTCTTGCAATTTAATTATTTACGTGTCATAATTTCATTAAAATATTTCAAGAATGACCACAATTTAATAGAATTATGTCTACAGTATTTTTAATTTTATTTTAAAGCATGAATTACTTAACAGCATATTTTTAAACTAACAAAATGTTTCCCACCTAATATAATTTTGTGACTTGCGCAGTCGATGCAGTAATTTATAATAAAATATAAAATCTAACAACTGGCGAACTTTTATATGATTAAAATTGCGGATAAACTTGAAAAATCCTGAATTGTGCTGTTTCTATTTTTAGCTTGTGTCCGCGGAAACTAGATTTGCGATTTTACCAGTTGTTCTACACGAAATAAAACATTGAAATATTATTTGAATAACTTTGCTATTACTGGTTTTAACAAAGCTGGGTTTTATATTGCTTACAGCTATCTCAAAAACATATACTGCAATATTTTTAACACGTTGTATTTGATAATACAGTATAGAATATTGTATTTGAAATATTATTTATTTAATTTCGATGGTGAAATAAAAATATTTTGTATTATTTTCAGCTAGGGGATAATGTCCACGACCACCACCTAGCAACCTACATCCGTACAACCCTCTCTTCCGGTAAAATCATCCCCGGATATGGTCACGCCGTTCTTCGCAAAACAGACCCGCGTTTCCTGTGTCTTCGCGATTTTTCCCTGCGGCATCTCCCGAATGATCCTTTATTCAAGTTATGTTCGCAGTCCTACAGGATCATCCCTCCGATCCTACAGGAAACAGGAAAAGTACGCAACCCTTGGCCAAACGTCGACGCACATTCTGGAGTACTTCTTCAACATTATGGTCTAACAGAAATGGAATTTTATACGGTTATGTTTGCTGTGAGTCGATCTATGGGAGTGTTGGCAAGCCTGATATGGTCCAGAGGGTTGGGATTGCCCATTGAGAGACCCAAAAGCATGACCACTTTAGCTCTAATGCGCGCAGTTGAAGAAAATATTTAAGTTTATTATTTTTGTCCTCAGTTTGTCAAAATAAATATTTAACAAAACCATCATTGCCTTCTTTATAATCTTAATTAAAAAATAAACAAACAAAAGCTACCTCTGTCAAGTATCCATATAAGTATCACCTACTTGATTTAAACAATTAAACAAGTTTTTCTGAATTTCATTTATTTATCGGCGCCAACTACGCGTTTTGTATCCTATTCGAACAACCGGCATTTTTTGCACAAACAAAACGCATTCAGATAAAAAAACAATCATCGACAGTCCTTTGTCTGCGGCGCGGTTACCTTGCCAACGGCAAGGAAAAGAACTTACACTAGTAATTGTTTTTACTGTTATAGTTTTGTTATTATTTATTTATTACACAGTAATTTATTCTGTATCCAGGATACGGTTAAACTATTAAACAACTGTTTTTATTTAATCGATACTGTTGTGCATTCAGAGTGAAAGCTATTCACAAGGAACAAGCAAACTCTTAATGGTCAACATATTTAAGATAGAAACAATATAAAATATTTTGAGGCAAACAAATGAACGTGTCAGAGAAACAAACAACACATTCCATCAACAAACTAATAAACACCAAAATCACGTAGGTTCTTATCACCCTTTATCTTTATTATTTCCTTTTATTTCTCAACAAACTAAGGGATGAATGTTAAACGGACAATAGCCTGAAGTTAGGGGTAGGTTTCGCAGGTAACAACTGCACATCGAGGCGCCAAGGCACAGACAAAAGAAGCCGAAACAATTTAATGATACATCACAGGAGAAATTTTACGTTTCGGTGTTTTGTCTCGCAATTATAGCCAATGAACAATGGAAGTAAAATAAATGAACGTATTGGTGAACGCTTAAAACGTTTATGGCGAAAATAACTGGTTCTAATTTTCGTTAAATGTTAGAATATTATAGTTATTTTGTTTTTAAAGATGTCGTTTTAAAATAGTTTAATTTTATGTTGGAAATAAATACTATAATGCTAATTTTATGCGAAATCATTAATTGTTCAAGACAATTTAATTACCGACTAAAGCTTGATTTAATTGCTGTGACTAATTGTTTTTATGTTTCAATATTGTTCATGAAAGTAAAAAGCTAGAACAAGTAACATTTACTGTGTATTATAATAAGTTACTGCACTTTTAAATTGAGCAATTATTTTTATGAAACTTAAATTAAAGACTGTACGCAATTATAAAAAGTCTTAATTGTTATTCATTAAGCCGTAATGATTTTTAAAAACTGTTCTGACGTCAGTGTTCTTTCGTGTTGTGGATCTCAAACAATAGTAAATAATTGTAGACGCATAAAAGTTCTATTTAATTGTTTAGAAAATTATTTGAAATTAGATGAACTTTTCATGATAAATAATTAAAATTTATACCATTTATTCCTGAATATAAATAAACTGTAAGATTATTTTATTCAAACCACTAATAAATTTTGCTAACCTATGTCATTCAACATGCCTTTACTTTCGTTGTGTTCCTCACATAACATGAAATTCAAAAAATCTGGTGTGGGCACCACACTACTTTCTTATACAAATAAAACCAACTGAACACGTATGACTTGTTCCTTGCGTATGACTTTTGACAATTATTTGATATATAGATGTTAAACCTGTTTAATTTTTTGTTCTCATTGTAACTATAAATTTATTTTAAAATAGAAATTAATTAATATCTAGTCTTCAAAACTTTCTAACTAATAATACAAATATTACTTTTATAATATTTCACACGACACATATTTTTGACACTTCACAATTATTTGACACGTTTGACACATAGATGTTAAATATGTTTTAGTTTTTGTTCCCATTGTAACTAAGATTATAGAAATATATTCTTAAATACATAGTTTAGTTTTTCTCAAAATTAGAAGTGCAAGTTATATTTTATATTCCAAATATTTTTGCTAACATCTTTCATTTGAAACTTTTTCTCACAGCTGATTCTATTTTTGAAATAAACGGAATTTATTGTTTTGTGTGTCCAGTAAACTTCCTTTCCGGTTTTTCAATTTCATTCAAAATCAACTCAGCTCTTCATTTTTTTATTAAACTTATAAATTCCAAGTTTCGTTTACATATCTTGTCTCGTTCATGAGATATTGCGCACACGGACATCCATCCATCCATCCATCCTCACACACAGACATCATTGAGAAATTGGTCTTAACGGATTCAGTGGACGTCAAAATATGTATTTCCGCAAAAATCTCGTCCGCGATTTTTTTCGTGATTCCAATACTTTCTTATACTTTTGTATAAGAAAGTAAAAATAATTGCAGTACATTTATACTCGCTTATTCTTAAATATTTATTCATCCCTTTCAAAAATAATACCTATTTTAAATTCAACATTAAAAAACCCTGAATGGTAAATGAATAATTTAATATTTCCTGTATAGGTAGATAATTTTAACTGTACGATTAATCTGAGAGATAAGCAGATTTTTAAGGGTGCGTTGCATGGCAACAAAGTCAAATAATTTGTTTCAGTATCAACAAACTGTCAAAAATAATCTGTGTTCAAAATGGGAGAATGTAAATGTGTATCTAATGAATTTCTGGAGAAATTCAAAAAAGATTTATCACAGTTATTAAAAGCTAAATATGTATACTCAATATACTTTAATAATTCTTCGTGATTTTGTGACATTTAAATATTTTTAGGGCAAAAAAGAAAAGACACAAACAACAAGATTTGCTCTGGAAGAAGATACTGATAAACGAGTTAATTTTGTAGCTGAAGCAGATATATTTTCCTTGAGTACTCAGTCATACCAATCGCGAGAAACTCAAGATTCTAAAGAAGATCTAGTAACACTTTTACCGCCAATACTCGAAGAACCAGATACAGACGAAGACCTCATAAGTACAGCATCTAGAGGATCTCAAATTTCTTCATTTACTTTACAATCTACAAAATCTTTATCATCTATATCTAATATACGCTCACAAAGCATTGTTTCTATTAGAAGCAGACGAGACAGTTCTATATTTTTTAAAGTAGAGAAGAAGAAATCTAACATCTCAAGAATGCTGGGAAGCATCGAAAAGAAATTGAAACAAGAACAGCCATCTGCAGATAGCGAACATGTGATAATAGATTCGCTGGTAAAGACTATGGGAAATATTAAACAAGCTTATAAGAATCTACAAAAAGATGAAGCTAAATTATTCCTGTCAAGTCAACTAGTACTAGTAGAAGGGAAAACTACGCATAATTTTGACATTTCAGACGAAACTCAACGTCTACAAAATATGATTGAAAAAGTTGACCAAAGATTACAATCATTACAAAATAATGCAATACAGAATATTAAGAATGAAATAACAAAACATATACGTCAAAAGTCATCCCGAGGGTCACATAAGAAAAGAGGATCGGGGGATGCGCGTAAACGAACTTTGTCAGGACATAGGACAACATCCAGAAAATCTTCTTTGGGCAAAGGAAAGTAAACATTGATGTTAATTAATGTAATTTGTAAAAAATTGCAGATATATTTATTTATTTGAAATCGGCACTGAAGTGCTTAAAAATCGCCATTAAAAGCTCAGAAATCGTCACTAAAGTAATCCATTATACGAGGATTTTGAGCAACGCAGTATTGCCAACTTTAAAATAATTATTGTACGAGTAAAATAATTTTGACAGATATATGACGTATTGTAGTAAATTTATACGTAAATTGAAACAATATGTGCAAGAAGAATTAACTAATTAATTCCGATAACGAAATTGAGGACAAAACACATAATTTGGAGTGTTATTTACGATAACTTCAATGTTCGAGGTTGGCAACACTGAGTGTCAGTTCAAATTGACAACTGACAGATGTATAAACTTAACCTATATTGTAATTTTTTTTACAGTTTTTTCGAATTTTAGATTTCAAATAAAACTTAAAATGTACCTCGGCACTGAAGTTCCTTTTTATCACTCACATAGTTTATTTTCGTAATAAAAAGTTAAACTTCAATGGCTTGATACATAAATAACTATTGCAATAAATATATTTGTTATTTTATGACACTGCTGATTTTAAGATACCATTTTTTCGGTTCCAGGTAGAGTAACATTATAAATATTAATGTCATAAAATAACAATAAACTATTTAACTTTTTTAAGACATTGGGTTTTATTTAGGGGTTGAAAACATACTAAACATATAATTGATCCAAATAGATAAGAAACATGGTTCTTTTGACCAAAGAAAAACTAAATTACCCTCAAATATGGAGGTCGAAACAAAAGAACCCACAGAAAGTTACAAAGAGACAGAAGAGGAAGAAGGAAAAAAGAAAACACACTGGCAAAGAAGATATGAAGAGGAAGAAGGAAAAAAGAAAACACACTGGCAAAGAAGCTTTGAAGAGGTAGAAACAGAAGACGAGGTAGAAGAATTAGAAGAGGAGGAGGAGGAGGAGGAGGAAGAGGAGGAAGAAGAACAAGAAGAAGAAGAAGAAATAAGAATGCATGGATTATTCAGTCCGCGAGACGTTTCTCCCAGTTTAAGTTTTTGGCAATATTCCGGACTTTCCAAATCGACTTACGAAGAAAAGGAAAATATTTCTTCGCCAAGATATTCGTACGAAGAACAAGAAGACTTATCCACTCCTATGAAACGCGCAGAGCACTACTTAACCAGCCGGAAGATACAACAGTTCTTCCGGTTCCTGGGTGCACATTTAGTTGCAGCAACTCCCGGTAGTTTCGCAAAAAATAATAATTTAACCTAAATATTTTCACGTATTTTTTCAGAAAATCCTATTGAATTCCTTATTGATCTTTTAGAACGATGTTGCGACTACAGAAATGGTTTATGTATGCCGCCATTGCTGTTTGAGCAACGACACGTAGGTTGGTACCCCTGTATGTTACACAGAACTTCCTCGAAATTAATTATTTAAAAATGTAATTTTAGAATCTTTGTATAAGTCGCTAGATCCAATGGACGAAGGAGAAATCACTATTAATCAATATTTTACAGGTACTAAATATAATTATTTAATGCAATATATTTATTTTAATTTCTAAAGGTCTATATATATATATATATATATATATATATATATATATATATATATATATATATATATATACTAAATATAATTATTTAATGCAATATATTTATTTTAATTTCTAAAGGTCTATATACACTTGGAATCACCGACTGCAAAAAGAATCCATGTTTAAATGAACATCTAAAAGTTAGCAAAGAAACCTTTATAAATGATGTGTAAGTTCTGCGCAAATTATTGCTACTTAAAATTTAAATAATTTTTTTTGTAGGTGTCAAAAACTTATAGAACAATTTGATAATTTGATTAAATTACCTGAAGAATCTGTTCTGCAACTATCTTCAGTGCGGTCCTTCAGTAGAACGTCGCTCACTAGATCCGGCTGAAAAAAGAATTATTATTGATAATTTATACAACTATTGTACAATTTTAAGTTTTATTTATATTTATAATATGTTTTGAATAATATATATTTATTTTAATCTTATAATTTTCATTGATTTTCATTGTTCAGTTCGAGTAGTGATAAAATAATTATTTCTGATTATATTTAAAATACTAAGTAAAGTATAAGGAATTCAAATTTTGAATCCAATTTAAATTATCTTTATTTGTTTAAAAGTTATGGCTTGCCAAACCTAAACATTTTTTTTTTCATTCACCTATAAAGTTTGACCTTCAACAAAATAAGTAATTTAATAGGTGTATCTATCAAAATATACGTATTTATCAATTACACTATGCTTAATTCAATAAAATTTACAAATTTTAATTATCTGTTTCGTTTGAAAGTTATAGATCGTCAAAGATTTCCCTGCAATTTTCTCTTGAATTCTCGTCACATAAAGTCGCTAATATCTCAAGAACTAAGTCTCAGATCTTGCCAAAACCAAATTTTTCGTAAGTTTCAGGTCGAAAATAAGGGAAAAGGCTATAAAAATAAAAATTCTGAGACATGAAAATTTTAGGAAAAAATGAATTTTTTCCAATTTTATGCTATTTTCAGTTTTTTTGCCCTAAAACATCAACCCCTAGAGCAATTACCTTAAAAATTTTCATACTTATGTAACTTTTTCCGCTTAATCGAATGGTGAGATCCACAATTGCATATCTTTGCCCAATATCGAGTTATGCATGGATATAGGTGAATTTTTATCGGATATACCAGAGGCTGTATCTCAAGAACGGAAAGAGATACGAAACTGCGGTTTGAAATTTTGGAGGTAGGAAGAAGAGTAGAATATATATACAGATTTTCAGAAATATTGGACAAAAAAATTTTTTGGGTCGTAATCTTGGGTAATATTTTGGACAAGTATTGGTCAAAATATTTTTGTCAACTAAATGGTAGAAAAAAATATTGGTTTATACTAAGTAACGTTTAAGGAATCCAAATTTTGAAACGGATTTGAGTTATCTTTAGTAGTTATTGAGTTACAAGCTTTTAAAGTTACTCAAAATAAATTTGATTGATAATATATGTACAGGTATATATATATATATATATATATATATATATATATATATATATATATATATATATATTTATATATATATATATATATATATATATATATATATATATATATATATATATATATATATATATATATTCAAATTACCCTTGTGTATACAGCGATAACTAAAGCCTTAGTTGATCTGCAATTGCAGATTTGTCACATGAACATTTATAAGTATGCGTTACTAACAAAACAATTGATGTTTTCGATATGTCACACTGACAACCCGTAATTTTTTTTACGAATTTATATATTTTTTTCTACGTATTTTTATTAATAATTTTTAAATAGTTTATTAATATATTCTGCAAAATTAAAAACAACAATGAGTCAAAAAGAAGAGATGAGTAATTATTCTGAGTATATCTCAATAATGCAATCTACTACCTCATCCCAGGCAAGACCAACCATCGAAAACACCGAAGAAGAGGTTGAAGATTGTAAATGCGATGCAAATTTATTCTACAAGAAATACAAATCGAAAATTGAAGAAATGATGGAACAACATCTTGCTGTAAGATGCACATCAATTGCAGATCGCTTGAATAAATATTTTAATGTTTTCAGGAACAAAAAGCTTTCTTAGTACAACAGAAAAGAGATACAAGACAAATGGAAGCGCGCAAGCAAAGTCATTTGAATACATCTGGTAAACCAAGTGGCAAAAAGGGCAAAGGATCTAAAGGAGCTAAAGGAATGACTCTAGAAGTAGAAGTTGAGACAATAAAAGTTGAACAAGACAGCTTTAAGAAACAAGACACTTATTCAATAGAACAAACTCCATCGAAAACTACGAAATCTGAGATAACACAACAAGAAAAATTAGAATTAGCGGATACAGCGTCGCGCTCACAAGCTAGCGATTTAAAAACTCTAGTTTCAATCAAAGTTGAAGACGACATACAATCACAGTCAACAGGCAAAGACGTCCAACAAGAACATCTAAGTTTTTACCAGTCAGCCCTCGACGCAAAACTTCAACAACTCTTCAGCGAACCGGAAGTCGAAGAAGAATCATATTCAGAACGAGGTTATTTCATCTTTGACAGATTTGTTGATCGGTCTGAACAGAGCACCGTGTGCAAACTCTCTTCTTTATCGGCAAGTGGGGAAGGGGTGGAGGAAGACTATACTTTCCCTCCTAGTCAACCCTTGGAAGAATGGATGTCTGAATCTATGCGCAGAGCTTTAGAATATTTAAAACGACACAGAATTGGAGATTTGTTTAAATTTTTAGGGGCTCATTTGGTTTCTGCCAACCCTTGTATGATAGAAAATCGTGTATATATTTATTCAGACTAGTTTTAAAAGTTGTATTTTTTAGGTAATCCTATAGAGTATTTGATAAATTTACTTGAGAACTGTTTAAATTATAGAATGGGATTTTGTGATCCACCATTGTTGTACCTTCCAAAACATATAGGTAATATACAGAATATATATTATATTTTTAAAAACTGTATAAATTATTAGATTCCTCATACTTTAATCTATAATCCACCATAGTTTCATTGAAAAATATTGAATGATAAAACATTAATAAATTATTATTTAAGAGCTCAAAAACGCCAAGGAAAATTTTTTTATTACAACTTTGAATGTATATAAAATTAGTATTTTAAAAGGTAACAAAAATGATTTTTAAAGCTATTTAAAGTATGGAGAATACTAATAATATAAAAACAGATTTCAAATATCTCTTTTCATTTTTAAGTCCTCAAACATTTTAACTGCAAGCAACAATAGTTATGTGTATCAAGTGCGGATAGAGCATTGTTTGTTGCACGCGGCGAGAAATTGTTGATCGAGGCGAAGCCGAGATCAACAACTCGACAAGTGCACCGAACAAGCTCTATCCGACGAGATACACACAATATTTTTTCTACAATCGTTGACCAATGTCAAGCTGTAGAAAAAAATTAATTTTCAAAATTAATTTTGGTCACGCCTATAACAATTCAGTAAAATTGTAGTTACCCATGTCACCGTAATCATGACAACGTTTATGAACAAAATAAACATTTTCAAAGAAATCATAATTTGACACATGGAGTACATTTGACATATGGAGTACATTTGACATAAAGTCTACAGAGTGAATACGTTTATGGTGATTAAGTTGAAGTGTATGTACGTATATGCCTGTATTTGCAATAGCAAGGTTATTACCAGAAAAATCCAATGCATCATTTACTTCTTTTACCTAATTTTATTTTTGTTGTGCTTTTGTCGCACTAGTGCGACAATATGTCACTTTGTCGCCCTAGAGCGACAATTTTGAACATTTCCTAACCAAAAATGGAACAACAATGTCGATATTGTGCAACGATTGTAGAAAATAGTTATTTGTCAAACTAGAGAGGAAATTGCTTCTTTTTCCCCCCTCGAGTTCGAAGTTTGCCTCATGAGCGCAGCGATTGAGGCATTTCGAACGAGAGTAGAAGAAGAGCTTTCCTCTCGTGTTAGACACAACATTTTTTTCACGACATGTTTCTAAAAACGATTTGCTCGGACCTAAAATACACTTTGAGAACACAACTGACAGATTGACAAGTTAAAAGTTAGGTTATCAGACACAAGGCGGTGTAGCAGTGTTGCCAATAGACCAATCTTAAGTATCTTTAATAAGTTGTCAAATTTGTAATTAAATAAGGAAAAGAAAAATATAAGACATAATTGTAAGACAATTTAAATATGTATATCACTAAAATATGGATTTTCAATAAAATTAGGAATTTATTTATAATTTTTATAATATATTTTTTGTAAATAACATTCATATTGGTAACACTTCTATATTTTCCTCTCTAGAAAGGAACAACACATTTTCCTCACTATTTCGGGAGAAGAACGGAGGGGTTTCCTACCATATCGTGAAAAAATAATTTTACAAATTAAAAAAACCTTCAGGACTCAATTTAAAAGTTTTTACTAAATAATTTTATGTTTCAGAGTCATTGTTTAACAGCATGGACCCTATGGGAACAGGGTATATAGAAATGAATCAGTATCATACAGGTATACAAATAAACAATGCATTGTTGTAATCAATTGATAAGCATTGTTGTAATCAAGCTTTTTGATTGTTGTAATCACGCATTTTTATTGTTGTAATCATTCATTTTTGATTGTTGCAATCAAGTTAAACGTTTATTCTAGCTTATGTTACATATATTTATTTATATTTCAGGGATGTTTACCCTGGGAATTCGTGAATATAATATGTTCCCTGAAACTTTAGAAAATATGGTTCCAAAACATTCATTCTTGAACGAAGCGTACGTGTATTTAAACTATTTATACCGGGTGGAGCATCATACCTGTGTACATAGGCGATTAACATGAAAAAACAGTTTTTCCGTGCGCATTGCTCCCCAAATTATTTTAGGCAAAAATGCTTCAAATACATGTTGTAGAGCATAAAATTCTGCATCTAAATCAATAAACAGAATTACTTTTACTTGCTTTGTAACGACAGAAATTAAATATGAAAACATGGAAAATTACTTTAAAAATATCAAATAGCCATGGAATTGAAACAAAAATAAATAAATTTTTGACATTTGACAGATGAATGATTAATTTGACGGGTAAAATATCAAATAGACAGAAAAACGATAAGCATTTATTTATTTTTGTTTCAATTCCGTGGCTATTTGATATTTTTAACGTAATTTTCCATGTTTTCATATTTAATTTCTGTCGTTACAAAGCAAGTAAAAGTAATTCTGTTTATTGATTTAGATGCAGAATTTTATGCTCTACAACATGTATTTGAAGAATTTTTGCCTAAAATAATTTGGGGAGCAATGCGCACGGAAAAACTGTTTTTTCATGTTAATCGCCTATGTACACAGGTATGATGCTCCACCCGGTATACAAAATAATAATTATTTTTTCAACAGTTTCAACCAATTGAGAATTCAGTTAAACGACATGATCCGAAGCAGCGAAACTCCCCCAAGTACTGTTACTACATTCACCCCATTTTATTCTATCAGGGGTGGATAATCTATTGCACAATAAATATACAATATTTATATAATATTTCAATGAAATTAAACGTATATGTTACTAGCTATTTCTTAAGTTTAATATACTGACAATATAATGATATATAAAGTATTGCGAAATGAGAATTAAGGACAAATATTTAAAGTTCAAATTCATGACCATTACCTGACTTCAAGTCGGATTAAAATATCATTTGGTGACCTTTAAATTAGATCAATTAAAATCTCTACAAATCAACGAAAAGCTTTTTAAAACAAAGTGAATATATCCTGTGATATCTGGACGGCATCAACCATACAATTACAGTTGTCCATCAAGAGTCAAAGAACAGTTACATAGGTTAAAGATCACGCATTACTGCCAACACTACGATAGAAGAAACGAAATGTTACTACAGCCAGTGAGCGACAAAATTAAACAGAGTAACGTGTTTTTCAATTTGGAAATAAATTTGTTAGCACCTGTGGTTTAAAAAAGAAGTAAGAAATATAGAAGAGGATTGTGAAGAACAAACAAACACTTAATAAAGACAGCCAACACCTATGTAAGAATTACCCAAAAGGCGTTTCAGGTTAGAGGCAAACAATACGTGGTTTCTACATTTCTATTGGTCAGAATTTCATCCCGGGATGTGTCAATGTTTACTTTGTTGAGAACCAACCAACATGAAGAAATTAGAAGAATATTTTATAAAATTTCACTGAACGCTTCCTCATTCTTCTTTACTCTTACCAACAAATAAATAAATCATTCAAGTCACAAGTTTTGGTTTCACTCCAAGAACAAATTCACGGTCCATTGATTTAATTTCACATGAACAGTGAAAGCTCGATATTAATATTCAGTCCGGGTTTAACTCCGGGGTTTGTTTACCTACCGGAACTAATTGTAATAAGTCTGGTGACATTTACAATCAAACAGACATACAATTATAATAAGTTGGTACACGTGTTCTGCTACGAATTATCTTAGTCACTCAGCAGAAAATAGAACATAAATTGGTCTAAGTAAAATTGTTTCTTGTGCAATTATTTTTAGAAATAATAAAAATACCAACACATGTTTCTCTGTTGAAAATTTACCACCGAAAATAATAGATTATTGCATCAAAATCTCTAAATTTCATAACCTTGACATTTCAAAATATCGTCATAAAAGTAATTACACCTTCGTGAAATTAGGAACAAAGCATTTTTCAATCGAAAGTTACTTTGTTACCTATAAAAACGGATAGAGTCATAGTTTGTGAAGAAAATTATAGTGTATATACCGAATATTATTAAAAAATAATTTAGTGCTCAAACCATGAGAACTGATTCAATTATTTATGTTTGAAGTTTGTGGTGCAGCACGAAATATGATGGTATTATAACGTCGTTAATTTTGTTGAAAATTAGTAGATGTTCACACGGTTTTAAATGTTTTCCACGATCAAGAAAATATTTTTCACCATTTTTATTATAATAAATGTGTAATGATTAAAAAATATATTCAATTATTTGTTTAACTATGCAAAACGGTATATAGAAATGAATCAATTGATATATCATTGTTATAATCACGCTTTTTTGATTGGGGTCCGTGAAGTTAGCACCAAAGGGTGAGGCACTAATTATGAAACATACACCAGAGTTTAGTGCCTGATTAGTGCCCTTTAGTGCTCTTAATATTTTTTATCAATTGTTTATAATTATGGAGTTATTAACCCTTTTTTTATTTTGGTGCTAAGTTCACGCTAGCACCAAAAGTATGATATTTTTAAAAACTTTTTTCATATATCTTTAGTGCCTCATTAGTGCCCATTAGTGCCCTAAAAATAATTTGCAGATTGTTTATAATAACAGAATTATTGATGTTTTTTTCTTTTTAGTGCTAACTTCACGCTAGCACCACAAGTTTATATTTTTAAAAATATTAATAAACATTCCTTTAGTGCCTGATTGGTGCCCATTGGTGCCCTAAAATTTTTTTCTTAATTGTTTATATTTACCAATTTATAAACGTTTGTTTATTTGCTTTTGTGAAGATAGCACCAATAAAAGTGAATTTTTTATTTTTTTAGAAATTTCGTAGATACATCGTTAGTGCCTCATTAGTGCCCAAAAGTGCCCTAATAATATATTGAAAATTGTTTATATGCATTAAATTATTAATACTTATTTTTTTCTGTTGGTGCTAACTTCACGCTAGCACCACAAGTTTACATTTAAAAAAAATTAATAAACATACCTTTAGTGCCTGATTGGTGCCCATTGGTGCCCCAAAATTTTTTTCTTAAATGTTTATATTTACCGATTTATAAATGTTGGTTTTTTTGCTTTTGTGAAGATAACACATAAAATTGAAATAGGGTGATTTTTTACTTTTTTTTTATTTCGTACATATTTCATTAGTGATTAATTAGTGCCCGTAAGTGTCCTAAAATATATTGAAAATTGTTTATATGCATTAAATTATTATTACTTAATTTTTTCTGTTAGTGCTAACTTTAAACGAGCACCACAAGTTTATATTAAAAAATATATTAATAAACATTCCTTTAGTGCCTGATTAATGCCTATTTGGCCCTAAGAATTTTTCTTAATTGTTTATATTTACCGATTTATAAATGTTTGTTCATTTTCTTTTGTCAAGATAGCACCTATAAAATAGATTTTTGTACTATTTTTATAAATTTCGTACATATATCGTTAGTACCTAATTAATGCCCGTAAGTGCCCTAATAATATATTGAAAATTGTTTATATGCATATTTATCTATTTTTGTGGATATTTGAACAGGAATAGTGAATTAACTGCAGCCTTTATTAAAAATAATTGATCAAAAATAATTACACATATCTGGACTAAGAAGGGGACTCGAGATTTTTATTTATCTTAGTATACGTTGCATTCAAAAAATAAATTGTTTTTCAATACAGAAATTGCATAATATACCTATATTAAAAAAACATAAATTGTGTAGTTATTCCATACACTATATATTAAAATAATCTAATTTTCCAGTATGTAACCTCCCGCTTAAGCAATTTGTAAACAGTACATAATATAAAAAAGTTACAAATAAAAATTGTAGCTCATATTATTTTACATCTTTTTACCTTCCGCATATATACAGGGTCATGACTGACTGACTCAAAAATAAATAAAATAAAATAAAATTTGTTTAATGATTTGCATGCAAAAATTAAATCTCTTCAGTTTTATTTAAAATATTTTTCTCTAAAATCATTAGAGCAGCAGAAAATTGCATAAGTATTATGTAACATGTAAAACGCCTGTGATCAGTCACCACTCGGGTCAAAATTTTCGGTAGTGAGTTTTCAACAGATAATCACGTTTTGTGGTCCCTAGAATTCGATGTCATGAATAAATTTAGGTTAATTTGATTTAGCTTACACTTTTGTTCTAAAATTCTTAGGGAATGAACTATCGCCTAATGAAAATTTTAACATTGTATTTGCTATGTTCTACAAAAAATGTAGACATCCGGTATAGGTGCGGGAGGCAAATAAACATAAAATATATAGCTACTTTGTTATCAGATAATTAAATTGTATATAGTAATACAAGCCCAGAATCAAATCATTTGGCACAAAGGAAAATTGTTAAATTCAGCATATTTATATCTTAAATTCATTTATTTTTCCTTCCGCACGTACATATATGTAAGGAGCGTATTGTTTATGTTACGAATTAATTAGATATTGGGAACAATTCATCAACAGTAAATGGTAGATTATTTGAAGACATATCAGTAAATTATGGTTTAATGGCAATTTTTTGTTATTAGAATAATGTTTCAAATATTATTACCTATCTACAATTGTTGTTGGAAACATTTTTCTCTTACTATTTTTATTTGCAAATTGCAACAGGTTAAAGAAAATTATATTTTGACATTATCGTTTGAATCTGCTATGCCGTGCTTTTGAAAAAATAAGAATAAAACGGTTGAATAATAGAATAATCTCATTTTCTGAAATGAGTCATAATTGAAGGGTTGAGCGTTTCTTGATTGTGGTGGTCAGTGCTTTGCACTATTTGATAAGAAATCTTTGACGAGAGGTATTGTGTTTCCCACAACAGATTTTACCTAGTAGTATTTATTCTGTGCTCGAATACCGAAATATACCTAATAATTATTTATTAACCGTTATTACAAATGCCTAGAAAAATGTAATTTCAAATGTTAAATATGCAATTTCATGTGTCTTCTGAAGCTAATAACTAGTTTATACATTAAAAATAAAATTTGAAAAACGCTAAATGAATGATTCAAGTTTTCATACAGCTTTTATCTACGATCGTTGTTAAAAGTGGTCCTTTTAACTGTTGCTAAGCAAGTTACAAGTATCATTTTCTGACACTAGTGTTAAAAGTAATAGGAACATGTTGAATGTGATTTTACTGTTATTTTTACCACGTTGCTAACAATTTGTATCTATAAATCAACAATATAACCCTACCTGTCAAAATATCTTTTTTTAAAGTATTTATTTCGTTCGTGGGTTTGTTTCATTCGGTTTCACCTCGTTTGACAAAATTTCTTCATTTACTTATAAAATGTCACTTTGAACACTTATATCACAAATAACTATAAATTTATAACTATGGTTATTAAATATACGTACCTACTTCTACAGATTTTATGACGAAAGTTAATTGGAGTAAAATGGCATATTATAAAGGTCAATTTTAGCATTTTCTAATTGTTAGAGTAAAATTTATGTTTTATATTGAAATATAACAAATTTAAAGTACTCGTATTACCAAAATTAAAAATTCTACGCATATTATTAATAATTGTTAATAATTTAATGCATATAAACAATTTTCAATATATTTTAGGACACTCACGGGCACTAATTAATCACTAATGAAATATGTACGAAATAAAAAAAAGTAAAAAAATCACCCTATTTCAATTTTATGTGTTATCTTCACAAAAGCAAAAAAACAAACATTTATAAATCGGTAAACATAAACATTTAAGAAAAAATTTTTGGGGCACCAATGGGCACCAATCAGGCACTAAAGGTATGTTTATTAATTTTTTTTAAATGTAAACTTGTGGTGCTAGCGTGAAGTTAGCACCAACAGAAAAAAATAAGTATTAATAATTTAATGCATATAAACAATTTTCAATATATTATAAGAGCACTTTTGGGCACTAATGAGGCACTAACGATGTATCTACGAAATTTCTAAAAAAATAAAAAATTCACTTTTATTGGTGCTATCTTCACAAAAGCAAATAAACAAACGTTTATAATATGGTAAATATAAACAATTAAGAAAAAATTTTTAGGGCACCAATGGGCACCAATCAGGCACTAAAGGAATGTTTATTAATATTTTTAAAAATATAAACTTGTGGTGCTAGCGTGAAGTTAGCACTAAAAAGAAAAAAACATCAATAATTCTGTTATTATAAACAATCTACAAATTATTTTTAGGGCACTAATGGGCACTAATGAGGCACTAAAGATATATGAAAAAAGTTTTTAAAAATATCATACTTTTGGTGCTAGCGTGAACTTAGCACCAAAATAAAAAAAGTGTTAATAACTCCATAATTATAAACAATTGATAAAAAATATTAAGAGCACTAAAGGGCACTAATCAGGCACTAAACTCTGGTGTATGTTTCATAATTAGTGCCTCACCCTTTGGTGCTAACTTCACGGACCCTTTTGATTGTTGTAATCACTCATTTTTGTTTGTTGTAATGTATGGATATTTGACGCCAAAAATATTCGTATTTACATTAAAACAGATCTAATTTATTAGCCTACGTAAAAATCTATTCAATAAGTAATTGAATATTGTTCTTAATCATCAGACAGTCAATATTACAAAAATGGTTGAAAAATATTTTTATCCAACACCTCTCAATAAATGCTCTATAACTATGGCGATTTTAAACAAAGAAAGTAACAGATTATCCATTAGTGGGTATAATTTTAAGGAAAGTTACTAGTGAGTATTTTTTTATTTATAACAATAATAATAACACACAACACCTTGGTAACTACTTCGATTGAAATTTTAATTTAAAAATTTAAAGCATATGTCACTGTCAAATAATATTTCTTTAATAAATTTTTCATTTATTAAGAGGTGTTGGATAAAACGTTATACTTCACAAGTGGGCAAAATGGAACTACCTTCGGCTTCGTGTACTAAAATTTCTCTCGTGGGTAATTTCTTACTTTGCCCACTTGTAAAGTAGATAACTATTTCACCATATTATGAATGTGTAATTAATTTTCAATTATTTGTTTAACTATAGAAACACGGTTTATAGAAATGAATCAATATCATACAGGTCAACAAATAAACAATAAATAATAAAAGTATTGTTGTAATCAATTGATATATCATTGTTGTAATCACGCTTTTTTGATTGTTGTAATCACTCATTTCTGTTTGTTGTAATGTATGGATATTTGACGCCAAAAATATTCGTATTTACATTAAAACAGATCTAATTTATTAGCCTACGTAAAAATCTAGTCAATAAGTAATTGAATATTGCTTTTAATTATTAGACAGTCAATATTATAAATATGGTTGAAAAACATTTTTATTATTGGATTAAAGAAAAAGTATTGTGATCCCATTAAGACAGTAAATCTTATACAAATCTATCGAAAAATTATCATTTACCTAAGAGTACAGCACAATACATATATGACGTCATAATTTAGACTTGTATAAAGCGACAAAAGTGTGAAAAATATAATAATAACATATGATTATTTAGAGTTGGTCTCGTACATAAATTTATCCAGATACTTAATGTAATGCAATTAATTACTAAAGATCATTTAATGACGTTTTCTCGCATTACGCATAGCGGATGTTCTTCAAGCTTTTTGTAATTAAATGTCATGTCTTAAGAACCGGATACAATGGTTGTATTACGTCACGGGATCTGTTAAAGACATCGGCGAGTTTTATGTGACAAAAACTACAAATATTAGAATTATTACGTTTTTATGAAACAATGGAAAAACTAGTTACACTCCCGACAAAAAATTAATTTGTTATTTCGTTCCAGTTATATTGAATTTTAATTAGATTTTTATACAGTTTTTGTTGTCTTGTTTATACTGTACATTTCACATATTTATAACAAATCTTTTTTGTGCACCCTCCGCGTTAGTGTTTTGTTTCACACCTCGCTAATAATCAAGTGACGGAGTTCATCAAAGTTTTCACACCCCGTTTTACAAGCCATTTATTTGACTAGCACCGGCGCCTACGTCCAGTATTTTTTATTATATTCTAAAAAAGTCAATATTGTTTGAAGGATCGTCTGCATTAATCCCCTCTACCCGGGTTTGAATCAACATAGCCGTGCGGTTAACACACTAGTGTTGGTTAGAACATCGTCAATCCTGGGTGATAATTAACTACAAAAATGGCCGCGCACGGCTACGGGGTTTGGACCCGGAACGTGTAAATAGAGACAGTAATGGCGCATGAGAAAATTTGAAATTTTGTGTTGACTACTTAAGATTTTGGTAGTGTTTGTTTTTTGAATTAGAATTTCTTAGAATCAGTACGTACATACTTGCTGTAAAATTTTTATATTGCTGTACTTTTACCTATTTACTTTACAGTAAAAGTGTAAATACAAAAGTCAAAAATGTTCAGAATACTTGCAATAAGGTCTATTTGGTTACATAAATATTCATATTTCACGATATATTAATCAAATTATCAAAATATTTATTAGAAAAATTGTAAGACGTCCAATGAAAATTATACAAAAATGACATTTCATAAAACAGTTTTAGGTTATTTATTTATTCAATAGTTATATCACATGTCTAACTTATGCAGAAAATTTTGCTTAAAAAGTGTTTGAGTACATAATAATATGAAAAAATTTTATCTTAAATTATAATGTACGATAACACTTTTTTAAAAGCAAAATTTTATAAATAAGCTAGACATCAAATTTAATCGATTCAATTCTTTAGCACGAGGGGTATATGTCAAGATTATTTCATGAATTCATAGCATACACTTTAATATTTGCCGAAGAAATTGAACTAAAACGTTGATTTTGACACATTTTCACATAAATAAATCAGTACACACATAAACAAAAAGCACTATAAAGTTATGTTGTTATAGTGTAACTATAGCAAATTGATTGTTTTTCTTTTTACTTGTCAAATAAATGTTAAAAATTTGCAAATAAAAATAGCTTGAATTGAATAATTCAGTATGTTTAAAGACATAGAATACCAGTAAAGGTAAAAAACATGTAAGTATCTTGCTTCTGCAACTAATTATTCGGCTAAATATGCCTTCAAAATATTCAAAATTTGCATATAAAAGCTAGCTTCAATTTAATCGCGAATAAACAGCATGCTGCTGTTTAATCACTTTTCTAAAATGCACAACAATGGAAAATGGGACATTCTGATTGGTCAAATTTGTAATGAGTGAACTCTAAATTTGCCTTTATATTCTAATCATCAATGAAATTTCTACAGAAAATACTACAACATTGTAATAACAAATCTAAATTTATTTTCATAAATGTCAAATATTTTTCGTTTTGTTTAATTTTCCACGATCGTGTTACTATTTTTCCAATAAATACTAACAATTTGATTGATATATCGTGAAGCACTAATACTTAGGTAACCAAATGTGCCTTATTGCATGCATTATTAAATTCTAAACAATTAAGTATTTACAATTTTGCTGTAAAGATACAGCAAAATATAAACTAGCACCCAATTTGCTACATTTGTAATTAGTTCGGACTCAACGCGTATGAAAGTAGTGCGTTGACATCATATTGTGTCATGCACTTCCTTAAATACAATAACTTAATTTCATTTTAATATAAAACACGTATACATTGTTGAATCTACACAACAAAATAACGATCACCAAAATTGATTTTTTATTCAAATTTAATCGATTAAAAAACCCGTAACCATTTCTTGTTCGGCGGTTTCAAAGCCTTCACCAGTAGATGCTATGACTTTGATATTTCGACGCCTATCAACAATACGACCTATAACGATACGAAACAATGACCCGTAGGCGAATGTATTTCTGTCTGTTGCTCTCTTAATGATTGTATGCAAATAATATCGATATTGAACACTCTGACACTTGGCAACGTCATAAATTACAAGAACATATCGTTCAAATCACTGAAAGTAGAGCAAAGAAAACTACAAGACAACGCCTAGCTGTGTTTCACTGCAAGTTACAGTTACATAGATTTAAATCGCGTTCATATATCAAATATATATTGTGACACCACCCACAGTAGGTAGCTTACCTTTCTGCTACAGTCGTAAGACCTGAGACGTCAAAAATATCTTCAAAAACAGCTACAGTTTATTAGAAAAGTCTACACACATGAATAAATCACACACGGTCACAATGTTCCAGAAAATAAGTAAATTTTACTGGACAATTACTAGAAACACACTTACACTGCCATTTTATCACAAACACAAAATGAATTAGAAAATCTGCTCAAACTTGTTCAGTTTTATTCAAAACTCATCGTTTTATACAGCTACGTCATGTACTGCTTTTAAAAAGCATTCAATCAAATAATATAAAGCAGAAAAATTGATTACAACAATGACAATTTGATCACAACAATGAAAAATTGATTGCAACAATGAAAATTGATAACAACAATTAAAACTTGATAACAACAATACAAAATAAAATTAGATGTATTTCAAGATGTTTTATAGGTTGTAGAACTGTTCCAAATATTATTCTAAGTAGAAATATGTCATAGAAAACCACAACATCTGTTTTTATCCACCCACAATAATTCAAAAAATTCTCAAAAGTCAACTAGTCATTTTCCCATGTCACTGAAGTTCTACGAAACAGAAGATCACCCACAAATACTCTGCGTGCAGAAATCATCAAACGCATACTTAATTTTAATATGTTTCTAGCGAACCATATCATGTTAAATGAAACATTAAAGTCGACCGACAAATAGAAGAAAATGAACAGAACTTATGGACAGCAACTTGTGTCAAATGTAAATGGAATATTTATATTTTATTTTATTTTTTATATTTGTTCATTTCTTTATTATAGAATATTATTTTTGACTTGTGAAACTAACGCAAATAACTCGAAATCATGAAATAGTGATTCAAGTACACAAAAATACAATATTAAAATATCTTTAAACTCCAAATGAAATGTTAAAAGATATATATTAATATTTCTTCATTTCATATGAGATTATATTCGCAACGTATGTTGGTGTATTGTTTATATCCTGGATTTAATTTATTTATATTATAATTACAGCTGTTTAATGACGTAATATTATTTACTTTGCCTGTGTTTGGCGTGTAATGAGTTATTTCATGAATTAAATATTTGATTTTAAAAACGACTCACAAAAAAATGTATCCCCAATGAATATTGAAATAATTTTAGAATGTTGTATTAAAAACTACCCTAAATTCAAAGGTGTAGTTGGTAACCCCTATAATATTTATATTATTACTTATTTTTAAAAAAATATTGAAACCTAAGTCTATATTCTATTCAACTCAGTGCTGTGTACGGACGATTTAATTTAATTATCTTTAATGAATTGGGTTTTGAAGCCGATCTCATGATAAATGTTTATTTTATGTTAAAAAATCAAATGTTATTTATATAGACTTTTAAAATTCTAGGTTTTATAAGAAATGTATTTTGCAAAGGATTGACATGCCTTGCAATTATTTTGTATTGGTTATCATATGAAAATAAGAATTTAAACCTATAAATAATTAATAATATTCTATGTGAATTAATACTGTATTTCAATAAACAATTATTTACTTTTTTACAAACATTGAATACAGCAAATGTGTTTTTATCATTTTATTCTATTTTTATTTTGTATTTCATGATTCAGGTCAAATCAATTAGGCCCGATTAGTATTTAATAATATTGCAACGTCGCTTCAACAGGAATAATTAGTGGCCAGCTAAAATATAAATAAGCTGTTGTTAGTGTAGACTAATGTTTTCTATCTTCTCATCTCTTTCTAACACATTGAAGGAATACAAGTGAACGTAGAGTGGAGTAGCACAGCAGCGCGATACAAACTAGCTAATTGAAATTCCTTTTCAATTTGTTCGTTCACTCGCCACTCGTCCGTCTCAGAGCAAAGTCGCGTCGCGTATTCTGTCTTCTTAGAAGGCCATCATATCAAATTCAGGCCGCGAAACTTGATCCGCTGGGTGGAGGGATCGCGAAAGGGGCGCAAAGCATCTCAGAGAATTGCCTCTACGTGAGGTTCAACCTAGTGCAACGAAAAAAACATTAAAAAGGCGAGTTTTGTCAAAGTTCTCTGTAAATGTTGTCGGTCCGGGATGTGCCGGTGCACCGCGACGTGTGTGTTATCGTAGGGGTGTAAGGCTTCATACCATTGTTCAATAGGCGTAGAGTAGTCCTTTGTTCCCATTGCGAGGCTTCAAGAGGTGAGTAAGTCACGCCGTGATGAAAACTATTGTGCAATAGTATAGTCGCCAAGCCCCGTAATGCACCCGCGTAACTAGGCGTATTTCCTCCATGGGAGGGGCGTACACCGGCAAAGTGTAACGTTTTGCTAATTGACAACACGCTCCGGTTGTTGTCCTAGAGTCACTTGCGCCCTAGATTGTAAGTTAGCTACTGTTCGGAAACAGTTAGGTAGGGCTAGACAGGCAAGACACGAAACCATCATTGAAACCATCATTGAAACCATCATTGAAGCCAACATTGAAGATGGGGGTGTGCTGTGGGATGAATGGTGTGCTGTGGAATGAATGGTGTGTGCTGAAAGAATGATGACCATAACTTGTTCTCTTGTACAATTTACTGCCTTTTATTTTGAGTTTATGTTTCAGATCATCAAACTTCAACAAATATTTCCTAATCACAACATGTATGTTTTTTTCAGCTTAACAAATATTCTTTTATCTAATACAATGTTTTTATGTTTATAGGAATAGGTGGACAACATCAACAAATATTTTCTCCTAACTAAAGTATGTTTTTTTTCAGGTTCACAGTTATTCTTTGATCTAATACATGGTTTTTATGTTTATAGGGACTCGTGGACAACATCACCGGAGCCTTCATCATCTCACCCCGACCGACCAGCTGGGCTTCCGTCCGCGCCTAGCTTTAAGCAGGTCAATGGTACCCAGCTTTTGCTGAGGTAGTGCGTTTTAAAGCTCATTTTTCAATCATCGTCATCGGAGCCTGCATCACCAACATTAACATCTACACCTGGAGGGCTCAAAAACCCTCCGGCAACGTTCATCAGGACCGACGCCCGCTGCCAGTAGCTATGATGTAAGAAAATTAATTTTAGTCATAAAAAAAAAATACATTTCATATTTAAATTTTGATTATTTTTTAAGAAAAAAATAATTTAAATTATATATTTGTTTTGATTGCTTCTAATTTAGTTTTGTGTGTTTACAGATTCAGCTGCAGCAGCGATGGAGCCGCACCCCTACTTCAGGGTTTGCCGGGAGTTTTCCTGGAGGGCTGAGGGAGGAATTTCCGGGGGTGAGGTCAGCCTTCTCTCTCTAGTCAATGCAGGAGACTGATCCAGGCTTTACATTTCAAATTGAAATATTTATACAAACATTAAATATGCATATATTTAATGTATATACTTCGTTAATACAATAAAATAAACTACCAATAATTATGTATTTTTACTTTATTAAGTATCCCTTACAACAATTGTATTTTTAGATTACAAAATAAAAAAATCTATATACTCAATATGTATTTTTATTTTCTAATTTCCCATTTTACCCAAGACCTACTTATTCAGTTTAAAAAATAAAGGAATAAGTTATATATTTAAAAATTATTTGCAAAATGTTTTTTATTCTATAAGTACTTATCAACTAAATTTAATAATTATATTTTTTTGATTTATTTAAATATCCTAAGTTTACAAATCTTTTATAAATGTCAAGCATATGAGAAATTCTAATATATTATACTAAATAAATAGTGATTTCTATTGATATGTTTCAAGTAGATGCGTAATTATATGCGTTAGAAAATAATTCAGATGAAATGATTTGAGCCCGCACATTCCAGGCGCCGAATGTCCGCGAGCCACGCGTTCGAGCCCTGGTGTCGTTGGCTGAACTTTTGCGGTGATTTTTTTCCTCGTCTAATCGTAAAATAGTTCAAATAAAACTTGTTAAGAATTAAATATTAAACAATTAATGTCAATAAAATTTTACTGCAAAATAAGTAGTATAGCAATAAATTATGAAAATCTGTTTCAAATATATTTGAAACGTATTTGGTTCTATCATTTGTAGGTAAATATCTTAGCTAAATATTTGTATGTATGTATGTTTATATCTTATTAGCGCATAAATGGATTAAGAAATATTTGTAATAAAATCTTTGGCGAGTTGCTAAAGATCATGCTTCAAATTATGAAATTTCTGGTATATAGTTCCTGATGTTGTCTACAGGAATATCGCAGATGGCGCCAGCTACCACGCTGAAAAATTAACAAATTAGTAATATTTCAGGCAGGCTGCACACTTTCCGTTTTTTCAGCCAGAAGTCACTTTTTTTGGCCAAGTTTTTAAGCGGTGACACTTCTACCGCTAATAAATGGCGGCACTTTTACCGCTACATGTGTAAACAAGTCAAAATCTTTACGAGCGATCAATTTACAAAAGTAAAAAAAAACTATCAAGTGTGTAACCTGCCCTTGAATAACAATTTTGTTCAATGTCTCCTCCCACATAATTATTATTTTCGAAAAATCAATAATTTGGATTCGGCGCAATGCGTTTCAATTTGATATTTGAATCGATATGATTTAAAATCAATTATTTCACTTCACTCATTTAAAAATCTTTTTTAAGATTTGTGTAAGCACGAAATTGTCAAAGTTGTATTGAATTAACTATATATAAACATAATCAAATGTTTTTTAAAATTATTGTATATTAAAAAATTTAAATTAAAATCAATTTAAAATTTAAAATTAAATTAAATGAAAATGAATGTATGCATCCAAGCACGCCATGTGTCACATTTAAGTCTGTTAATTTTAAATATTGGAATAATAAATATTAAAATCTTTATTTTTGAATAACATTTCTTTTTTATCGGCCAGAAAATAGTTTTTAGTTATGAATGGGTCAATCAAAACATGATAATAACGATGGTTTTGTTTTAAGACCTCTGAGTGACTGATGATGCTTAACACGTATATGTTCGTACAATATATTATATACGTTATAATGATTATTTCACTCATTACAAATTTGACCAATCAGAATGTCTCATTTTCCATTGTTGTACATTTTAGATAAGTGATTAAACAGCAGCATGCTGTTTATTCGCGATTAAATTGAATCTAGCTTTTATATGCAAATTTTGAACATTTTGAAGGCATATTTAGCCGGATAATTAGTTGCAGAAGTAAGATACTTACATGTTTTTTACCTTTACTGGCATTCTATGTCTTTAAACATGCTGAATTATTCAATTCAAGCTATTTTGATTTACAAATTTTTGACATTTATTTGACAAGTAAAAAGAAAAACAAACAATTTGCTATAGTTACACTATAACAACAAAATTTTATGGTGCCTTTTGCTTATGTGTGTACCGATTTATTATGTGAAAATGTATCAAAATTAACGTTTTAGTACAATTTCTTGGGCAAGTATTAATGTTTATGCTATGAATTCATGAAATAATCTTGACATATACCCCTCGTGCTAAAGAATTGAATCGATTAAATTCGATGTCTAGCTTATTTATAAAATTTTGCATTTAAAAAAGTGTTATCGTACATAATAATTTAAGATAAAATCCCTCGACCTGCGGTCTCGGGATTTTTTCAAATTATTATGTACTCAAATACTTTTTAAGCAAAATTTTATGCATAAGTTAGACATGTCAAATTTAATCGATTAAATTCTTAGCACTCGTGATATAACTATTAAAAAAACCCGACAAATATAAAAAAAAAAACTTTTATTTATGAATTAGGATCACAATATTAAATGAATGCAAATTTGGCTGATTTAAATATTTTAGTCACTTGTTGCTCGTGTAATAAACGGTATTTGCATTAATTACAATAAAAGATTGCAAATCATATTAAGAGATTTTAAACTAAGTAAATGGTTAATTGTAAGTTGCAGCCATTTGAAATGAATTGTCATTCCTAATAAGGAAAAAATTATTAAAAATGAATTAACAATCCAGCAGATGACGCTAGGGCATTTGAAACAATAAGATATATAATTTATGACAACATATTTTAAACATCAACACAACAAAAACATCAGTTTGAACTAAATTCGCCCTGAATTACACTGTGCTCTACATTCCAGAGATTTCCACGCCTGTTCAGCGCACGAATATATTACAGCATCTACAGAAACCTTCAGCTGCGTATTTAGGCATTGTTTAAAACTGTCATTGCTATTAATAATTTAAAAAAATATTAGAATATGTTTATAGATAGTTAATTCAATACAACTTTTGACAATCTAGTGCTTGCAAAAGTCACAAAATGATTTTTAAATGAGTGAAGTAAAATAATTGATTTTAAATCATATCGATTCAAATTGAAATTGAAACGCATTGCGCCGAATCCAAATCATTGATTTTTCGAAAATAATAATTATGTGGGAGGGGACATTGAACAAAATTGTTATTCAAAAGCAGGTTACACACTTGACAGTTTTTTTTTACTTTTGTGAATTGATCGCTCGTAAAGATTTTGACGTGTTTGCACATGTAGCGGTAAAAGTGCCGCCATTTATTAGCGGTAGAAGTGTCACCGCTTAAAAACTTGGCCAAAGAAAGTGACTTCTGGCTGAAAATACGGAAAGCGTGTAGCCTGCCTGAATTATTACTAATTTGTTAATTTTTCAGCGTGGTAGCTGGCGCCATCTGCGATATTCCTTTAGACTATAGAACTATATACCAGAAATTTCATAATTTGAAGCATGATCTTTAGCAACTCGCCAAAGATTTTATTACAAATATTTCTTGATCTATTTTTGCGCCGATAAGATATAAACATACATACATACAAATATTTAGCTCAGATATTTACCTATAAATGACAGAATACAATTCAATTATATTTGAAACAGATTTTCATAATTTATTGCTATACTACTTATTTTGCAGTAAAATTTTATTGACATTAATTGTTTATTATTTAATTCTTAACAAGTTTTATTTGAACCATTTTACGATTAGACGAGGAAAAAAATCACCGCAAAAGTTCAGCCAGCGACACCAGGGCTCGAACGCGTGGCTGGCGGACATTCGGCGCCTGGAATGTGCGGGCTCAAATCATTTCATCTGAATTATTTTTTAACGCATATAATTACGCATCTACTTGAAACATATCAATAGAAATCACTATTTATTAAGCACAACATATTATAATTTCTACCAAGACAAACAATTCATATGCTTGATATAAAAGATTTGTAAATTTAATATATTTAAGTAAATCAAAAAAAAATTATTAAATTTAGTTTATAAGTGCTTATAGAATAAAAAACATTTTGCAAATAATTTTTAAATATATAACTTATTTCTTTATTTTTTAATCTGAATAAGTAGGTATTGGGTAAAATGGGAAATTAGAAAATAAAAAATACATATTGAGTATATAGATTTTTTTATTTTGTAATCTGAAAATACAATTGTTGTAAGGGATACATAATAAAGTAAAAATACATAATTATTGGTAGTTTATTTTATTGTATTAACGAAGTATATACATTAGATATATGCATATTTAATGTTTGTATAAATATTTCAATTTAAAATGTAAAGCCTGGATCAGTCTCCTGCATTGACTAGAGAGAGAAGGCTGACCTCACCCCCGGAAATTCCTCCCTTAGCCCTCCAGGAAAACTCCCGGCAAAACCTGAAGTAGGGGAGCGGCTCCATCGCTGCTGCAACTGAATCTGTAAACACACAAAACTAAATTAGAAGCAATCAAAACAAATATATAAATAATTTAAATTATATTTGTCTTAAAAAATAATCAAAAATTAAATATGAAATGAAAATTGTGATTATTTTTTTATGAATAAAATTAATTTTCTTACATCATAGCTACTGGCAGCGGGCGTCGGTCCTGATGAGTGTTGCCGGAGGGTTTTTGAGCCCTCCAGGTGTAGATGTTGATGTTGATGATGCAGTCTCCGATGATGATGAATAAAAAATGAGCTTTAAAACGCACTACCACAGCAAAAGCTGGGTACCATTGACCTGCTTAAAGCTAGGCGCGGACGGCAGCCCAGATGGTCGGGGTGAGATGATGAAGGCTCCGGTGATGTTGTCCACGAGTCCCTATAAACATAAAAACAATGTATTAGATAAAAGAATAACTGTGAACCTGAAAAAAAACATACTTTAGTTAGGAGAAAATATTTGTTGATGTTGTCCACCTATTCCTATAAACATAAAAACAATGTATTAGATAAAAGAATATTTGTTAAGCTGAAAAAAACATACATGTTGTGATTAGGAAATATTTGTTGAAGTTTGATGATCTGAAACATAAACTCAAAATAAAAGGCAGTAAATTGTACAAGAGAACAAGTTATGGTTATCATACATTCAGCTCACACCATTCATTCCACAGCACACCATTCAACCCACAGCACACCATTCATCCCACAGCACACCCCCATCTTCAATGTTGGCTTCAATGATGGTTTCAATGATGGTTTCAATGTTGGTTTCGTGTCTTGCCTGTCTAGCCCTACCTAACTGTTTCCGAACAGTAGCTAACTTACAATCTAGGGCGCAAGTGACTCTAGGACAACAACCGGAGCGTGTTGTCAATTAGCAAAACGTTACACTTTGCCGGTGTACGCCCCTCCCATGGAGGAAATACGCCTAGTTACGCGGGTGCATTACGGGGCTTGGCGACTATACTATTGCACAATAGTTTTCATCACGGCGTGACTCACGCACCTCTTGAAGCCTCGCAATGGGAACAAAGGACTACTCTACGCCTATTGAACAATGGTATGAAGCCTTACACCCCTACGATAACACACACGTCGCGGTGCACCGGCACATCCCGGACCGACAACATCTACAGAGAACTTTGACAAAACTCGCCTTTTTAATGTTTTTTTCGTTGTACTAGGTTGAACCTCACGTAGAGGCAATTCTCTGAGATGCTTTGCGCCCCTTTCGCGATCCCTCCACCCAGCGGATCAAGTTTCGCGGCCTGAATTAGATATGATGGCCTTCTAAGAAGACAGAATACGCGACGCGACTTTGCTCTGAGACGGACGAGTGGCGAGTGAACGAACAAATTGAAAAGGAATTTCAATTAGCTGGTTTGTATCGCGCTGCTGTGGTTCTCCACTCTACGTTCACTTGTATTCCTTCAATGTGTTAGAAAGAGATGAGAAGATAGAAAACATTAGTCTACACTAACAACAGCTTATTTATATTTTATCTGGCCACTAATTATTCCTGTTGAAGCGACGATGCAATATTATTAAATACTAATCGGGCCTAATTGATTTGACCTGAATAATGAAATTTAAATAAAAATCGAATAAAATAATAAAAACACATTTGCTGTATTCAATGTTTGCAAAAAAGTAAATAATTGTTTAATGAAATACAGAATTATTTCACATTGAATATTATTAATTATTTATAGATTTAAATTCTTATTTTCATATGATAACCAATACAAAATCATTGCAAGGCATGTCAATCCTTTGCAAAATACATTTCTTATAAAACCTAGAATTTTAAATGTCTATATAAATAATATTTGATTTTTTAACATAAAATAAACATTTATCATAAGATCGGATTCAATAAGAACAATTTACTAAATTTATCTTCAAGCATAGGAAATCATAAAAAAATCGATCATTATAAAATAATACAAATAAATTATTAACTACGTCGATAAATGATTCTAGAGGCCTCGGTTTTGAACCCAGTTCAATATCATAATTTAATTCCATTGCTGAAGATGGTTTACTTTCATAAATCAAATGTAAATAATATTTACTAAATTTTAAATTTTAATCTATAGGCAAATACCTGAGTTATATATGCATATTTATATCTGATCAATGCGTGAATAAATATCTAGAAATATAAACATCGTCAAGTGCCATAATCGAAAAATATAGACTATTTTAATATTAAACTATTTCGTTTGAAATATTTTTCCATTTCACCTTCATTTTCAGAGAAAAACTAGCTTCATTGTTGCATAATATAACCTAAATTATCTGCCTTAATACCTTAATAAAAAAAATACTTCAACTAAGATTAATAAAGAATAAATAAAGTAAACTTTTTTATTTGAAACATTTTCTCACATAAGCCTTAGTTTCAGAATAAAATATAATTAAATAGTCATAGAGACAGACATAACAACTACACCCCTGGATTTAGGGTAGTTTTTATTACAACTGTCTAAAATTGTTTTGATATTCATTGGGGGATACATTTATTTTGTGAGTAGTTGTAGACATGAAATAAATACATACCACGCCAAACACAGGCAATGTAATTAATAATACGTCTTCAAATAGCTGTCATTATAATATAATTAAATTAAACACACGATAGAAACAATACATCCACACACGTTCGAATTTAAATTCACATAAAAAGTATAAATATTAATATTTATCTTCTAGCATTTCATTTGAAGTCTAAAGATATTTAAATGTTACATTTCTTTGCTTTTTAGGATTTCATTATTTATTTGCATTTAAAGTTTCACAAGTCACAATTCCTTGACATATAATTTCATCCTTGCATCAACTAAACTTCAATTTAAATAATATAAAAAATATATCAGGTTAAAAACTCCATTGTCTAGAAAACAATGTACTTAATTTACATATATATTACATGATGTAAATTGTAAATTCATTTTTATATATACAGTTAGTGATATTTAAACATTGTGTATCTACTTTCAAATATATAAATCAGAAAATCTGATTACAACAATGAAGCGTTGATTACAACAATCTAAATCACAATAAAGGTAGTTGATTGCAACAATCAAAATAAAAGCTAGGATGTTTGATGATTTCTAGGTTGTAAAACTGCTGTAAATATTTAAAGTTATGTTTAAGTTGTGAGTGGTTTTTGACAGAATCGTAGAACAAGGACAAAACAATTCTGTGGCCTGGTTTTGCTTATTAAAACCAATTGAGATTTATTGTGAACGGTGCTTAAATTGTAGTGCGCTGTCGTAAAAAATACACACTCAGTTTTAATGCTTTATATATGGTTATTAATCTTAACTTCGTGCATTGTAACTATCGATTACAATTCTTTCTGTTTTTATTTTTATAGGCTAATAATATTACTCGATATCAAAAGTATTTTATAAAATGTACGTTTTGATTTTAGTCGTTTTTGCAGAGCAGGGAGAGAAATCATGGTTCTCGAATCATTTTGTGTAGAATATAATATTAAAAAACACAAACAAAACGTTGACAAACGTTTCCAAATTATTTTATATGAGTAGAAAGATTTTTGAAGTACAGTAGTTGTTTGGCACCCCGAACGGAAAAGAGATTGATGTTTTTGGAGTTTTGCTTCTTTAATTGCTCTAATTATTTTCCTAATTGTTTAAGAGATAAATGTTTATAACAAAAATTGTTTTAAATTAAATTTTCTACAACTATTACTTGAAACATTTTTTTGTAAAATCATTTATAGTTGTATTTTTCTCGTGAAAATTTTTTGTTGATTACTTTGAACAAAATGTCAAGTATTTTAGGTACCAAGCAAGAATAGGGGTTAAAAAGGGTCATATTTAGGGCGAGGTGACCCCTATAATATCTCTGATATATTGTCTGACAGTTTACAATCTCAGTTTAAATCTTTATGTTGAAACGCGGACATTTCTGTACTCTGTAGGTTTACTGTTATCTGGAAGATTGTTATACAAATTTATGTTGGTCTTATCTTACATTCTTACAAACAAACCTGCTTCAAAAATGTCGTAGCTTCAAAAGAAACCTAAATATTGTTTTACGATAGCATATTTTTATGATAGTTGAAGCTTGATTACAACAATCGATATAAATTATAAAGTAACGTAGAAAATACTCGACAGCAAAAAGAGTGATTTTGCTCCAATTTAGACCTTCAGGAATGTGAAGACTTGACGCTCAACTTTTTCATATCCTGTTCCAGGAATGATTGTTCAGCCTTCCGAGAATTCTCTGTAGAACGTGTGATATAAAGCATCTTGTTGTTCAAACAAAACTGCTTTAAATTTTACAACAGATATGTAAAACAAGTTTCATTCTTCTGTGATCATGTACAGTGATAAATTTTTATAGTTTTAACAATTATTATGTCTGCTTGAAGGCGACAGACAGATCTGAGGTAATAAAAGTTTGTGAAATCGCTGTAGTTGAGTTAATCAGACAAACGCGATCGCGCTTATGATGTGTAGAGACCAGCTGTGCATTCAACACGTGTTCACTGCATTTAATAATTAATTTAATAGACAATGAGTCACTAACTCGAGTTGAGTAAACGTTTAAATAAAAAATGTTGCAGTTACAAAGCTGTGTAACTTTCATCCTACTTCCAAGACGGTAGTGACGTCATAGTGTCAATGGCACGTGCCATATCCGCTATGGCGCCAACTAATCAGCCGGACATCATAACTAGTTAGCCACGAGCTACTAGCTTGCTACTAGACGCGCGATTGATTTAATTCTGTAAAAAATATACGTCTCGTTATAAATTAACCATATTTCGAGGTCGAAGGTCAACGCGTGCTACAGTCTGCCATCAGTAGCAACTTCTTGCAAAACCATAACGCTGTTATGTTGCAGAACTGACGAAGATGTTATTTTAAGACTCGTTTAACAAGTGTACTTTTATTCGTTTTGTTGTCGCTTTAATTAAGTTGGTATTCATGCCATCGTCTCTGTTTATTATATATATTCAATAGTTATATCACGTGTGCTAAAAATTGAATCGATTAAATTTGACATGTCTAGTTTATGCCAAAAATTTTGCTTAAAAAGTGTTTGAGTACATAATAATTTGAAAAAATCCCGAGACCGTAGGTCGAGGGATTTTATCTTAAATTATTATGTACGATAACACTTTTTTAAACGCAAAATTTTGTAAATAAGCTAGACATCAAATTTAATCGATTCAATTCTTTAGCACGAGGGGTATATGTCAAGATTATTTCATGAATTCATAGCATGAACTTTAATATTTGCCGAAGAAATTGAACTAAAACGTTCATTTTGACACATTTTCACATAAATAAATCGGTACACTCATAAACAAAAAACACCATAAAATTATGTTGTTATATTATAACTATAACAAACTGATTGTTTTTCTTTTTATTTGTCAAATAAATGTCAAAAGTTTGTAAATAAAAATAGCTTGAATTGAATAATTCAGCATGTTTAAAGACATGGAATACCAGTAAAGGTAAAGAACATGTAAGTATCTTGCTTCTGCAACTAATTATCCGGCTAAATATGCCTTCAAAATATTCAAAATTTGCATATAAAAGCTAGCTTCAATTTAATCGCGAATAAACAACATGCTGCTGTTTAATCACTTATCTAAAATGCACAACAATGGAAAATGAGACTTTCTGATTGGTCAAATTTCCACCCTTAATCGTACATATAGTGCCTAACCCAAGTTCATTCCTCTCGCCTTTATCGTCAATTCTCAATCATTTCGATCTGGTAACCATGGCGACAGTAGATCCCGCGATAAACAACCGTTGTCAGGTAACCGTATCCCTGGTTACTTGCACGAAGCAAGCTTGTTATTTGATACTGTTTTTGTGTAGGGTAGCAACGTATTTCAACTATGTAAACAAACAAAATTAAATAATTGTACAATTTGCGTGCAGTGCGAATTTTAATCGGGATTTCCGTGAGATGAGGAATAAAAAAACAAAAATTGTACAACGACGAGCGGAAATTCTTACTTAACTGATTCACACCCGCCCTAACACACTCGACAATGTGTTATGAGACCCACACCACATCATAAGTAAAGTGTTGTAGGCGCAAAATTAAAAATCTGATGTGCCCAGCACATAACCTCCCGCCCAATACTACTCTTAAACGGTACATAATAGTATTTGATGATACAGAAACATACCTTCTTATTTCTTTATTTTCTATTTATATTTGAGAATTTTTATTTTCTTTCCTATATTTATTTAATTTTTTGACATATATTTCACTAAGAAAACAGCTTCACAATCACAATGACATGTGTCACATTTCGTAAAAAATTTGAAAATATTTAAATGTTTCCATGGTGTACTAGGAATGCAAGATTTGTGAAATCTAATTTCTTTATATTTTATTATCTCTAAATATAATGAAAATTAATAAAATTAGTGTAATCATAACACATGTAAAATTAAATATTCTTCAACTTTCAAAATAACATAAATTGTTGAAAAAGGAAATTTAACCGTGTTTTTCACGAAAAACTGTTAAGGGCTTCAAGTAAACTGCTACTTTCGGTTGACCAATTTTATCCAAAATCTAATCAGCTCTTCATTTAAATATAAGAAGCAATAATTCACAAAATTGTATTTTTTGGTATTATAGTATTTGAGTTATGCGAGACGAAAAATTGCAACAGACTACACACACATATACATACATACATACAGACATCACCGCGAAAATAGTAAATCGTATTGTAGGGACCCTAAAACGTGCTTATTCATTGAAAACTAACTACCCAATTTTTTGACCAAAAACAATACCTCCCTTACCTAGAGGTAGACGGGAGGTAAAAATTAATCATTCAAAACTCATTTAATGTGATATTTACAAACATTTGCATAATGTCACAGCAAAAAATGTTTCTTTCAAGGTCAGTTCTGTCAAAATTAGCAGGACAAATGTTGCAGCGGCTTCGAAAAAACTCCAAAGGCCAAAGAACTCAACTGACGATGGTGAACTATCCGATCCATGTGACAAACAGGTTTTAAAAAAGTACAGTTTTTATAGATTTTTTCTATAAATTCTTTTATTTGTTTACCGTCTGTAAGAAACTCCCACGACATAAAATTTCATATGCAAATTTTTTAGCAGTTGCTCAAAACACAAATAAGAAAGTTGACAAAACAACACACAAAAATCCCCAGTGTTTCGGGTACAAAAAAATTGCCCAATTCATTTACAATATCTTCTAGTCAATTATAAAATAATAAAGAGACCAATTCTTGAAAAAATCCCTAGAACTGGAATTGGCAACAATTCCCAATAATGACACGACATCCTGTTATTAGGAACGCCGGTTTTTCTACCTCAAAAAGACAATCTGCACTACAATACTACCAACTTAGTAAATTACAGTGTTAATATCATTTCCGCTCCTGTTAATGCAGTAGCAGTCATCTATTTCTCGTTATAGCCGAACTAGCCTTTAATTTATTAAGTTAAAAGCTAATATTTTTTGTCAAAATTTGTACCGATTCCAATACATCACTTAATGCTAACAAATCACCATTTCGATTTTTGATACTTCGTCAATTCATCAGTTTCTACAAAAAATATTCAATAACTTTTAGCCCCCCTGGTATTTTCAACAAAGACTATAAACAACCCAGTATAAAACCTGTGTATCTTTGTGGACATAAATGTATATCATTGGTAAATTTTCCTAGACCGCCTCTGTGGGACGCCGGCCCTGCACAGCGGGGGAAAAATCCATTGGCGTAGTAATACTAACAAGAAATATTTTATTGTGTTTGTTTTGGTTAAGATTTACTCAGTTTTTAGACAGTATTTATTTATTTAAACAATCAAAATTGCCATAATTTATATTTAAATATTCAAAATTTATTAAATAAAACCATTTATAATCAATATGTATTGATAAACAATCATATTTCAACCTAAAAACCATTAAAACCTCATTTGCTTGATTACAACAATCAAACGCGCAACAATGAAAATTTACTTATATAAGCGGAGTAATCCTGGTGTTAGGCTACGCTGAAGTTTCCAGCGCTCCCATTGGCTAATAAGTGTGTAGTCGCTAACCGGGTACTGGCCGAGGTTATAAATACAAGCACTTACGAAAATTCAATAATTGTAACAATACGAACGGTATATGGAACATATTTGGAATCATATGAAATATGTATGATCTTTTTCAGGTTTTTTAATAAATATTTATCGTATTTGCAAATAAATAAATGTCATTTTTTAATAATAATAAGATAGGTTAAGCGACTAGTAAGAATGTAATAACTATTTAGGACAGCAGTTACAATATTACTCGCAGTGAAAAAAATCACCCTCCGTCACTGAAATGACCGCAAGGGGGTGACGTACAGCTAAGTCACGTGTCCCTAAATATTATATATGGGCGGGCATCGAACACGGCTATTACCATAACAATCCAGGTTTTATTTGGAACATTCAAACACGTTACTCTACGGCGGTAGCCAACGCTTTGTCTCTCACAAAAAACAATACAACCGAATGGGTCTTCTTAAATGTTTACATGGGATTTGAACCACGGGACATCGGATTATTTATTGAAATGATGGTAAAATGCTCTTGAAGATGTAATTGTAGGGATTTGAATAGTTTAAGATGAAATATTTATCAAATTCTTGGGCTTTGGAAACTGCAAATTTCCTAGATTTAAGTGTGGGTTGTATCTGTTATACTTGGCATGTAAATTGGCGATCATTTAAGCCCGTTTTAGATTTAAAATTGGGCTAGTTTAGCCTCCAGCAAGGTCGATAATTGAGACAGTTCAGCTTCCTATTTTCTGTGGAGGAACCTACTCAAATATTAAAGAATTCTAACCATTTTACCTGCCCTAAATTAGGTGGAAAATATTTCTAAATTTGATCAAGCGTTTTGGGCGATAACTTGTCAAGAATTACCGATTGTTTAATGAATAATTTTGATAGATAAATGCCAAAATTTCTAATCAAACATGGATGTTGTTACATCCCTCCAGTTGAGAGCGTTTCTTCAACAACTACAACGTGTCAAGTATTTGCAAACCCGGATTTTGATTACAGGTACAACAATTAAAATATTGCGACATGAAAAATAAAACGTTTGATTTGTAGAGTGTCAGATGCGTTATGTACGATAGGAAAAAGTAGTCCCGAATTTGCGCATCAATCGAATCATAATAGAAAACAGATTTCTTGGGGATATTTGGACGATATTAGTGAGTAATTAATAAGTTTTAGTTGTATTTAATCATATTGTAGTGTACATTTCTTCAATACATAAAACAGATGTGTAAATAATATGGTAACATAACATTTTTGACATTTGTGTCTGTCTCCACAAATTAGAAACATGTCTCTTAACAAACATAACTGCTGCCGTGAATTTCCAAATTTTAGAGAAAAAATGTTTAAATAAAAATTGTAGAGGAGGAAAAGTTCTATAAGAAAGGTTTATAATATTTTGATTAAAATAATTAGGAAACATACTAGAGGACAAAAACTAGGTTAGGCGACGTACGAAACTACCCAGCACTATGTACTAAAATTAATGTGTAATATATCTAGTTGGGTTGCTCCAAAAATTATGAAAAAATTTACATTTTTAGAACAAAACACGCTTTATTGATTGGTGAAGAGCGCGTTTCAATATCTTATCTAGAAATCGATTTATAGGCCAGTGATTGATACAATATTTTCTTTAATATTAGTTGTATCATAAACAGTAGAACATTGATTTTTCACTATGTTATAAAGAAAATTTTGCTTAATTCATTGGTGAAAACCGCATTTTGATATCATTTTTCATTTATGAGTTATTTAATTTCAAAATTAATTAATTTTAATTTAAAACATACAAAAAATAAACACGTAGAATAGGTGAAAGTAGAGGGGGTGGCGTCTTGGCGAATCAGAGCGCGGAACTGGATTATTGATTTTTTTAGCATTCGCCAAGGGTATATAAAGCGGATCACAACCCTTACTCGTGTTGTTCAGTTTCTTCGTTGATTAGTGATGTGTGGTAAACTGGGGCGTAATAGACGACATTGTTTTGGCTTTTAAATGATTGTTGCACTTGTATGCACCTATTAATGTAACTTCTTTTGCAAATGTCCGCATCAGCGCGGGCCGGCGATGGATCTCGGTACACAGGTTTTATTCCTCTGCTGGCACCCCCTCCCTAAACGACAGGGACAGACGGAACCAGTACGAATAAGGACGTCCTGTCGGGAACATACAGTTCGACCGGGGGATGAGGTCTTCAGTCGGTGGCAGGTGCATTTATGTACCTGGGTGCGGCAGGCTAGGCGCTCAGTCCTTCGGCTGTATTCGCGTAACTAGGCGTAACATAGCGGGCCCGCGGAAATGGCCACCGTTTTATTTTTGTTTTGCTATACATGCGACATCGGTTGCTTGTTAGGTGCATACATTTTCTAAATTCTGGAACTGGATGTGTACGCGTAGGTACACAGACGGAACCACGCGTAAAGTCGGGAATATGCAGTTTGACAGGGGAGAGGTCTCCAGTCGAGTCGCTGGTAGGTAGCATAGCACCTCGGTGTGACGAGATGGGCACTCAGCCCTGCGGCTGTGTTCGCGGAACTTAAGGGGAACACTTCGGGTCCGGGATGGCCACGATTTTATTAATTTTGCAAAACAAACAACATCGGTTGTTTGTAGTAGAATCAAATAGGGAAAGTACCACAGGTCACTAGTCAGCATGGAACCCGGCTCTTTTCAGAGCCCCCAAAGTATTTAGGAAAAAGAATTGTATCAATCCTGCTATACTCTACAAACTGAAAAATCGGCTCTTTTCAGAGCATTAACATTCAAAAAGAGAATTTGTTCATAATGACGCTGTACTGCAAAATTTGTTTTCAGTTCAAAAATGATATTTTTAATGTATTTAATTACATGCTACATACTGTATAAGAGCAAATTAACTTATTCTAAAATTTAAATAAATACAATTTGAAAATTTATTTTAAAAATTCGGATTTGATTAAATAATTGATCTATCTTTATTATTACATCTGAAAAATAATTGTATTCATATTTAAACACTGACGTGCGTTATTCAATGTACTGTAGTTGCAATCTTTTCAATGCTCCAGAGTTTTGTTCTGAAACCACAGCGTCATCTATCCACGGGAACATAAATTAAATAATTTGTAATCAAAAATCTAAACGTATTTTGTAAACTACTGTGTTTATCTATGTATTTATTTCGTACAAGGAAATGTGTATAAGTAGTCCATTACGGCGCACCAAACAAGTATTTGTTGCTGTTAAGGCGCTTGAAAATCACTTGATTATAATAAACAACACATCTACATTCTCTGGAACGCATTTCTACTGCTCTATTTTGTAGAATTTCTCATTGTTATCCGCAAATAACGCCACTTGCTTGTATTTTGTCCTTTGTGAAGATTCCGCAATAAAAAGTAGATCTATTTCGCATTAATATCACATGGCTTGTTTGTAAGTTGTTAAAGCAACGGATGCACTCGTAAATAATACATGAAATAATATGATGTTATTACTTATAAATGTGTGCAAAAACTATAGTATATATTTAACTACACGTTACTGACAGTAGGAAGTGCAAATTAAATTATTCTATGATATAAGTAAACAAAATCTTACCTTAATGTAGTTCTGCCGAATACCTCCCGAAATCAAGCTCGAAACTCCAACGAAATCCAAGAAAATGTACAAGAACACAACACTACTAAAAAGATGCACGAAAACCCTGAAAATTTCGAAGAAACCCTAAGTTTATTCACAATTTATGGCAGTAGAATAGCATACGACTCCGATAAAAATGTATACGGCCGACCAAGTGAGTAGCAAACATGCTTTCGTACCAAAATAATCAGAAACATTCCGTACAAATTTAGAAATAAATTGTAGAATATTGACACTGACTGTATATTTATTTTCTAAGTTTCAGATGCATCGATTTACCGGCCTACAACTACCACAAACAATCCACAGACTAACGATAATATTTCCAGTAAGTAAAAAATCGGTAATCAATTTTTTTGATTGTTGTAATCAAAACTTTTGATTGTTGTAATCAACGTTTTTGATTGTTGTACTCAATTTCAGCATCGGAAAAATTTTTGGACTGTATTTCAATGTGCCTTTGGAAATGTTCGTCTTGGTGCCAAAAAATCGACTAATTAATTATTATAATTAATATTTATTGAGACACAGATTTGTAAAATTATTTTATTAAATAAAAATATTTACAAAAAATTATACTGCATTATTTTATTTCTACATATTTAAACGTGATTTAAACAAATTCAAAACTTAATTAGCCTCTAAAGTTTCTACAAATATTTATTTATTTCAATTACAATCCTAATCTCGCTGGTGTCCTACGCGGAGTAGTACCAGCACTAACTACTTCCTGTCCCTTAATCAACCCTTTCTCCTTCCTTTCCAATTCTTCCTTCCGGGTTTTCATTTCCTGTTGAGCGTCCTTCATCTGCTGTTCCATTTCGTGGAGTTGTTCCATGGCAGCTTGTCTCTCTTTCCTTCCGGATTTACCAGTTTCTTTTACCGCGAAAAACATAGGACCTAGTTCCGCCAGCCAGGCACCATCAACGGAAGTGACGCATTGCATATATTCACGAGCTGTCATCACTAACTCGTGGTACACCACATAATCGGGGGTGTTTCCTAGCCCGAAGAGGGCGGAAGTAGGGTGAAGATGACATGGCATTCCTGTACGAAGGTTGACGTATTCGCCGATGCCTTTTAGACGAGCTGCTTGGTGGAAATACGCTGGAAAGATTTTGAAATGAGCGCGGAAATTGTCTAAAGAGTTTAGGAATTTATTAATTATTATTTGTAGCGTCCAGCATTACGTATAACTTGTATACACCTGTAAATAAGCCTTTGCTGGAGTGAACCAAACGATTTTGCCAGCAGTGTGAGGTTTGATGTTATGGTGAATAAGTGTAGTTTTTAATGTTTGTGAATTAGTTTTGTGTTTATTTTGCAACAATTCCAGGTTAGTTCATTTTAATTTTATTGTTTTAAACTTACATTTGACTGTGTATTAAGTTAATGACACATTTGAAAACCGATATGTCAAGGTCTTCAATCAAACTACAATTTTCGGTTGATGTATCGCTAACAAAATATGCTCAATCATCATTAAAATAGTGTAATCATATTCTAGGGTCTTCCAAAATTGTTTATACGTTGTTGAAAACTAGTCACAATATCTCCCTTACACTACAATGCGGAAGAACAAACAATTATTTTAAATATTCTCAATAATTAAAAATGCAATTTCAATTTATTTATAAAAATAGTCCATAAAATAAATCTTTCCTTGACTCGATTTTGACAGCTGGAGGTACAGTCAAGAACTCTAGACCAATTGTAGTACAAAGTACAGTCTTATAAATAGAACCAACACTAAAAATCCACGCTTTTCTGATAATACTTGCAATAAGTTCTTAATAAGACAGCAAATATCGAAGAGTAATCAATATTTTTTATTGATAAAAACTCAATATATCTCACTGTTGTATTAATTGTTTTTGATTGTTGCAATCAACACGACGTTTAAAACAAAATTCTGACAAAATATCAACATTTTTGATTGTTGTACTCAATATTTTTCATTGTTGTAATCAACATTTTTGATTGTTGTAATCAATGTTTTCGATTGTTGTAATCAGCTGGACGTTTAAAGTAGAAAATACAAACAAGAACTCTTGCACACAAAGTACAGTCACATCAATAAAATAAGTTACCTGAACAAATACATTTTCTCACGATGTCCCATTCAGTTCCACAACTCTTAATATCAATTTTCTGTTGCACCAAAATATCTTTCAGCTGTTGTCGAACCTCCCGAACTTTCCTCATAGCTTTAATGTGGATAAAATGATCGTTGCACCAATGCGATGAGTAGCTAAAACATTAAACAGGAGCTAGAAATCATAAATAAAGAGGTTTCAAATCAAACATTATTACTTATTTTGTTTCCACTGATTATAGACGTTAAGATAAGTTAAATGGTCGGATTCCGGAACTTGGAATTTTTCTCTCACGCCATCTGCTTCCTCTTCGCGACCTTTAGGGCGGTAGAAAATTGACGGAACGGACAACATTGATACTGAATTATGAATAAATGTGTATTTAGTGTAAAATAATTTGTTGTGTATAAATAAACAAACCTATGATGAGAATTTCTGCAGTGCAACCCATCTGGCTTGAAACAATTAACATTTGACATTGTGGGGGGTCGAGAGGAAACTCTGCCATTTGTCTACCCAAGGCAGTTAGCATTCCTGTATTATCTAAAGCCCCAAGAATCCAAAGTTGGTACAAAGAATTCAAAATGTTGTCCTGAAATATGCAAAAGTATTTATTACATTTATTGTACATCAAGTTTTATTGAAATGTGTGAAAATGTCAATATAAACTGACTATTGATAACTGAAATTTCTCAAACAGGTGTGATTTAATTATTTAAAAATAATCTAATTGAATTTCAAGTAGTTTTAATTCAAAATTTTACAAAATATAATCGGATTATTTTATAGAAGTGCCCTTTTTTGGGCCACAAGATTTCATAAATCTGAGAGTTTTTTTTTTATTGTGACAATATCTGGTTAGATATTGTTGAATTCACAACTAATATCGACTTTTCTATAGTTTCTACACCTGTTTGAAATATTCCAGTAAACAACAACAGGTTTTACGTGTTTATTTTGACATTTATACATATTTCAAAAAAATATCTATACACACAAACATAAAACATTTTTTTTTTTGTTATACAGAGTTCTTACAAAAAAAAGCTTCAAATAAAAATGAAAGACAAATAAATTCCCCACAACTTTTATTTAAAAATATTTTTTCTAAAATGCACCACAAGTCAAATATTCTTACTTGAGGTGGAGGATCCATAAAATGAAATTGCAACAAATCTTGAACACCTAAACTTTTTAATAACAACACAGTATTGGCTAGATTAGTCCGTTGAATTTCAGGTACAGTCGTAATCAAAAGCTCGTCTTTGTATTGGCGCTCTGTGTACAGTCTGAAAGCTTGCCCCGGGCCAGTACGACCCGCGCGACCTGAACGCTGATTGGCGTTAGCCTGACTTATAGGGTAAATCTGTAATAGTTTGTCAAATATATTCAACATTTAATTCAATGAAAATCCAATGCATACCTGTAAAGCATCCATACCAATTCTCGGATTGTACACTTTAAGTTTACAATACCCAGAATCAATAACAAAAATAATTCCATCAACTGTCAAAGATGTTTCTGCAATGTTGGTAGCAACGACGCATTTCCGCAACCCTTCCGGTGATTTTTGGAAAATTTTAGCTTGTAAATCAGACGGAAGTTGAGAATAAATCGGTAAAACAGTCAACTGTGGTGCGTTGTCTATTTCGCCTAATCGTTCAGCAAGCACCTAAAGTAAAAAATAAATAATTCGGAACTACTTTTTGATGTAAAAAATGTGACCATACTTCACATGTGACTTCAATGTCTTCTTGGCCCGGCATAAAAATTAAAATGTCGCCGGAAATTGGCTGCAGATGAATCTGTAAAGCCTGTTTCACAGCAGCGTCTACATAATCTTCAACAGGGTTTTTGCTGAAAAGAGTTTCCACCGGAAATGTTCTTCCAGGAATTGTAAACGTAGGGACGTTTCCGAAAAACATGGAAAATTTACTGGAGTCCATTGTTGCTGATGTCACAATTAACTTAAGATCGTGACGGCGGGCTACCACCTAAAATTGTTTAAAAAGGCGTAGAATTTTTGTATGAGTCATTGTAATTGTTTAAGACAATAAAGTCAAATAGATTAGGTCTAAAATTGGAGCCAATAATCAGTTTTATCTTTGTGTAAAGATTGTAGAATTATGCAAAAGATTGTTATCTTTATTGCGATAAATTAAAGTGCGTCAATTATCACATGAATTTGCAAAGTGGAACACTAAATTATTTAACTTGAAATACATTGAACTGACGTTTAATTGTTGCCAAATAAGAAACGATTGTTATTGTTGTAATCAATCAACTTGATTGTTGTAATCAATTCATTGTTGAAATCAAATCAGCAATTATTTTTAGTAACAAATTACCAAGATATTCGCGATAAAAATGTATGGAAAGTTTGTAAAAAATCCGAAAATAGTTTTGTAATACTGCATGTCATTTTCCACGTCCGCCAATCATGACAAAATTTCTGAGAAGTGCTCGAAAATTCTTAGAAACTTAGTTTGTTTACAAACGATTCACAGACGTTTATTTGTTGCCAAATAAAAACTATTGTTGTCATCAAGTGATTGTTGAAATCAAATCAGCAACAGTAACAAATTGCCAAGTTATGCGCGATAAAAATGTATGGAAAGTTTGTAAAAAATCCAAAAATAGTTTAGCAAAAATGCATGTCATTTTTCACGTCCGCCAATCATGACAAATCTTTTGCGAACTGTACAAAAAATTCTTGGAATCGTAGTTTGTTTACATTTAAAAATAGACTTGGAAGCACCGTCATTTAATTAAAATTACAAGAAAGACAAGAAATTAAACGATGCAAATGTATTCAATAAATGTATTTCGCAACATTAAAATTGACGCATACTTTGAAGTTGAAACCACGAGGTTTTTACAATTAATATTTATTTTTTATTTTACGTGTTTCATGTCATGCGCATTTCGTAATAGTATTACGCGCTAGAGAACAACTATTCGACTGACACTTTATTTTCACGCAAAACGTCGAAGAGTTAAAATAAAATAGACATTGTTATTAACCTTGGGACCTTCGTTCTATTCTAAGACTGACTTAGTGGCTTATATTAGCGTTTCTCATTCATAACTATAAAAAACTTTACAACAAAATTAAGTGTGACTTATTTAATTAATTATATCTAAAGTATCAATCAGTATATTGATATTAAAGATAAGTTAATCTAAAAATCAGTGACCTAGACCAGTTAAATATAAAACAGAGTTCTAACTTTGAAAATCAGTTTGTGTAAAGTGTTTAAACAAATCTAGATAACACCGGACTATCTTCTAAATATTTAAACTATTACTTAGTCGGCTATTAGTCGTAGTCACGCGTAAAAATGCTACACGAAGCTCTACAAATCATACACAACAATCAAGTGAACGAACAACGAAAGCAACGTAAAATTTCGTTGAAAGAAACGAAGAAAATGCAATTGTCAACTCAAAATATGACAAGATCAGCTCCACAATTTAAGACCCTAAATTTTGGGAGTTCAATCACAGTTCATAAACTACGCGAGTCAAAATGGTTCGGCTTCAACGAAATTAAAATACTTCTAAGTGTTGTGGAATCAGGATTCATTTTGGAAAGAAGGAATAATCCAGATTTAGGAGAACACGATTGGGCTATTGCTTTATGGGAACCAGGACAAGGTACGTGATGGTCAACACGCACTATTTCTAATAATATAATCGATAGTATTGTTTGTATTGTCACTGATATTGAATTGTTTACGTGCTTTGTAAGAAATTATTAATATAATTTAGTTTGACAGCCCAAAATAAAATTGCGCGTAGCAACAAAAATATTTGTATTTTTATTTCGTGATAACTCAACTAAACACTATTATTTATCGCACTAAATATTTAACAAACATAATACGATTAAAAGTGACAAATAAGTATCAAGTTTCAAAAACATAATCTATTTTTAGAGAAAAGCAAAAACATCGACCGCATCCAAATATATTCCTTGGTAGTAGAAAAGGACAAAACCAAAGTTGTCGCTCAAAAATTGGACAAATTTTGGTCCCCAGACAACGAAATAAGAATCAACAATCAACATGACAAAGAAAAAGCTCCCAACAATGAAGAAGACATTAGAAAGCAAGTTGAATACGCGGTGAAAAATAGGTCGCAAAAATGGCACAACAGTAATCATTTTACATATTTCTGTCGGTACGAGAAACCCATACATGGTCGAATGCAACAAGTAAGAATTATTATTGTTTGTTTTGATGAATCACATTTTGATCGTTGAACTGGACTTTAATTTTAAAATGAGTAACCGTATTTTATAGATAAGCGAACGTGTTCGATGGAACAGCATTGGAGTGAATTTAGGGATGTTGATGCGCGGAAGAAATAGAAGACCCACTGCGAGCAATTAATTTAGTTATTTTTTAAGTTAACTGTACTTTTTGACAGATATTTTTTATAGTTGCACTGCCCTACTTTTTGATCGATGTTCCTAAATTATTTTATAAAAAAATAGTTCTGGGATGTTTCAGTAGCGTAGTGTTAAAATTCAGTATTTATCGTTAATATAAGACTGCTATTATTTTAGTTTAGTATTTATGTTAAAGTGTATTATATTAAATAAAAGTTATTCATTAAACAATACAATTCATTGTTGTCATCAATTATACCCATTGTCGTAATCAGAAATATCATTGTTGTAATCAAAATTTGCATTATTGTAATCAACAAACTCATTGTTGCAATCAAAAAACACATTGTTGTAATCAAGAAACACATTGTTGTAATCAAAAAAATCAATGTAATCAAAAACTAACCTCTCTCAACAATCCAAACAACACATCCGTACTTAAGGACCTTTCGTGAGCTTCATCCATGATAATTGCGCTATAATGATCCAGATCTGATTCTCTGAGACTTTCTCGAAGGAGTATACCATCTGTCATATATTTTATTACAGTATTTTCTGAGGTACAGTCTTCGAAACGAATGGCATATCCGACTTCGTCCCCTAAAATCATGAACATCAATTTAGTTTTTTTAATCTGTAAAGTAGCAGAATTTTTTTTACAAAAAAATAGTTCAAATAAAACTTGTAGAAAATTAAATTCCCCACAAGTTTTACTTGAAACATTTTTTTGTAAACTCAATATTTACCTAATTGCGTGCCCATTTCGTCGCTGACTCTTTTAGCTACTGACATAGCAGCAACTCTTCGTGGTTGAGTGCAACCGATCATTCCGTATTTACTATATCCGTCCTCGTGAAGATATTGAGTTAATTGAGTAGTTTTTCCACTTCCGGTTTCGCCTAAAATAACATTTAACAGTATAGGATGTCACTGTATTTTTAGGGGAAAATATAAACTAACCAACAATAATAACAACAGAATTTTCTCGAATAACATTTAATAGTTCTTGTCTAACAGCAAAAGCCGGTAAATATCTTCTTTGTTGTGAAATAGATTTTTTTTTAGCGAAATCACTAGAAACATGAGTATCTTTCATGTGTTCTGCGAATTTCTGATCAGTTCTATAATCAGTTGAGTCGTCATCACGATTTAAACGTTTATCATCTTCATCTTCCTTCTTTTTTATGCCCATGATGTTCCCGATTGTTGTCCCACCCAGTTCCCAATGTTTCTTTTGAGCCTTTTTTCGTTCTTTTTGCTCTCGATAAATTCTTACGAGAGGAGAACCTTTCCTAGCTACTAAAGCCATATCTGAAGTCGGATCTCTGCGATTTGTATTTAATTGTATTGTTGGAAAACAAATTAATAATTTTGCACTTACCTCACGGGAATAACTGGTTCTGGTTGCTTTGTAAAAACAATTCTACCGTCTAAAAATGGAGGAACTACATTATGAACTAATAAATGTACGCGATCTAACGATTCCTCATCAAAATCTTCGTTAAAATCGACAGAATGTACAACACCAGATGTTAACATCCGGTTCCGTTCCCATAATTCGTTGTCTTTGTTGATTTGACGCTGTTGAGCTGAAATACGTTTCTTTTTACGTTGTTCAAGTTGTTCTTCTTTCTTCTTGGTGTAATCCTCGCTTACAGAAGAAAATGGATTGTTTTCGTCATCGTATCCTTCACCAATATTGTACCTGTTTTAATAAATAACATGGAAAATAACATATATTTAGTTTAGTGCATAAATAAAAGTAAATTAATGACATTTTTAACCGACGAAAAAAGTCGACGCGTATAAATATTTTTTAATGTATTACCACGCATAACTTTTAACACAGCAGTCCGATAAGGAAGATTCTCATTTTATTGGATAGAGTATACCTCGAAGCTGGTCCCATTTAAATTTAAAAACAAAATTCCACTCCTACGAGTAGAAAAATAGGTACACACAAAAAATTAAACAGGCGAAAAGAGACTGAAAAGCGAAAATAAAATATATACGAACTGTCAAAAACTAAATATTTATACAATAATTATTTGTAAAAACAATAAATAAAGTCGAATCAATCAATATTTAATTATAAACAAGATAAATTCAACCTGAAAAGCATGAAAAAATCGTAAGCTGTTCTTTTCGTCGTTTAAAGTTTATTTACATACGAACTGTCAAAAATTAAATATTTATGTATAAATTATATTGAAATCATTATTAAAAACAATAAATAAAATCAAATTAATCAATATTTAATTATAAACAGCATAAATTCAACCTAAAAAGCATAAAAACATCATAAAAAGTTTGATAACAATTACTACGCAACAATGAAAATTTTCTTTATATATGTGGCTGAACTAAGAAGCTCCGCCCACCGCTGCTCTTATTGGCTAACGCGTTATTGCTTTTTTACCCGAACCTATAAATATAAGCCAAACTAAAAAAATTGCAGTCAGTAACAATGCAACGATGACAACACTAACATGTATGATTGTTTTATGAATGTTTCTTACCATTCTCTGTCAATTCTTTTCTGTTCTTCCTCCCACATTTCAGCATCTTCCTCCGAAGTCCACTTTAATTTGTTGTCTGGCTTGTCTACCGAGGGCGTAGCCCCAGTTTTTTTCCGATCTTTCATCCACAAATTATATTTATGAGCCGGGGTAGGTCGCGGAGTATCATCTTCGTATTTTTTGGTTTTTTTTCTGTCGCGGAAACTGCTACGGTCCTTTTCGCGTTCTGTGGATCTTTTAGAACGTTCACTGTCATATCTCCGGAAACTACGTTCAGAACCTTCTTCCGCTTTGTAACTGGAAGGCGTGGGAAAGTCCCAGGATGATTTTTTAGCTGGTGCACCATCATCATCGTCCCAGGAAGTCTTGGAGGTTGTGTCTTTGATTGAAATGTTTGGAGTTTGTGGTTCATCTTTGAAGTTTGGTGTTTCACGGTGAGAACTTTTATATTCACGTCTTTCGCGTCTGTCACGTTCACGCCTTTCTTTGTAATACTCACGATCTCTTCGACGATGATTTTCCTCGCGATATTTATTTCTATATCTCTCAGAATCTCTTTCTTGGCTGCTGCTTCTTTTGTTGTCTTTACTGCTAGCATACACACCTTTTTCTTTGAGTTTGTTCAAGTTAAGTCTTTCAATGAGTCGGTTTCTGGCTTCGTTTGAAATTCCTCCAGTGTGTGACGGAGTTTCTTGGTTTGAAGCTCGATAATGTCTTTCTTTTCTGCTTTGTTTCTCACCACTATTATTTACCTCATTGTCATCTTCGTTGTCGTCATCATCTTTGTCATTGAAAGAGATTTTTCTGGCGTTTTCTTCTCTTTCTCGTCTGCGTTCAGCAGCTAATCTATCCAACCCAAGCAACGATGGTTGAGGAACTTTAAATATAGGAGGTTTCTTTTTAATTATTAAACCTCCTGTTTGTTCTTCAATACCTTCTAGACGATGTACATTTTCTTCTTGGTCCATTGCTAATTTATTTTACTTATAGCGTATAAACATAATCAACATAACCTTATTTATATGTCATTTAGTTTACCTTGATATACAAACCGTGCCAAAAAGAAAGTATATATTTATTAATATAGTTGTTTTACATTTTCAAGTCTTTCTGTAAATATATAATATTTATATTAAATATAACATGAGAAAAAATCTTTATTCTCTGCAAAACTTAACCAAACTGTTCACTCAGCTCTAAACATAGATATGACATATGCGATGATCTAATATCAGCAGCAAAATTGGCATAGATAGTTTAAAAAATTCCTGTATTTAGAGAATTAAAAGATACACAATTTCTTTCATTACAGTATTGTTGTAAAATTAATTAATAACGTTTGTAATTTAAAATTTCTGTTTGCAATTCCTTTGAGATGAGATTTCTGCTGCCATCTCTCTGATAATTCTGAACTATACAATTTTAAAGTAATTTTTTTGGAAATTAAATATTAATTTTAATGAAAAAGCACCCCTGTGTAACTCAAAAATACATAAATAATTGTTCCACAATTTTATGCCATATATTTGACAGAATAGAGACAATTAAAATCAATAACAAATAATTATTGTACTGCTAATCGTTCCCTAAGTATTTTACAGAAAAACAGTTAAAATAAATAGATAGAGAATTTAATTAGCTATAATTTTGGTTTACAGTATTTGTCTCTAAAATAAATAGGAAAGCTACAGTAAAGCAAAAATAAAAAATTTGTACCAGCGCAATCTCTTTTCCGTCCGAGCAGTCAAACAACTACAAGAAAGTTTTTTTTGGTTTATTGAAAAAATGGCCGAACCTACAAAAAATTGTAATGAAAGAAAATATTCTTCTTTTAATTCTCTACAATTTTTATTTGACCCATTTTTATGTAAATTGCCCCCAATACTGGATAAAAACATAATTATAAAATAAACAAATATTTAACAATATTTTTATAGATCTAGATAAGTTTTACCACATATTATTAACCGTAAAATGTCATAATTGATAAGGTTTTCCTAAGTCTTTTAATATATAATTAAAATAACATATTCATTAACACGATTTAATAATTTAAAAGCGGTTTTACCAGTTTCTGAGTCAGTCACACTTGAATTTCGTTCAGTGAATCTTACATTTATATTTAGTTTCCTTATACAATGAGGTGTTTCTTTATCATTTTTTGTGTAATTTATTTAAATATTTCCGTAAACGCCATCACAAGTAAGTTGTATCTTATAAAAAATTGATTACTATACATCATTGTTGACATTACAGATGTGCAACATTCATTTGGTTGTGAAAATGAGAGAATAAATATAAATTGCCCAGATGGGAAAGTAATAAACGTTTTAGATGGCAATTATGGAAGAACAAGTAGATCTATTTGTATGAGGGAACCAATTAAAAATGTTTCTTGTTATCAAGAAAACACTGTTTCGATTGTAACAGATTTGTAGGTCTAAAATTGTTTTGGGTGATTGATATTTAATTATTATTGAAACTTTCTTTAAGATGCGAAGGACGTACAGAATGTAGTATAGATGCAAATAATAAAGTTTTTGGTGACCCCTGTCTAGGAACTGTAAAATATTTATTTGTTTTGTTCAACTGTGTTTCCGTAAAAGGTAAGAAATAATTACAAGGTTACATTTAAAATTATTGTTTATGACGTTTCAATACATAATTATTATAATCTGTATAAGAAGACGAACAAATCTGTTTTTGTTTACTACTAACACAAATTAACACAATTATAGCTCTAATGACATTAATCACAATTACAATTCAATTAATTATAAATAACTAATCAAATTATATTCTTAAATAGGACCTGTGAAATTTTAATAATACATTCGTTGATTACAACAAAGAAAACGCAACACACACAAAATGTATTTTTAGATATATTCTAGTGATGTTTGTCAAATAATAATACAATAAACACAAGCAGTAATTGTTTATTTAACACAGTAAATTCTTTGTTTAGAATTTAAACACTCGTTAGCATGTGAAAATAAACCGCTTCAACTAGAATGTGAACCGGGAAAAGTTATCCAAGTACATGCTGCAAATTACGGGCGAAGATCTCAGATTACATGCGTTGATGGTCCAATAAAAACTACAAACTGTGAAAGCAGTCAAGCTGCAGACATAGTTTCAAGATTGTATGTTGTATATTTAAAAGAATTTATACAAAATAAATGTGTATATTATTACAGATGTAGCCACAAACGGTCATGCACTGTCATGGCTTCAAATGGTGTATTTGGCGATCCGTGTTTAGGAACTTACAAATATTTATCTGTAAAATTTAAATGTGTTACCGGTCCGGGTAATTGTATATTTGAATATAAGACATAGTTTTAATAATAATAGATAAATTTACAGCGGATAATTGTGCATCAAAGCCGTTAAATCCAGATCAATTGTGTTTAGATGGATCTGTAATTCTTCCAAGTTTATTATGCGACGGAAAAAAAGATTGCCCACAAGGAGATGACGAACTTATGTGTTCATACGATACAAAATTCTCTTGCGAACACGATAAACTACAAATCAAATGCAAGAAGGACGAAAGAATTAAAATAGTCAATGCAAATTATGGTCGCATATCTGCTAAAGTGTGTCCACAAAAAGATATTAAATTCGATATGAATTGCAGAAGCTCGAATAGTCGACAAATTTTACAACAGACGTAAGAATATATTGCAATGATTTGTGGAGAAATATTAATAATTATTCTGATTTAAAGTTGTGAGAATCGACAAAAATGTGAAATAAAGGCGGAGAACAGTGTATTTGGAGACCCGTGTGAAGGAATTGTAAAATATTTGGAAGTCCACTATGAGTGTGAAACAGGTATAAATATAAAAAATATACACAAAAATGTTACTGTAAAATATTAATTGTAGGTGCTGGCTCGCATAGAATCATTCCTCGATCTCTGAATCATTAATTTTAATTATAATACTCATAAGAATAATATGTAGTATGTTTCATAATAAATAAACAACAATGGAATATTTTTTATTTGTGGAAATTTTATTAAAATATTAATAGAATAGCAGAAATGTAATTATAAGCTGTTTCATGTACTGACGTCAAACAAAATCAATTATAAATAATAATAGATTATACTATGTATTTTTTTGTTTGACAAATAGAAATTGCTGATTTCATCTTTTAATTTATTTGTATCTATGTATAGAGTTAAAACATATTAGAGAATTAAACGAGTAGAATCTCTGTACATTTACATTGAGATGACGATCTGTAATGTCCTGTCGAGATCTGCAATTGCATATGTCACATCTACACCCTTTTTTACAGCGCAAAAATCGCGAATTTTTTGAATGCTTTAACACACCCCGCCGAGCGGTTAGCAACACTGCTTATAGATCACAGTTCTTAAGCAACACAAAGAAGCACGGACTTTTGGATGGGTGACCGCTTCGTTACAGTTTTAGTTTTTTACAATACAACTACAGATAAAAAAAATACAATATTTAATTAACAACTCGCGATAAAATTGTGCATTATACTTTAAAGGATGCCTAATGTAATGCTGAATCTATCAGTGAAAACCGCACATCGCTATCTTGTCCCAAAAAATATTAAAGTGTAAAAAACTAAAACTGTAACGAAGCGGTCACCCATCCAAATGTCCGTGCTTCTCGGGGTTGCTTAAATCAGTGATCGGCAGGCTGCGCCTTTAACCGCGCAGCAACGGACAAAATAACGGTAGCCGAGCGGCTAAGAGTGGAGCGCACCGATCATAGAGTGAAGCAACCCGGAGAAGCACGAACAGTTGGATGGGTGACCGCTTCGTAACATTTTAGTTTTTTACACTTTAATATTTTTTGGGACAAGATAGCGATGTGCGGTTTTCACTGCTGCATTCAACATAAAATTAGCTATCTTTTAAAGTATATTGCAAAATTTTATCGTGAGTTGTTAATTAAATATTGCATTTTTTTAAAAATGATTTTTGGAATATGTAGGTTAATCGTATGTGTGTATAAAAATATGAAATATATTATAATTAAAAATAATAGAAAATTAAATTCTAAATTATATTTTTTAAGCATTTTTCTCTAAAATAATTAGAAAACAATCTACAGTTGAAAGTCTAACAAAAAATTTACAATAACAATCTCTATTCCGTCCGAACTTGGAGATCTACCCTTTTTTACATAGATTTTAAGCAGTGAACGTTTAGTGGGAATTTCTGTTCATTTTCATTGAAATGGCGATTTGTAATGTCCTGTCAAGATCTGCAATTGCATATGTCACATCTACATATTATCCTAAGCAGAGTGGCACATTGAAACAACCCTTTTTTACCGCGCGAAAATCGCAAATTTTTTATATGTTTTAACACACTCCGTCGAGCGGCTAGTGGCTCTGCTTAGCAATCACAGATCTTAAGCAACACAAAGAAGCACGAACATTTGGATGGGTGATAGCTTCGTTACAGTTTTAGTTTTTTACACTTTAACATTTTTTGAGACAAGATAGCGATGTGCGGTTTTCACTGCTGTATTCAGCATTAAATTAGCTATCTTTTAAAGTATAATACACAATTTTATTGCGAGTTGTTAATTAAATATTGTGTTGTGACTTTTTGGTTATATTATAAATACAATGCTATTTTTGTATTATAGAGACAGTGGCTTTCACAACCAGAAATTTGTACTCTTCTCACTGAAGATTTTCCGCTCTAGTACTGTGTTTAATTATATTAGAGGAATATATTTCAAGTAATACAAGTAGATAATGTACTTTATTAAAATTTTTACGTACATTTTTGTTCTTTGTCTTATGATCTGTTTTGTTTTTATGTTTTTAGGATCGTTGTAGAGTCAGCCAGCGAGCGAAATGGTCAATGTAGTAGGACCTACCACCGGCGACTTCTACCACCGAGAAAAACGGATCGTTCACCAGGAGGTCATAACTTTTCGTCAAGATTTTCGTTTTGTTTTTCTATTGTTGTGTTTTTCTTTCCCTCTTAACACAGGTGTTGTCTGTTTTCATTGTTTGTTTTGTTGTTTGTGCTTTGTTCTGTTTCTTAAGACAGGAATGAAGATGAAGCGGACCCAGCTACTCGTCTTCGTTGGATTTCTACGAGTTTACTTTCTACTTCACACATGTAATTATACATTGTTTAATTTATTTTGCAGTTTCTTATTTGTTTGTTTATTTCAGTTAAGAGTCCACGGCTGGGAGATGCAGTTGAAGAGTCTTCAAGAGAGCTTCTCTTCTTGTAGTCAAGAACCTGCGACCAGGAGATACAGGCGCAGAACCTTCAAGGGAGTCTTCAACATAGTTCGCCGTTCCCAACAAAAATGTAAGTATATTTAATTAATTTATTATTCATTTAATGATTTACTAATGTATTTTTATTTGTTTTTTCTCTGTTTCAAGCTATTGGAAATTTCCCTGGGAGGTCGGGTGAATGCCAGAGGAGTTCCAGTCCAAAGTCAATCCAGGAGATCTGAAGATTCACAACAATGCACTGCTGTGTTTTATTTAAATATTCATTGTTAGGAAATAATATATTTTTAAGTTACTTTGTATTTATTTATTGTTTTTTGCAACTAGTGCAATTGTTTTTTGCAACTAGTGCAATTTTGTTGTATTCCATTCTGTTTAGATTTATTTAATATTATCTTGTAAAATATAATGATATATAAATAATAAATTGTATTATATTTTGTATTCTGTTTAAAAATATTAATAAATGCCTTTAAAATATTTATTTTGTTTTATTTATACCAATATTACAGGGTAAAACTAATCATTTATAATTTAAATTGGATTTTTAAATTTTAATACAAGTGCTGCCATCTCTTATTATATTCAAAAAATGTAGGTTCCTAAACATCAATAAAATGTGGCATTTTAAACTTATGGTCCCTTTACTTCAGAATAGTTCAAAAATTTGTCAATAGATGGCGGAAGCGTCGGGTGTGAATGCTGACAAATTGTCGATTTGAAATCAAAATCACATCTGTTCACTAATTGATAAGGGTATGTCCTACCCCCTTGCCCTTCTAGTATGTTGTAAAGGACGGCACTGCAAGCAGGGGTGTACGCCGGCAGGGGGGCCCCCAATTTCATTATTTTTGCGATATCTCTTACCGTTTCCGAGATATGAGGGTTTTAAGTTTTTTTTCGCATCCCCTAAGCTATCTCCCTTATTTACAAGTTTAGGGGTGTTTTTTCTCACTGATTCGAATGTGCTCGGCAAAATAATAATACAATTTTCTCAGATTTTTGATATCTGTTACCAGTCAGGAGATACAGCCCTTTAAAACCCTTTAAAAGTTAAACTTTAAGGGGTTGTATCTCTTAACTGGTTATAGATATCAAAAATCCGAGAAAACCTCCCCGAGATATTGCCTAGCACAATCGAATCAGTGAGAAAAAACACCCAAAAACTTTAAAATAAGGGAGATATGTGAGGGGGTGAGTTAACTTTTAAAGGGCTGTATCTCTTAACTGGTAATAGATATAAAAAATCTGAGAAAATTGTATTATTATTTTGCCGAGCACATTCGAATCAGTGAGAAAAAACACCCCTAAACTTGTAAATAGGGGAGATATCTCAGGGGATGCGAAAAAAATCTTAAAACCCTCATAACTCGGAAACGGTAAGAGATATCGCAAAAATAATGAAATTGGGGGCCCCCCTGCCGGCGTACACCCCTGCTTGCAGTGCCGCCCTTTACAACATACTAGAAGGACAAGGGCGTAGGGCATACCCTTATCAATTAGTGAACCGATGTGATTTTGATTTCAAATCGACAATTTGTCAGCAATCACATCCGACGCTTGCGCCATCTATTGACAAATTTGTGAACTATTCTGAAGTGAAGGGACCAGAATTTTAAAATGCCACATTTTATTGATGTTTAGGAACCTACATTTATTGAATATAATAAGAGATGGCAGCACTTGTATTAAAATTTAAAAAATTATTACTATTATGACCAATTAAACAATATGATATAAATAAATATATTTAAATTACTTTACTGCATTTTTGGAGGAGTTTTGTTAATAAAACATATATTATTTTCAATTTATTTATTGTTCTATATTTAAATACATGTCATAATATTTTATTTATTGTTACAATATATTAATATATTAATACAGAAATATAATTATTTATAAATTGAAGAAGAGCTCTTTCGGGTATTTGGCGTTGATTGATCTTCGTCAGAAGGGGATGATGGATGACTTCTTCGTTGAAAACTGACGAACTCCTGGTGCAGAGATGTATTTTAGACACTGCACAAACAAAACAAAGAAATTAGCAACAATTAAAACACAAGACATTGTTAAGATGCTGCAAGGATTTTGTTTTAAAATAAATCTACAGTAAAACAACTTAGTACTTTGGTTTTTTCAGTACTATAATTATTATTAGCTATTTATTGACCTATAATACAATTCCACATATAGGTAACATATGGAACATATAGAGAAAAATATTGTTTCAATATAATTATTATCCTATTAATTTTTAAATGGCAGCTTTAAAATGAAATAATAACAAAAATTATAAAACATGACAATTGATTAAAAGACGAATGAAATATTAATTTTTGGAAACGTTTAATTCTTATTTATATGTATGTAATAAAATAATACAGTTCGCCCTTGAAAAAGCAGTAACCTAATATTATTTTGGTTCAATAAACATGTACTTTATACCTTGAAATGTTTATGATTCAACAAAATCGTAAGGAATTATTTAAAGACATTATAAATACACTTCTTCTATATTTTTATACATTTCTGTGTTTGTTTCCGAACAAACAACACACAAAAATAATGGCAAACACAGTTACAATAATTTTGCTTGTAATTTCTGAATTTGTGGCTGTAATTGTTGCTGGAACAAGTAAGTACAAAAAAATATACATTTAAAAATATAACTTACAATATTTCAAGGTGCAAAGAATGCTATTGCATGCGAAAGAGAATTAGCACAATTAAAATGCGAAAATGGTAAAATAATTAACATTTTGGACGCTAATTATGGTCGTACAAGTTTATATACTTGCACGGATGGCCCAGTGGCAAATACTACTTGCTACACTGAAGATGCTATTGATATAATCTCAAGCAAGTACGTAAAAACATTTATAATTATAGGAATACTGATTACAACAATGAAAAATGTAATCAGTTCATTGTTGAAGTTGATTACAACAATTGAAATATATTATAACGTTGCTAAACGTTCCCAAATGATTTTAAGAAAATGTTTCAAATAAATTACAATAGAAAATGTAATCAATTCATTGTTGAATTTGATTACAATAATCGAAATATATTATACGTTTTCAAACGTTTCTAAATTTTTTAGAGGAAATGTTTCAAATAAATTACAATAATAGAAAATGTAATCAGTGCATTGTTAAAGTTGATTACAACAATCGGAATATATTAAACGTTTTCAAACGTTCCTAAATTAATTTACAGAATATGTTTCAATAAATCTAACAATTACATGTTTCTATAGGTGTGCCAATAGACAACATTGTACAATCGAAGCAAAAAGTAGTATTTTTGGTGATCCTTGCCCGGATACTTACAAATATTTAAATATTCTTTACGAATGTGTAACAATGACAGGTGTTTTTACTAATCTTACTAAATAAACTTTAATTTTAAACTGTTTAACAAATATTTCAGACTTTAAACTCACGCTAAAATGCGAGCATAAAACTGCACGTTTGGATTGTGAATCAGGAAAAGTAATTCGTGTATTGGACGCTAGTTTTGGCCGAAAATCAAGGATAATTTGTCCTGAAGGGCCTATTCACACCACCAACTGTCGTTCTAGGGAGTCTCTACCAATTGTATTTGATGAGTATGTTTGGAATACTGTTCAATATTAATTATTGTTAATTAATCAATTATTTTAAGATGTGAAAATAAACAAAACTGTAATGTACTAGCAAGTACTTCAGTTTTTGGGGACCCTTGTCCTAATACCAATAAATATTTAACCGTGAGATACGAATGTGTTAAAGGTAAATATATTTTAGCATTTTCATGCCCGTACCAATTTTTTGTGGTATCTAATAACAAATATGTTTATAAAGCAAGCTTTAAGCATTTCTAATATTAAAACAAATCTTAAATATCTCAATTAGTTTTTGAGATATTGCTATTTAAATTTGACGCAAGAAATCTGAATTAAAAGTTGGACTATGTTTATAAAAAATTGTATTAAACAAAAACCAACAGTGTAAAAAATATAAAAATATAGCAGTTAATAGAAAAATCTATGTAGATTTCAAATTTTATAATTGCATTGCAAAATCTCTTTTAGTTTTTGAGATATAGCGTCCTAAATTCATTGAACATTGCAACAAAACTTTGTTTGTACTTCTAGTGTTATGAACCTAAATGTTTCATTGTAAAACAATACATTTAGACATGATCTGCAGTTGCAGAGCTTCCACACTTATAAACAAGCGTAGGAAGTAAATATTTCTGTATTATTTTATGTAGATACACCTAAAGAAATTCCGCGATACAACAATAGAAGCGAAAGTTATTTATCAAGACGTTCCAACTATTTCGAGTGTCTTAACGGCCAAGAAATTCGAAAATCTTATCTCTGCAATGGAATAGACGACTGTCCAGATGGCGAAGATGAATTTGATTGCGGTGAGACTAATTAGAACACTATTAACACAGAATTTGACAAATTATTTGTAGATTACGATACGTCGTACGCGTGTGAAGGAAAAACACTTAATATAGAGTGTAATCAGGGTGAGGTAATTAAAATAATTAACGGAAACTACGGCAGATTGTCAACAAAGATTTGTCCACGAGATCAAGATTCTCGGAGAATCGACTGCTCTGCTGAAGATTCCGCAAAGATACTTTATGATAAGTAAGTCTAAGTTTTTATTTAAGGGTTGTATTTTATAAGGGTTTTGTAGGTGTGATGGACGAGAGAGCTGCAATGTCAGATCTGCAGACTCAGTATTTGGTGATCCATGCCCTGATACTTATAAATACACTGAAGTACATTATAAATGTATTAAAGGTTAGTACAAACATTTTAAATATTTATTTCTAACTTTTAAAATTAGTTATTAATTTTGTTTGTTTATTGTTGTTGTTTGTTTACAGATCCAAGACGATTCCGTCGCATTTTATATTACTGAACAACATGTCTATTAATTCGAACATTTCCTGTTTTTATTCCTATAATTATTTATCTACATTACTAATAGTCTACTATTAAATACTCCAAATATAATTATACACTGTGACTTACCCATAAGTCCTTTCGTTTGTGCTGTACATAGAACAAGATTTTGTTGGCTTCCTGAAATAGAATAAATAATATTTTATTCAATTTTGTTTCATTACAAAACCATTCATTACAAAGATATCCCTAAACATATAAAACATATAATAATTTCTAAACCACAAATATTATGAAAAAATTATTCAAATAAAACTTATAGAAAATAAATAGACAAACATTTTCTGTCTTGAAAATTTTTTTGTAGAATAAGCCATTCGGTTACAAATTGCAAAAAACTGCTCCAATTTTTAGGACGAGATTGTTGCCTCCATCTCTTTGCAAACTGCTAAACTATATATGAAGGTATTTTGGAACTGAATGGTGCAGGGATAAATTACCTCAAATAAAACTTATAGACAATTAAAATATTAACCTGTTTTACTTGAACAATTTTGTCATAAAGCCCTTGGATTAAAAAATAAAGCCAATTTTACACAACACATATTTTAACAATTATTTCTGAAACTTTATTGAATATTTTTTGATTTAAGCAAACTAAATATTGTTTTTTCGATATTAATACTAAAGTACATGATATTACTACGCGAAGTAAGTCAAAATAGTATACTCTTATGTCAAACTTGAATTCCAAAACCAAAATAAATTATTCTATAATACTATTGGTGAATTTATTTATTAGTTACCTTTGACAATAATTTATTGGATTTAATGGTGATACCAATAGAAGTCAAACATATTTAAAGGCTGATTCACTAACTGAAAATAAATTTCTATGTGTTTTATTATTAAAAAAAACTAATATTAAATGAAACCAAATATTTTTCAAAAATGATATGTAGAATGAATCTGCCTCCCAAAACGTATGAAAACAAAACCATGAAAAGCAAGAACCCAGAGACACCTAGGACAGAGGAAAACCATGCATTTTTATAGATTTTTATTTGTTCCAATATCTATATTTCATATAATAATAAATAATTAATTATATATAGGAAGATTTCAACAACTTTATATTACAGTGTAGAGTGAAATCCAGATGAAGTGAATAAAAACCTGTGATTTAACCACCACGCTACATACATCTCACTCAACCCTCCTGAATCCCTCCCTGTACAAACAATCAACAACCTGGCCCATCTTTAGAATTTGCAGTATTAACATTCAGTGTTTATAACTTGTACAATCTAAAAATTAACAAAACTTATTTACAGAACAACACATATGTATTTAAAATAGAAAGACTAACTACTCGACTAACCCTAGAGATTGGTTTATCCAGTGGCGGACTACTGGGATTTTGCGGGCTGTATTTTTAGGGGCGCGAAGTTGTCAGATGATCATGAACCCGTTTTTCCGAAAGATGATTTTGGTTACTACTAATATTTTGATATGGCTAATACTATTCTTAAACAAGAACTTAAGGGTTGTTTTACAAACTACTCATCCTTAATTCTGTCAGGAATTAACGGATTTAGAAACGCTCAAATAGTTAGTAATTTAAAAGAAACATTTAGATGATTAGAAGTAAATAAAATCGCTGCATTTTTTGGTGGCAGCACTTGTAAGTATACCGGATGTGGAATTGAAAACAATACAGCAATAATTTAATTCTACACCTTGTATACTTCTTATTTTAATGTGTGACAATTAACCCCCTAAAAATAGTGCCCTTATGTGAGACTGGCCCGAAATATTTTGAATACTGTGTTAATTTTGAAGCGCGTTTAAAATAAAAGTCCATGCATATATTATAATTTCAAGCTTACAAATTTGCCCAAATGAATATTTTGCACCAGTCTATCTCGTAGAAGTACTCCGCCACTTGTCTTGTTAAAGGAGTGAGTTCAAAACCTGGTCAAATCGTTTAAAACTTGAGTATAATCATTATAAAATCTTATTGCTAAATTTAATTATCTTACACATTAAGAAACCAATCGCCTAGCAACCGTTGAAACAATGTGTAGTCGAAATAAACAATGCTACTCACTCCTTACTTACAAAATACAATTTTAGCTTTTTGTTTTAAACAATATTACATTGTTTCATAGACCTACTGAAAATATAATCTTTATAATATAAAAATAAGAAAGTTTTATTTAGCCAATTTGAATCAGCAAATAAAAATATGTCCCATTTTTAACTACAGCTTTACAATAACTTTATATACAGTGAAAATTCGACTAGACTATACAAAATCATAGTAGGTCTTGACTACAGTTTCAGTGCAGCGGCCCTCAAAATGTTACAATAAAATAAATAAAAATTGTTAAGTACCTGTATTTATTAGTGGAACGATTTAAGACCTCCCGATTGAGAGCCGCTGGTTTAGTGTGCAATATTGATGGATGAAGTACCGGACGTGACGCATAGCTGTGCTGCAACATTGAGGATATTGTGCTATCTGAAAGATTATCGTACAACATGTCCATATATTTCCAAACAGCTTCTGAAAACTGTTGGTTAATTTTCATAGAAAAATTCTGTATTAAAAATTCTTAAATCATTCTTTTGCTTGATGAGCGTATAATTATGTTAATTATTATAATATATTGTTAACATTTTAATTATTCTTATGATTTTAGAACAATATCTGCTACTATTTATCAAGATACGTGTTGATAAACTGATTTGCAAAGCCTGAAATGTTAACCTAATTTTATAAATTTATTTCTCTTCGTATACATACTTTAACCAAACAATATTTTAATATAACAAATATAAATATGTTCTCAGTATCTCACAAAAATTTGAAGCCCATCGGAATACTTATATACATGGTGTTGACGTTTTTATGTTACATGAAAAAAAAATGCAATATTAAATTAACAACTCGCGATAAAATTGTGCATTATACTTTAAAAGATGGCTAATGTAATGCTGAATCCATCAGTGAAAACCGCACATCGCTATCTTGTCCCAAAAAATATTAAAGTGTAAAAAACTAAAAGTGTAACGAAGCGGTCACCCATCCAAATGTCAGTGCCTCTTTGGGTTGCTTCATACAGTTATCGGCAGACTGCGCCTTTAACCGCGCGGCTACGGACAAAATAACGGTAGCCGAGCGGTTAAGAGTGGCGCGCACCGATCACAGTGTGAAGCACAGCGGAGAAGCACGAACATTTGGATGGGTGACCGCTTCGTTACATTTTAGTTTTTTACACTTTAATAATTTTTGAGACAAGATAGCGATGTGCAGTTTTCACTGTTGGATTCAGCATAAAATTAGCTATCTTTTAAAGTATATTGTACAATTTTATCGTGAGTTGTTAATTAAATATTGCATTTTTTAAAAATGCTTTTTGGAATATATAGGTTAATCGTATGTGTGTATAAAAATATGAAAAATATTTTAATTGAAAATAATAGAAAATTTAATTCTAAACAACATTTATTTGAAGTATTTTTCTCTAAATTAATTAGAAAACGATCTACAGTCGAAAGTCTAACAAAAAATTTACATCTATAATCTCTTTTCCGTCCGAGCTGCCAGACGACTACTTGTGTTTCATGGACTTCAAACGCTGAACGATTAGTGGGAATTTCTGTACATTTTCATTGAGATGACGATGTGTAATGTTCTGTTGAGATCTGCAATTGCATATGTCACAACTACACATTACCCTAAGCAGAGTGTCACATTGAAACAACCCTTTTTTACCGCGCGAAAATCGCGAATTTTTGTATGTTTTAACACACTCCGCCGAGCGGCTAGCAGCACTGCTTATCGATCACAGTTCTTAAGCAACACAAAGAAGCACGGACATTTGGATGGGTGACCGCTTCGTTACATTTTTAGTTTTTTACATTTTAATATTTTTTGAGACAAGCTAGCGATGTGCGGTTTTCACTGTTGGATTCAGAATTTAATTCTATATCTTCTCAAATATAATTTCAGTTAATATTAAATATAAGATTGTAAATTATACACTGGGTATAATTAATTATACAAGATATAATTTTCCAATACACGTAGGGTAGAAAGATAATAAATTTCAAGCATATTTCAATATGGCACTCTGATGTAGTGGTAACATCTGCAATTGCAGATCTCAGCAGGATATTACTGAAAATATACAGATATTTCGTTCAACCGTTCAGCGCGACCGTGTATGGAACACAGGTAGTCGTGTGGCTGCTCGAACGGAAAAGAGATTGTAGTGGTAAATTTTTTATTAGACTTTCAACTGTAGTTCGTTTTCTAATTATTTTAGAGAAAAATGGTTCAAATAAATATTGTTCAGAATTAAATTTTTTATCATTCTTTCTAATAAATATTTAATAAATAACGATTTGATCTTAACAAACCTTAATAACAACTTAAATTTGAAGTATTTTTCAATAAAGAAAACCGCGGCCATCTCAGGCTTTGCAAACTACATCAAGATATGATAAACACGCCGTAATGTCTATATCACAATCTTTTTACAATAACATGTTATAATTCCCTATCAATAATTATTATTTATATAGAATATGGACTTTGCAAACACAGACATTATTAATACCTAGATGTGTATCACAATCAAAGTTGTTATTTTATATTGGTCCAAATTACTCATTAAACAAGATGTGGGGTACAGAGGCGTACGTCAACGGCAGGGGCAGTGACGTGCGCCCATGGATATGTAAGGAAGTGGGTGCGCAGCTGGGTGACACGCAGGGAGAATGTTTGGTGAGCGAAGAGAACAGACAAGTATTTGTTTGGTGATTAGAACGTTTAAGAACCCTTAAAATAAATAAAAACAAAAATAAATTTTACCTTTCATAAAATATTTTTGAGCCCTTGTTTTGAAATGAACCGTTAGAGAATTGAACTGAAAAGAAACAAAAATACTTGTAAATAAAATCAAAAATAATTGGTACACCTGTCAGCATAATACTTCACCTTCAAAATGAATTATTTTACATCAAAAATGTTAAATAGTTTAATGTAGATTTCTGTATTTTTTAACACTAATATTCATAATGTTACTCTACCTAATACAGGACACGGAAATGTTTATTGGTAATTTTTTACAAAACATCAGTGTCAACAACAAAATAAATATGATATTACATATATTTTGAGCATAAAACAATGTCACTATACTAATTTAATCAATAGTTATATCACGAGTGCTAAGAATTTTATCGATTAAATTTATCATTGTTTTTCCTTTTATTTGTCAACTAAATGTCAAAAATTTGTAAATAAAAATAGCTTGAATTGAATAATTCAGCATGTTTAAAAACATAGAATACCAGTAAAGGTAAAAAACATGTAAGTATCTGGCTTCTGCAACTAATTATCCGGCTAAATATGCCTTCAAAATAATCAAAATTTGCATATAAAAGCTAGCTTCAATTTAATCGCGAATAAACAGCATGCTGCTGTTTAATCACTTATCTAAAATGCACAACAATGGAAACTGAGACATTCTGATTGGTCAGATTTGTAATGAGTGAAATAATCCAAATTATACATTTTTAATCAAACACTGATGACAGCATTTGACAGATAAGAACCAATAAACATTTCCGACTTTCGGTTCCAGGTAGAGTAACATTATAAATATTAGTGTCAAAAAATGAATAAATTCTTCCTGTACAATAAACTATTTAACAGTTTTGATGTAAACTAATTAGAGAAGCCAATAACTGTACATTTCAAATTCATCATCTTACGCATTAGTTTTACGTAAAATGTGATAATTTCCCCAAAAAATCTTCCATTTTAAAGGCGAATTAGTATAATGACAGGTTGATCAAATGACCTCATACAATTTTCTAACACCACAATCAACAAAACCGCGAATTTGTCAAGTAAAAAAATAATTTAAAAAAACGTTTGAATCCCTTAAATGATAAGTATAGTTCTTACATACCCAGATCTTGCCAAAATCCAGTTATACGTACATTTAAATACAGATAAACTGCATCTTACATATCTAACTAACTGAAAGACGTTTGGTATAATATGTCCTTGAAATTATTAAAAGGACGATAATGTGGAACAAAATACACTGATTACATACAGATATACATCTTCGTTAGACTATATTAACATAAAACATGCGACAGGAAATTATCCAGAGAAATAAAATTAAAATTAATCGTGTAAAATATTCGAAGCCATTAGCTTTAGATAATGGCTTGGTCCCTGATAAAGTGTCCTTCTATAATTCCAACGAAATAACACTTAGTATGATGTGTAAAAGCTGAAGCGACAGCAAGAAGAAATTATTAGTTAGGAAATGACAGTATTATTGTGTGTAATATAAATTCAATGGTATATACAGATCCGTAATGGGGAATTTAAAATGACTGGGAGAATTTGCAGAAATTTCTGGACATCCCAAATCTTTAGACAAATATAATTAATTGAATCAATTAATTAAAGCTTATAAAAGAGTACACACATAAAAAATTAGCGCCAATTTTTATATCTTAAATAAGAAATATTGTAGAGCAATTGTTACCTTTAGATTGTCTTTTGTTTTTGAGTAATGGCGTCAGCAAAAATTTTGAAATAGAAACCGTAATTTTGTTTAACTTTTTGGATAAAGCCTGAAATTCTAAACCCAAATAATGTTTTAAAAATCCTATAATTGCTTTTAAAGTTTTAAAACAAGAATAACAATCAAAAGTGCCAAGTTTTAACAAAAAAAAAAAAAATCAAGTAGTTATTACCTAAAAACAAAAGACAATCTAAAGGTTACAATTTTACTAAAATTAATGAAATTAAAAATGAAATAATTGTGCGCTTACCAATTGTTTTGGAGAAAAATGCTTCAAATAAAAAATGTAGGGAATTTAATTTTCTACAATTTTTGCTTGAAGCATTTTTCTCTAAAATAGTTCAGGAACACTCTATGACCAATAAAAACTTCCACTATAATTAGACGAAATATGCCTAAGGGCCGATATTTCCATCTACGAATTTTTTTATTTAATCGACGAATAACTTATTTAACTTATTCGAAAGTTTATTCGCAATGTATTTATTGAACTGGGGTAGTTTTCAGTTGTTTAATCACCTTTAGATGCTACAGGAGGGTTAAAAACAATTTCTGTTTTGAAATGTGTCTGAAAATTTGAAGAGAGCCGTGTATGAAATTTCTGCAAACTTTTCCGTAGTGTAGAAGCTACTATTTACTAATTCCAGTGATAAAGAAGAAAATGTAAAGAAGAATTTTCAATAATTAATCTATAGTATATAGTTTAGCCTATCTACAGTTTTTACAAGTTATGTTTAGAATTATTAGCATACCTCTTAGGTACTCTGCACAATTTTTACAATTCAAAGTTTGTAGAATTTATTAAAACGTAGTCCATGATAAAAATACTGTTCGCTGATCGCCTTGAAAGGATAACACTTTAATTAATTTAATTAACCAACAACCAGCAGTCGCCAAAATGTCTTACGAAGCAGGCTTGAGGGTAGTTTCGCATTCGGACGACTGGGGCGCTTTGAGGGTGACCTGGCTGGCGATGAATTCCAACTTGGGCGCGCAGAGCTTCAGCGCAGGGTTGTCCAACCCCACGCCGTTGGGGTTGAGGGAGCAGGCGATGCCGTACATCCCTAGACATGGGGGTAAGTCATTATAATGCTGGGAGAAAACTACACGGAGAAATCCACAACACTAGCATTCAAACGGTAGAATAGATGAAGATGGAAGATGAGTGTGAAAAGAAGTGTTGTTTTGTGTATAGTTAAAGTTGTGTTAGCAGAAGAAGTATATAGTTGTACACTCAGGTTAGAAGAATTAACTTAGATGGTTGCTAGTATGAACATTTTTTAATTTGCAGTGTATTTCAATAGTTCATACAAGCAGCAGGAATATTTCAAACACCTATTAAGGAATGGACTTATTTCGCACTGGGGACCACTTTTAAACTGTACAAATAAAACAGATTTAATTAACAAGAGTATGAGGATTCCAAATTTTATATGCGATATCAAATATCTTTATTGATTTCAGAGATACAACTTTCTAAATTTTGACAAATTTTGCATTTTACAATTTATTTATGTAAATTTTGATGTACCCTAATATATGTATACTAAAAGATACTAACATAAAAATTTACTCATTTATTAATTAAAGCATGCTGAATGTAACAATTAAAACAGATTTTTAATATCTCTTTTAGATTTGAAGTTATAGTGATTATACTAGTTTTGCACATATTTCTGCCGAATTTCCTTTGAATAAAATCGCTTATATCTCAAAAACTAAGTTTCAAATCCTGCTAAAAACTAATTTTTTGTAAGTTTCAGGTTGAAAATAGGAGGGTAAGGTACAAAAATGAAAATTCTGAGAGATGAAAATTTTTGGAAAAATTTCAACACCTACCACTTGATTTTTTTCACAATTTAGCTCATTTTCAGTATTTTTACTCTAACTCATCAACTCCTCAAGTAAATATTCTGAAAATTTCCAATTTTATACAACTTTTTCTTCCGGATCTAATAGTGTAGACGCCAGTTCCGTATCTTTATTCAATTTTGAGTTATGGGACGAAACAGGTCAAATTTTGACCCACATTCAAAGGGCTGTATCTCGGAAACGAAACAAGATAAAAAGTTAGGGTTACAAAATTTGAGGGGTGCATGAAGAGGAAGTATTATTTCATAATTTTCTGAAATATGTAACGAAAAAAATTTTTTGGTCCAAAATATCCGCCCAATTATTAAACATGTATTTTAAAAATAATTATGCATTATTAAATTAATCATATATGTACTAATATATATTAAAAATACTCTGAGGATTTCAAATTTTTAATCAGATTTTAATTATCTTTAGTAGTTTTGGAGATACGCTCACTTGAATTTGAAATGATTTAAAAATCAACTCTCGAAAAATCATTTTTCAATCACAGTTAATTAAAATGATTATTACTCCATTAATAACACTAAATTTAATTGAATTTATGTAAAAATCTATGAGGAATTCAATGGTGTCAACAGAATTAATTTATCTTAATTAGTATTGAAGTTATGACTGTCCAAAGTTAACAAAATATTTCGTCCAGACATCAGCCCCTTACAAATGATTTTCGGGTGAATAAAATATAGAGAACCACCAAAAACCTCGTGAAAAACAAAACTAAAGTGTAAATAAATTCAGTGCGTTTGTTTCTCGGCACAAGCCTCATTGAAAACCGTCATTTGTCTAACTTGACACAGTTTTAAATTACGTGTCCGTAGCCTGCTACGATTTGAGAAAGATATTTCAAAGTGATCTCCAGTCCTTTTTAATTTATTTTATAAATTGCAGCTTGTCCAAATCTCAGCACATGATATATGAATGTTCCCTGTTTCTGAAACGTTATGTTACGTCCTTACGGTATGTTCAACGCTAACGCTAATATATGCTGGGCTCACACTAAAAAGATATATGTTATTTCATGCCAGAGGGATGCAAAAATATTTAGCAGAATATTGACAGTAACTGTAGATCTCCTACATTCTGAATTAAAAGAGAAATAGGGAGGTAAATAGTAGTAAATAGCGGAAATTTCATGCACATGCTGAAACCGTACCATGCTGAAACTGTAACTGTAACAAAAAGCTACAGGAACAAGACAAAATACACGACACACTGAAAACATGGTAAACAGAACAACAATTGAGAATTATGCAAGTTGGCGTGGTTTGTTTTTATTTCACCCGTCGCCATGGCTTTTACAGAGTGGCTTTTGTTCTCGTAATTGCTCACTGTGACCTTTGACTGCCGAACTTTCGGAAAGCAACATTATTCATTCAAATACATACATATATGTTATGTATGTTTGGATTTTGGTGGAGGCGCCGTGTATTAATTTAAAATAATTTTTATTTGAGTCAGTTTTCGGGTTGAAAATTATAATTGTACTTGATCTTATAGAGAAAAGCTCAAGGATTTCAAATTTTCAATCAGAACTTAATTATCTTTAATAGTTTTGAAGTTACAGGCATCTAAACTTCACTTTTACTTCATTGAGCAGTTCTAACCAATTTTATAGAACAAAATGAATGCTGTCATTTTCAATCGAGGAAAAAAGCCATCAATTAAACAAAATACAACAAAACACTCTTGCTAAATTCTCAAAGAGTTCAATACCCTTAGGGTTGTTCTCGGGCGCTCAAATCGCCGGCAGTTTTCGTTCCGTTGGTACGGATATTAGTGTTGTGGTGCTCGTTGTTATCTGAAATACACGTGAAGATGAGGACTACATTCTCACAACGGTTTTGTGTGGAAAATAATAACTTTAGAGAAAAATAGTTTAGACAAAAGCTGTAGAGAATTTAACTGGATACAATTTTTGTTTGAAGAGTTTTTCTCTAAAGCTGTTCAGATACGCTTGAGAGCGCAAAGTATTGAAGTTAAAATTATAAATATGTACAAAGATTATGCTTTATAATTTGAATACAGAAGCAATTATCCTTTTGAAACACTAGTTATTTAGATTCACTTTTGGTATTCTTAATTACTGTAATTAATATAGAAAGTAGGAACAATTAGTATTTAGTTTAAATGATAATACAGTATTGCTTCTGTATTTTGAAAGCAGTGCATTTGTTAAGCATTTATATTGCGGCAAATATACGAACGAAAGTGCTGATTTCTTTAAACATATTTGTAAGTTAGATATACTAATTGTCTACTTTTTTATAGAATGCAGGAAAATTTCTAATAATTAATATTTTCTATAAAGTATACACAATATAATTTCTAATAACATATTTAATTTGAAATCGGCACAAAAGTACTAAGAAATCGTCATTAAAAGCTCAGAAATCGTCACTAAAGTAAGCCATTATACGACGATTTTGAGCAACCCACTGTTAAATTATTATTGTATAAGTAGGATAATTTTGTCAGATATATAGACGTTTTATAGTAAATGTATACGTAACATGAAACAAAATGTGTAAGAAGAGTTAACTAATTAATTCCGTTGACTAAATTGAGGACAAAACACATAATTTGGAGTGCTATTTATGTTCGAGGTTGGCAACAGTGAGTGTCAGTTTCAATTGACATCTTTATCTAACTTGAAAAATGTTGTGACGTCATTGTAGAGGTATTGCTGGACCTTAAACAGTGCAGATTGTAAATAATTGTAGTAATATATTTTTTTACTTATTTTATTATTATTATTACAATAAAATAGAACATTTATGTGACAAAAATTATTTAAATCTCTACTGTTTGAGATCCAGCAACACCTCTATAATGACGTCACAACATTTAAAAAAAATCATTGTGGTTTAATGAATAACAATAAAGACTTTTTAAAAGTGTAGATAGTCTTCAAGTTGCCAGCCACGACATCCATCTTTCCGAAATGATATTGAAACACAAATGGTATAAAATTACCCAATACCATTTTAATTAAACTACGATTTTAATGTGTTTATATCATAAAAAATATAGACTGTAAAAATTGTCAACTGTTCCATAAAATACAGTCTCAGATTAATAACCAAGTTATTAATTCACAATCCATCGGTAACTACAGACGCGTTTCGCTTCTATTGGGGCTCATCAGTGTAGAGCTGTGAAGCAGTGGCACCGTTTGACTGGCTCAGCGAGATCCAAGATCCCAACAAATTGGTAAATGAAACTGAGAAGTAAATAAATACTCCCAGAGCCATCTACCGCTGTTAAACTCTGTTTTATAACAATTTATATCCTATAAAAAGTAGACAACCGTTATTCATTTTACAAATCAGAAACCAGCAAAGTTTCTGGTGAGTTCGTGAAATACTTCGCAGTGATAACTCATATTGTACAGTGCTGAGTGTAGTAAACCCTTGCGCTGTATTGGGGGGTTGTGGGTTGTTGAGCGTCGCGTGTAGTGTCAGTGTAAGTCAGTGTAAACTCGTGACACACGTTCGAACCTCGGGGCTGGAGCGGCTCGGCTCGCACTAGAGCATGTGCTCCGAGTGACTGTTGTGCCGGTGCAGCGTGGACACGATCTGGCCCTCGTGCCCTACACACCACGTACTCCTATAGTTTATATACGTAGACGATGCCACCGTGGTGTCTGTCATGTTTATGTTACATGGGAGGGTTTGGATTGCGGTAGAAGAACTAAGGATGACTTTACACAAAAATGCTTCGAGAGAATCTTGTAGAGAATTCAATTTACTATAACTTTTATTTGAAGAGATTTTCTGATAAATCATTTACAAAGTTAATAATTTTGATTGTCTAACTACTTTGGGCTGTAAAATATATTGCGTTTTCAATACTATTTTAAAAATGTTCAATTATTAACTTTCCTAATTATTATACATCAAAATAATTAAATAGTTTATTGCAGAAGAATGTTATATATTTTTTGACCTAATATTTATAATTTTACTCTACCTGGAACCGGAAAACGGAAATGTTTATTGGTTCTTCAATCATCAAATGTACCAATTGAAAAATATTAGTTTTATTTAGCATTTGCTGTCAACAGAGTGTTTAATTTCAAGTATCTTTATGAAAAATATATCATTTGGAAAAAATAGTTATTTATCAGACACTACAGTATAATTTTTTATCCAACACCTCTCAATAAATGTTCTATAACTATGGCGATTTTAAACAAGGAAAGAAGCAGATTACCCACTAGTGGGTAAAATTTTGAGAAAAGTAACTAGTGACTATTTCTTTATTTATAACAATAATAATAACACACAACACCTTGGTAACTACTTCGATTGACATTTTAATTAAAAAATTTAAAGCATATGTCACTGTCAAACAATATTTCTTTAATAAATTTTGCATTTATTAAGAGGTGTTGGATAAAACGTTATACTTCACACGTGGGCAAAGAGGAATTACCCACTCGATAAAATTATCAAACTCAGCTTTCGGCTTCGTGTGCTAAAATTTCTCTCGTTGGTAATTCCTTACCTTACCCACTTGTAAAGTAAATAACTATTTAACACGTTGCTATTTTATTTTTAACATTAGTGTTAAAAAGTGACACTTTTAACATGCTAAGCAATCTATAGATGGTCCAATTTTAACAACGGTCTTAGATAATAGTAATTTGTATATCAAGACACTAAAGTAGAATTTTTTATAACGAATAAACCATGTGAGTAATAAAAAATAGACAAATAAATAGCATTATCTATTTGTAAAATAATAATAATGATTTGTTTGTTATTTTAGGTTTGTAATCTAAGTTTGACAGAAGAGTCTGTAAAGTTTAACTTTAGTTACTATTTTGGCTAACTTCGAGTAGTAATATCGTATACTTTAGTATCGATTTCGGAAAAATTAAATTTTCTGATCAAAATAGTGCTTAAAAAAGTGTATTAAATAAAATGTATTCTTAATTAATATCACATTTATTTTGTTATAGCACGAATGATTTTGAGATATTAATAAGCATTTCCGGTTTCCGGTTTCACGTGCAGATAAATACAATAAACTATTTAGCCTTTTTTTTATGTATTAGAGAAGCCAATAAATGAACATTTCAGAAATAGCATTTAAAACGCTATGGCGTTTTTTGTACATTATTATTTTTTAGGAAAAGCTAGCATTGTGCGGTTTTGACTGTTGGATTCAGAATGAAATTTGCTATCTTTAGATGTTTAAATCATTAGAGTAATTAAATCAATTAGTTATAATTCAGGAACGTTTTTACAACACAAAATCCAGTTCATCCTTAATGCTTCAACCAATTCTTTCGACCGTGTTAACCTGTATAATGATGAATTCATCCTAATTGATGATACAATTTTTATATTACATATATTCCTTGCGTCATAAACACATGTACAAATAAGGGTATAAAATATTTTATTTTTGAAATAAATTTCAAATATCTTAGTAGAATAAATAATAATTTTCCAACTCACCCATCTTGGGTCCAATCATATCTTTAGGATGGTTCGTCTTGATGGCATTCATCCTCCGGTTCTGCTGATTGGGTGGCTGGTTCCCCGCTTGCTGAGGACAGTTTTGTTGTCCTGCTTGCCCCGGAAGTCTTGGAGCTCGTGGTTGTTCCACCGGAAGCACTCGCCGGCGTTTCTTCGGGAGCTTGGCGCGCGCCTAGCGGGACAACAATAACACATGCAGGCATTGCACATCATGGGGGGTACAGAGGGTTAGGGGGGAGCTTCACTCATCGCTGCTGCACTGGACGCAGGGATAACGGAAGTAAGGTGCAGTGGCATAGCGTAACAGTTGGGAACACTGTAGAACAACGCGGTGAAATTTGGCGGAGTCGCCGGAAATTGGAATTTAATTATTTTACAACAAAAGTGTAAATACAAATGTTGTTTAGAATTAAAAAATGCATGTTACCTATATGTAAGTATTTCACGATATACCAATCAAATTATAATTAATATTTGTTTGGAAATTTTAACAGAAAGAATAATAACAATAAATATTAACTATAATGTGTTTGATATATCGGGAAATACTAATATTTCGGGAACCAACTGGGACTTAATCCCTGCATTATTATATTCTAAACAACTTTCGTATTTATATGTTTGCTTTAAAGTGAATAGGTAAAGAGATACAGCAATATAAATAACAATTCATCCGGTATATATATTAACTGTTGGCTTACGTTGTGCTACGGTGTGTTACGCTATGCCAAAGCGTCTTATTTCCTATTATTCATGGGTCCAGCTTATCAACTCGCGCCCCGTTATACTTGTTACCAACCAAACAAAACAATAAAACTAACTGGTCGATTTAACTAATATCTTTTTCTCATTAACTGTATGTTTCCCGGTTTTTTTGAGAGTTTAATTAATTTTTAATTCGTGTAAATCTGTAAATGATTACAATGACGTATCTGTCTCGCCAAGGAAAGGAAAACAGGGAGAAAAAATAAATCAGTAATAGTATATAACACTATATGCAGATCTATGTACGGTTGCAAGTTATAGGTAGTGACTCAAAGAATAAAATATTTGAGAAAAACTCAAGGAATAACAGTGTTGGAAAAAATTGAAAACGAAATAATTGGACTTCATAGAAACAGGACAACTAGAATGGTGGGGCCATATGATAAAAATGAATTTGGTTGATTTGGTTGATGATGGTGAAGGCAAAGAGGGATCGTGGAAGACCAAAAAACCCTGAAGAAGAGGAACGGTACACTACAAAATGATTGAGCGAAATTTCTGCACGATTAAAAGACTTTTAACATTCTACACCTTACTGTAGAAGGGTTCTCGACTATATTTATCAGAAAACTTATTTTACTTTACGATTAGGCCATGCCAAAATAATTTCGAAATACTTATAAGAAGTGTAGTGCATTCTATTAAACTAGAAAACCATTCGTGCGTGCTTCTCTCCAAATATTGCTTTTGAAATACTTCTGTGAGTAAACATATACTTTTAGGGGTAGTTTAGCAATTGTATTTTTCAAGGAAAGTAGGGAAAGGATGGCAGACGACACAGATAGTGTAACGGTGTGATACAAACACGAAGAAAACGATTAAGTGACCCGAAATTACAAAACACAGTGTACGAAATTGTGAGGATTCAGAGATATATGCGTTAACAATTCATGAAGTTTTTAATTTCCTTGTTTATGTTATTCAATTGTTTTCCTAGTACATACATAACGTCAGGCTTTATCCCACTCAGTGGGGTAGCACGAATCCAGAAACATAGTCAACCAATAATCAATCTCCTTCAAACATTCCACCACTTTCGCCTCGTCCACATTCATACATCATTCGTTCACGTAACAAACCATTCAAAATACTCAACCAGTTATTCCTCGGACGCCCACACAATCTTTCACCTTCAATCTCACCCGCATATATTAGTTTCACCAACCTTTCATTCAACATTCGCTCAAGATGTTCAAACCATCTCAACTGACTCACTCCCACTTTCTTAACAACATTCTTCTCAATCTCACACTTACCATACACCAATGTATTCCATACATGATCACTCTCCTCTCAAATACCTCATTTTCACAGCAACGTTGTTCATGCTTCTTCATTCACATCCAACATTTAGAACCATATATCTGTAGTGTATTGGAAATAATCAAGTTATATAGTAGAGTTAGGATATTATTATAATTAATGAAATAGCTGTTATGAAGGCACGTAATATTAAGATGTTGATGTAAAAGGTGAACAGTTAGTAATAAACGATAGAAGCGAACGGATGCAAGTGTTTCAATGAACCCTATTTTCCTGTCACACTGAGAGTTCCAGTAACGTACAACGAGGATTCTACAGTATCAATGTAGGCATTAACACACCATTATACACACTCAATTGAGCATCTCTAGATACATTCATGTTTCGAGCAAATGTACCCAGAGCTACCTTGCACCTTGCAAACACCCGCCTTTCAATCTCATGCTTTTCAAATATACAAATTCATTCAAATCATTTTTCTCAAACAGCAACACGTTTTAAATAAAGTTTTCGTATTGTCGATAAATTATTTAAATTGTATCAAGTTCTTTAAAAGATTATGTTTTGGAAAAGTAACAAATAACATGTTTTGCAGAATTTGTATAAGTTATTGTAGGGAAAATGTGAAAACATTTCTAGAAAAATAAGTTGTTTATTACTTCTTTGAATGTTGGAGTCAATTAAAAGCGATTCAAGGATATTTTCTCTTTCAGGTTGGTAGGTCTGCAGTAACCGGAGCTGGAGAACTCTGGATGCAAACTGATGACACCAATATTGCTCAAAATATGGGCGAAGTTATTTTATTGTACGGGCATTGTTGTAATCAATACAACAATCAAACCTTGATTACTTTCCGATTGTTGTAATCAGCCTCGTCCACATTCATACATCATTCGTTCAGGCAACAAACCATTTATTCCTCCGACGCCCACACCTTTCATACAACACTATTTTAGCAACGTTCTTCTCAATCTCACACTCACCATACACCAATGTATTCTATACACGATCATTCTCCTCTCAAATACCTCATTTCCACAGCAGTTATACGTCGTTCATGCTTAGTATCTCTAGATACATTCACGTTTCGAGCAAATGTACCCAGAGTTACCTTGCACTCTGCAGACACCCGCCCTTCAATCTCATGCTTTTCAAATATACAAATTCATTCAAATCATTTTTCTCAAACAGCAACACGTTTTAAATAACGTTTTCGTATTGTCGAACGCACTTATCTGTGTAATCCTTGAGTTACGTGTCACACAGTGTCCGAAGTGTAAGAGTTGTGTGTGTGTGTGTGTGGTTTTACCTGCGTATGACTATAATACATGGCAAAGTTCGACACGATAACGGGCACGGGCAGCGCGATGGTGAGCACGCCGGCCAGTGCGCACAGCGCCCCAACAAACATGCCCACATAGGTCTTGGGCGCCATGTCACCGTAGCCCACCGTCGTCATGGTGACCAGCGCCCACCACAACCCAAGCGGTATGCTGTTGAAATCATTGTGCGGGTTCGCCTGGATCCGCTCGGCGTAATACACCAGGCTCGCAAAGATCACAATCCCCAACACCAGGAAGAAAACCAACAGCGTGAGCTCCTTCGCGCTCGCCCTAAATGTCTGTATCAGGATCTTCAGCCCTGACGAGTGTCGCGTTAGCTTAAACAACCGCATTATTCTAATTATCGAGAAAAACTCCAGGATGTCGGCGTTCTCTAGGTGCGTGGCGAACTTCTGCAGACTCAAATCCACGTAGAAACTCAACGTGGCGATGTAGTCGATCACGTTCACTGACGACTTGATGAATTCGCACTTCTTCGGGCACGAGATGAAGCGGACGAGGATTTCGAACGTGAACCAAGCGTTGCAGATGCATTCAATGTAGAAGAACACGATGTGTGCGTTCGTGTGTGACTTGTCGACTGTCCAGTCTGTCGTGTTTGCTGCTGTCTTCACAGGGATGTATTTTATGACTGGTACTCGCATATCTGGGTGTGTCTTCAAGCAGAAGCTCAGGATGGACACGCAGATGAAGAACACTGAGATCACGCCGATTATCTGCAACAGAAAATAGTTTTGGTGGAGGCGCCAGGAATCATCTTCCTAGACAGTCACAATTCCTTTACAGTTAAACACTATTTTCCCATAACCCTATTTTTTTTTTAAGTTGTACCTAAGGTTTATAGATAAACATTAAATACTTAATAACCTTTCTGAACCATATATTTTATTCAAAACACTGCATTTAACCAAAACTTTTTTATTTTAGACTATAAGAACAAACACATAAACATACTGAATTGTAGAATTATAGAAACTGAATTTACAACGAAAATTAGATGAAAATCTTGTAGTTTCTTAGACCCTAGTGTAACATTCTAGGGTTAAATAAATATTTATTATAATGACTGTCTTTATTGTATGTATAGTTAGCTAAAATAGATGTCAATACTCATAAATAAATTTAATATTTTTATGTAAACATGAAAGCAATTAATGATGTCAAATTACTGAAACTGTCATAATAATTAAAATGTACAAACGATCATGGACTACAAAAACCATTAACTTATTAATTATATCATAGTTCTTAAATAGTTTCAAATACGGAAAAAATAAAAAAATATTTTTCTACGACCACTTAGAAATCTGCTTATTGTATGTTTGTTGTTGCTAGGGATATGAGGTACATTGCAAGCATCGTGCGAAATGAATTTGTTTTGTGAGTATTTCAATACAGATCAACTCATTTAAGTACAGGTGCCATTGCTAGGATACTTATTTAGAATTGTCAAATATTAGAATGGTAGAACCGAGACAATTTTTTAATTAATATTAAATTAATTAGGAAATAATATCGTGGTGGTAGAAAAAATATAGTGTACAACTCGCATGGAATGTCCATTTCATAATGAATACCATTCCATGCTCGTTGTATAATATACTATTGAGATAATCAAAATTTCTTTCAATTATATTTACAAAAATTGTGGATGTAAAATACAAAATATTATAATTTTCTATTCAATAGTGATTAAGAAAATGCTTCTGAACAAAATTCTGCACATGCATTCATCCATCCACACATACATACAGACACACAGACATTTTCGTGAAAATATTAAAAATGAAAAGAGTCTGAGGCTCGTTTTTGACTTCTTTAAAAGCATACAAGTGCGCGATCCAGTATTACTATATTTCAATGATTTAATTGTATTCTTCATAGATAAATAAATTACAATCTGCAATTTCAGAGCTGTGTAAGAGATTTAGAGAATTATATTTGCTGATGTACTTTTTAAGTTAAAATAATTTTTCTATACAAATTGAATCATGTTAATTTAGCATGCTATAATTTTACCTCTTGGTTAAGTATGTTAGGATCTGCAACCACAGATCTATATAGAAACATATCAAAAAGTATCAGTTCAAATTTATTTCATAGAAATGTTTGTTAAAGTTTAAAAGTTTTAAATTTTATAATTATTCTTCCAAGATTTGAGATCACAGAAAATTTGATTATTTATTTGATACTCTGTACAATAAAAAATAATTCCCAATAATAATACAGGTATCTGAAGGTTATTTTAATTAATAAATTTCATCATAATCTTTGCTTCTTGCATAATTAGTTTTTGGCTGCCACTATAACCACAGTACTGCACCTACCTCTATGTATACACAATAAAATTAAAAGCAAAGAATGTCGAATTAATATATTAATTAAAATAAAGTTTCACTTGGTTCATGAATACGGAAACTATCCGTTAAAATATGTACCGTACGACAAGGAACCAATTACTATAAATCTCAAATTTCGACGGCCCAATTTTTCATTTAAGCCACGGTCTAGAAATCTTAATAATACTCTGGTTCGTGGTGGATCATAAAGTTCAATATTCGCAACGTTCTATTGTATCCGAGCAGGCTGGGTGCGTATACTATATACGTACGTTCTTTCAGGACTGACAAATAATTGTGAAATATTTCAGGACGTTCCCTGTGGAGAAACTAATACCGTAATTTATATTTTCACTGGAAAATCATTTGTATTTAAATGTATTTTAATAATAATATAAATGTTTTGTCGCGTGGTTTGACCTGGGGTGATCTGCAGTTGCAGATCTTTAAAAAAACTTTAGGAGAAAACATGGGCAACAATCAAATTGAAGTAACTGAAAACAATTGACTAACTGAAGTATGTAGAATTTGCTGTTGTAAATTGTTCTTCGATGTCTCTTACAGTTTTTGAGAAATTTCTATTCAAATAATTTTTGCACCCCTTTAAAATTATTCCCATAACATTTTTCTCCCCAATTTAAAACAATAAACTACATTAGGGTAGACGTAGAAATCTACGCTGAATACAACCCTGGAAACCGTACATTAATACCTGTCCCAGTTCAAAAGTTACAGGATAATCATTAAATACCAAAATCATAACTTTTTCAGTGTGCTCGTGTAAAATAAATTAATCTATCAAACTGTTAAGTGCGACTAACATCAGCCATATTTCTCTTGGATTTTATACACTGAATTTAAATTCACAAGAATCATAATACTTTTAACGTCTTTTTCTCAAAACGAAATCACGCCATCTACAATTTTATGTTGAGTGCTTTCAACATATTCGCTGAATGTGTTTCAAGAATTATTACAGTTTTTTCAGCAGCAAAACATTTCATTTTAAAACTTTACACCTAGTTTTATATTTCCGGTATAAGTTGAAAGTTTTAAAAGTGCAGAAAGAACAAAATCACGCAGGACATATTTTACAAAGTTGAGTAATTTGCCGTGAACAAATTGGCTCTGTCAGTCTGAAGCTATTGCTCAATTGTTGTTCAATTTATATCAGTTTTTTTGCGGAATTCAAAATATATTATATCGAGATGGTGACAGCGGAATATGAGACAGAATTTCGATATTTTTCAGTTCAGTGATGCATACAGATGATGCTACCAAATATATGATCAATATTGTTGTGATTTTGAATAGAAATAAAAGGGGGGGGGGGCGTGGTTTATACAGTTATAGAAAATTTAATCAAGGATGTTTATTGTATAATTTTACTAGATTTGGTAGTTTTTGTTTTGTTTTTAGTAGAAGAATTTTATGGAAATTTTGGTGGAGGCGCGGCTTCATTTTATAAACATCGTATTTCTTTTGTTTTTTAACAATATGTACAGTTGTAACAATCCATAATTTAATGGCTGGTACTACAGGAGTACTTAGATATGCAATTGCAGATGACTCCATTACATTACTTCCAATAATTTAGCAACCATATAAAATTAACTTGATTATTTTTTGACGTTTCTTTAAACCAATGAAATGCTTTATTGTATGTCACGTGTCTGCGTTTTAACCAATCCTGTCATTATTATACTGAGAATAATGCTCTTGTGGTTATTCCCGGCAATATTCTCTGTAGCTTTTTTGTTTTTGTTGACAGATGTCAAATGTCAGATAGTTATCAACATAAGTAAAAATGAGCAAAAAAGATAGATTTAGTGGCGTGCCTGATGATGAAATAAAAAAATAATCGAATTAAATATAACTCGAGAGTTCGATAAATTAGAAAATAATTCTCCAGTATCTTTCTTAAACATATTGCCTGGCAATAAGTTTTCGAAAGATCTGTCAAATTATTTTCAATTTATTCTCACTCTCTTGTTATATTACTACTGATTATTTTTTGACGTTTCTTTAAACCAATGAAATGCTTTATTGTATGTCACGTGTCTGCGTTTCAACCAATCCTGTTATTATTATACTGAGAATAATGCTCTTGTCATTATTCCCGGTAATATTCTGTGTAGCTTTTTTGTTTTTGTTGACAGATGTCAAATGTCAGATAGTTATCATCAACATGCCTGATAATGAAATAAAAAAGTAATCTAATTAAATATAACTCGGTTCGATAAATTAGAAAATAATTCTCCAGTATCTTTTTCAAACTTTTCGCCATTTGGCAATCGAAAGATCTGTCAAATTATTTTGAATTTATTCTCACTCTCTTGTTATAATATTACTGAAGATTTTTTAAAAACGAAAAACCAGTCCGAGACAGATATATTCTCGTAGGGCCACCCTTCTTTGTCTAACACTTCTTTATTTATTTATTTATTGGTACATAGGCCATATAGGGTTTAGAATGCTGCTTTTTAAATATTTATGTATATTTTTGCGTATTCACTTTATATAAAAAATACAAGTACAAACGTTGTTCAGAATTTAAGTTCACTAATTAAATTAAACATTTAATGAATGAAAAAAATCAGAAGCTGCAACCTCAGATCATGAACATCCGATAAAAAAATAAAATCAGTTTCCGTTTCTGCTCACATTGCCAGAATATAAAAGTGTACAAGTAAAAAGGCCCAGCCCATTCGAAAGTCATTATCAGCTACTTCAGCGCCGTTTATATTCCTCAGTGCGCTGCCCCGCGCCATCTTGAATGGCGCCCTTGTAGGTAACATGCTCTTCATGCTCTTCGAACACACTTACGTGCCATTTATCTCGGTTGTTCGATTTTATGACCTTATCTCCCGATGTTTTTGTCAATCTCAACCCACAAAAACTTACACGCGCAGAATTTGGGTCAGTTTTGTCCTTTCCACGACGCGGATTAAACGGTTTCCACCAGTTTTCAAACGTCTCAAGGGGATGATAAAAAGTAACAGGGTGCTTACCTGCATTTTAAGAACGTAAACACACTGTGTAGATAAGCCTACAATTGTTTGAAGGGATGCTACGTAGGGCTGGTTTTTCTGAAGCAATTTTGTAGATAAAGATAAATTATTATATGTAAATATGTTAGTTTCAAACGTGGTTCATTTTAAAAAACTTAAAAAATCAAAGTTGCGGCACTTGACGCGAAATTCATCTTCGTGAATAATGACGATATTCCCGAATATAAGACTATATTTTTTTTCTACGACCACTGAGAAATCTGCTCATTGTATGTTTGTTGTTGCTAGGGATATGAGGTACATTGCCAGCATCGTGCGAAATGAATTTGTTTTGTGAATATTTCAATACAGGTCAGTTCATTTAAGTACAGGTGTTATTGCTAGGATACTTATTTAGAATTGTCAAATATTGGAATGGTGAAAGCGGAACAAATTTATTATTAAAATTAAATGAATTTTGAAATAATATTGTGATCGTAGAAAAAGTATAGTGCACAACTCGCATGGAATGTCCATTTCATACTTGTATGATTTGCAGCATTCGCCTTCGGCTCATGCTACAAACTTTCATACTCGTAGAAAATTAGTACCATTCCATGCTCGTTGTACAATATACTATTTTCTACGACCACTTAGAAATCTGCTCATTATATGTTTGAATATGAGGTACATTACAAGCATCGTGCGAAATGTATTTGTTTCGTGAGAGTTTCAATACAGGTCAGTTCATTTCAGTACAGGTGCCATTGCTAGGATACTTATTCAGAATGGGCTCATAATAGTTATTTACTTTACAAGTGGGCAAAGTAAAGAATTACACACGAGAGAAATTTTAGCACACGAAGCCGAAGGCTGAGTGTGATAATTTTATCGAGTATGTAATTCCACTTTGCTCACGTGTGAAGTATAACATTTTATCCAACACCTCTTAACAAAAGAAATATTTATTAAAGAAATGGCGCTAGTAGTGATGTAACCTAACCTCAAAACACAATTTTATTCAATAGATTTTCAACGCAGCACAATAAAATAGTGAAATTATGAAACAAGTAATAGAAGCCCAACAAATTTAATCTTAAATACCAACAAACAAAACAAATTAAATGACATTTCATAGTTCTGTTTTAGCCCACAATAGGCGTTGGGCGCAACGTAGACGCGCGATTGCATTTTTCATATTTCTGGCCAATAGAATCAATGCGAGTACCCATGACGTCGAAATATGTTCAATTCGTTATATAACTTTTAAAATAAAATAAATACTTTACTACTAATTATTCCGTAAATGTTACAAGATTTTGATATAAATTTGTTTCGTTTATTGTTTATGCGTCCATTGTCAAATATTGGAATGGAGAAAGCGGGAATGTTCATTTCATACTCGTAGGAAATGAGTACCATTCCATGCTTGATATACAATATACTATTGCATTATGCATTTTTAAATATAACTATAATGTAATTCGGTATGAAACAAATAAAATAATTTCGCAATAATAATCGTAATTCGTCACCAGCATGATACATGATGTGTATTATCCATAGCAGCTACTCTCAGTACAATAAGTAAAGTATCAACCGAGATTCCATTGTCCGTTTTCCGTTTTATGTGCAAGCGACACTTTTATTACTGACAACCGACGGCTGAAACGAATTACACGTCACAAACGAATGCTTGCATCTACAAAATGGTTTCGCACCAGCCCCGTCTCTCGCAACACATAGCGGTGCTGAAATTAATTTTTTCAGGCGCCGTAGTTTAATTTGCGTACTCTTTGATATATATCGCATTCCGATTGTGTTATTAAAAAATGCTAGAATATTTAATAAAACACGAGTTGTATTTTCAATCACAGAAGTTTCGAATCAAGTCAATTTGGTTGGTAAATAACATTTTTCTGGAAGGAATTTCTGGAAGTATATTAAATTGGATCCGGCATACCTGCTTCAGATATGCAGATGAAATTTTATTGCAAAGAACATATAATTTGAAATGATAAATTTATACTATAAAATAACGTTTTCGAGCTTTCATACAGCTCTGCAATTGCAGCTCTTGATATAAAATAAAGTAAAGTAGTATTTAAATATTGGCTCCTCCACCAAAATGGCATTCTTCTGTTTTTATGTAATTCAGCAGATCTGCAGTTGCTGATCTGCTCATAATTTCTACTTCCTCCTTTGTTCACATTAATGTCAGTGGCTTCTCCCGCGGGATTCGAACCCAGACTATTCTCGTAGCCACCGAAATAAGTAAAATGTAAAATGTTTTCTAAAGACGAAATTTTATAAAAATATATGTAGGAAATTGAAATCAGAGCCTGGCAATTTAGCGTAGGATCAAGTAAGCAGAGATGATGTCTTTTTGTTTTGAGGAAAAATCTGAATATCTAGTCACGTATGGCATAATGCACCCACGTTTTCCTACTTTATATGAAGTGAAGAAGAAAATCCATACGGGCTTGCGTGGAGAACATCTGACACACGCAGCAAAATAAAAATGCTCGCATACAATTTATTTATAAACACATTTAATTTTTGTTTGAATTATCTGGTAAAAACATACAAAATATTAATTTGAAAACGTTTTTATTGCAGTAAACAATGACAAAATATACGCACTTTATCATTGATTTCATTGTATATTATTTAAAATAAAATATATAAATATTAATTCACTGTATTCAGTTAACAGTTCCGTAATTAAACAAAAAAACATTGCACATGTTTTCACAAAAAATTTTAGGAAATAAAACCGTAGAAAATATTACACAGCCACCTAATTGGATTTGGTTTTTTAATTAGGACAGGGAAGTAATAAAAATAAATCATTTCTCGAAAAAAAGAAATATTATTGTAGAGGGCTGATAAAATACAAAGGCCATATTTTATATTTCACATTCATGCCACAAAAAATAATATTATATCATCCCCTAACATCTGTTACTGCTTCTTTAAAAATTCTGTCGCAGAAGAGAAATATGCTACGAAAAAATTTATTCACCATTTTACATTTATTGTTTTAGGGACATTGAACAAACATTTAGGGGGATGGGGTTTGACAGATGGTAGCCACTATAAAATATATTGAATACTGTTGCGAGAGAAACAATAAATTATTAGAATTATTTTTGCTGTATATATATAATTATGAAAATTATTTAAACTAAGAAAGAAACGTATAAGTATCAAAAGGTTAGTACTAGTAAATTGTTTACTAGAAAATAAATTATATACTCCTTCAAACTTAACTTGAAATTTATTACTTATGTATAATTTAAACATGAATAAACTCATTGCTGTAGTACGCATCGTAATATGTCTTATATTTATCGAAATATGTCGATTTGTAATATTTTTCAAAATAAGGAAATTTTCCCAAATATGACTTAAAATTGTAAATTTATTTTATTACATTTCTTTATAATATACGCGCCAGGAAACCCATTGCAGCAGAGCGCATCGTCATATCTCTAATATTTTTCGAGATATGACGATTTTTTATATTTTCCGAAGAGCAATTTTGAGGGGCTGTAACTCGAAAACTATACAAGATATCGAAAAATATCTCCAGTTTTGTGTTTCTCGTGCCTTTTATAATAAATTAGTAAATTTTGAAAATTTTGAAATTTTTTTGAATTTTCTTTCAAAATTTCAATTGGAGATATCTCGACAAATATGAAAGATACAGACTTGCAGTGTTCACCAATCGATTCAGCTCGACGAAATACATAAACCCTGAAAATTTCAGGAAATTCGCACAACCGGTTGAAATGTTACAGCAAAAAGTCTGAAAATGGCCAAATTCAGGCCAAACGTCAAGGGGTACCTATTGACTTTTGGGACAAAAAACGCCATTTTAAGGCTTTTTGCTCTAACTTTCCATCCCGTAAAGCGATTTTTATGAAACTTTGCATACTTATGTATTTCAACGAGCTGAATCGACTGGTGGACACTGAAAATCTGTATCTTTAATATTTGTCGAGTTATCGTCGATCGAAATTTTGATTAAAAATACAAAAAAAATTCAAAATTTTAAAAATTTGCTAATTTGTAATATAAGGTACCAGAAACGCTAAACTGAAGAGAATTTTTAGATATCTCGTGTAGTTTTTGAATTACAGGCCCTTAAAGTTGCACTTCGAAAAATACCAAAAATCGACGTATCTCGAAAAATATTAGAGATCTGATGATGCGCTTTGTTACAATGGGTTTCTTAGCGCTTATATTATAAAGAAATGTAATAAAAAAATATTACAATTTTAAGTGAGGATATTCCGTGAGTTTCTATCGGTATGTGAATCTGTATTGAATGATTAATAATTACAGTTTCTGTTATTTGTTTGTTCCCATAGCAACTAAAATTAGTTTATTAAACATGTAATTCAGTTTTGTCAAAAGAAGCAAACAAAATCTGGTGTGGGCACCACACTACTTTTTTATATATATTATAATTATAATATATTTTTGTAAATAACATTCATATTGGCAACATTTTTCTATATTTTCCTCTCTAAACAGGAACAACACATTTTCCTCACTATTTCGGGAGAAGAACAGTAGGGTTTCCTACCATGTCAAGAAAAAAATAATTTTTTTTCGTGGGGCTGTGTTATAGAAGTGGTCAGCTTACCAGCCGTCAAATTTCAGCTCCCTTTTGAAAAGATGCTAGTAGCAGAGGATAATATTCATGAAATATGTCCTTTTAATTAAAATAATTAAATATTAAAGCGTTGTCCTGTAATATTTTTCTGAAAACATTTTGTTTATAATTCTGTTTATAATTTTGTCAAATAAATATTCATCTCGCTCGTGGAATGACGTGAAAATCATAAGTCTCCATTAAATTAATTAATTATGTCGTTTTGAACGTAGTCTTAAAGTGTTTACTTAAAGCATTATTTATGAAACTTCTTAATAAGCCCTGTGAAATTAATACGAGACGTCAAATTTTATTTCATGGATCTCTACACGTCCTCGCAACATAATTCATAATTTATCACTAACTGCCGCCTCACAAAGAAGTCAGAGGCGCGCGAATCGCTACAGATGATTTTAAATGAGGAATATTCCATTATATTGTGAAGAAATATTCTAAACGATGATATGTTTTTGTGGAACATTTGTTGCGTGCCATTAAATCTTTGATCCGAGTCTTGTTTACAAACGAAATTTTTTATCGAAACATTTTTTACTTCATTGTGTATTCACGTCCTTTGCCTGGACTCCTCAGATGTTTGAACAGATATTCATGGCCAGATTTAAAGTCTTTTCATTTCGATTTCACTAATATTTCATGTAAGATTGTATGGTTTTGTTACAAGATATTAAAACAGATTAATTGATTTGAGTATTGTCGGTTTTTTTGCGCATACATTTCTTTTTATAGAAAACTGTTCAAATATTTCTTATACATATAAAACCTACTAAACACGTATGACTTGTTCCTTGCGTATGACTTTATTTTGACAATTACTTGATATAAACAATAGTTATTTACTGTACAAGTGGGCAAAGTAAGGAATTACCCACGAGAGAAATTTTAGCGCACGAAGTCGAAGACTGAGTGTGATAATTTTATAGAGTGGGTAATTCCACTTTGCCCACGTGTGAAGTATAACGTTTTATCCAACACCTCTTAATAAACGCAAAATTTATTAAATAAATAATATTTGACAGTGACATATGCTTTAAATTTTTAAATTAAAATGTCAATGTCAATTACTCACTAGTGACTATTCTATTATTAGATTAGATATGAATTGATGGTTGGTCTGTTGGCCAGTTTCAATACAAGGACATGTGTCCAACTAAATAAAAAAAAAAAACTAGTGACTATTCTCAAAATTATACCCACTAGTGGGTAATCTGTTACTTTGCTTGTTTAAAATCACCATAGTTATAGAGCATTTATTGAGAGGTGTTGGATAAATATGTTTCATTTTCTATTCTCATTGTAAATTAGATATTAATATTAATTAATATCTAGTCTTTAAAGCTTTCTAATTAATAATACAAATATTGCTTTTATAATATTTCAAACGACACATATTTTTGACACTTCAAAATTATTTGACATATAAATGTTTAAAATGTTTTAATTTTTGTTCCCATTCTAAGATTATTGAAATATATTATTAAATATATAGTTTAGTTTTTCACTTGTACAAGAAAAATGGAAATAACATTTTATATTCCAACTTTCATTTGAAACTTTTTCCACAACTAATTCTTTCATGAAACATAAATTCCAAGTTTCGTTTAAATATCTTGTCTCGTCCATAAAATATTGCGCACTCGGACATCCATCCATCTATCCATCCATCCTCACAGACTTTGTTTACAAATTGGTCTTAACGGATTCAGTGGTTTCTTGCTCAGATATACGTTACCATTAATAAGCAATGACAGTAAAGCTCTGCAACTGCAGATTCTTGAAGATTTCATTACAAATAATATGTACGAGTATTTCTATTTTTTGAGCACAGGTTAAAATTGACGTGAATTATCAAACTATTTTACTACAACTGCACATTAAATCTTTAACATGACACAGTAGACTCCAATCGGGACGATCTGAAATTGCAGATTAAATTATTTTAAACCCATCCTCAGATTTACTTATGTAAGACACCATTGCATGTATTTAAAATAATTGTTCTTTCGAGTAATATTAAAGAGAGCAACAGTAAATCTCAACAGCAATTGACATTTGGAATAAATTTAAAAACAAATTTATGCAACGCTCGAGCTTAGCCTTCAAGTTACGGAAATAATTAAAGCTGAAAATTATCAAGATGAACTTTATTTCAGATAAAATTCTTGGAAGTAAATAAAAATGCTTTGTGCTTTTCCTGTTTTATTTTATTTCTTCTTTAAAGAAAATTAAACTCTGGACATTCTACGTGATTCCTGCAGAATTATAAACTCGACGAAAATATTTTAAAGATTTTACGATGGAAACATTATCCATTAACCGTTTTGTTCATTTTATTCATTTCACACTTGACGCAGTATATTTTTAAGTATTTTAAAATGTAGTAGGTCCCTACCTTAGCGGCATTGGAGCTGTAGGGTTCATCAAATAACGACCACATCTTCGGCTTGAGCTTTTGCCACCAGGATAACGTGCCCTTGTAGTAGTCCTCCTCAAAGCCGAATTTTCGGGCTAGTTCTTCGTCTGAGGGCTTCTCCGTGTCCAGGTCTAGGCGGTCCAGAACGGCTAACGTCTCTTGCGTGTCTCTATGCTACATAAGACAACATCACCATTAATTAGAACACTGCTAATTGAAACTCCACTAATTTGATAATATATGAAATAAATTATATGTCTAAATAATAGCAGATTATATCTTGTATAATTAATATTAACAGAAATTATACGTGAAAAGATAGAATTTAATTCTAAATTTACTTAGATTCAGCATTAAATTAAAGTATAATACAAAATTTTTCATTGGTTTTATGAAATATTAAATAATAAATCACAAAAATACAACAATAATTTTTGTTGTTATTATTTGCTTTGCGTCTCCATCAAATATAGTTCCACTCCACAAATATTTTCTGTTTGAAAACTTGTAAAATCAAATTATCCAAATATTTCTACAACAATATCTCAATGTAAAGCGATATCTGAAAATTCAATTAGACACAACAGCCAAAACGAACAAACAATGAAGCAAATTATTTATTAATATAGCTCTTGTTGTAATCGCATTGTTTACTCACGTATCTGTTTTTAATTGACTCAGTATTTGTTTGGCACTTAACGAAATGTAATTAGGTGGATATACCGCGGCGGCCGTGGCATTAAAGGACTATTATTACTAAACCCGGGCGCTAACTGAATCAGCCAAGTTTTTCTGCGCGTTCGCTTTATTCTTGTTTCTCGCGTTTTTATGGAATTCACTAATTTGCTCTTACAAGAAGAACAGTCTAGAGATATTTTGTTATACAGGATGTCTACTATTCTATAGGAAGTAGGAAATATACAGTGTACAAATTTTCATTAGGAGAATAACCTATTTAAATATATTTAGAAAATAATTCTTCAGTTTTTTTATCAAAATATTTTCGATATATTCTTACTGAGATTATTGACGGCAAAATGAAATAAATTCGTGAATCATTGAGCTACAACTACTCGCTTAATTTTCCTTATTCATAAAAGCTTGGAGCGCAGCTCTGCAATTGCAGATCTCATTATCTATAATTCATTTTGTATTTAAATTGTATAGTTGAAACTTGACGTAATCTGCAATTGAATTCGCAAACCATTGAGCCACAACTACTTAATAAATACCTATACGATGTAATTTATAAACCAGGATAGCTGGGATCTGCAATTGCAAATCTCAAATATAAGCTATTTATAAGCTATTTATATTCGTAAAACTCATTTGAAATTTTTGTTGGAGTTAAAGAGAAATAACTCATGATCCATTGAGCTACAACTGCTTGTAAAACTTATGATGACACTCACAAATAATCAAAGAATAGATCTGCAACTGCAGATCATGCCAGGCGCAGTATTTTCCTTACAAATTGATATCAGTATCATTTGAAATTTCATTAAACAATTGCTCATCAAATACCAACATACTAATATTATTATTATTAAACAAAACAAATGGAAGCTCTGCAATTGCAGATTCCAAAACATGACATATATTCTTGGTAGTGTTTATCAAAGTAACATAAATTAATATTTCTATAACTCTGTTTTGAAAACTACGCATTCTACAACTAAAAATTTTATTGGAATAACTATCATTCCATACGCCGCGTATGGAATAATTTCGACGAATCAGAGCCGCATATTACCGCGATATATGAAGTATCTTAGTTCAGTTGCTATGGTTACATCTGTTTGTTTTAATTTTATTTATTTGAGTTTCACGTTTTCAACAGTTTTATATTTATATTTTTTTTATAATTTCCAAAATCTTGTTATAGAAAGTATATTGTACAACATGTAACGGAATGGCATATCCCACACTCGCAAACCACAGCCCTCGCCTTCGGCTCGGACTACAAACTTTTTGCTGTTGAGGAATATGTGCCATTCCATTACTTGTTGTAGAATACACTATTTACTTAAACGAAAGCACAAAAAAGTTATATATTGTAAATATTTATTGTTTTGCCTAAGTGTACGTTATACAAAATGCTCGTAAAACTTATGACGTCACTCCTAAATAACCATATAACAGATCTGCAACTGCAGATCCTGCCAAGCATAATTGTTATTGTTACAAAATGATATCAGTATAATTTAATTTTCATTATACAATTTTTCGTCAATCAAATATCAACATTTTATTATTACAAAAGACAAATGGAAGAACTGCAATTGAAGATTCCAATTTACGACATATTTTTAAGTAGTATTTATCAAAGCAACATAAATTAATTTTTAGTTAAATGAGAACACAAAAAAAATTCTATATTATAAATATTTGTTATTTTACCTGAGTGTACGTCATCCAACAACATGGCTCGACTTGGTTGGCATCTAACCCCCAAAACTCGAGCTCTTCTTCAAAGAGTGGACCGCACACATCCGTAGGGTAGTGTAGCTTCCCAGTTCTGTAATACCAACATAAAAAAAATACTATAAAATACACTGTTGTCGACGTCACAATACCTCCCGGCATAGATTTCTTATCAAACAATGCAGAAACATGGACCACTACGATCAAGAAACGCTCATCCCTTAACTAATTAGTTTTCAATGAAGACATGTCAAAAAATGACATTTTTGAAACCTTGTTTTGTTTCGTCAAAAAATACAGGTTGGCAGATTTAAACGAAAATGTCAAAATGTAATATTTCTCTAACGTGATATAATTCGTAAATGGAGACAGTAAGAGAAAAATATTTCAAACAATTGTTGATAATAATGTTTATCCAACACCTCCCAATAAATGCTGTATAACTATGGCGATTTTAAACAAGCAAAGTAACAGATTATCCACTAGTGGGTACAATTTTGAGGAAAGCCACTAGTGAGTATTTTTTTATTTATAACAATAATAATAACACACAACACCTTGCTAACTACTTCGATTGACATTTTAATTTAAAAATTTAAAGTATATGTCACTGTCAAATAATATTTCTTTAATAAATTTTTCATTTATTAAGAAGTGTTGGATAAAACGTTACACTTCACAAGTGGGCAAAGTGGAATTACCCACTCGATAAAATTATCTCACTCAGCCTTCCGCTAAAATTTCTCTCGTGGGAAATTCCTTACTTTGCCCCCTTGTAAAGTAAATAACTATTAAATAATTAATAAAAAAATTATCATTAAACCACAATGTACTGAGATATTTCAAAATAACTTGATAGGGCTTCAAGTAAACTACCACTTCCGATTATTGGATATAATAAATAAAAAATCAGAAATTTATGTTTAGTTGTCTTTTCGAAACTGTAACTCCAGAGATGCACACACACAGATATCATCGCAGAACTATTAAAAACCCTAAAACGTTCTCACTGAAAACTCACTACAGAGCGAGAGGTAAAAATAACATTAATTGTCGAAAGTTGAATTATTTCAGCACCAGGTAATAATTTGCATACAAATAACAGATAAGCGCCTTGGCCAAATCAAATTTCACGGAAATTTCACCAAAGATAATCGGATAACATCGTGGATATCCGCTCCACGTAGAAATAGAATTGTTATGAGTCAGGTTGGCTTTGATCTCGTGCTCCAGATGATGAGATTTAAGCGACCGGAGTCCCGGAGTCCCGGACTCACCGCCAAATCCGCCAAAGAGCTGCGTGGAATATTAAAGAGCGATTTTTGACTCTGACGCAATGTGGTGGATCGGGAAGGCTTTGAAGTTGAAGTCGATCATTTAGAAGAAATTACAGGCCGCTGATTAATTTTTTAAATGATTATTAGCTCGCTTAATTGACACTCCTTCGTTGAGGAATCATTTGAAACTGTTTTAACTAAGCTTCAGTGTTTTAGTGCAGAGTTACTAAATTCGTAGAGCGATTAAATAAACATAATATTTTTTCTTTAAGTTTGACTGTTCATAAAAATTACATTTTCAAATCAATTTCTACAAAAAACTACTCATATATCAATTCAAATATGCCAAATCAAAAAACTGTAAGAAATTTTTTTTTTCTCTTTTGGTTTAGAAGATACAGGTACTGACTCTTTTTTTGGTAATTTCTATTTCGTTTCCTGCTACATAAAATCGTGCAAATCTCGAAAACTACGGTTCAGATACCGTTGAAAACCATTTTTCTGTAAGTTTTAGGTGTCAAATATAAGAATAGAGCATATAAATTAAAATTCTGAAAGATGAAAATTTTTGGAAAAAATTCAAGTTTTTTCGTTTTTAAAGGTATTTTTAGTTTTTTTGCTGTTACTTTTGAATTTGTAAACCAAAAATTATGAAATTATTTCCACTTATAGAACGTTTTCCGCCGGATCGAATGGTGCAATTGCCAATTTTGTATCTTTAACCATTTTTGAGTTACGGGACAAAATAAGTCACAATTTATGTTTTTTTTTAGAGGGCTGTATCTTGAGTTCTATTAAAGATACGATGATGCGGTTTCAAATTTTGGAGGTCCCAATAAAATAAGCTGCTATTTACAAATTTTTATTGATATCTGAAGAAAAATAATTTTTTGGTCTGTTCAAATTTGGACAATGTTTTCTGAAATATTTATATTGCAAAAAACAAATAAAAATTATGTTGTTTTATAGTAAGAACAACCTGAGAAATCCAAAATTTTATACAGAATTAAAATATTTTGCTTAGTTCTAGAGTTACAGTCATTGAAAATTAATACAAATTTTCAATTAAAATTGGTTCGACCATTTTAAAAACATATATTAATAAGTAAAATATTTGTTGATGAATCTAAGCAAAAATACTGAATCCTATAAATAATTCTTCAAGTAATTCAAATTTTTAAACAGAATTAAAATATCTCTACTAGTTTTTGAGTTACAGTCTTCTAAACTCAAAACTATTTCACGAACAAACACTTAACAGTATAAACCAAGTTGCATAATAAAAAATGAACAGTTTCCCTTACCGATAGTAGTTGAGGACCTGCGCAAAGACCCCGGGATGTCTGTCGAAGAAGTATTCGTTGAGTATAGGGTCGTAATTTGCCAGAGCTTCAGTGAGTCTGGACAACCTGGTGGCGGGAATTTTCTTCAGCGTGGCCTTGTACGTTTCGTGGCGGATGCCCCCTACGTTCAACACCACGCGGTTCTCCGCGTCCATGTTGATGAGGTTCATCTCTGTTAAGAACAACGGAAGACATTTTACCACTGAGATTATTGTTAATAGTTTAGAATAGAAAATGTTCGTTGTAGAATGTAGGAAATTGCATGATGTATTTGTTTGGTTTTCTATTTTAAAGTGTTAGATAATAGTAGTTAGTCGCGTAATAAGTGGACGGAAATTAATGAATTAATTAAGAATAAATGTATAATTGTTTATTAAAAGTACACTGTAAGAATTGTCGGTAAAACATTAATTAGTATTATGGTTATGATCTATTCAAAAATAGTTATTTAATAATAAGCAAGTAGCAAAATTGTTATAATTTTATTTACAATACCCTTGAAGGTGCTGCCACCTGTGGTATATAAAACAACTAACATATTATTGTATTAAAACAAAAACTATTAACTTTCTTATCGTATGAGTAGTAGCAAAATAATTATGAATATTTTAATATGCTTGAAGAAAAAATAATGTATTACAATTTATTTATTTTGTACTGTTTAAAAATTGTCCAGGTGGGAAGTTATGTATTGGACTCATCAGATTTTATATATCTGGGACATAAATAAGCTTTATTGATAAATTATTTCCATAAATCTGACAAATTGTTCAGATTTTTAAAAAGATATCTGTAAGTTCAATAGTATGAAGCATAACTATAAATAATTTTTTATAAATAGAAGATCTGTAATTGCAGATTTAAATAGTTATATCTGCTGGCGTCAGTGTTTGATTTCAAGTGTTTTCATAAAAAATATATAATTTAATAATTTGAAAGTAAATTAGATATAGTGAAATTATTTTAAGATCAAAATAATGCTTGATAAATATATATTTGTATATCAAGGCAATAAAGTATAATTTTTTATTACGAATATGGAATTTATTTACGAACCAATAACCGAGGAGAATAAACCATATGAGTAATAAAAAGTACTTTAGTGCCAAGATGTACATAAAAATTAATCTGAAATCATTAAATTATAAATTAAAAACATAAATAAATAGCATTATGTATTTGTAAAACGTCAGCTAGCTGTTGCGTTGGGGTTGGCTGTGAAACAAAAATACTGTCAAACTGTCAAATTTTCATTATTTTTTTAAAAATATTCTTAGACGTAGTCTGCATGTGATCTGCATTAAATCCGATAAATAATTATCAAAGACAAATAATAAATAAATTCACCAATAGTATTATAGAATAATTTGTTTGTTACTTTAGGTTTGTAATTCAAGTTTGACATAGAGTCTGTAAAGTTTAAATTTAGCTACTATTTTGGCTAACTTCGCGTAGTAATATCAAGTACTTTAGTAAGGTAAATTATTTGAGAACAGAGAGTTAATTCTTATTTGAAATTTTTTATGTTACCAGTCGTCAAACACCAGCCCCAAAAACGTTACAAATCCATAAAATTACTATAAATAATATATTTAACTAGCTGTCAAATATGTATACCCCCCGTAAAAGAAATCCCATACGTATATCTCTTTAAAGAGCAATGAAAATTTTAATCAGTCTACGTTGACCCCTATATTGTATTTGTTTGACCTTTGAATGTCCGGGTAGTACATCCGCAAAACTGTAAAAATGAAAATTAAAGAAAATTGTGAAAGAAGAAGTCTAAGCTAGGGATTAGATCCGAGCTTTTTATGTTTTTGTTGTATAGAATGATGGGATATTTGAAAATGTGAAATGAAATTTTCCAGCTTTTCATCTTGGCCGGCATGGAATATTAAAGTGATTCACCTGTTCTTTGGGCCAATTTCCTAAGTGAAACATCAATTAATGTATTCATTTTTATCTTCCTTGACAATTTTAAATATTTAATTGAAATTTTGACAGCTTTTTAAGCCTAAAAAAGACGAGTTGTTAAATAATATTATTCCTTTTGGTAAAAACAATATATTGGAAAATCGGTCTAATCCCAGAAATTAATTTAAATTTTAATATTAGCTTCATAAATTTTCATATTTCAACGCATGGACCAACCGGAGATTTCTCTTAATTGATTTAATTATCTGTTTCGTTTTCATTTTAAATGGAAATCGCGCCCTTTGCAAATTAATTTTGCAGCGATATTAGCTCGTCAGTTGTAACAACATTACGGACAATATTTTCCTGCTAAATTGACAACACGAATTTATATTTGTTAAAAAACTATGTAAAATGCATTATTAATTTTATGCTCATTCATTCGTGCCGCTGTTTAAATTATAACAAATGCATAATATAGCGGGATGAATAATTTATAAAACAAAGGATTATTACTATTTAATATTTATTATGAGGCACTTGTTTTTGACAGAATATAATTATTATTTGCGCCGCAAACCAAATCGAAATTATTTTGCGTGTAAATGTAACACAAACTATTTGATAGATCTGCAGTTGCAGATTATACTTACTGGATTTGTTAAGGGTTGCGGAGTGGACAAAATGTTATGGTTTGACTCTGCAAAGAACTTCTTCCATTGCTGGACTTCTTGCCCCGCCTTGCTCGATCTGCAATCACAGACAAATATATTAACATCATTCTTCTCAATCTCACACTCACCATACACCAATGTATTCCATACACGGTCACTCTCCTCTCAAATACCTCATTTCCACAGCAACGTCGTTCATGCTTCTTCATCCACACCCAACATTCAGAACCATACATCAATAGGCACTAACACACCATTATAAACACTCAATCGAGCATCTCTAGATACATTCAAATTTTGAACAAATGTATCCAGAGCTACCTTGCACTTTGCAGACACCCGCATTTCAATCTTCCGATCAATACGTTATTTGATATTTTATAAAACAGTTTAAAATTTATTTATTTATTTATCTGAAGGGAATAAATTCTTAACTTCATCATTATATCATTACAATCTTCTACGAAATATTGTATCCCAGAAATAAATCTGTATATCCAACATCTCTCAATAAATGCTCTGTAAATATGGCGATTTTAAACAAGGAAAGTAACAGATTATCCACTAGTGGGTATAATTTTGAGAGAAGTCACTAGTGAGTAATTTTTTACTTAGAACAATAATAATAACACACAACACCTTGGTAATTATTTCGATTGACATATAAATTTAGAAAATTTAAAGCATATGTAACTGTCAAATAATATTTCTTTAATAAATTTTGCATTTATTAAGAGGTGTTGGATAAAACGTTATACTTCACACGTGGGCATAATTAAAATTACCCACTCGATAAAATTATCACACTCAGCCTTGGGTTTCGTGTGCTAAAATTTCTCTCGTGGGTAATTCCTTATTTGCCCACTTGTAAAGTAAATAACTATTTCTGAAATATCAAATATTTTTCGTTTTAGTTTAATTTTCTACGGCCGAGTTACAATTTTTCTAATAAATATTATTTGATATATCGCAAAATACTAATGTTTAGGTATTGTTTACATTTTTAAATTCTGAACACATTTAGTATTTATACTTTTGCTGTAAAATTAGTAGGTAAAAATTTACAGCAATATAAAATTCTACACTGTGTGCTTGCCAATTTATTTTGGTAAAAGCGCCCTCTTCAATCTCTCCAGCTCTTAAGACAATATTAATTATCGTATAGAATTACGGTACAGCTAATTAGTAATTCAGAAAGCAATAATATTGACAAAATACTTGACATACACTCTACAGAGTTCTCGAGAGGTCTCATATTACAAAACTTAATATAATTACTGGGATATATCCACTGTAAAGCTACTGGGATATCCGATATACCGCGTAGACTGTTAAATGCTTCAGATATTACATTAAACATTTTAAAATTCCCCATCAATCACAACAATGAAAACAACAGAAAATGAACAAAGAAATAACAAAGTTCAACATTCATTAATGCACCCTCAGAAAACAGAGAAACAATTTAAGAAACAAAAGCCCTTTCCATATTGATTCCACCATCGACTGTTTAAGCAGCGTTGCCGTTTATAACACGGAGGATAGGAGAAGAACATGTAGATAAATTCAGAGCTGTAGAAAAAAGCAACAGTGTCAGAACAAGAGAGAGAGCTGTAAGAGATCTACGATCCACAGCGATCCAACTTGTGACGAAACAGCAGAACATCGGAACAACGGAAGAAAAGACGATCGTTACGTCAGCCTTCTCTGCGCAAGATCCTGACATGAGGAGAGGCAGGGTAGGACTCAGGAAATATTTTGGTGGAGGAAAACTAAATCAACTTTCTTGTATTTTAAAATCAAATCAGTGTGTTTCTACTTTGTTTATTAGATAGTAAAAATGTTATAGGTGCTCAACAAGATCTGCAATTACAGATCTGCTATAAAATATAATATAATAAATATATAAACATGTAAAGTATTTATTTGTGTTTGGAACAAAAAAAAATTTTGGTGGCGGCGCCGAAAAAATAATTACTTTATTTTAATTAAAACAGCAGGTGCTACAGTTTGACGGCTGGTAACTATACCATCTTGAGTCTTATATATATTAAGCTCTCTAGATCCTTTTTTTGGAATGGATCAATCTCATTTTCCTTTAAATTCTTGAAGATTGATTTCTACACATAATCCTATATTTTGATTTTCTTTGCCAGTTAAAATTATTCTATTTTATTTAGCCATTTTGAAAATTGTAGAATATTTAATTTTACATTTGTTTTGATTACACTAACTTTATTAATTTTTTAATTTAGAGATAATAAATTATATAGAAATTTAATTTCATAAATCTTGCAATCCTTGTACACCATGGAAACATTTAAATTTTTTTAATTTTTTATGAAATGTGACACATGTCATTGTGATTGTGAAGCTTTCTTAGTGAAATATCAAAAAATTAAATAAACATATGAAAGAAAATTAAATTTCTAACAACTTTGGGGCTATGACTTGACGGCTGGTAACTGTATTTCATACGCAAAAATATATCACTTATCGAGATCTGCGTAAGCAGAGTGCCACACCCGCAATGATATATTTATTTTATTTTATTTTAAATATAAGTAGAAAATAAATAAATACGAAGGTATTTTTCTGTATCATCAAATAATATTTTGTACCGTATAAGAGTTGTATTGGGCGGGAGGTTATGTGCTGGACACATAAGATTTTTTAATCTTTTTGTCACAGTATCAACACCGTATATTATTGGTCTGAATCGTTCAGTAAATTTTCAGTTTTGTATCTTTAATTGAAATATTACTTTTTAGCAATTTTTGAATTATTTCTTGACATTTTGTTTTTATTTCTGCTATGTTTGTTAGTATTGCTAGCAAGTAAAAATATTGTTGTTGCCAGAAAGATCTGCAATTGCATTTTGTTGCATGCATAACTGTCTATAAACATGCTTTTGGGCTGTCAGAAACTATTTGATAATTGAAGTAACACAAGAGAAATTTGTAGGTAATCTAAGAAATAAATTTGTGTCTTCCCAGCAGGAATGATTCCTGCTGCGTTGCATTAACAAATAATTAACCCTCTAACTAATAAGTAACTTGTTAAACGCTCATAACAAACTCCTGAAAATCGAATTTAGCGTGCAGAACAAACTGCTGCATTTGCCTCTGAACAAAGTTACAAGAGAACAACACAAAGTTTGTTCGCACCTGGCCTGCTTTGTAGATGGTTCTTGTGTATGTGTGTGTGTGTGTGTGTGTGTGTCTGTGTGTCTGTGTACCAGCATCACACAGGATCACAGTAACAGTGGCCGGCAACAAAGGAAGCTGCAGCGAGTTTGGCGAGCTAACGACCGAGAAATTCAAACAGTGAGACGAATTCTGTTTAGAATTATTTAAGTTGAACAAATACATTAACATGTCGTTCATGTATATGTATTCTTCCTAACATAATATAGAAATATATAAATTAAATTTGTAAAAAGCAATTGCTGCAAAAATTATTCCAAGAGATAGCTAAAATTTATTTAGAATTTCTACAGCAAAATGACCAACGTTATCAATTGTTTCCAGCATCATTGATTCGTTGTCATGATAACTTAACGATTAACGAGACTGCTTGATTATTTTTGTGAAATATGTACGTGTGTAGAGAGAACAATACACAATAATTCAAGCAGAAAACACGGATAATCACTTGATAAAAGGTTTTTCATTTAGAGATAAAAATGTTTTATTGATTTGTATTGCACGGGAAGTGATTTCCAAATTTATTTATTTACTCGGCATTGTGTACAACCTATAAATATTGCCCTGTGATTGCAGATCTTGGTAGAAGTTGGAGGTTGGGGTGTGATGGAACTGCACAGAAATATTTCGTAGTGATCTGCAATCGTAGAGCGCCACAGTCCAACGAAGTATACAGAGCAAAAATATTTTAAATTATTAATCCTGCTTCAGGGATTGAAAAATTTATTATTGATTTATCTACTATAAATATTGCTCTGTGATTGCAGATCTTTATAGAAGTTGGAGGTTGGGGTGTTATGGAACTGCACAGAAATATTTCGTAGAGATCTGCAATTGCAGAGCGCCACAATTCAACGAAGTATACAGAGCGAAAATATTTAAAATAATTATTCCTGCTTCAGGGATAATAAAATTTATTATTGATTCATCTGCTATAAATATTGATCTGTGATTGCAGATCTTTGTATTAGCAATTGAAGGTTGGAGTTTGACGAAACTGCACAGAAATATTTCGTAGGGATCTGCAATTGCCGAACGCCACATTCAAACGAAATAAACAGAGCAATATTTTTTAAAATTATTCCTCCTTTTGGAATATTAAAATTTATGATTGACTCATCTACTTATTGAAATATAATAATACTGGAACGATAACTGACGTTGAATATGCGAGCCAAGAGAGACAGTCAGTGGTTGGAGCGTATGTCTTTGTTGTACAGTCCGATAAGTAAGTTGAAAAAAAAATTGCATGAAATAAAATGTTTATATAAAAATTAAATAATACATTATTATTTCAAATAACATTTGAAGCATAATACACTACAGCTTGTCGTATGGATACTACCAAGATCTGCAATTGCAGAGCCTGGAAATTATGTAAAATAGCATGACTCTATTTTGGTGGAGGAGCCTTAAATAATCTTTTGAATTTGAATAAATATTTATTATAATGACTCAATGAAATATAATAATACTGGAACGTTAACTGAAGTTGAAAATGCATGCCGAGAGAGACAGTCAGTCGTTGGGCTATTTGTCTTTGTTGTACAGTGCGCTTAGAAATTTGATACGATATTATAAAGAAATCAACATTCAATGATTAACAATTCACTATTAAATATTATTTATTACTTTTGAACAAGACTGTACAACATTTATTTAGGTAGCAATCATTCTACAAACAAGTGTTAAACAAAGTAGGGTGGCCTTAGAACATCTGTCTCTCTCAAGTTTATTATTTTGATATCATAAAAGTTTGAAAGTTAGCGTTCCAGCATAATATATTTCAATGAATCTACTACGCTTAGAAACAAATGCACGTCTCAGCGATCCACTTAATATAACAGCCTGTTCTTCTACTTTTAATTTAATGTGATTTATACAAATTACATTTCTTGAATAAATACATTCAAATGCAAAATGTACCACAGTACTTGAAAACTTTTATCTATTTGGAACATTGGCGGCTCTCGGTGTCGAATAATGGGCTTTTACTTCCTCTTCCGGTTTCGTGTCCGCGTATTACGAAGTTAGGATGAAAGGTTTTCAATACTGTCATTTTATTCTACAACTTTTCCTAACTTTGTATCTTACTAAACTAATGGAAATTAACCCTACTTTTAACATGAAATATTTTTTTGCGCGGTAACAAAATAAATATATTTTTATTCAAAATTTAATGCTGAATCGAATAGTGAAAACCGGAAGTCTCTACCTGTTTCCGTTTTAGAGTTATAGATAGGTTTTTCCAGACAAATATTGCAAATTTTGTCATACAGCTGTCGTGGCCGAAATATTTCATTTTTTATAGTGAAATAAATAAAAATCGGTTGGACTGATGTTGAATTTTTTATGATACACGTGTAGAACCAACTTTATATTGCTGAAATTTCATATCGTGTCAGCAAGCCATAGCTAATATAGTAGTCAACAAAAATTGTAAAACTCAATAGGAAACCAGAATAGTTGATTACAACAATGAAAAAGTAATCAATTGATTGTTGAAGCTTGATTACAACAATGAAAAAACTTCAATATTTTGATAGTCTGTGAAAGTTGTGTAAGAGAATTTTGAGGGAATTGTAGTTCGTAATAATTTTAGAGAAAAATGCTTCAAATAAATATGGTTCAGAATGAAATTTTCTATCAATCTTATTTGAAACATTTTTCTGTAAAATGTTTAAGGAGCGTTTGGTGGCAAAGAATAGTTTTAAGTGTGCGATCAATTTCAATTTAAACTTGTACAGAAGTTTAAAGAAGTCCTACACAAAAAGTTGTTGAACACAGATGAACCGTTGTTGATAAAAACCAAGAAAAGAAATAGAAAAAGCATTAGTCGATGAAATATCAAAGCAAGAGCTACAACAAAGAACATATCGACCAGACGCGAAAAAGAGGAAAATAATTATCAAACCCCGAAAGATTTAACGAAATTGTTTTTGGGTAGAATCGTAGAATTGTCTCCTTTCTATCCGAACGTTATTTATGTTGTCGCATAAACAGAGATATATTAATTTGTCAGTCTGTCAAAATATAGTTTATGTTTTGTTATTAACGCAATGCATCAAATGTCAATACAAACAAAAGACAATTACGAATAGGTTTGCATAATATATTACATCTCTCCATCATTGATAACAAGTATGATCAGAACATATTTCACGCTCCAGAGAATCTTTGCTCGATATTAATGCCAGTCTTTCATTGGTTATTCATTAATTTCTATTATGTTGGTATTGAATACCCTTCTAATTAACTGCTATTCATTGGATTCTATAGGCTTTGCTTTACAAATAAATATATCGCAATATTTTCACCTAATTTTGCAAGAAGAAGATTTGCAATTAATAATAATACAGCAGTTTTAAAATTAGTGTGGCGCCTCCAACACCAGGATCTGCAGTTGCAGATCTTCCCATATAAATATAGCTTAGAAGTTGAAGAATATAAATTTACTATTTTGTTTTGCAATTGCAGATCTTGGAATATGCCAGTTAATTTTTAAGGTGCTATAAACCAAATAAAAAATTATTTATTGCACACTTCCAACAAAATTTTTCTTCTGCTCTTTGAAAGCATTAGAAGAAAATAAAATACATGTATTATATATCAAAATGACCGCTGAAGTTTCTTCTTTCCAACAGTATATAATTTATATATTGTAAATTATCGGGTACGAAATTAATTTATAAAAACTGCACTATGGTTTATTCATTCTGTTGCCACATGCGGCGCCCAGTGGTAAAAAAGTCAAAAGTTCTTTTGCTCCCTGAAAGAAATAAAAGGAAATAGAATATATGTATTGTATACTAAAATGACCGCTGAAGTTTCTTCTTTGCAACAGTATATAATTTATATATTTTAATTATCTGGTACGAAATTAATTTATAAAAACTGCACGGTGGTTTTTTTGTTCTGTTCCGACATGCGACGCTTAGTGGTAAAAGAGTCAAAAGTTCTTTTGCTTCCTAAAAGAATTAAAAGAAAATAGAATATATGTACTGTAAACCAAAATGACCGCTGAAGATTCCTCTTTCTAACAATATATAAATTATATATTGTAATTTATCAGGAACGAAATTAATTTATAAAAACTACACCATGATTTATTCGTTTTGATGTGGTAAAAAAATCAAAAGTTCTTTTGCTTTCTACAAGAAATAGAGGGTAATAAAATACATGTATTGTATATCAATGTGACTACTGAAGCTAAGTTAAGTTAATAGTATGTATTACATATTTCATTTTAGTAAATATTCCAAATTATGTTGCAGTATATTTCTTGCTGAACTTCTTCCGCAATTGGAACATATATAATGATCATTATATTACATCTGAAGTAAACCTAGCTCTCTCGAAGATTTGCAGAAGGTTCTCCAATAAAAGATAAATTTAACACAAAGAAAAATATCTTGTTACACAATTTTCAACAATATCTACGCTCCCAAATAATGCGAAAAAAACACCCATTGTATTCTGAATATTTATTAACGATTTTTGTCACACTTTACAAACATCTGATCAGAAAAACAATTAATCACCCCTCCCCTGAGGACTTTTAACACTTTCAAGTGTTTACCAGCAATTTATCAAGTTGGCCTGCTAAATTAATTAACCAAAAAGTAAATGTTTGTGGATCTTAAGTAACACATCAAGGAGACGTTGTTATCGTGATTCGACTCAATATAATATTCTAAGTTCGACCCTCGTCAACGAAACAGTTGCCGTGAAATTCAGACGTCACTGAAGTCGAACTCACCCGGAAACTACCCCAACCCTTACAGCGGAAATGCCCAAACGTTAATACTTTCAAGTAGAACTAAATAATCTATCAATTTATTTGTAAAATTTTTCTCGAAAACAATCCAGTATTATTTAAGACAGTAAAGAAGTATTGTTTAGGTTCAAATTGAAGCAAAATCTGCCAAGTCCTATTATAATAAGAAAATAAGGGTTGAATCCCGAATATAAATTATGGATGAAAGGGTTGATATGCTTGACAGTTATCTCCAAATGAAATGTTTAGTACAATAATAGATGATGTATTACTCTTGCATTTGAATATTTTGATTGAGGTTTTAGTAAGGGTTTACATCCCCAATATGGGGTGTTTATAGAGAGAATATTACAAAATGTTGATTTAGGGTACATACGGAATATGAGATGAGTTGGATATTTTATTCGCCTTTCATTTAAAAGTAAACTGTATAATTGATTACAACAAACGAAATAATAATCAATCCATTGTTGAAATGTGATTACAACAAACGAAACAATAATCAACCCATTGTTGAAATGTGATACAATAAACGAAACAATAATCAATGTATTGTTGAAATGTGATTACAACAATCGAAACAATAATCAATCCATTGTTGGAATGTGATTACAACAAAAGAAATAATATTCAGTCCATTGTTGAAATGTGATACAATAAACGAAACAATAATCAACCCATTGTTGAAATGTGATTACAACAAACGAAACAATAATCAATCCATTGTTGAAATGTGATACAACAAACGAAACAATAATAAGTCCATTGTTGAAATGTGATACAATAAACGAAACAATAATCAATGTATTGTTGAAGTGTGATTACAACAAACGAAACATTAATCCATCCATTGTTGAAATGTAATTACAACAAAAGAAATAATATTCAGTCCATTGTTGAAATGTGATACAATAAACGAAACAATATGCAATCCATTGTTGAAATGTGTTTACAACAAATGAAACAGCAATCAATCCATTGTAGAAATGTGTATACAACAAACGAAACAATAATCCATCCTCTGTTATATGTGATTACAACAAACGAAACAATAATCTATCCATTGTTGAAATGTGATTACAACAAACGAAACAATAATCAATTTATTGTAGAAATGTGATTACAACAAACGAAACATTAATCCATCCATTGTTGAAATGTGATTACAACAATCAATATTCAGAAATGTATTTTGAGTCGTTTTACGAGCTAGTGGATTATTTTAGAAAGAAATTCTTCAAGTAAAACATAATTTTCTATAACTTTTGTTTGAAATAATTTCCTAAAAAGTAAAGTACATGCGTTCGACAGTCCAAAATATAATATTAGAGTTTTAAAAATGTCGTCCACACAAAACAAAGAGCGAGGAAAACTGAGGTTGTTATTGAATTTTGCTGATATGACGCGGTATTAGAAGGCAGTAGGGCGTGACGGCAGCAGGAAAACTCAGCAGGAATGTTGCAGGACCGCAGCAGGTGCCAACATACGCAGTAAAACTAGCTCTTATTGGCTCACACACATTAAATTCGCATGAATACACCAATAAGAATGTTTCAACTCCAACAAATTTTTAAATCAAATTTTGCATTGTACCCGTCGCAGATATTTAACTTATACATTTTGGAAAATGTTTAATATATTTATAGTAGGACTAGCTGTCAAATTGTAATGTATTTGTAATAGTATATTATACAACAAGTAATGGAATGGCACATATTCCAAACGAGCAAAACGTGCGTAGAGATTTTGGAAATTATACAAAAAATACAAATATAAAACCGTGAAAACGTCAAACTCAAATAAATCAAATTAAAACAAACAAACGTAACCATATTAAGTATATGGAATGATAGTTGTTCCAATACAGTTTTTAGTTGTAGAATGTGTAGTTTCCAAAACAGTGTTATGGAAAATTATTTCAATGTAAGTTTTTGATGGAAGGGCCAACGTTCTTTTAAAAATAAGTCTGGTAAATTTTCAACCCGGGCGAATTGAAAACCAAAATCAGAATCAGTGGAATCAGCCCTGCTGACTCGGCAATTGGCAAAGTAAACACGGTTCCGGGTCACAACCAGAACCGGAACAGCGGACTTTACGGTAGCGAAGGAGTTACCAGAGCGAAGACGGTTAGAAACGGGTAACCTGGTAACGGCTGCGGTAACAGATCCAGTCCCTTGATTCTAATTGCTGCGTCGGGAGAAGAAGAAGAATCGATTACTTACTTTAACGCCTTTAATCTTTACTTTTGGGTACGCAGTATTTCTAAATAGTTTTAGATGTAGTATTTTACCTCCCGCCATTTCTTTTAAGGGAGGTATAGGAAACATGCTACAAATTGGGTAGTGAATTATCAGTGGATGAGCACGTTTTAGGGTCCCTAGAATACGATTTTAATAGTTTCGCAACGATGATGTCTGTGTGTGTCTGTCTGTCAGTCTGTTGTGGATCTCTGGAGTTACAGTTTCTCAAAAACTACTAAACTGAAAATTTTGATATTTCGTGTATATCAATTGTATCTCCTTTGGAAGAGCTGATTAGTTTTTGGTGAAAATCCAATAACCGGAAGTGGTAGTTTATTTGAAGCCCTATCAAGTTATTTTAAAATATCTCAGTAAATTATGGTTTAATGAAAATTTTGTTATTAGAATATTATTTCAAATATTATTAACTACAATTATTGTTTGAAACATTTTTCTCTTACTGTCACCATTTATGAATTACAATACGTCAAAGAAAACTTAAATTTCGATATTTTCGTTTAAATCTGCTAACCTGTGTTTTGAAATGACAAAACAGCGGTTGAAAAATGTCATTATTGTACTCATACATTGAAATGTCTTGTTTATCGTTGCCTAAGCAACCTTCGAAATGATCATTTCCCATAGGTCTCCACCAGATAGACAACCGGGAAAATTCGACGAAAACATTCCTATTTCTAAAGCGTTTATTAATCAATTATATTTATAATAATATAATATAGTATTTCAAACATTCCTTTACATAATATTAATATAAACAATGATGGAATAAGAATGAAATTGAATTTAAAAATAACAAATTTAGTGCATTTGGTTAACAATGTTGGCAATAAAATCTGCCCGATATGACAGCTGTAAAATACATAATCTACAAATGTAATGTTAGTTATCTCAATATAAATAAGAAATATAATAAATTTACAAGTAAATACGGTAAATATTATGAATATTTTAATTGTTTTCTAATATATTAGACAAATTAATTTGTGTGTTTATATTTATAGTGCAACTTTGACGAATATCAAAAGAACTCCTTGAAGAACTTCATTTCTTTGTATCGATAGTTATTAGTTCTATAGTTTTCGTACAAAAAATATTGTACAAACCTCTTGCGTGAACTCGGTTCCCGGATTCGTTCTATGGCAAACACTCATCCGGGAACCAAGCGTTAGTATGTATATAACTATTTTTGACATGTGTCATAATTTTTTGAAGGGATGAGCTTTTCTAGATAGTGGTGGTCCGTGTTCTTGCATTGTTCAGATTTATCTGCAAATTTTTGCATTTTCCATTTTGCTATTTCAAATCTGACACCATTATTAATGATGTTTCAGGACAGCAATTAAAGGTTGTGATTATTGATGAGTAAACATGTTTTTTCATGTTTATTTCAATGTCATTTTCAGTTTAATTCCAACCTGTCAATGTGTCAAAAATATTTTGTATGTCACGAATATATTCAGTGTTCACTGACCGCATATGCTACAATGTTGTACACACATCATACAAAATATGATGAGAAAAAATCAATAGAAGAATGAGATTTATTCATTAAATTCCGGGTGAAAATAGTAGCTCCAGAGAGGCTGAAGTGGCTCCGGCATGATCCGGGATCCATCAGCACTCGACACAGTCACCGGAGCCGCCGGAGCCGCCGGAGTCGAGCCCGGGATCTCAGGATCGAGTTAGCGGCGACCAGGTGCCGTAAGCCGCTTATGTCGACAAGAGAGGGCGGGATCAGTGGCGGGCGTCACCCGGGGGCAAATTGGATAGCGGGGAAAAACTATCACGCAATTAATTTACAATTACTAGGGCGTAAATCACACCTATTAATAAACAAACACGTTTATCATTTTTAATTAAAATTCATTATGAGACATCAGTTGTTTGTTTCCAATCATTGAACGCGAGTTTAATTTCAAAACAAATAGCGCATCATTGACGTTTCGTCGATAACGTTGGTAATATGTCGACTGTTGCTTTGCTTTTGTTAAAATAACAAGTAAAATATATCACCCGTTTCTGTTTACTACTTTCCTAGCAACCACTGAATTGACGAATCCGGTAAGTGACCTGGACCATTAGAAGGGTCCCGGAGTTTTCCGCGTCATCGTTATTAGCGACTGTCCTTTGTTTTTGCGCTGCTCGTGCTGCCGATAACAAAAGAGCAGCGTGAAGAGCATGTAACACGACCTCTTGATCTTGTAGCTGATTAAAATACTGCGCCGATTAAATATCAATTTGCCCTGTTCAACATGGTGTTAATTAACGATGCTAATTAACAAACATGAGTTGAATTTCCGGGGTGTGTGTTTAATGATCACTGATATTTTGACAAAGCAAAGTGAGATCTAGTCGACCGTGCATGCTATCAGTGGTTTGTTAATTTGAACACGATAATTTGATACAATCAATGATAAACTAAATCTGATATTGCAGAACCACGCTCTACTTTAAGAGGTGAAACTTCGAATGAAATTATTGTTTATAATATTTTTCAGACTTTTTACCTCCCGCCACATCCTGTAAGGGAGGTATAGGAATCATGCTAAAATTCGGTAGTGAGTTTTCAGTGGATGAGCACGTTTTAGAGTCCCTACAATATGATTTTAATACACTACTGGACAAAATTGTCGCATCACTTTGAATTCTTGTTTTATTTGATTAAAATAGCTAGTTCTGTGTATGGATTCTTAATTGTTATTATTAGCCTGTTATAAGAAATTAAAAGAAACATAGAAAATAACAAAAAACTTATTTTTTAATGGTAAAACTACAATATTTTTAAAAATGAACAGAGGCAGATTTTTTTAAATAAAACAAAATGTTAAAATTTCTCTTCAGAAATGATTTTATACTTGGTGTTCCCACCCTTTTGCATTTATCACAGCTTGTGTTCTGTGTCTCATGCTTCTTATTAAATTTTAAATAGCAACTTGGGGTATGTTTGCCCACTCTTCCAATGCAACATGTTCCAGCTCATCTAGAGTCCGTGGGGCGGGTATGCGAAGCATTTCTCGTTTTCTCAACATATCCCACACCTGCTCAATTGGATTTAAGTCTGGACTCCTGGGTGGCCAATCCATGCAATTAATTTCTACCAAATCTAAATAAGCATCCACGTCCCTAGCTCTGTGCGGTCTTGCATTATCATGCATAAACATAATATTTTCTTCAATAAACGGCGCGAAAGGTACAACATAGTCTTGTACGATCTCTTCCAAGTACCTCTGTGCATTCATGGATCTTCCACGAAGCACGACCAATTCTGTGCTCCCTTCGAAGCAAATGCTTCCCTAGAACGTAATGGAACCACCACGAAAGGGTTCTCGTAGAACAAGGTTACACTGAGCAAATCGTTCTCCGGATCTTCTCCAGGTTCTATCCCTTCCATCTGTTGATTTTAAACTAATCCGGGTTTCATCAGAAAATAAAACATGATTAAAATCGTCCTGATTCCAGGGAAGATGTTTTCTCGCAAATTGTAATCGAGTTACCTGATGAGTCCTGGAAAGTCACGGGCCTGTGGCTGAGTATCTACTGGCCAATCCTGCTTCTTCTAATCTTCCTCTTATCGTACGACTAGAAATCGATACACCACGGACTTCAAGAATGTTATTTTTTAATTGTTGACTTCTAATTTGTTGATTTCTGAGCATTACCATTTGTAAAATTCTGCCATCTCGTTCTGTTGTACAACTCGAACGACCTTGACCATGTCTCCTAAAGGTGTAATCAGTCTCTTCGAATCTTCTTTAAAGTTCTTTCTATCGAACTCTGGTTAACTCCAAGCTCCCTGCCCACTTGACGTTGACTAGCCTTCTCTCGAAAAGATTACTGTCCAAGTGGTCAAATATCAGGCTCTATTCTTTGTTGTAATCAACAAGACTTTATTTTCATAGAAAAATGCAAGAAACATAAAAGTAAATAAAGATAAGAAATAAATAAATTTGAAACTGATCCACACTTTTTTGCTTATTGTGGCTATCAAGACAGGTAAACAATTAAATGTATGTGTAAACAAGATTGTATTCTTTTTTATTATTATTTTCATTTCTCTAGTAGCCTGTACTGTTAATTGTAATCAACGAAAAACTCATATATCAATTAGTTTTAAAATAAAACGCCAAAATATAAGTGATGCAACAATTTTGTCCAGCAGTGTAGTTTTACGCTGATGTCTGTGTGTGTTTGTCTGTCAGTCTGTGTGGAACTCTGGAGTTACGGTTTCTTAAAAACTGCTAAACTGAAAATATTAATATTTTGTATATATCAATTGTATACCCTTTGAAAGAGCTGATTAGTTTTTGGTGATAATCCAATAACCGGAAGTGGTAGTTTACTTGAAGCCCTATCAAGTTATTTTAAAATATCTCAGTAAATTATGGTATAACGAAAATTTTGTTATTAGAATAATGTTTCATTTATTATTATCTACAATTATTGTTTAAAAATTTTTCCTCTTACTGTCACCATTTACAAATTACAAAACGTTAAAGAAAAATTATATTTCATTCTACCGTTTGAAAATATCTTTGATTTCAATATTCATTAGAGTTAGGAAAAGTTGTATTTTTACGTACTAGTGCGGAAATATAAACCACAATCAACAAAAACTTTATTTATTTTAAATATTAACAGTAATATTCCTACATTTTGAAAATATAACTTCAGGAGATTTATTTCAGAAAGTATTAATATTTAAATTAACTACTTCTGAGACTACTTTTTTGACATGCTATTTACGATTCCCTAGTTTTTTAAAAACGTCGAAATGACACAAATCAAACAATATCAAATTCAAAACATTAAAATAACTATTTTCAAACAGTAATATAATAGTTATTTACTTTACAAGCGGGCAAAGTAAGGAATTAAAAACGAGAGAAATTTTATCACACGAAGCTGAAGGCTGAGTGTGATAATTTTATCGAGTGAGTAATTCCACTTTGCCCACGTGTGAAGTATAACGTTTTATCCAACATCTCTTAATAAATGCAAAATTAATTAAAGAAATATTATTTGACAGTGACATATGCTTTAAATTTTTAAATTAAAATGTCAATCGAAGTGGTTACCAAGGTGTTGTGTGTTATTATTATTGTTACAAATAAAAAAATACTCATTAGTAGCTTTCCTCAAAATTATACCCACTAGTGGGTAATCTGTTACTTTCCTTGTTAAAAATCGCCATAGTTATAGAGCATTTATTGAGAGGTGTTGGATAAAAAAATCTTATGTAGCTCTTTTGATATTTTCGTTTAAATCTGCTAACCTGTGTTTTTTATTTGAAAAAACAAAACAACGGTTTAAAAATATCATTTTTTGACATGTGTCATAATTTTTTGAAGGGATGAGCGTTTCTTAATCGTAGTAGTTCGTGTTTCTGCCTTGTTCCATAAGAAATATTCGTCGGAAGGTATTGTGTTGAACACAACAGATTTTTTGGTGGAGGCGCCGCGCTATTGGCTAACAACAATTAGAATAATTTCCGTTGTTTCAGTAATAAACAGAAACAAATGAGGATTTCTTGGCGTCATAAAAAGAGGCCCCATAAAGTATAATGGCCGTTATGATGAGTAGAAATTCCGAAAATAAATATCATCGCGAAGTGAAAGAAATGAAGATTACTGACAAATAAAAATAAAAGAGTGTTTCTTAGCTCGCTTGGATATTGATACAAAGTCTGGCAACGTGACAGTTGCGAAGCGTGGAGCAGGACAGACGATGTGACAGATTTGTTCAGAAAGAAAGAGGGCCTGGAGACAACTTTGCTAAGAAACAAAACACTAATGAATAAATAAAGAAAAAGTTATTATTTCAACGTCAGCTCGCATTTGTTTTTGGCAGCATTTCTAAAATAGAAAAACTAAGTTATCGTTCTCCTATTGGATTCCCCGGCTCCGCCAATCAGACAACCTGTGGCTGTTGCTTCGAGTGCGGCTATTGTCAGACGGATGAAATGCCCCAAAACAAAACACAATTGACCACGGGTGGCTAGATGCCGCTAGGCTCTTACCAGCTTCCGTGCTAAATGAAAATGACAATGGAGGAACGGATACAATGGCCATGGGCCTGTTTGTGACGTTTTCCGGAAGCAGGATAGTTCCGGAAAACCAATAAAATCTGTAAACACCCTAGGTTGATGTACAGTAGGGATCTTTAGTTTTTACTGAAATGTTTTCCATTAAGGATTTCTCCAGAGAATATATAATCCATTATCCGATGTTTCAAAGTTCAAATGAATCGTAAAATAAAAAAAAAATTAATATAGAAATAAAGTATATAAATTTGTTACGAATGCAGAAATTTTATAACTCTAATGTTTTAAATAATAAAGTTATTATAGTAAAAGAAGCAATGAAATGTTAGTATATATTTTTATTTGAAATCGGCACTAAAGTGCTAGAAAATCGTCATTAAAAGCTCAGAAATCGTCACTAAAGTAACCCATTATACGATGATTTTGAGCAAACCAGTGCTGGCAACCGTTAAATAATTATTGTATAATTAGGATAATTATGGCAGATATATTGACGTACTATAGTAAATTTGGACGTAACATGAAACAAAATTTGCAAGAAGAATTAACTAATTAATTCCGATGACTTAATTGAGGACAAAACACATAATTTTGAGTGTTATTTACGATAACTTCACTGTTCGAGGTTGGCAACACTGAGTGTCAGTTTCAATTGACAACTGACAAATGTATAAACTTAACCTATATTGTAATTTTTTTACAGTTTATTCGAATTTTAGATTTCAAATAAAACTTAATATGTACCTCGGCACTGAAGTTCCTTTTTATCACTCACATGGTTTATTACCGGCCTCGCCAACTAAATTCCATATTCGTGATAAAAAATTGAACTTCAGTGCTTTGATACATAAATAATTATTGTTTGAAATCGGCACTAAGGTGCTTGAAAATCGTTATTAAAAGCTCAGATATCGTCACTGAAGTAACCCATTATACGACGATGTTGAACAACGCAGTGTTGGCAACCGTAAAATAATTATTTTACAAGTAGAATAATTTTGACAGATATATGACGTATTGTAGTAAATTTATACGTAAAATGAAACAATATGCGAAGGAAGAATTAACTAATTAATTCTGATGAAGATGTTGTGGACCAAACACATAATTTTGAATATTATTTACGATAACTTCAATGTTCGAGGGTGGCAACACTGAATGTCAGTTCCAACTTAACCTATATAATATTTTTTTACAGTTTTTTCTAATTTTAGATTTCAAATAAAATTTAATATGTACCGCGGCACTGAAGTTCCTTTTTATCACTCACATGGCTTATTTTCCTCGGCAAATAAATTCCATATTCGTGATTATAAGTTAAACTTCAGTGTCTTAATACATGCATAACTATTATTTATTAACAAACAATTCTTGTTTTCATTCCAAACGTACTCTACTCCATTTAAAAATTAGAGAAATTAATAAACCAAAATTTCCAACCGCAATAACTTGTTTGAAATTCAATTGCATTTAGAATAAAAACGAAACAGCGCCAGTAAACAGTATTGACAATCCATAAACTATATTTAATCAAGAGGCAACAAATCACAAAATCGATACAATAAACAAAAATGATATAAAAAGTTGAAGGTAGTCATCGTCGGAGGTCATTACTGAGCGTATGGGGTATAGAGGCGCGCGTTAGCGTCTAGTCGAGCCGAGTTCTCTCGGTAATATTTCCACCACTGCAATCAATACCAGAGAATCTACACTCGCTGCTTGTGGTCCTCAAACAACGGCCATATGCGGGGGATTTATTGGAGGGTGCAGCAAAATGCATATTTATTTTAATACGTTCAGAAATTCATCAAAAATTTCCAGAGAAATTTACAAAAATTTTACATAAAATTACTTGATGAAATTAATAATAATAACTTGAAATTGTTGCAGTGTATAGGGTTGATATAGTACTGCAGATATAGTGTTGACCTTATAAGGGAGAAGTACTGGGTTTATACCTTGCTTACAACAATTTATAACCCCGAATATTAAAATGAATTTGAATGGCAGAAATATTACAATTGTAACATTAGATTCTGACTAATTTATTCTAATACATTTCAGAAAGTAAATGCTCTGCAATTGCAGATCATACTAGGTGCCAATTCTCAAGATATTTAAATGTACACATTTTTTAAATACATATATTTTGAGTCACTGAAATATAGTAATACTGGAACGCTAATTTGTAGGCTTTTATGAAAGCGAAAAATGAGCTTGAAACATATAGATGTCGTAAGGCTACCTTTCTTTGTCTAACACTTATTTGTAGAACAATTGCTATCTACAAATATATTGCACAGTTTTGTCCAAAATTGATAAATATTTTTCAATTGTTTAATTTTTCAATTACTTGAAAATTATTTTATCCAACAGCTCTCAATATATGCTCTATAACTATGACGATTTTAAACAAAGAAAGTAATAGATTACCCACTAGTGGGTATAATTTTGAGGAAAATCACTAGTGAGTATTTTATAATTTATAACAATAATAAGAACACACAATATCTTGGTAACTACTTCGATTGACATTTTAATTTAAAAATTTAAAGCATACGTCACTGTCAAATAATATTTCTTTAATAAATTTTGCATTTATTAAGAGGTGTTGAATAAAACGTTATACTTCACACGTGGGCAAAGTGGAATTACCCACTTGATAAAATAATCACACTCAGCCTTCGGCTTCGTGTGCTAAAATTTTTCTCATGGGTAATTCCTTACTTTGCCCACTTGTAAAGTAAATAACTATAAAATATATATTAGTTAATTGAACTCTATTATATGTATTGTTTAATTTTTGTATTTAACATTTTATTTAAAAATCCATGAATGTTAATTTCTATAAATTTTCTTATAAACTTTCTAAACAGTTGAAGTATTTGGGGTAGTTGTAGTAGTACGGATACAGTGCTCATCCTACAATGGAAAAGTTCTGGGTTTATATCAATTTTAACCCCGAATATTCAACTGTTTTCTAATGGTAAATTTATTTAATATTAGATATTGATTAATGTATAATAATATATTTGTGAGTACAGATGCTCTGCAATTACAGATCTATTGGGTGGCATTATTGGTGCACCTGTAATTGTAAATCTTTTTGAAATGAAATATGAATATAATTTATTTATTTTCCGAAATAAGCAATTTTCAGTATTAATATCTTAAATGCTCTGCAACTGCATAAAGTAGACCACAGTTCTTGGACGTTCAAGCTGGGAATGTGATTCACCCCCCACTTTGTAAAATAGGGTTGTTTTTGCAATTGCAGATCACCGATAAGTACGAAAATGCAAATAATGAATGTGTGGTTAATTAAAACTTTTGGGGGTCGCTCTATGTCGGCAGCGTGGCTCGCGTGACAAGTGACGAGCGGCGTGAGCGCGTGACCTTGGCGTGTGACCCGTGACCCGCTTCCACTGCCATAAATGTCTTTCAAATGAAGGTGTTCCTCCGGTATATTTATTCCGATACGCGAGCTGACGTCACAAGACGACCTGTTTTTTCCTCGAACGAATTATTTAGAAATTTAGGGTTGAATTGCTTTTCTTCCTCAATATGAATTTATTAGGGGTGTCTTGTCTGTTTGAATAAATCATTTGTGAAGGTTTCATTAATGAGTTTTTACGAAAATATTCTATGCGATTAGAATTTGGTGGAGGCGCTAATACTACTAAAAAATAACTACCGATAACTTCAAAACTGGAAAAGATATCGACTTGCGGTTGGCACCACTGGATTCAGCAGTGTTTTTTATAAGAATACATACCAAGTGTCCCACGTAAATGTTGGCATAGGCAATTAATATGTAATATCAGTTTTTTGTAAATAAAATGTGTCCGCCAAAAATTATGCATCCAGATTTTATATCACAATACTGCCAATATCCCTACATCTTATTTAATACAGTTTAATTTAATTTGATACCGCAATTTATTGAAATTAATTATAACAATACTCTTTTTATTGCTATTGACGTATAGCGTTTGCAATTTGTTTTAAATATTTTAATCTGTCACTGACATCATGAATACATTAAATGTCGAGAACCGTGTAAATATTATTAGAATGTATTATGGGGGCGCAGTGCAAGACAAATATCTGAATACTTCACAGGAATGAACGCCGAATGGTTTCCATCGCCAGAAATTGACAGTGACAGATTAAAATATTTAAAACAAATTGCAGGCACTATACGTCAGTGGCAATAAAAAGAGTAGGCGGAAAATAAGGAATTATTATTATTAATTTCATTAAATTGCGGTATCAAAATAATCTGTATTCAATAGGATGTAGGAATATTGGCAGTATTGTGATATAAAATTTGGATACATAATTTTTTGCCGGACACTTTTTATTCACAAAAAACTGATTTTACATGTTAACTGCCTACGCCAACATTTATATACACACGGTATATGTTTTTGTTGTAAATTAATTATTAAATATTTTATAATAAATAATATGAATTGGGGTATATATATTTCTGTAACGTGTTAATATAATATGAATAAAAATACTAAAATATATTTTTAAATTAAGGTAGGGCATAGAAAATGCAATTTTAAACACAGCGTTTTGATTTCTCTTTAAATTTTTGAGTTACAAATTTTGAAAAATTAATGTATTTTTAATTATTGCCCGATTTAGAAAAATTATCCTAAATAATTTATCTGTTCTGTAATTAAGTAATTTTTAAAATATTTATGTAAAAAACTGTGATGAATAATATAGTGTAGACCGCAGGTTCATATCCCGTTTAGTTTATAAGTTATGACAGCTTGAATACATACGAAACTTAATTGCAAGTAGAAATTTGTATTGGAATATAAAAAATATGAAATTAATCATGATATCTACCTATATTTTTATAGGGTTGCTATGCAATTGCAGATCTCATTGTACCTACATCACTACCTCTACAATGATTAGAGTTTTGCAAATAATATTCTCCTTACTTTTGTTTACATTTCTCTGCAGTGCAAATGTAATTATTTCCTGAGCTAAATTACTTTAAAGCATTAAATAAATTTTCCTTACATTTCAAGTCACGTAGCAATTGATTTTCCCTCACACAGCTTTCTAAACTTTTCACCCCACTCCATAATATATTTCCAATAAAATTTCCAGCAAATATATCATCATATATTAACATTAAAATGTAAGAAGAAATAATTTATCAAGTGACCAATTTTGACAAATTCTACAGTTGAAACTGCTCTGATTCTTCTCACGATGGCACCCAATAATTCACGCTTTTCACGCTTCGTATTCGCGTGTTGCTCACGCTGGTCACGTTGGAGATATCACGCACTCGACGATTTTGTGATAAGCAGGTTGGAAGTAAAACAATTATTATGTACCTCTTTTCAAATTAGACACGTGGCCATCGCTTTTAAGCGCCTGGCTGGATCCGTGATAATATTTATTTTGTTTTCAATTGTTTATGGAAACATTTTAATGTGCTCTGGATCTGATAACAACTACAGAAAGTTTATGAAAATAATTTGAAAATGTAATTAAAATTAAAATAAAGATGATGATAAAATTAATTTCGTCACGCTATTTATCAAGGGTAATTAACATTAAATATTAATTAGTCAGTCAACCTTACAGTTGGAAATCCGCTGTAGTGCACTTGCAAATCTTGACATATATCATTTCTTTTTTACTTTCTTATCAAAAGTATAAGGAAGTATTGGAATCACGAAAAAAATCTCTGACGAGATTTTTGCGGAAATACATATTTTGACGTCCACTGAATCCGTTAAAACCAATTTCTCAATGATGTCTGTGTGTGAGGATGGATGGATGGATGGGTGTCCGTGTGCGCAATATCTCATGAACGGGACAAGATATGTAAACGAAACTTGGAATTTATAAGTTTCATAAAAAAATGAAGAGCTGAGTTGATTTTGAATGAAATTGAAAAACCGGAAGAGGAAGTTTACTGGACACATAAAACAATAAATTCCATTTATTTTAAAATAGAATAAGCTGTGAGGAAATGTTACAAATGATAGATGTTAGCAAAAATATTTGGAATATAAAATGTTATTTGCACTTTTCTTGTACATGCTTCCAATTTTGAGAAAAACTAAATTATATATTTAAGAATATATTTTTATAATGTTAGTTACAATGGGAACAAAAACTAAAACATTTTTAATATTTAAGTGTCAAACTTGCCACATAATTGTGAAGTGTCAGAAATATGTATCGTGTGAAATATTATAAAAGTAATATTTGTATTATTAGCAACAAGTCATACGTGTACAGTTCGTTTTATTTGTATAAGAAAGTAGTGTGGTGCCCACACCAGATTTTTATATTGTAGAAGCTCTGCAACTGCAGATCTTGATACGTACCAATGATAAAGAAGTACAAATAATCTGCGTGTCCAATAATTTTTTTCAGCTTACTAAACAATTCTGAATAATTTTAAAGTTGTTTCAAATAATTCTTGTAGAAAAATATATTTTAAACCTGCACTATTTTGCTGTAAATTTTCAGGTCCCAATTAATATTAAATCGCTAAAATTATCTAGTAGTCCACGCTCAACCAACCGCGAAACATGCAACATCAAATAAACCTGCGCACTAACTAAACACCAAATTGTTTATTTGTAAATCAAAACTAGCTGGCTTCTCTCTAATTATTAGCTAATTTGTTTGCGAAGCAAACCCTTTCAACCAGCAGAAACTTTGTGCAAAGTTCATTCTTTTAAATATATTCACAAGAATAAAAACTTTCAGGTAGCAGAACTCCCAACATTTGAAAAAAGAATGAGTTTATACAGAAGTTTCTTTGTAATGGCACAATATCATGTTGCTGTTGTAATTATAGAATAATTGTAAAGTTTGCTGTAGTATTTTTTCGTAGTATTTGAAGACTAATTTGGTATTTTCTGGTGTTTGTATTTCATGTACATGAAGTGCATATTAATAATTATGTTGTTTAATAATTTAACTAACTGCAAAATACAATTTTACAAACAGCATATAGTCAATTTATTGCAAAAGATATATATTTGTGGGTATTGAATAAATACAATAATAAAATAATTGTTTCTGGGTCTAGCTTCATGTGTGTTTGGGTATTTGCTATATAAGGTATGCAAACTACTCGTGAAGTTAGTTTTTAATTATGTTGGTTTAATGAATAATTATAGCTTTTCAAACTAATGCATTTTAAAATTATTTTCATTAAATAATTTCACATTTTTGACGCTTCATAAAAAATATAATTCTTAAGATATCTACATAAAAATTTACTCAAATATTAAATTAAGTATTCTAAATACAGCAAAAATTAGAAAATTAATTTATTTTATTTAGTTTATACGTTATGAGCTCTCAAACAGTTCTTGGCAATTTTCTCCTTAAAATCTGAAATATAAATTTGCTTATATCTCAGAAACTATGGTTCAGATCTCATCAAAAACTATATTTTTGCAAGTTTTAAGTCGGAAATAGTGCGATAGGTAAGATAAATCAAAATTCTGAGACATGAAAATTTTTGAAAAAAATTCAATACTAACCCCTTGAATTTTGACCGATTTCACGCTATTTTCAGTTTTTTTACTGTAACTCTTCAATGCATTGGCCCAAAATTATGAAACTTCACACACTTATACAACTTTTTCCGCCGGATCGAATGGTGTACTCTCCAATTTTGTATCTCTTATAATTTTTGAGTTATGCGCCAAAATATGTCAAGTTTTGATGCATTTTTAAAGTGCTGTATCTCGAGTTCTAGAAGAGATACAAAACTGCGGTTGAAAGATTTGGAGGTTGTACTATAAGTAGATAATAAATCCAGAGTTTCAGAAATTTTTGAAAAGAAAAATTTTTTTGGCCCAAAAATTGGGTCAAATTTTGGAGAAATGGGAAATAAAATTACTATGATATATTTTAGGTACTCAAAAATGAGGTTTTATATTGAGAATTTTGTGGAGAACTCAAATTTGGAGACAGAATTGAAATATCTTGCTAGGTTTTGAAGATACCGAGAGTTGAATTTGAAATATGTTACTGTCTAACCATTTTTTAATCATCTGTTAATTAATAGTGTATCTATTATACTATTGCACTAAAAATTTGCAGGTTTATAAAAAAGGCTTTAGGAAATCCAAAATTTAAAACCGCATTTTATTATCTCTTTTAGTTTTTAAGTTATAGTCAGTCAAATCTGATGCAAAAAATATCGAAAATTACAATGAGTGTAATAAGTATTATATAAAGACTGTACGTCCTTTCACAATTCTTATCTGCTTTCGTTTCCTCATCTACTCTCCAAGAAATCTGGAAATATCTCATTGTCCGAATCCATCCTTTAACTGCCAATTCAAACTTTTTTCCCAGATAGTCTTTGTTGAAACCTTAAAAGCGTCTTTTATTTTCTCTGTCGGTTTTGGAAATATAAAGATTATTTCATTACTGTAAGTACTACGAATTGTATGCGTTCGAACAGTTCACATAAATCTTCATTCTTTTTACTTTTTACTCGTCAACACACTAGAAATGTAATTAGTTTCTTTACACACTAACTTGTAAATATTTCAGGCTCTGCGAGTCTTCTAGTTTGTTTTTGGTCGCTAGGCTACGGCGTTGGGTAAACAGCAGCATCAGTACAGCCGCCTGCGACTTGTTAGTGCCAACCCGATTTACATACATGAATAATGCCACATTAGGCCGAATGACAACACGAGGAGCTTAAGTCTGTTACAGTGTGAAGTTGGCTTCAATCATAATCCTATTATTGACTGACATTCTTACATTGGTTTATTCATTATAATATTGTGACCGGTTGACCCAATATTGGGATGAATTGTTAAGATGCCACATTTTGATTGGTTGCTGTTAAATATTTGTGGAATTGAATTTGATTAGAAATTTGGTGGAGGCGTCAATATATTATTTCATTTATTTCAGAAGTATTAACAGTTAGATAACTGTTTAAATAATTTGAAATATACCTATTTCCAATTTAATTTATTTCACTGTCCTGACAACTGTCACCTACAAAGATATGCAACTGAAGAGCACCTGGATTAACTTCATAAAACAGACAGTTTAATATTAAAATTTTTGCATTTTTTAACTATACTCCTATGGTTCCGCCTCTACTAAGTGCTTTGGGGTGGCATGACTTGACGGTTGGTAACCTCACCTCTTGAAAAAATTAAAGGCAGTGATCACTGTAATATAATAATACAGGAACGATCACTGACGTTGAAAATGCGAGCCGATAAAGGCAGCTAGTTTTGTTGTACAATGTTATTTACATAGCAACCGCTCAACAAACGCATAGTAACCATTCTATAAAAAGGTTCGTTTTTCGTTTTCGTAAAAGACTACAAGTGCGCGTTCCAGTATTACTATATTTCAGTGGTGATGATATATTTATTTATCCAACACCTCTCAATAAATGCTCTATAACTATGGCGATTTTAAACAAGGAAAGTAACAGATTACCCACTAGAGGGTATATTTTGAGAAAAGTCACTAGTGAGTTAATTTTTATTTAAACAATAATAATAACACACAACACCTTGGTAACTACTTCGATTGACATTTTAATTTAGAAAATTTAAAGCATATGTCACTGTCAAATAATATATCTTTAATAAATTTTGCTTTATTAAGAGGTGTTGGATAAAACATTATACTTCACACGTGGGCAAAGTGGAATTACGCACTTGATTAAATTTCTCTCGTGTGTAATTCCTTACTTTGCCTACTTGTAAAGTAAATAACTATTATCCAACACCTCTCAATAAATCCTCTATAACTATAGCGAATTTAAACAAGGAAAGTAACATTACCTACTAAAGGGTATAATTTTGAGAAAAGTCACTAGTGAGTAATTTTTTATTTATAACAATAATAATAACACACAACACCTTGGTAACTAATTCGATTGACATTTTAATTTAGAAAATTTAAAGCATATGTCACTGTCAAATAATATTTCTTTATTAATTTTGCATTTATTAAGAGGTGTTGGATAAAATGTTATACTTCACACGTGGGCAAAACTAAATTACTCAGTAGTGTACTAAAATTTCTCTCGTGGATAATTTTTTACTTTGCACACTTGTACAGCAAATAAATATTAATTAATTGAGATATCTGTAAAGATCTGCAACTACAGAACACCGCGGTAGACCAAATAATGCAGATAATTTAATATTTTAAAAATAAATGAGTTTTTTTAAAAAGATCTGCAATTCTAGAGAACTTATGTTGACCACATAAAACAGACAATTAAATATTTTTTAAATAAATTAAATTTGAAGGAATATACATCGAGATCTGCAACTGCAGATCCTTGTCAGGCTTGCAAATTCCTTTCTCATCGATCTCAAATGAATCATCAGCCGCAAAATTCTATTGTTATAGTAACAGACATGCAATTAACTACACAAAACCAGAATAACAATCAATCCTATTAACAACATGAATGGCCTTTCATCCTTTTTATAATAAATGGTATTCAAATCGTTGTAAACTGTAAATGGTGGCCAATAAGACCGAACACTATTGATAACGATGAAAAATACACTTGGCCTATTATCTGACACGGTAATGAACAGTTATCCGCGGGCTGTCATGTCAGAGAGTGTTAATATTTTATTGATTTGAACATGGAAAGAAATATTTTTTTATGGTTTTGTATTAGAATGTGAAACTCGAGCAATCGAATGGAAATGATAATAAAATAATTGTTACTGTGTCTAGCTTCATGTGTGTTTGGATATTTGCTAAGGAAAGTACGTAAAATATACTCGTGAAGTTAGTTTTAATTAGGTTTGTTTGATTAATAAATATCGCACTTGAAAGTTGGACGTTTCTAAATTTTTTCGATAAGTAGTTTGATGCAGCATAAAAATTGTAGTATAAAAGATATCTATATGAAATTTCACACATTTATTAATTGAAGTATTCCTAATTCAACGCAATTTATAGAATTTACCTATCTCTTTTTGTTTCGAAGTTATGAGCCCTCAAACATGTCTTGTCAATTTTGCTCCATATTTCTGAAATATAAAATTGTCCATATTTCAGAAACAATTGCTCAGATTTCACCAAAAACCATTTTTTTGTAAGTTTCAAGTCAAAATTAGTAGAGTAGGGTATATAAATAAAAATTCTGAGAGATGAAAATTTTTTTCAGATTTCAGCAAATTTTTAGTTTTTTTTCTGTAACTTTTCAACGCGTCAACCAAAAATTATGAAAATTTGTACACTTATATAACTTTTTCCGACGGATCGAATGGTGTAGTCGCCAATTTTGTATCTTGCGTAATTTTTGAGTTAAGGGTCAAAATAGGCCACGTTTTGAAACATTTTTAAAGTGCTGTATCTTGAGTTCTGGAAGAGATACGAAACTGCGGTTGGAAGCTTTGAAGGTTTTGTAATTAGTAGATAATATAACTAGAGTTTCAGAAATTTTTGAGGACAAAAAAATTTTTTGGCCCAAAAACTGGTTTATTTTTGGGACAAACGCTTCTGAAATTAATATGGTTCATCAGAGACACCTAAAATTGAGATATTTTACTAAAAATATTATGGAGAACTCAGATTTAGAGAGATAATTGAAATATCTTGTTTGGTTTCTGAGTTACAGGCAGTTGAATTTGAAATATGTTGTTTTTTCAAAAATCGTCTAACCATTTTTTAATCATGTGTTAATTAATACTGTATGCATTTGAGTATCATACTAAAAATTTCCAGGTTTATAAAAAAGGCTTTGGGGAATCCAAATTTGAAAACCGCATTTAATTATCTTGTCTAGTTTTTAAGTTATGATCATTCAAATTTATCTGGATTGATACGCGTAGAATGAAGAAATTGAAATTCACTCGTTGCAAAATGTAGTTCTAGAACAGTATACGGATAATATACTATGCGCTTATCTAGAGCTATTAGCGTGTAAAATGCGGCAGTGAGCCATGAAATTCAGGAGCATCAGCGCCGTTCATTTGTTCCACGCATCGACAGCGCCTACTGCGCGCATTTTTACTGTTTCGCGCTGTATTTTCATGTAAATTTATTTCATTGGCCAGTTTGTTGGTTCGTATATATTTACACGAGTGCAGTACGTCGGTGATAGATGGAAATGAGTTCCAGCGACGAGGCCGTTATTAATTTTGACCCCTGGATCGTGAAAATGAACTGCGAGGAGACGAAATGTGCCGGGGAATATTAAAATTTATTTTTCTGCTCTAAATAATTATTTGTTGAGAGGGTTTTCTTGTTAATTACGATGTATATGACCCACACGCTTTGCTTTTAATTACATTAAATTTTTCGTGTTCGCTCGCCGACTAAAGCCTGGTTTACACTAAGATACATTCACAAATAAAACGGATTTATTTTTGCTGTTTAAAATATCGACATTTTCAGCGCATTTAACACTCAGAAGATCTGCAACTGCGTATCGTATCACATCTTTATTAATTACTACGTTATTCCGGTAGCTTTTATAACATTAGGGGGTAGTATTTTGACGGAATCGTACGCGTAAAATAGCCTTAGCCGAAAAATGTCACAAAAATGTAACTCCTACTCTACTAAATGTTTGGGGACACAATTTGACGGCTGCTTACCGCATTTCAGGTCTGGATAGATGATATTTCCTGACTGGCGAATCCACCAAATTTTATTTTGGTGTACCGGGGGTACAATTGAATATTTTTTAATATTTCTTTTTATCTATTTACTTTACAGTAAAAGTATTAATACAAAAGTTATTTAGTAATTAAAAACGTATTCAATAATGCCTAAATATTAGTATTTTATGATATATCAATCATATTATAGTCAATATTTATTAGAAAGATTGTAACACGTTCATGGTAAATTAAACAAAAAAAAATATTTGACATTTCGTAAAACACATTTAAATTTATTTAGTACTGTTTTGTATAAGTTTTTGTAGAAATTTTGTACATTTTTGCTGTAAAATAAATAGGTAAAATGGCACAGCAACAAAAAAAAAATGCATTGAAACCTTTATATACTATATTTCAATTCTACGCGCGATACTTTTAGAAGGGAAGAAATATATAGTTCATTTGAGTAAATTATCTCTTAAACAACATCAGGGGAGCTCTGCAATAGCAGATCTCTCTAGCTGGCGACTTTAATATAAATAAAATTGTTTAATAACTTTTTAGCAATATGTTCTCAAAGAATATAAATAATTAATTTGTTTAAACATTTCAAAAATAATTTTTGTAAAATTTTAAAAGGTTCTTAATGTAAATCTTAAGAACATTTAAATTTTTACCCATTATAGGTGTGGCACTCTGCTTACGCAGATCTCGGTGGATGATATATTTTTGCGTATGAAGTGCGATTACCAGCCGTCAAATCATAGCCCCCAAAGATGTTAGTGGCGGAGGAACCAAGGGGGTAAATTTAAATTGGCAACTGTCAGTTGTGGGATTCGAACTGAGGATCTCACGGTCCACAGCCTCACACGTTACCATGAAGCTATTTGCCACATTTGGGGTAATGAATATTTTATTTAAATACATACGTTATTCATTTGTTTTTCTGATGAAAAAGTGTTCGGAATATATTGGTGTATGGTGAGTGTGCGATTGAGAGGAATGTTATTAAGAAAGTGAACGAATGTTGAATGAAAGGTTGGTGAAACTAATATATGCGGGTGAGATTGAGGGTGATCGATTGCGTGGGCGTCTGAGGAATAAATGTGAATGAATAATTCCGAGTGTGAGGAATAGACAAGTATGTATGAATGGGGACGAGGCAAAAGTGGTGGAATATTTGGAGGAGATTGATTGTTGGTTGACTGTGTTTTTGGGTTCGTGCTACCCCACTGAGTGGGATATAGGGTGACGTTATGGTTGTATCAGGAAAACAAATGAATATATTAAACAAGGAAATAGAAACAGTAATAAATTATGACTTATAAAGCCATTTTACAGTCATTTTATAATTTTTCCAATTTATTAAACACTTCATGAATTGTTGACGCATATATCTTTGAATCCTCACAATTTCGTACACTTGTGTATTGTAATTTCGGGTCACTTAATCGTTTTTCGTGTTTGTTTCACACCGTGGGATATAGCGTGATGTTTATCAATGTGTAAAGAAGTATGTGTAATAGTTTTATATGTACAAAATTAATCTAAATGTTTTTAATAATTTTATTAAGAGATAGTGTCAGACTTGTCAATTTCTAGTGGAATCTATTTAGGGTAATATTTATTAAAGACGCATAAGGTTGGTAATTTAAAATCTACGACACCTTAGGGACCTTTGCTTATCGCTCTGAAATTCGATTGAAATTCTCTCATAAAAATTCAAATTTATCTCACAAATCTGACCCGTCGTAGAATCGCTGAGACATTGGAGTGAATGCAGAAGCGAAGAAGAGACCGCCGAGATAAAAATAGACTCAATTTTAGGAAATAAAATACGGTTTAAATTCGAATTTCAAACTAATATAGCAATATTTATTTTGCAGCGTTTGATTTCAAAAGCAATTATGAATCCTATGTCCATCACGTTAATTCCTAATTTAGTTTTTGTGAGCGGGATTGAAAGGATAATTTGAAAAATGCAAATGAAGCTTAAAATTGCGATTGAAAGAGATTTTTTGTTGGTGACCGCGTATTTCTTTGACGCCGTTGAGTTAAACGAAACATTAATTAAATAAATGATGGCATTATTGTAGAGATTTAAATTGAATTGTCTTTACCATTTACAGCCGAGACCAAGTGGAGAAACTGCACGCCTACCTGGAACAAGAAGAAAAAAAAATTAGTATTGCTGATAAATTATTTCAAAGCTAATTTGTTTCTGTATTGGCAAACTTCACGCCATTGTTTTCCATCGTGACAAAGTGAAAATTCATAAGGTATTTTTAGATCATCGTGGCTGGTTGACGATGTTCATTATTTTTGCATGATAGCGTTAAAGACAGAATATACTATAGCTATTATTCTACACAAATTAGGTTATTGGTTCGCAATTTATTTAATAAACGAGGGAAATCAAATCAGATGCTGGCTAATTAATTTAAATCTTTGTTAACCTGAGAGGAACAAAGTACATTGTCTTTATAAATACGATTTTACTATTTTCGCGATGATGTCTGTATGTATGTATGTGTGTGTGTGTGTAGTCTGTGGCAATTTTTTCGTCTCGCATAACTCAAATACTATAATACCAAAAAATACAATTTTGTGAATTATTGCTTCTTATATTTAAATGAAGAGCTGATTAGATTTTGGATAAAATTGGTCAACCGGAAGTAGCAGTTTACTTGAAGCCCTTAACAGTTTTTCGTGAAAAACACGATTAAATTTCCTTTTTCAACAATTTATGTTATTTTGAAAGTTGTAGAATATTTTATTTTACATTTTTTTTGATTACACTAATTTTATTAATTTTCATTAGGTTTAGAGATAATAAAATATAAAGAAATTAGATTTCACAAATCTTGCATTCCTAGTACACCATGGAAACATTTAAAAATTTTCAATTTTTTACGAAATGTGACACATGTCATTGTGATTGTGAAGCTGTTTTCTTAAGGAAATATGTGTCAAAAAATTAAATAAATATACGAAAGAAAGTTTAAATTCTCAAATATAAATAGAAAATAAAGAAATAAGAAGGTATGTTTCTGTATCATCAAATACTATTTTGTACCGTTTAAGAGTAGTATTGGGCGGGAGGTTATGTGTTGGCCATATCAGATTTTTTCATAGGTATGATGATGTTGAAAGACGTTGGTATATGTTTCCATGAGTTTACTAATTAATTTGATTCAATTATGTTTCGTAAACTTTAGTAAAATAATAATCTATTTAAAAAGTTTGGAGAAACAGCGTCTGATATTCATAATAATTCAAATAAAGTGAGATGAATCTTATTAAAAACTATGAAATATAAAGCGTATGGTAATAAGCCGTCAGGACAATGTGGACACGTTAACTTAGAAGAGTAATTGCTTTATAAATGCATCTTCATTTTTCACGAGAGCTAGTAGAATACACTGGATATAAAACCATTAAAACTTACACAAGATTAATTACACCTGTATGCTATCAACTCACGAAATTTTAAACTAAAAACTATTATTTTACGTGATTATTTCACTCATTACAAATTTGACCATTCAGAATGTCTCATTTTCCATTGTTGTACATTTTATACAAGTGATTAAACAGCATCATTTCGGGTGTAAATCGATGGATGCACTATGCTATTTTTGAAATGTTTTATTATTGTCTTTCCTAATATATCATAAAAGTTAAATAGTTTATTGTAGAGGAAGAATTTCTGCATTTTTCACACTAATATTTATAATTTTACTCTACCTGGAACTGGAAAACGGAAATGTTTATTGGTTCTTCAAATTATAACATGTATCCGATGAAAGTTATTGGTTTTATTAAGGCACTAGAATATATGAGTATTCTCATCCGCCATTTTGGGACCAAGTGTCATAAATAAAACAAATTATTGGAATCCAGTTACTTTAATTCTTTTCTGTCAAATTTGAAGTTGATATTGATTAATAATTGTGATATATCATTCTCTTAATTATTATATTTCATATCTAACAGGTAAATGTACAGAATACTTTCTAATATATTACTGTATGATTTGTGTAGTTGGATTTAACAGAATTTCAAGAAATATGTTTTTAAATTTGATACAAATTTTAAATGTTTTGTTTTAAGTAACTGGATTCCAATAACTTGTTTTATTTACGACATCTGGACCCAAAATGGCGGACGAGAATTCTAGAGCTCTAGTTTTATCTATCATCTGCTGTTATCAGTGTTTGATTTCAAATGTCTTGTTTAAAAATATATTATTTAATAATTTGGAAAAGAATTAGATATAGTGAAATTATTTTGTGGTCAAAATTATGCTTGATAAATAGTTATTTGTACATCTAGGCACAAAAGTATAATTTTTTATTACGAATATGTAATTTAATATCCGAGACCATAGCCAAGGAAAATAAATCATATGAATAATAAAAAATACTTTATCGTTAAATTATTAAATAAAAACATAAATAAATACCATTATGTGTTTGTAAAACGTCAGCTAGCTGTTGCGACGGGGTTGGCTGTGAAAACAAAACTACTGTCAAACTGTCAAATTTGGTTATAATTTTCATTATTTTTACATGTTCTTAGATGGTGTTCTGCATGTGATCTGCATTAAATCCGATAAATTATTATCAAAGGTAAATAATAAATAAATTCACCAATAGTATTATAGAATAATTTGTTTGTTATTTTACGTTTGTAATTCAAGTTTAACATAACAGTCTGTAAAGTTTAACTTTAGCTACTATTTTGGCTAATTTCGCATAGTAATATCGTGTACTTTAGTATCGATTTCGGAAAAAAATGTATTAAATAAAATAAACTGTTAATTAATATCACATTTATTTAGTTATTGACACTGATGATGTTAAGAACCAATAAAAATTTCCTTCTCCCGATTGTAGGTAGATTAAAATTATAAATATTAGTGTGAAAGAATGTAGAAATTCTTTCTGTACAATAAACTATTTAACTATTTTGATAAAAAATAATTAGGGAAGCCAATAATTGAACATTTCAAAAATACTATGATGCACTCAAAAAATGTGTATAATTTTAAACAAGATTTTGTTATGAATATGTCAAAACATACTGTTATATCTCAGATCTGCAATTGCAGATTTGGTTAGGGTAGTTTTCAGCGCTTGTTGCATGCATTAAATATTTCTATTGCATATAATTCAAGCTGATAGTGTTTTTATAAAGTTGTGCGAGTGTCTGCTTTTATGAGGCAATCATGTCTTGTGAATTGCTTTTGGCAGCACTGCGCATCGTAGTAGGCCCTGCTGCAGGATGAGGAAGCCCGAGCTGAGAGACGCGAGCGTCTTTTGTTCCATAAACACTTTTTACAACGTTTATAATATGCTTCTAGTTTCAGCGAAGGGCGAAATATGAGAATTGCAAATGTATGTTCTTGGTGTATCCGAGCCGCAGTGAAAGACTGGGAAAATAATTTATTTGTAAAATAAGATGAGGTGAATGTTGATATCACAGGTTATATGGTGGAGCTGTGATTGCAGATTTGTTGATGATACATACAAAATAATAGTTATTTACTTTACAAGTGGGCAAAGTAAGGAATTATCCACGAGAGAAATTTTAGCACACGAAGCCGAAGGCTGATAATTTTATCGAATGTGTAATTCCACTTTGCACTTTCCGCGTGTGAAGTATAATGTTTTATCCAACATCTCTTAAATAAATACAAAATTTATATTTGACAGTGACATATGCTTTATATTTTCTAAATTCAAATGTCAATCGAAGTAGTTACCAAGGTGTTGTGTGTTATTATTATTGTTATAAAAAGAAAATTACTCACTAGTGACTTTTCTCAAAATTATACCCACTAGTGGGTAATCTGTTACTTTCCTTGTTTAAAATCGTCACAGTTATAGAGCATGTAATAAATTAATATATTTTCACGACGATTTATATTTGTATGACAGATCTGCAATTGCAGACATCTTTCAGCAGTACGATATTCGGTATTCTGGGTATACTCGAAACGTGCATGTATCTAGAGATGCTCGATTGAGTTTGTATAATGGTTTGTTAGTGCCTATTGATGTATGGTTCTGAATGTTGGGTGTGGATGAAAAATCATGAACGACGTATAACTGCTGTGGAAATGAGGTATTTGAGAGGAGAGTGATTGTGTCCGGAATACATTGGTGTAGGGTGAGTGTGAGATTGAGAAGAATGTTGTTAAGAAGGTGAGAGTGTCGAATAAGGGTGAGATTGAAGGTGAACGATTGTGTGTGCATTTGAGGAATAAAAGGTTAAGTTTGTTGTGTGAATAAATAATGATTTTACTCGAGAAGAAAGTAATAATATTTGGAGGAGAGTGATTGTTGGTTGATTGTGTTGTATGGTAGATCTGCAACTGCAGATCTAACCAGGAGACCTATTTTGTATGTGTAATACATGACTCAACGCCAATCAATGACAAAAACACAAAAATATATAAGTGGAAATTGGTGGAGGCGCCAAATAAGTAATCAACCAAATTCTGAACCAATTTGTTTATATAATATTTTGAGCTGTATCTAAATATGGTTTGTCTTATAAAAACATCCCTTATTAAGTCCTAAAAAAACATGTTTCCTTTTTCTTAAACATTTTCCGTATTTTCTCCAACAATATAACAGATACAAGAATAATGTTAAACCAAATGTATTGTTCGTAAACGTTGCTAATTTTGAAGGTACAACAAAATATGACTTATAATTATCCTAGCAAGGTACATAAGGATTCCTAGGTCGTAATAATAACTACAGAACACACAATGTTTCAGACTATCTCAATTATAATTAGCGTCATTAACATGAATAATGTAAGTACGTTATTAAAAATGATACAAATGTGTAATAAACAAGCACAGAAGTATTTGTAATTAACACTGAAGCTTTCCTGTTTCCTTCGACTGAGTATTGCAAATGCATGGCATGCAGTGGTAAGCACAATGGCACATGATTATTTCACGAAGCGTAGAAAACGCCTGCGAGTCCTGAAATCAATTATGTATTTTCATCAACAAGTCCGCGCTTCAGAAAAGCGAGAGACCGGGCTTTGTAAGAACTAGAGGGAATTGTGCGTAGTTGTACAACTATTTACAAGAGAAAGAAGAAGTATTCTGTGAGGAAATACCCCTAAAATATTTTGCCAGTAACCTTCAATAAATTAATTCAAAGTGAAATGTTTTGATAAACGCGAAATAAAACAGTATTTTCCTTTTTAATCCATCACCCGCTGAAACAACGCAGGTGTATCGATTATTTAAAATATCGCCGGTGAAATCTCAGCAGCGAAGGAAAAGCCGGAAAATTTATTGTATGCGTATGGTAAATGCGAGAAAAAGGAAACTATTCTTTTTGTGTCAAACAAGGGAAAACAAATGTGTATTTTCTTGTAATTTGTATTTAAATTGCTGCTTTTCTCGGCCCTATCAAGGCGATATTTAAATAAGCGTATAATTAATCGTAACGAAACGAAAATAAGATTCATTTCGCTACACTAAGATAAAGTTTTATGCATTAAAAAATAATTTCCGGAACAGGAAGTTGATTATATATTTGGAGCACGTAAAATATTGAACAAGTTCCACTTAATGATTGAAGTTTCCCACTCACAGTACCTTTTTAAGTCCAATAAATAGTTTAGAGTATTAATTTATATAATATAGTTTCCATGTGAAGTTTTACAGAAATTAAACCATTCGTCTTACCTTGCTAGTTAAGTCAATGAAAAAAGAAATTTGAAGAAACAAAAATTATAGCAGATCAAAATATGCCAATGGAAGACTCATAATACTTAAATTAATAATTCATAAGATATTTTATAAATAATAATTTGTTGTTACTTAGCTACTGTTTCTATTTATTTATTTGTGTTCAAATATTTTCCCGAAAAATTTGTATAAAACTTAAACCAAATATTTTATCGCGCAGAAATAAAATAAATAAATAACAATGTATTGTTTATCACTACACACGGAATTTTTACAAGCAGAAACAGCTAGTGAAGAAATTAAAATATAATAAACATTACTTCCTAAATATGTTACCCATGAGATCTGCAATTTCTGATCTGTCACGCAGCAGTTCACAGTATATATAATTAGTGATATAAGAAAATTGCATTATTTTATTTATTATGTATTTTAGAAATTTAAAAATAAATTACTGTACATTTCTCTACTGGGGAAGCAAGAAATCTGCAACTGCAGATCTGTGCTGCAACAATCTTGGCTCTGCAAATACGTTACATATTTGAAAAAAAAACTGTTTGAACTGTATGTATTATTGGGAATTACTTTTTGTCGCGCAGGAATAAAATAAATAAACAACAATGTATTGCTTATCACTAAAGCCCCATAGGAATCAAAGTCAGATGAATTCATGTGCTATGAGTAAATTCAAACACAGATTCTGAATTCCAAATTCAAATTTAGGATTGAATATTAACAATACCCGTTCAACTAAGTGTTTAGGTTGGTAGTATTGATTTTATATCAGAACATTCCACAGTACCACCAACACATACAAGTACAGATGTTGGGATAGATGCCCCTGGCACCCCCCTGCAAGCACGCCACTGCCCACAGTATGATACATTGGTCGCCCACTAGCTCATAAATCATTCATGCAACCTGAATTTTACTAGAACAAACCATTCGAGAAGATTCTATATTTTGTTAATTAGAATAAATAATGCAAAACATTACTAATTATAAAATAATAACCATGAAGTTGTGCTCATTAAAAATGCATAAAATTTTAATAAGGCCCATGAATAAAATTATACAAATTACTAAATTACTTCCTGTAAAAACATTTTATATTAATTCTACGTTTTCTGTAATCCTCTTTCTTTGTGAAGTATAAAAGTCAGACGTGGCTTTCCTAATTAAATATATCTTCATTTACTTTCGCATTCAGTCCCGAGGGAGTCTGCTGCACGTTCTTCACCGCTTAGCAGGCTGTGAAACAGTTGAATATAACAGCAGGAATATAACAGGACGCGTATACATAGCACAGGGTAACAAATCGAAGCGTTTTCAATGCTATTTTAGAAATGGTCAATTATTGGCATCCAAAATTATTTTAAATAAAAAAATCTGTTGTGCGCAGCACATAACCTCTTAAAAGATTCAAAATAGTACTTGATGATACAGAAACATACCTTCCTATTTATTTATTTTCTATTTATATTTGAGAAATTCAATTTTATTTCGTATTATTATTTAATTTATTGACATATATTTCAATAAGAAAACAGCTTCACAATCAAAATGACAATGTACAAGGAATGCAAGATTTATGAAATCTAATTTCTTTATATTTTATTATCCCTAAATCGAATGAAAACTAATAAAATTAGTGTAATCAAAAAAACATGTAAAATTAAATATTCTACAACTTTGAAAATAACAAATTGCTGAAAAAGGAAATTTAACCGTGTTTTTCACGAAAAACTGTAAATGGCTTCAAGTAAACTGCTACTTCCGGTTGACCAATTTTATCCCAAATCTAATCAGCTCTTCATTTAAATATAAGAAGCTAAAATTCACAAAATTGTATTTTTTGGTATGTAGTACACACACACACACACATACATACATACATACATACATACATACATACATACATACATACATACATACATACATACATACATACATACATACATACATACATACATACATACATACATACATACATACATACATACATACATACATACATACAGAAATCATTGCGAAAATAGTAAAATCGTATTGTAGGGTCTCTAAAACGTGCTTATTCATTGAAAACTCACTACCCAATTTCTTTACCAAAAACAATACCTACCTTACTTAGAGGTAGGTAGGAGGTAAAAAGTTAAATAGTTTATTGTAGAGGAAGAATTTCTGCATTTATTGATACTAATATTTATAATTTTACTCCACCTGGAACCAAAAAAATGACTAAAATGTTCATTGGCAATTTTCTTAAAATCATCAGTGTCAAGGAATTAAAAAAATGCTTTTACATCTCTGCTGTTGCATTTTTAGCTAGATTTATAATACATCTCAGAGAGCCCCATAAAAAAATTGACGAGATCTGAAATTGCAGATCACCTAGAATTGTTGAGCTACTAGAATATTGTTTGTTCAGAATATGAAATGAATAAAAAATATGTTGAATTTGTTGTGAATTTGCGGTGCAGCTCTGCAGTTGCAGCTCTAGATAAATTTACAACACACCTAACCAACTAACATCTTTGGGGTATTATTTTAGCGCCTCCACCAGTTTTCCTCGAAATAATCTTATCAACAATTCATCTGCAGAGTGTTGTCTTTAATTTCGTCATCATGCCATCAAGCAGCTCCATCTTCCGCGTCACTTTGCATGGCATCCAGTGCTACCAACCTCGGGTCAGTATCTGGCTGCCTGCCAGCATACACCACTATAATCTAATTCTTATCTAGGAACTTTTCCGCTGTAACGTTTCTCGTGTTCCCACATTACATTACGCGCTGCCTTCAACATGTTGAGGGCGCGGGGGGGGGGGGGGTGGCAAGGGGATGAATGTGGCAATCATCGCAGCCGGCCATGCAGATTGGGGATTTTACAGCCGGACGGAGCCGACTTTACAAATCTGAACAATATGTTGGAAGAGACTAGATAGCCATGGAAAATTGTTGCGCTCTGTGATATTCTAGCGAGATTAGAGAAGGGTGAATTGTTATGATTTTCCTTGACTTGATATTGTTTTTTCAAGGGTAGTCCGCCGCCATCTTGGTTAGCATTTGGAGATGGAAGGCAGAGGAAATATGATGAGGATGTCATATAAAAAGAAACAAAGTTTTCATGATCATTTTTACCTCCTGCCACATCCTGTAAGATCATGCTAAAAATTTGGTAGTGAGTTTTCAGTGGATGAGCACGTTTTAGGGACCCTAGAATGTCAGTGTGGATCTCCCGCATTACGGTTTTTCAAAAATTGTTAAACTGATTATATTTTGATTTCATCATCAGGCACGTCAATAATTCTATATTTTTTGTTAATTTGTACTTGTGTTGATGATAACTATCTGACATTTGACATCTGTCAACAAAAACAAAAAAACTACAGAGAATATTGCCGGGAATAATCACAAGAGCATTATTCTCAGTGTAATAATGACAGGATTGCTTAAAACGCAGAGACGTGACATACAATAAAGCATTTCATTGGTTTAAAGAAATGTCAAAAAATAATGTAATTAAATATAACTCGAGAGTTCGATAAATTAGAAAATAATTTTCCAGTATCTTTCTCAAACTTGTCGCCATTTAGCAATAACCCCGAAAGCCTGACAACAAGTTTTTGAAATATGTCAAATTATTTTCAATTTATTCTCACTCTCTTGTTATATTATTACTGAAAATTTTGATATTTTGTATTGCATCCCCTTTGGAAGAGCTGATTAGTTTTTAGTGATAATCCAATAACCGGAAGTGGTAATTTACTTTGAAATATCTGAGTAAATTATGGTTAAAAGACAATTTTTGTTATTAGAATAATATTTCAAATATTATTGTCTACAATTATTGTTTGAAACATTTTTCTCTTACTGTCTCCATTTACGAATTACATCACGTTAAAGAAAAATTATATTTTGACATTTTCGTTTAAATCTATTAACCGGTGCGTTTTGAAATAACAAAACAACACCTGAAAAATGTCTGTATGTCTATTATAACATGTGTCATAACTGAAAACTATTTTTTTAAGGGATGAGCGTTTCTTGATAAATCATTTGATAAGAAATATATGGCGGCAGGTATTGTGGTGTCCACAACAGATTTTTGTTTATATGTATACATAACACAGCGCTATATCCCACACAGTGGGGTAGCACCACCCTCAATTTATCTATAACGAAACCTCAACTTCATAGCAATGTTAGACAAAATAGAAAAATCTGTAGCATAACTTAAATATTAACACAGTTCCACTTTGAATATCTTACGCTGTCAATACTTGATTTCATGCGATTCGTTTTTCAGCACTTGTCGAAGTTTTCGTACCTGAAACTTTGGAAGTTTCATCACTTCTGCATCGCTGAAATGGCTGAAACGTCGACGACGAAGTACGAGAAGCAAATGCTTAGTTATTCTATGTTTCTTCACTTGACTTCTGAAAAGAACTGGTGCGAAATTACTTAGAATTTAGTTTATTTAAATTTTGTCAATTCTTTTAAAAAGTTTTCAACATTTCAAATTATTCTGCAGCCTGATAAATAGGTACTAAACTTTACAGGTTTCAAGGGCTGAAACAATAGTGTAGTGTGGTCCTTCGTCGATTGTTTCCATACCAACAATTCCATAATAAAAGCCCTCAGAAGTTTGTGAAACTTCATGAATTTGCAAGTGTATAAACTCCGGTAACTCGTTCGGTTCCGGTCTCCGGTTCCGGTAGTTAACCCCCTGAAGAATACACATATACATACAAGCCCCAACATACACATACAGGCTGGCACATAAAATATAAATAAATTATTAATGTTTTTGTTTTCTTTGCCAGTTTTTAATTCCTGTTATTTTTAAAAGTTCTTACACTTTCTTTATCCATGTGAGTTATATTTAATATTGTGAAATATTTTTAATCATGGGTGGCAGAATCTAGATCTGTAATTGCAGATCTTGTCGGTTTTTTTTAATGGATAGTTGAAACATAATAGTAATTTGTTTATCAAGGAAATAAAGTACAATTTTTTATTGCGAATAAACCATATAAATAAAAAAATACTTTAGTGCCGAGGAATACATTATATTGTATCCAAATTGTTAAATTATTAATAAAAAATATAAAAAATAGCATTATGTATTTGTAAAACGTCAGTTAGCTGTTGCGACGGGGATGGATAACAAAAGTACTGTCAAAGTGTCAAATATTTCTGTATAATTTTCGTTATTGTTTACATATTCTTAAACGTAGTCTGCATGTGATCTGCATTAAATCCGATAAATTATTATTAAAGGTAAATAATAAATAAATTCACCAATAGTATTATAGAAAATATATTTGTTATTTTAGGTAGTATTAAAAGTTTGACAGATGAGTCCGTAAAGTTAAATTTTGACATAAGAGTTTGCAAAGTTTTACTTTAGCTACAGAGTGATCTCATGTAGGTAATTTAGTATCGATTTCAGAATAATAGTTATTTGTTTAACTAGGCATCAAAATACCAGATTTACAGCAGAGGCTGCCGTTTCATTAACGAGGCGAAGCCGAGTTGAACACATAATTTTTTTGCCGATTTGGAAATAATGTTAATTTAGTAATTATTTTATTTAGATAGTTTGGTAGTTGTTGCTGTCATATTAAGGTTATGTTAAATATTTTTGCAGCCTGGACATAAAAGTGACACTTTACCGACTGTTAGTAGGCCGCGAAGCGTCATCTTTAATGTTAATCGGCAAAAGAATAAATTATGAGATCATTACAACAATTAAAAATTTCCTCTAAGGTTTTTTTAACACTAAAATCTTTGGGGTTTTTCTTTGTCAGCTAGGTACGCTCAAAATATATCATGGAGGTCTGGTTTAAATACAGAACTACCAACAGAAATAGGTACATTTGGTTGTGTATGTTTATTTTGTTGGATTTCATCTCGAGTCGCTGCTAATGCAGGGCACTTCTGTGATTGGCTACCCTGATTAATTCCCGTTCCAAGTTGGCTATTTACATCCACAAGTTTCGCAGTTGTTCCAGCTAACGCTGCCTTCGATCAAATCAACATAATAACCCAAAACTACTTGTTAACATTTCAGTACGTCATCTTCATCTCACAAGATCTGACTGCTGTTTAAACAGTAGTTATATAAATACTTTGTATTCTTCTAATTCGATCGGACGTGACCACCAATCAAACATCTTTCTCTGACACGGCCAACTGAGTTGTAAAGTGTTTTATTGCACGCGCAAATAAATAGGTAACAGATGTGCCATCAATCATGGTAGTTTTTGCTGAGGCGGCTGCGGAAGCCTGGGGTGGGGGTGGCGGCAGCAGCGCCACGACGGCATAATGTGAAATCAATAACAAAAGCACGTGCCATACTCCAACGCCACCTGACCAACGATCATCGATTCTCAAGGAATAAGAATTGAAAAGAATTTAATATGTTGTGTTTGCAAGCTTTTCCTGTTGAAATTATTAGTAAATCTACGCACACAACCCCCCCCCCCCCCCCCCTTGTAGATACACTAAACTGTATAGATTTCATCGTCTTTGTGTGTTTCTGAATTATCGATAAATTTCTGCGACATACGGAATTATTTTTTGTAGGTTTGATAGAACGTAAAAGTTTTCGCATTTTTTCTGATAAATTTTTTCGTTCAGATAAGCTCACGTACTTCTAAACTACCAAAGATAAAAGTTACGCATTTTTCCAGTTCGATTTTTTACGAATGAATCTGATTAAAGTTTGGTGACAGACTGGCCGAATTCACGGAGTTTTACCAAGATTTCTCTTGGAGAAGAAGTTAACTATTAGTTATATCAGCAACGAAAATAAATCGATTCAATGATTTTCTACATTTAAAAACCGTGTTATTGCATTCTAAATGAATTTACATATTAATTACACTGTAATTCATATGATAGCACTCAATTATTAATATTTTGTATATGTCTGTGTTGGTTGTTCTTCAGCTAAACAAAAACTGGGATGTCCCGTGTTTCATAATTATTTTACAGAAAAATAATTCAAATAAAATATATAGAACTTTTACTTCTCTACAGTTTCTATTTGAAGAATTTTTCTCTAAAATTTAATCCTAAGAAATTAAACCCTAAAAACTATAATCCTACGGAACAGTTTCTACTAAAAAACACAATTTTTCCATGGCCCGCGTTTCTACATTACTTTAGCGAAAAATGCTTTAAAAAAAATTAGTACAATAGATTTAATACAATAAGATATGCTTAAAATATTTTACTCAAAAATAATTATGAATTTGTTTACAACACTTTCCATAAAATAATTAGCGATCATACTACATGGCTAAAACAAAGTTAATGCACGAATCAAATTTCCTAGCAATAGGAATGACAATTATTAATGTGTAATTATATCAAGTTGTACAACTCCAAAAATTATGAAAAAAATCACAGTTATAGAACAAAGTACGCTCCATCGATTGGTGTGGACCGCGTTTCAAAATCTTATCTAGAAATCGATTTATTGACAAGTGTTTGATAATACATTTTCTTTAATATTAGTTGTGTCATAAACAGTAGAACTTTGATTTTTCACTATATTATAAAGAAAATTCTACTTAATTCAGTGTTTGTAACCGCATTTTGATATCTTTTTTCATTTATGAGTTATTAAATTTCAAATTTAATTAATTTTAATCAAAAATTCCAAAATTACATATGTAGAATTGGTGGAAAGTGGTGGGGGCGACAGCTCGGCGAATCAGAGCGCGGCACTGACAGCCAAGAGTATATAAAGCAGATCAGCATGCGGTCTCGTGTTAGTTTGTTGATTAGTGATGTGTGGTAAACTGAGGCGTAATAGACGACATTGTTTTGGCTTTTAAATGATTGTTGCACGCGTATGCACCTATGAATGTAACTTCATTTGCAAATGTCCGCATCAGCGCGGGCCGGCGATGGATCTCGGTACACAGGTTTTATTCCTCTGCTGGCACCCCCTCCCTAAACGACAGGGACAGACGGAACCAGTACGAATAAGGACGTCCTGTCGGGAACATACAGTTCGACCGGGGGATGAGGTCTTCAGTCGGTGGCAGGTGCATTTATGTACCTGGGTGCGGCAGGCTAGGCGCTCAGTCCTTCGGCTGTATTCGCGTAACTAGGCGTAACATAGCGGGCCCGCGGAAATGGCCACCGTTTTATCTTTGTTCTGCTATACATGCGACATCGGTTGCTTGTTAGGTGCATACATTTTCTAAATTCTGGAACTGGAAGTGTACGCGTAGGTACACAGACGGAACCACGCGTCAAGTCGGGAATATGCAGTTTGACAGGGGGGAGGTCTCCAGTCGAGTCGCTGGTAGGTAGCATAGCACCTCGGTGTGACGAGATGGGCACTCAGCCCTGCGGCTGTGTTCGCGGAACTTAAGGGGAACACTTCGGGTCCGGAATGGCCACGATTTTATTAATTTGCAAAACAAACAACATCGGTTGTTTGTAGTAGAAACAAATAGGGAAAGTACCACATGTCACTAGTCAGCATGAAACCCGGCTCTTCTCAGAGCCACCATAATTTTTAGAGAAAGGAATTGTATCAATCCTGCTATACTCTACAAATGAAACATCGGCTCTTTTCAGAGCTACCACTAACATTTATAAAGAGAATTTGATCATGCTGACGCTATAACTGCTAATAGAAAAGCCCTTAATTTATTACGAAAAGGAATGGTTAATAAACATGCATCATAACTACGTTTTCTGCATATTTGTAAATAAAACAAGTTATTTATTTTTATCCTGTAGCCTATGTAGATATTTAAAATAGAAGTATTATTATTAAAAAGGATTGCACAGTTATAAAGATATATTTGAATGTACAAAACGATGTGTTACAGTTTAAACATATCAGTTTCCATGGCTACATTTGTTATTCAAGTCACACAAAATAAACTATCGATAAAACAGTGACAAAAACCCCGAAACAGTCAATTCCCCGTTGAGTGTCCGGGACAAGAAGGTACAAATAGGCAAAAACTAGAGTTTACGTACTACACGAGACACGAGTCCCTTATCGAGGTGACCTGACACAAATGCTGTCCTGCCGGACACAAACATGCTTCAAATATTTATTTACATTCTTATTAAACTTTGTAGTGAGGTAATATAATAGTACATATGTTTATTTACACCTAAAAGTCATAAAAACATCAAGTATTTACACCAGTAATTCCGTATTAGTTTGGGAAAAAAAATTGTGTTTGAATATATATACCGCTTGGAGTAGTGTGTTAGCACTCCTGCAAGTGAGATTTGGATATGCTACGCTGAAGTTTCCTGCCCTCCCATTGGCTGTCAGCCCTGCTGCTGATGCTACTCCAGGTTACGTATATACGGGCCATTAAGAATTTTTTACGGCTCAGGATCCAGAAAGCGAAATCAACAGTATATTTTTACACTTATGTTTACTATATGGAACATAGCTGTGGTGAAATATTCTGTCGTTCTAAGTTAGTGCGATTAAAAATTGGCTCTTTTCAGGGCCCAAACGAAATAATTAAAAAGGATTTCATTCAATTGTGCTTTCATTTTATTTAGTTTGTAAATATAATGGAATAAATTACTAATTTTTCAATTCAAGTATTGAATCAACTTTACAAGACCATAACTTAAAAACCTGATGATATATTTAAATTCTGAATAAAAAATTGGATTTCTTATTGAATTCTTCATGAGTCAATCTGATTTAATATATATTTTACTGTATAGATTCGTTTAGAAATCTTTAGATAAAAATTCCGAACATTTGGGAATATACACAAGTTTTCGTTATTAAGTTGCTTTAGAAAAACATGAATAATACTAAATAACCATTGTATAGAGTAGTTAAATGTGTTAAGACTATGCTAGAATAAGTCATATTTTCACCTAAAAGTCATAAAACATCAAGTATTTACACCAGTAATTCTGTATTCGATTGAGAAAAAAATCAGTGTTTTTTTTATATATACTGCCTGGCGTAGTGTGTTAGCACTCCTGCAAGTGAGATTTGGATAGTCTACGCTGAAGTTTCCTGCCCTTTCATTGGCTGTTAGCCCTGCTACTAATGCTACTCCATGTTACGTATATACGGACCATTTAAAATTTTTATGTTTGTTACCCGAAACTTGTGACAAAGCGACTCCAACAAGCAGTCAATGCTGTGGAGCGCTGGTGCATCAAGTGGAGGGTAGCTGTGAATCCGGACAAGAGCACTGCCATCCTCATCACGAGGAGGCGGCTCAAACCGCATGGCAGTCTGGTGATGTTCGGGCGTCCAATACCCTGGCGCGACAAGGTAACGTACCTTGGAGCAATCATAGACCAACGGGCTAATTTCCATAGCCACATTCAATCTGCCGTGCAGAAAGCGAAGCGAACCATGATGCAGCTGTTGCCGCTGATCGGACGAAAGAGCGAACTATCGCTCGCTAATAAGTTGAGGGTCTACAAGACCATCATCAGACCTCAACTGCTGTACGCGGCACCAGCATGGGGCTGCGCTACTCCACGGCAGATGAAAAAGCTTCAGGTTTTTCAAAACCGAGCCCTGAGGGTAATAACCAACGCTCCTTGGTACGTCCGCAACGCCAATATTCACCGCGACCTAAAGGTCACAACGGTCCGTGAATTCATGCTCACACAAGCCACCAAAGTATTTGGTGGTATGAGCGTGCATGAAAACATTCTCGTACGACAGTCAGTCGACTACGACGAGATGGCACCGTACAGGGTTCGGCGCCCGAAACATTTTCTCAGTGATACATAGAGAAATTATCACCACTGACTGCCATCCGGATTAAACCGGAAGGGCTATAGCAGCCCGTATCATAAAACCTATCAATCAATGAATTCGGAACAAGGGAGCCAATGGCTCAAACTCCAAAAAGTGAAACCACATGTAGTAGTTTATGTTTGTTATTTGGAACATTGTTAACTGTCAATTCCTGATGTTACGCAGGGCACGTATATACTACTAGTCTAGAAATTTTTTCATGCTGAACTACCATATGGATTTGTAATTATATATTTGACAGTTAACAGCGAATTCAAATAATAATTAGCACTTTTCAGAGCTATGAAACTAATCATTAAAAAGATTTGTATTTATGCTTTTGTAATATATTTACAAACATTTATAAATTTGGAGAGTATTTTTCCAAAAGCAAGTAGAGCAAGTACTATCAAAATTTAGTATTAAAATCTAACTCACCGATGAATGCTTATAGAAAAATATTTCAAAAAAAATTGTAGATAAGTAAAATGTTTCGGCGACAATGTTTGAACTGAACAATAGCATTAGTTTAAGTAGTGTCGTCGAAGGTTTATATTTACTTAAACCATTAGCTTTATAGCCCTGCAATTAGGAAAATTTTGTATTTAAATAAGCCGCTTAACGGTACTTCTGCAGCTGCATGTCATTAAAATGCATTCTCAGAAAACTAGAGCCTCCAGCGTGGACCCCAGCCTCACGTTCACTATTGTATCCCTTCCAGATTACAGGTACCGTCACCTGTTTAGTTTTAAGTTATTTTATGTTTGGTAAAATCAGTCTTTCACAGTCGGTCGTTCATAAACGTTCATAGTATTTCACAGTTGTCCAGTGTTTTGTAGTCGTTCATCAATTCTTGTGTTCGATCGTTTTATGTAGTGTATTATGTGACTTTGTAGTGAAGAATGTGAGATTGTGTGTATACTTTTGTGTTGTAAATAAATTGTACAAACCAGAAACATAGTGCATTTTGAGAAAAAGCTACAGAACCGCAACACCCAACAATTCCAGTCAACATTTCTCAGTTCGGCAACAATTTGTCTGCTGGTGTTGCAAAATAAAAGTTGTCTAAGATTTGTTTAAAACGTACTAGAGGGCTAAATTCAAGTTAGTAGAGGAATAAAATTCCAAATTGATGTGTAATATCTCAAGTGCATTTATGAATTATGAATATGAGCAAATGAAGAATTTATTACAAATATATTCCATGTGAATTTAAACAGACTCAATTTAAATCTATACAAAATACAATAAATATTCACATAATTATTTTAAATGTGACAAAATTAAAATACGAGAAAAAAATTGTGTTAGACAAATAGAAATATTGCTAAATAATCATTGGATAGTAGTTAAGTGTGTTAGACAATGCTAGAATAAGTCTATAAGTCATAAAAACATCAAGTAATTACGCTGGTAAGTCCATATTCGTTCGAAAAAAAAAACTGTGTTTTTCTATATATACCACCTGGTGTAGTGTGTTAGCACTCCTGCATGTAAGATTTGGATATACTACGCTGAAGTTTCCTGCGCTCCCATTGGCTGTCAGCCCTGCTGCTGATGCTACTCCAGTTTACGTATATACGGGCCGTTTAGAATTTTTACATTTATGTTTAGTATATGGTACATAGCTGTTGTGAAACATTCCATGATTTTAAGCTAGTACGACTAAAAATTAGTCCTTTTTAGGGCTACAACTTGAATAATTAAAAAGAATTACACTCAATTATGCTTTTATTTCATTTAGTTTTTCATCTTCAGATTCATAAAAGGGATTAGAGCTAACTCCATTTTTATTATTTACTCGTAACTTCATTATCCATTCTCAGAACATAATTATTTTAAATTAAGGTTGTAATCATTATTACTTAGCATAAAATTTGATACATTTTAATAATATAATTAATTTGGAAACGAAGTTAAAGATGTTGAAAAAAATGGAGCTAACGCTAATTCCTTTTATGAATCTGCGTGTAAATGTTTTACAATAAGTAAGCAGTTTTGTAACAGTAATATATAAAATGCCACAACTAAAAAACCTGATGAGATATTTTAATTCGGATTAAAAACTTAGATTCCTTATGGGTCACCATGATTTAATGTAATAGATTCCTTTAAAATTTTACAATATAATTTAGGTAAAAATAAATATTTTAGAAGCAACTGTAATAAATACAAAAGTTTGTCGTAACATTTTTCAAAGCTCTGTAATACCGGCCGTTACAGAGCTCGTTTGAAGCGACACGTGGTCCTTGACATGACGACAGTGTCGCAACATGTACCTGACTTCCCGACAGTGCACCCGTGTCCAGGAAATTGACAGGGAATTGATCGTTCAGACACGGGACGCTATACACTCGTGTAACATTACGTTATTGAAGTGGGACTGCTGGAAGTGCCAGCATTAGAAAGACACGTTGGATAATTGTGTACAGAGATAAATTATTCAATAGTTATATCACAAGTGCTAAAAATTTGATCGATTAAATTTATGCAAAACATTTTGCTTAAAAAGTGTTGAGTACATAATAATTTGAAAAAATCCAGAGACCGCAGGTCGATGGATTTTATCTTAAATTATTATGTACGATAATCACTATCTAAAATACACAACAATGGAAAATGAGACATTCTGATTGGTCAAATTTGTAATGAGTAAAATAATCATCTAATAATTTAATTTCAAATGTTTTTAACAATATTGTTGAAATGTGTTGGTCGGTGGTCGTGGAGGGATAACAAGATTGATAAATAAAACAGCCTACTAAGCTGCAGGATCTGTAAATCCTGGAGAAAATTGCCAAGAATCCTGTAGGATGTACTAGCGTGCGAATATCGCAAAGGCTATGCATTAAATATGAACTTCAAGCTTTGTTCACTCCACTAGAAGGGGCGTGTTAATCTTAGCCCTTATAAATGTTCATTTATATGAAATTCTTTTCAACAGCTCTGCAATTGCAGATACCATCAGTTTTTAATCCTAGCAATAATAACGTTTCATAATACATTGTTTTACTATGTTAAATTACCATTATAAGACATGTATCAAAATCGTTCTTTCGCGGAACTGAAAATGTGTCTGTCTATCGTTTCCAAATTAGTTTACCAAAAAATGTTTCAAATAAAAATTATAGAACTTTTACTTCTCTACAATTATTATTTAAATGATTTTCCTGTATAATGTAACCCTACAAAGTTACACCCTAAAACCCGTGAAACTAGGGCAAAATTTCGGGTACGAAACTGTTTTATCGACTGTCACGCGTTTATACATTATTTTAGAGAAAAATGCTTCAAATAAAAGTTGTAGAGAAATAAAAGTTCTATAAAATCATTTACAATTTTTTGCCAGAAAATGATTAGGGAACATTTTACAGCAGAAAAACCAAGTTAATTGAAGCACGAAATACCCCGGCAATAGGAATTAAAGTTTAAGTGTTCATATATAAAGTTCTATTGCTTCAAAAATTATGAAAAAAATCACAGTTATAGAACATATAACGCGTTATCGATTGGTGAAGACCGCGTTTCAATATCTTATCTAGAAATCGATTTATAGGCAAGTGATTGATAAAATATTTAAATTAAATATTCGATAAACTTTCATTTTTTACTATATTATAGAGAAAATTTATCTTAATACATTGGTAAAAACCGGATTTTGATATCTCTTTACATTTTTGAGTTATTAATTAATTTTAATCAAAAAAACCAAAACTACACATGTAGAATAGGTGGAAAGTGGTGGGGGCGACGGCTCGGCGAATCAGAGCGCGGCACTGGCAGCCAAGAGTATATAAACCGGATTAGGATGGGGGTCTCGTGTTAGTTTGTTGATTAGTGATGTGTGGTAAACTGGGGCGTAATAGACGACATTGTTTTGGTTTTTAAATGATTGTTGTACTTGTATGCACCTATTAATGTAACTTCATTTGCAAATGTCCGCATCAGCGCGGGCCGGCGATGGATCTCGGTACACAGGTTTTATTCCTCTGCTGGCACCCCCTCCCTAAACGACAGGGACAGACGGAACCAGTACGAATAAGGACGTCCTGTCGGGAACATACAGTTCGACCGGGGGATGAGGTCTTCAGTCGGTGGCAGGTGCATTTATGTACCTGGGTGCGGCAGGCTAGGCGCTCAGTCCTTCGGCTGTATTCGCGTAACTAGGCGTAACATAGCGGGCCCGCGGAAATGGCCACCGTTTTATCTTTGTTCTGCTATACATGCGACATCGGTTGCTTGTTAGGTGCATACATTTTCTAAATTCTGGAACTGGATGTGTACGCGTAGGTACACAGACGGAACCACGCGTCAAGTCGGGAATATGCAGTTTGACAGGGGGGAGGTCTCCAGTCGAGTCGCTGGTAGGTAGCATAGCACCTCGGTGTGACGAGATGGGCACTCAGCCCTGCGGCTGTGTTCGCGGAACTTAAGGGGAACACTTCGGGTCCGGGATGGCCACGATTTTTTAACTTTGCAAAACAAACAACATCGGTTGTTTATAGTAGAATCAAATAGGGAAAGTACCACATGTCACTAGTCAGCATGGAACCCGGCTCTTTTCAGAGCCACCATTATTTTTAGAGAAAAGAATTGTTTCAATCATGCTACACTCTACAAATGAATCATCAGCTCTTTTTAGAGCTACTACTCACATTCATAAAAAGAATTTGATCAAGCTTACGCTATACTGCTAATAGAGTCAAAATATTAAGTTTCGACTCAATTAATATAACTGCATTAATTAATATACTGTATATATTTATAACACTTAAAGTTTATTTCCTTTTTAAATTTAAAATAAATGTTCTAGATTTGTTTTGTACCCAATATGTATGCTAATATTTCTAAATGCTACAAATGCATGTTTCTTTCACTATCAGCTCTGCAATTGCACAGCCTTCTACTATTTTATTTCCTCCTCAACTAACTTCTAACTACGCACCTTTATCCTCCACCCTCATATATATTTCATCCCTCTAAACAATCCCTCCAAACTTCAAAATTAAAACTTGTAAATTGCCACACATATCATTTACACACATTACCCTGTGCGGCTCTTTGCAATAAAACAAGGCGGCTGTGTTCACCACCGCCTCCAAGGGGTTGATATCATTCGTCGCACCCCCCGGTACCCTCCTACACCCCCGGGAGCAGAACCGCCCCTCTAGACCTGATGAGATTCCAAGCAAGACGAAAAGGATTGAGAGTGGATGTTGACAATTAATTCGAAATTGATTGCGTTTTGGGGTGTTTACTGTTTTCAAATAGGGGTTGATTTTTACATTTAAGACATGTTTATAAGCATTGTAGTTACTAGCTGTCAGATTATGAACCCCAAAGTTATTGGTATAGTCAGCTATAGAAACGAATGAATAAGTAGGATAAAAATAAAATAATTTTGATTGTTATTTATTTCTCTAGTTTTAAGAGGGGCAACTCTGCAATTGCAGATCTTATTACATGATTAATCTGTAAGTGCAATAGCTACTAGCTGTAATAAAACGACTTGGTGGATGCGCCTCAAAAAAATTATGAAGATACAATTTTAAAACTTTTTTTCTGTTTTAATTAACATTTAAATTTGTGTCACGCCCTAAAAAAGCTCAAATTAAGCCCCCTAAAGTCTCGACTGTACCCTCAACATAAATTTAAGTCCAGCAAATCCGTCATCTGTCCATCCACGTCTACCAACATTCAAAAGAAAAAATCACGTCCGTCACATATGTCGGCGACATTTAATAGTTTATGCGGAAACGTGTTTCACTTGTTATTCTCAGGGTGACGGCACGTGTCGTCACCACGTGCGATCACAGCCACCTCAAACGCTGGGGGAATGCACGCTTATTAGGTTGGCACTAAGCGGTAAAATGCGAAAGAAATAATATTTTGTTTTGAAATAATACAATTTTCTATCGTGTTACTTTTCGGCGAATTCAGCTCAGATCTGCGGTCGCAGATCTGTATAAGTGTTATTAACAATTTTCCCAGAAAACCTAATCATGTTTTCTGGTAAATATTCTGTTTAATCAAACACAGAATGTTGTGTTTAGTAGAACAGCAAATGCACATGCACTACTGTTGCAAATTCAAGTTAATTAAAATTAATTCAAAGATTAGAGCTTTCCGCAAACTTTCAACCACTTAAATCGAAAGCAGAATGTTTTCGCATCTTGTTAATTAACAATATTGTTATTTATTAAAGCAACGTTTCGTGATTTTCACCGCTTTCATTACAATAAAACTTAACAATTTGTTGATGAGCTTTTAATGAGCTTTTTTGGTGCTTTGCTAATTAATTTTCAAGAACTATTTAATAGTATGAGCGCTTTAAAAATACCCCAGAGGAAATTGTATTTTTTTTATTCTGTCTTCAAGAAAAGCATACGCTATTACATTAACAGTGAAAACAAAATATATTTGAAATTCTTTTACTAGTACATATACAGAAGCTCTGCAATTGCATACATTGAGAAAAACTAGTATGGTTGAGTCAATATATATTGTAGTTAAATCTTCCTTTATTTTATTAAGATATGAAATAACATATAGGTTATATTATTCAAGAAAAATTTCTACTGGTTTTAGAAAGTGCAAATTGAATTAATATAAAATTTAATTAAACATATTGAAAAAAAAATTTATCAGTCATATTTAATAAACAAGCGTTCTACATTTAATACTACATCTGAAATAGAATTGCATTGCATATTTCATATGATTTAAAACGTTCAAACTCCATGCCGCGCCTCCACCATTTCATATACTACAAGTACAGATTTTCAAATGCCCTAGTTTTGTTCTGAAACCACAGCGTAGCATATCCACGAAATTGATGGGCGGAGCTTAACATACTACGCGTATTGTTATATAAGAAAAATTTCATTGTTGCCCGATTTTTTTAAAAATAAAACTGATGACGTTTTTATGGTTTTTAGGGTAAAATTAGGTTGTTGATCAATTAATATCGATTAATATGACTGTATTAATTTGTTTACTGTATATATTTGTAGCAATTAATGTTCATTCTTGTTTAAATTTAAAATAAATGTTCTAATTTTGTTTTTAACCTCAGTATGAAATGTCGATTTTTCTAGCTGCTACAAATGCTCTGCAATTGCACAATCCTCTACTGTTTTATCATATCCTCAACTAACTTTCAATATGCATCCTTACACTCCACCCTTAAGGATATATCATCCCTCCAAACAATAAATTATAATATTAAATATTTTATCCAACACCTCTCAATAAATGCTCTATAATTATGGTGATTTTAAACAAGGAAAGTAACAGATTATCCACTAGTGGGTTAATTTTGAGAAAAGTCACTAGTGAGTAATTTTTTATTTATAACAATAATAATAACATATATCACCTTGGTAACTACTTCGATTGACATTTTAATTTAGAAAATTTGAAGCATATGTCACCGTCAAATAATATTTCTTTAATAAATTTTGTATTTATTAAGAGGTGTTGGATAAAACGTTTTACTTCACACGTGGGCAAAGTGGAATTACCAACTCGATAAAATTATCACACTCAGCCTTCGGTTTCGTGTACTAAAATTTCTCTCGTGGTTAATTCCCTACTTTGCCCACTTGTAAAGTAAATAACTATTAATATATGTCAAAACATACAATATTGAAACAATTAAAAATTTACGAATATTGGGATATTGTTACAAAACTAATTTGAATTTAACTCTTAATTTCTATTGAATTTTTAGTTATTTCAACTGAGAAATGTTAATTGCGCGATGCTCAACTGTTAATGGAATACTTAAGATATTCAGTACAACTCAGGGTCTAAGTTTTACATAGTATAAAACTAAATTTTTCTGTTTATCTATTTTTTTAAACTTAAACGTGACTTTTACTGGTACATGTACAGAAGCTCTGCAATTGCATACAGTTTGAAGTCACGAGTATAGCCAACATTTTTGTAAAATCTAAATTCCCTATTTTTTTGGGTCGTGTACAGAAGCTCTGCTATTGCATATCGTTGCAGATCACAATATAAAGAAACTATCAACTAAATTTAAATAAATCCTTGCTCACTGCAATTACTGAGTAAGAATAAATCTGCGACTGACTGTCCTGGGTTCAACCCCAAGCTACGGAATATCTTCGCCTCCACCAAAAAATCTCCCCGTGTCAATATTTCTTCCGTCAGTTCACAGTCTAACAGCAATTTACTTATTAACAACTTTGAACGCTGTACATTTGCGGGAGGCATGCTCTATGACGGTGACAGAGTATAATTGCAAGCGACATGGCAATATACGGTGATGAATGGCATATGACTCGCGTGCTATGTAAAACAATGCACACAGCACGGCTGCCAACATCGCGGTACTTGAACACCCTACGCGTTGTTGTGGAATTGGATTAATAACTAGTGAGTGTTTTTATTGTCGTGGTACAACTGCCTATTGTTGTAATTATTCCTCGAATATATTTAACATTGTACATGTGTTTTGTTATTTAATACATTACATTAATTTTTTAAATGATGGGAACGTTTATATTGTAAATCAATTTTAAACTTGAATAATTTATTTTATGAAGAAAGGCATCTAAAAATTTGTCGTGCCTGTTACATATTTCTCAAGGTTTTATATTGGAATATATCTATCAATATATTCATAAGATATGACTTTTATTTTATTTTTGTATCAATAAACAATTCGACATACAAATGTTATTTTATTTCTATCAATGTTCAAAGATATTCATCGAAGTAATTTATATATCAATAAATATAAATATAGACAAAACAAATAATACATAAATGTTTTTTGTGAATTATTCAACAAAAGATTTATTGATTAAGGTGTATAAATAGATGGGGTGCTTGCTAACTACTGTTAGAGCTCTAGAAGAATGTAGGTATTCTCGTCCGCCATTTTGGGTCCAGATGTCATAAATAAAACAAGTAATTGGAATCCAGTTACTTAAAAAAAAACATTAAAAATTTGTATCTGTCAAATTTGAAAACATATTTCTTCAAATTCTGTAAAATCCAACTACACAAATCATACGGTAATATATTAGAAAGTATTCTGTACACTTACCTGTTAGATATAAAATATAATAATTAAGAGAATGATATATCACAATTATTAATCAATATCAACTTCAAATTTGACAGAAAAGAATTAAAGTAACTGGATTCCAATAATTTGTTTTATTTATGACACTTAGACCCAAAATGGCGGATGAGAATACTCATATTCTAGTGCCTTACTACTGTTCGTCCTAAATTTAAGTATAAAATAAATCAGATAAATAATTGTCACAATCGTTATACGCAAGGAAAAAGTCATACATGTTCAGTTGGTTTTATTTGTATAAGAAAGTAGTGTGGTACCACACCAGATTTTTTTACAGAAAAATGCTTCAAATAAAATCGATAGAGCATTTCATTGGCTATAACTTTTATTTGAAGCATTTTTCTTTAAAATAATCATGACACCTCTGACAGCCTTAAATGTGCAAGTGCTTTTTTGGTGGAGGCGCCCAAATATTTTAAAACACTTATTATGATTTTTAACCTAGAATTTTCGATGTTCTCGTATATAATAGTGTTAAAGTACTATGTTGCGTGATCAAAACATTGTTGCTGTATAATTTTGTTAATTACAATAATTTAGATTTATTCTGACAGCTAAAATAACCCGATATTGTGTCTCTGTAATTATTGTCAAGTATAATTAAGATATTGTGTCTTGAAAACATCTGATACATATCTAAGAATATACCCTAATTAACAGTTATATATTTTGGTTAAGTAGTGCGATCAAAGATAGTGTCAGTTTAGTGTAACACTTTGAACTATCTTTCAAACGAAATCTATTTTTATTTCTTTCCGCGCGGTTCGAAAATAGAATAAATCTGCAATTCTGCTCTCGGTGATTTTTATAAAAGTGTTGATGTTTCATTGAAATGATTCAATTTCGAGTCGAGCTAATATCCAGTAGGCGCGGAATCGTCGATTCGATTTTATTTAAATATGAGCGTCGGTTGTTTACTCGTTCTTATAAATTTGTTATTTTTAGATGTGATTTCGGGTCGTTGGTGATGTGATCGCGCCATATTTGAATCGAGTTATCATTTTGATGGGCGATTGTTTTCGTGTTTAGCTGGGAAATAGGGAAAGTTTCAATCGGGAAATTTATTCGACGTGTGTTTATCAAACTCCAATAAAATTCAGATGGTTTCTGTGTGCTCTGAATTTAATCATTATGTTGTATGAGACAGCACGAAATTTTATTCGCAAATGTAATTTCATATGATAATAATAAACTATTTAATTATTTAGAATAATTAATACAATACATATTTAATCATCTCTATACAAATATAAAATAATTGTGTTATTATTTATTTATGTTTATAATTCTTCAATATTTAAAAATCTGGTGTGGGCACCACACTACTTTCTTATACAATTAAAACCAACTGAACACGTATGACTTGTTCCTTGCGTATGAATTAATTAATATATAGCCTTCACTTTCACATTTATAATATTTCACACGACACATATTTTTGACACTTCACAATTATTTGACACGTTTGACACATAGATTTTAAATATGTTTTAGTATTTGTTCCCATTGTAACTAAGATTATAGAAATATATTCTTATACATATAATTTAGTTTTTCTCAAAATTAGAAGCATGTTAACATTTTATATTTCAAATATTTTTGCTAACATCTTTCATTTGAAACTTTTTCTCATAGTTGATTCTATTTTTGAAATAAATGGAATTTATTGTTTTGTGTGTCCAGTAAACTTCCTCTTCCGGTTTTTCAATTACATTCAAACTCAACTCAGCTCTTCATTTTTTCATGAAACTTATAAATTCCAAGTTTTGGTTACATATCTTGTCTCATTCATGAAATATTGCACACACGGACATCCATCCATCCAACCTCACACACAGACATCATTGGGCGTCAAAATATGTATTTCCGCAAAAATCTCGTCAACGATTTTTTTCATGATTCCAATACTTCCTTATACTTTGTATAAGAAAGTAAAAAATATTACACGATTGACAGCTAAAAATATATCTATTCTGTACGAAAATTTAAACTGAAATATCTAGAGTGTAATAAGAATGCGAAAAACAAGGCGTGGGGGGGTAAGGGGGTGATATTCCAAGTCAAGTTGAAAAATGCGGTAGCCGTAAAAACGTCTACGTGATTTTAGGCGCATCTTGGATAAAAGTCTTAAGTTTTACAGCCAAGTAAAATATTTAATCTCAGCCGTTTCACACCACCAGAACTTGCTTGCTAAATGTGCTCTAATTAAATTTGTTTTTTATGCTTTTTAAATTACTTAATGTTTCTTTTTCTCGGAGAACAAAAGAAACAGTCATATTTTTCTTTGAATAATTAGTCAAACTCTTGCACAATTTGTCACGAGTTCTTTTTGTAGTTTTTCCTCTAAATCTGTAGTTGTATTTTCAGGAGAACGCTTCCATGTTTCCATATTAATTAGAGATTTCACTCTCATTAGCTAAAACTTAGTGAATATTTTAAGACGCATTCCGCGTCATTGTTAGAGCGATTACGTCACACCTGACAAGTGACATGCGCGGTGTCACTCACATTCCGCTTCCGGGTAACTCGGGCGAACTTCAGACTGTTCCAAAGTTACCAATTTAACCGACGGAGACACTGTTATTACTTTTACTAGCTATAAGCGTAATTAAATTGGTGGAGGAGCCAGATTAGGAGAAAGGTGGATTTTGAATTAGTTGAGAAGTAGTTATTCTTTAATTGCAAACTCTAATTGATATTGAAATGAATTTGTAAAATGTAAATTAGTTGATGTAATTATAATTGTCCTGGATTAGGCAACTCTGCAATTGCAGATCTTAACGTGATGGAATTTAAATGATTTATTTATTTACATCTACTCTATTTTGTGATATAAATCGTACACCAATTGTTTTACAATTAAATTTAATTCCCTCTAATTACTAGCAAAGATGATGCAGCTCTGTAATTGCAGATTTCAGTTCTGCACAATTTCAGATTTCACGAAATATCACTAAAAATTGGCATATACTTTTATTGTATTTCTATATAATATAAACCCTAAGAAACTCAATGCTGTAGAGCACATCGTCATATCTCTTAAATTTATAGAGATATGGCAATTTTCGATGTTTTTCGAAATGCTACTTTGAGTGGCTGCAACTCAAAATCTATTAAAGATATTGAGAAATAGACTCAGTTCTGTGCGTTTCATGCATTTTATTACAAATTAGCAAATTTTGAAAATTTTGAAATTTTTCGATTTTTCCTCCAAATTTTCGAGAGGCGATAACTCGAAAAATATAAAAGATACAGACTCGCAGACTGGACTATTCGATTTAGCTCAAGAAAATACATATGTATGTAAAATTTCATTACAATTGCTTTACGCGTTATAGAGTTAGAGCAAAAAGTGTTAAAATGACGTTTTTGGCGAAAAACGTCAAAGGGTACCCATTGACGTTTGGCCTGAAAAAGGCCATTTTCAGACATTTTACTCTAAAATTTCAACCCACAATCCGAATGTTCTGAATTTTTCAGGGTTTATGTATTTAGATGAGCTGAATCCAATAGTTTAGTCTGCAAGTTCGTATATTGTTTATTATTTGAGAAATAACTGATCAAAATTTTGAAAAAAAATTCAAAAATTTTCAATTTTTAAAAAATTTGTTATTGTGCTATAATATGCACGAATAACACAAAACTGAAGAGTATTTTTCGATATCTTGCGTAATTTTTGAGTTGCACTTCCTCAAAGTTGCACTTCGAAAAACATCAAAAACCGCCATATCTCGAAAAATTTAAGAGATATGATGATGCGCTCTGCACCAGTGAGTTAGGGTTTATATTATATAGAAATACAATAAAAGTATATGCCAATTTTTAGTGAAATATGAAATTGTGCAGAACTTTCTTAACATGTATTTGTTGTCAATGGTAAATGAAATCATAGTCTTGGATGAGGCAGCTCTGCAATTACAGATCTCGATAGATTGCAAATATTTGAATTAATAAAGTAACACAGCAATATCAATGGCGTCAACAATTTCTCAATTGTCAGACAAAAAATATTTCAAGTCAAATTTAAAGAGAATGAAATTATCTGCAAGATTTCTTTGAAGCGTTCCTCAATTGTTTTAATACCATCACTGGCTTGAATTAAGCTCTGTAACTGCAGATTTTGGTAGATTACAAATATTTTAATTGTAATTAATATAGTTTCAATAAATCGTAGCATAACATAAGGCGCCTCCACCAATAATATCAATTGCGCTTTTTGCTCTGTCAACCGTTTGTCAATTGTTTTAGAAAAAAATGCTTCAAATAAAAGTTGAAGAGGATAAAATTATCTACAAGTTTTATTCGAAGCATTTTTTTTGTAAAACAATTGAGGAACGGTTAATAGCGAAATAACTTTTACACACTGTACAACAAAAATGTTCCTTTCAGAATACGGAGCTATTTTTATTTCATGTTAAAAAGTATACAGAACGCTTTCAAGAATTTCTCTTAAGAAACTAATCTTGGAAATGTCCCGAAAAAGACTTGCAAACCCCTTACAAAATGTAATTTGTTTTTATTTTATTTCCAAGCTAAAAATTTCTTGAAAATGTAATAGTTTCTCATCATATTTCAATCATTAAAGTCGTAATCTTGCAAGTAGGTAATAAACCTGTCATTTTCAAACTGATCGGCTTGTAAACAACCAACCAGAAGGTTTGTACGGCAGCAGCCAATCAGGACGCTCGACACATTCTCTCATAAATCTTTTCGAGGACGGTATTGTAGTTGTTTATTTACAATGCATTTAACCCGGGTTCACTCTTTCTACCAAGAAGCAAAGTTGATTAAACTGAAGAAGATAAATGAGTTTGAAGGGAGAACAAAAATATATTAGAATGGTTTGTTGCGTTTATTTTACAAATAATTTTTAGTAATTAAAAGAGAGAAATGAACCAAATATTATCTACAAATTTTGCGAGCGTAATGCGCGGGTAACGTGCTATAAGAAAATTAAAATTTTAATTTATTCTCTGACTTGTTTAATAATTAAAACAAGCTTTATTTCCATGCGTAAATATATCAGAAACACGCAACTTAACTCACACAAAGAAATTTATTTATTTTTCTACAAAAACCTCTTTAGAAATTTGTTTTGCGATAACCTCAATGTACAAATGAAATTTCAGACAATGGGTTGTGAAAAATATAAGTGAATTGAAGTGAATTAAGTACTCAAAAAATATTGAATTTAATTTGTACACGGGGATGAATGAAAGACGCGTTTTCAATGATATTTTTAAAATATTTTATTATTGGCTTCCCTAATTATTTCACACCAAAAAATTTAAATAGTTAATTGTAGAGTATTGATAGCAATATTTATAATTTTACTCTACTTGGAAGCGGAAAACGGAAATGTTTATTTGTTCTTAAAACTACCAATTGCAAGATATTTATCTGTTATCTGTTGTAATCAGAGTTTCATTTCAAATGTCTTGATTATATTATATTGTATTGGAAAAAAAATTTATAGTGAAATATACTAGACGAGTATTTCTCGAGAAAGATTTGTCATTATTTTAAATTATAGAACATAATTATATTTATTTTAATCTGTCACAAAACGTCAAACTTTGATAAATGTCATTTGTCAAATTACGTTAAAAATGAGTCATCTGCGTTTTGAAAGTAATTCTTTTGAAGAAATTGATCGCAAAACTGAAGATATTACCCCTTTTGTCCTTTTAAAAGGAAGAAATTAAACTATTCCTCATTGTGATTACAATTATTATAAATATAAGTATCGCACTTGTGAAAATACTCGATATGCAAAATATTCACTGTATTCAATAGTCATTGGACAAAATTTAGAAAATACTGCTACATTTAAATATATTTGTATTTATTGGCTGAACTAATTATTTAACATAAATTATAAATATTAGTGTCAAAAGATGCAGAAGTTGTATTATATTCTATTATAAACTATTTAATATTTTTTGATACAAAATAATTAGGAAAGCCAATAGTTGAACATTTCTCTTTATATAAACGCTATGGTGCGTTCGATTTTTCATTTATTAATTATTGATTGTAAATAAAATAGTATGTAAACTTGAGTGGAACGTTTAATTACAGCCTCAGCATGTAATATACTATTACTTCTTTTTAAATAAAAATTAATACTAAATTATATATTTTTTGTTCAAGGTACGAATCTTCAGTTTCGAAAAGCTTATTACCAATAAGTTAATTAATTAAATAATTAATACCCGCGCAACTAACAAAATTAAAACAAGCCGTTGTAATCCTCCTGCAGACATTTTCACTACCCTCAACCCTCCCCCCCCCCCCTTCAATCTTCAAAGCCTTTCAAAATCAATAGCATCTTGAACCTCCCATGCACTTTCAAGTAAAAATATCCAACTTGTCGAATGATTTCCGCCATCTCGTTAATCTTGTAGGGTCTGAGTGATTTTTAATTGGGCGATAATGCGTCCTAGCCCACTTTTAGGGGCTATACATTACTGTGACAGAGTATGACATCGGTTTTGGGGTTCAATTTCACTGTGACACTTATTATTAAAATCGAATTTGTATAAATCACCTCAGTTGAAAGTTGGTTTCAATATTTGGGCCTAGAGGGAAATGGAATAGAAAGGAAGAGAGATGGAGGTGTGGAGAGTACACAGTGGCGTAGGGGGACTGAGTTTTAGGGGGGTGGAAATATATTTCAAATTATTTGTATGATTTTTTTTAAATTGTAAATGTAAATGGTTGATAGATTTATATTTGAGGTATAAGGGTATGTAGTGGAGCCCCTCCTAATAAAAAATGAGGTACGCCCATGGAAACGTACCGCCAGAAATTTGGATGATAGATGAACCCGATTATAAAGTTGATGTTGATTGGAGCAAACGTAAAAATATGTTTCTGTAAATACTTATTGATTTTTAAAACTCGTGTCTTATATTTATATCATCATATACATAAACTTGAGCAGTTGTAGTACTATGGAAACACCGCACACTTTATAAGTTGAAGTTTAAGGGATCAATTCTTGCTCATTATCAAGTATAACTTAAAATAAAACTGTAGTTTGTAATTTAAATAGAAATTGTAGCAAAAAGTAATTAATATATTATGTTTATTGAGAGCGGCAGCTCTGCAATTGCAGATTCTTGTACCAGATAAAAATGAACTCCTAGCTCAGCCACCAAAATGATTATTTCAATTAATTACTACTTTAATTTATTACTAAAAATGCAATTATATCTAAATACTATATCTTGAATCAATAAATTATTATATAGGGTGGTTTTAAATGCAATGAAATGCGCAATTAGTCTATATAGTCTACAACATGTAACGGAATGGCATATCCCACACTCGCAAACCGTAACCCTCGCCTTCGGCTCGGACTGCAAACTTTTTGCTCGCGTGGAATATGTGCCATTCCATTACTTGTTGTAAAATATAATACTATCCAACACCTCTCAATAAATTCTCTATAACTACAGCGATTTCAAACAAGGAAAGTAACAGATTATCCACTAGTGTGTATAATTTTGAGAAAAGTCACTAGTGAATAATTTTCAATTTATAACAATAATAATAACACACAACACCTTGTAACTACTTCGATTGACATTTAATTAAAAAAATTTAAAGCATATGTCACTGTCAAATAAAATCTTTAATAAAATTTGAATTTAATAACAAGTGTTGGATAAAACGTTATACTTCACCCTCCATCACCAAAATCTGAAAACCCTAAAAATATTAACAACCCTAATTCATCTCCAACGTCTTCAGAAAATTTACTGCAGCTAATTTCACAGCGCCGTGAGAAATTAAAATATATGAGGGTCACCCGTATTCCTGCTGGCCAATTAGCGACTTTAAACCGGAAACGAAACTTCCGCTTCCGGTTGGCAACTAGGCTGGCTCATCCGGAAGGTTTCGATACGCCGGAACCAGAACAAGTGCGAGGGAGTGAGCTTATGTGACGTATATACTTACAGTTAAAAATAACATGGAAGAGCAATTGTAATATTTGTTTCGCAGGTGTTGTATGACAGGTAAAAGATAATATATCATTTCGACAGTTGTAGTTACAGTGGTAATTGGGTTGGTTACACATGTAACAGTGGTTCAATATACGAGGAAATTCCAAGATAAAGGAAAACACCTAAATATGTCCCTAGAGTTTAGCATTTTTTAAATATTATTACGAAAACAAATGTAGTTTTTTAAAAAAATATTTTTATGACATTTTGATTCATTAACTACTAAAATATATGTATATAATACAATTATATGTTTCGTTAGTTATAACTGGAGAGCGAATTATATGCGAGAAAACACTGAATTTTATGCGCATATATATGCACTGATTTTTTGGGAAATATGCACTATATATGCAGTAAATAAGCAAAAAATCTTAAATTATTAGATAAAAAATATAAATGAATGCATTATGAATTTTATTGCACAATACAGTCTTAATCCTGATTCACAATTAACAAATATACTACTAATATACATATAAATAAGTCTAGAAACTTGATATTATAAGATTATGACATATTTATATAATTACAATAACAAATTATTCAAAATTTTCTAAAAAAAAAAAAGCGAATTACAAGTAAAAGATATATCCAGCTGAGAATTCTCGGTCTTATATTCATTGTACCCACTTTTACCAGCATTCGTGTATACAATTAATACCTACCGTTACCGTTACAGGGATTTTCTTAGAAATATTTGAGTTTATTGTGTTGTGTATTTGCTTATTGTATTGTTTATTGCTTTTTCCGTTGTATTCTTCTATTTATTGCGGCCTCCTGTAATATTTATTATTATCAATGTGCATTACCAGAAATTTCAGATTGTTTATCACTAGACAAGGTCATAAAAATATTGAAATATGCAATTATGTGCAATTTTTGTAAAAATATGCATAAGAATGCCAAAATATGCTATGTATGCAATTAGTAATTAGCATTAATTAACTCTAATCAATGTAATTCGTCCAGAAAATTGATTTTATTTAAAGATATGCAAAGCACTTTGTCTATAATCTGCTTTCTAGTTATTTAATCATAGTCATATATTGTAACTGTTTCTATTTATTTGTTTAAGTTATTCACTTGTTTTCCTGATGAAAAATTATGTATAATAATTAGTGACGTCGAATTTAAATAAATATTTACAGAACTACATCAAAAATTATCTTATAATTTTACTATAACAATAATATAACAATATATTGTTCAAAATAAATTTTTGTCATAAAGTGAATCAAGTAAATCTCATTTTCGTTGCTAGCCAATCAAAGTTTGAAGACATAACAATTATGTCCGCTCAATAAACTTCCCAGTTTCAATATCTGCCCGGAAATCAGTGACAGGTTTCAAAATGGCGCCGTTTCACAGCCTTCTATCTACACAGGAAATATATCAGATTATCTATCTTTTCACGGAGATCGAAACAAAAAGGAAACGAAAACAAGAACATGTTGACTAACACTATTGTCAGTCCTTCAACAATCGGACGATACAAAATGGCGGACTGAAACATTGCATTGCGTTTTTGTTCGAATATTTTTAATATGTGACAAATTATTCAAAAGAAAATGGCTGGTACCACGAGCGTTTTGGATGTTTTAAGATATTCTTAAATTATTTTATAAAAAAAAAAACCAGCAAATATTTTGTGGGTTGAGCCTTAATAATTAACTGGAAAGAATCTTCTTCGTTTAATTTTCGCAAAACTTAAGATTGCGTGATTTCGTAGCTTTATAACGAATGCAGAGCACCCTAAGACCCTTAGAATAGAATTACAAAGTTCTGTACAATAACAATATAAGGTCTGATAGTCATGAATATTTACAAAGTTTAACTTTATAAAATAATGTCATTTAAATATCAGACACTTCCAGCCAGAGAAGAAGTCGAATACTTCAGCGAAACTTTTCAGGAAAATCAATATTTCACAAGATTCTCATGAAAAATGATTCAAATATTTATTTGCAAAATAATTACGGATGTAATTACGCTAATGCATACTCCTTTTAAAATATTTTAAACTTATCGAATTATGTGAATGTATTAAAAAAATAAAAATCTACTTCTTCTACCGGCGAGTGGGGTTGTCTTATACGTTCCTCGACTTCTTTAAAGACGCGACGGATAAGAGCGATGGATTTTTTTATCTACAGCCATCAAGAACCCAGTGGTCTTCGACAACACAAATAGCACAAAAGAAACGTTTTATTTTCATGTCTTTGTTTGTACTTCACGCTAGAGAAATCTTTAATAAAACTGTCGTCGATGTTAAGTGCAGACCTAAGATGAAATATATACCGTGGAAAATATATTACTTCTCATATTTTAGTATAGAACTGCAATTATTAATAGATATATTTTTCAGAACCAAAAATTTGTTCCACGACTTTATTGAATTTGAATCAAATTTTATTATGTTTGTCTGTTTTAATACCACTGGTTTCTAAATAAATTTATGGAGACTCCTTTTCAAAGAAAACAAAATTATAAACAGTAATTATGGCAGCTGGAAACCAATCTTTCAGAATAACAGTTGACGGTCGTTCAAATTTAATTCTTAACATTTTAGTTCCACCTCTTTGAGACTTTCAATTTGATACCAAACTCAATACAATCTAGACAATTTACAGATAAAACAATTGACGATCGACTAAAACATATTTCAACATTTCAGTCACAACCTCCTTCTCAAGACATTTAATCTGATACCAAACTCAATGGTATTCCTACAACTTTTAAAAAAACAATTGACGATCATTCAAATTTAATTATTCACATTTTAGTTACACTCTCCTACTTGAGACTTTTAATTTGATACCAAACTCAATGCAATTCTAACGATTTTCAGAAAAAACAATTGACGATCGACCAAAATAAATTTTTCATAATTCAGTTACAATCTCCTTCTCAAGACCTTTAATTTGATACCAAACTCTTCGACTTTCTAATAACTTTTAGGAAAAAACAATTGACGATCGTTCAAATTTAATTTTTTACATTTTAGTTACACTCTCCTACTTGAGACTTTTAATTTGATACCAAACTCAATGCAATTCTAACGATTTTCAGAAAAAAACAATTGACGATCGACCAAAATTAATTTTTCATAATTCAGTTACAACCTCCTTCTCAAGACCTTTAATTTGATACCAAACTCTTCGACTTTCTAATAACTTTTAGGAAAAAACAATTGACGATCGTTCAAATTTAATTATTCACATTTTAGTTACACTCTCCTACTTGAAACTTTTAATTTGATACCAAAATCAACGCAATTCTAACAATTTTCAGAAAAAAACAATTGACGATCGACAAAAATTAATTTTTCATAATTCAGTTACAACCTCCTTCTCAAGACCTTTAATTTGATACCAAACTCTTTGACTTTCTAATAACTTTTAGGAAAAAACAATCGACGATCGTTCAAATTAAATTTTTGACAATTTAGTTTAATTCTCCTCTCCGAAACGTTTAATTTGATACCAAACTCGATAGGATTCAGACAAAATTTTACCTGTTGCAATTTTCTAGGATTTCCAAAATTTTCAAAATTTTCCTAGGTCCCCAACAATATTTTTATTTAAATTTATTCAATTTTCTGACCTCAAATTTGAAAACCGCAGTCTTCTATCATTTTTCGTTTACGAGATATGTGCATTTGAAAATCGAATAGTATTTTCTAAATAACTCAAATTTGGAAAAAAAATGCAACTGCAGAATTTAGAATGCATTAAAATGCATTAAAATGCATTGAAATGCATTGAAATGCATTGAAATGCATGTCATCTGTAATTAGAATTTTGTAATGTGTTTAAAAATCGTTCTAGTTGAGATATCTCAACGATTTTTTTTTCGTAATCGATGTAAAATTTTCTGTAGAATCGATTTTTGAGATCCGCAGTTGCAGATCTTCACTTGTTTTTAAGTTATTGCAGAAAATTTGTGGGACGCATAACAGTACATATAGAATACATGGCGTATTTAAGTAATTTTTAATTTTAATTAATACTACTCGTAGAAAGTTGGAAATTTTTTCCATACCAATGTAAAATTTTCCGTAGAATCGATTTTTGAGGTCGGCGGTTGCAGATCTTTTCTGATTTTTAAGATATTGAAGAAATTTTGAAAGGAAAGATGACTACATGTAGAATATATGGCGTATTTCAATTAATATTTATTTTAATTAATAATTGTCGTAGAATATTGGAATTTTTTTCCATACTAGTGTAAAATTGTCCAAGGAATAGGTTTTTGAGGTCCGCAGTTGCAGATCTGTTCTAGTTATTAAGATATTGAAGAAAATTTAACGAGGTGGATAATAGTACATATAGGATATATGCCGTTATCAATTAATTATTTATTTTAATTAATACTCAACGTAGAACATTGAATTTTTTTGTATGGCAATGTAGAATTGTCCGAAGAATCGATTTTTGAAGTCTGCAGTTGCAGATCTCTTCTAGTACTTAAGGAATTATTTTTGAGACTCATTTTTCAAGTAAAATATATAGCTATAATTTTCTTATAATTGTGTGTTCAGATTTTTATAAATAATTAATTTATGTATTACAATTAATATATTGGATTTGATTCACGGTACGTCGTATTGTTTAGACAAAGAAAAGCTCTGCAATTGCAGGCGGGCGCCTCCACCAAACTGCATATTCAGTAAACATTATTAATTTAATTATCAACACAACTAAAGCAAATTCTAAACTGGCATATAGCTAGCATGCATACTCATAGTTTCCTAGTTAGAAGTTATAGTTCTGCTATTGAGATTCGAACCCAGGACCTGTCGTTAGTTCACGTAACAATATATTCATACACACTGTCACGTTCCCTATTTAATCTTAACAATACACCTGCAGCTTCCAATAAAACTTATCTCATCTCGTCGTACCTACGTCAAACTTTGACTAGATGAAGTCAAACAACTGCACATCGCCGAGTGCAGCTGCAATAATCAGCAGTAATAAACACACAAGTGCAGAGTTGAGCGCCATTTCACGTGCAGTGGGATATAATTGAACGTGAACGTGACGAGAGGCAGATAAGCGGGAGAGGAGAGCGTGATGAGGGGAGTGAACTGACAGAGAGAGATGAACATCGATAAGTATACACATTTATATAATTATAGATGTGTGCAGCACATAACCTCCCGCCTAATACTACTCTTAAACGATACAAAATAGTATTTGATGATACAGAAACATACCTTCTTATTTGTTTATTTTCTATTTATATTTGAGTAATTTATTTTTTTGACAAACTAATAAACAATAACTATGGTAACACTAGTGACTACAAAAAATGTGATTGTATGATAATTTTCGCTATTAAAAAAAACTAAATTAATATTTAATTTTACACATCTAAACCTAATCTTCCTTTATTGATTGTATACTAATGGTTTAATTCAACACAAGAATAAGCAATAATCTTACAATATTTAAGTGTCAAATGAAAGGAACCAAAAATAACACTGTTTTTAATTCACTGGTTTCCATGACGACGTCAGTGGAGTGGGTAATTTTTAACTGGAGTATATTTATTTAATTTTTTGACATATATTTCACTAAGAAAACAGCTTGACAATGAAAATGACATGTGCCACATTTCGTAAAAAATTAAAAAAATTTAAGTGTTTCCATGGTGTACAAGGAATGCAAGATTTATGAAATTTAATTTCTTTATATTTTATTATCTCTAAATCTAATGAAAATTAATAAAATTAGTGTAATCAAAACACATGTAAATTTAATTAAAATAAATTGTTTAAAAAGGTAATTTAACAGTGTTTTTCACGAAAAACTGTTAAAGGCTTCTAGTAAACTGTTACTTCCGGTTATCCAATTTTATCCAATATCTAATCAGCTCTTCATTTAAATATAAGAAGTAAATATTCACAAAATTGTATTTTTTGGTATTATAGTATTTGAGTAGTGCGAGACGAAAAAATTGCCACAGACTACACACATACACACATACACATACATACATACATACATATGTGGCATACTTATTTAATTTATTATTTTTTATTTTAAATAGAGTTTATGCTGCATTTATTTTTCTGTTTTTATTTGTTTTGGTTTGTTGTTTAGTTCCTTGGTAATGTTATTTTATTGACAATTATTTTTTTCTGTCTTGAAATAAAAACATTTATATTTTCGTTCTGCAAATCATTATTTAATTATTGTTTATAATTTTTTTTACCATCAATTATATTGATCTGGTGGTTATTCATACATACATACATACATACATACATACATACATACATACATACATACATACATACATATAGACAGACAGACATCACGTGGAAAATAGTAAAATCGTTTTTAAGTATCCTAAAACATGCTTATTTATTAAAAACTCACTACCCAAATTTTAACCAAAAACAATACCTCCCTTACCTAGAGGTAGGCGGGAGGTAAAACAGTCACCTACTATCTCTTCCGTTATCACTCCTGATACTTCAGTGGTCTTGGAGTAACTTCTGAGGGCTGTCTGTTTAGGATGAACTGAGGGATCAGTCCTTTGCGGCGTCAAGTTTTCGCTGTTTAAATAATACAGCAGGCTCTGGGTCCACATTAGTAAGTTAGATTAAGTTGACACGTAATTATCCAACTAGTCCAGCGCTAATCTGTAGCCTAGCGCCACCTCTAGCTGTCAGCTGAGAGAGAGGTCGCATTTACATATTGCCGAAAATGTGAGAAATTGATTTCATCCTTATGTTGAATCATAAATATAACACTCATAATGTAAATAGCGGAGTGAAAGCACAGCATGTATAAAATTAATCATTATTTTAATTCCTAACAGCATCATATCACGTTAAGTGTCTTGTATAAACAGACAGTAATGTACAGCAAGAATTGATTACAGTTTTATGTTCTTGAAGTCGCATCAAAATCGTTACAGAGCGTCATTAATTTTACTAAGCGTGCTACTTATTTAATCAAGGCCTTAATGTAGCATGCTACTTCTTATTTATTTACTTTACCGTCGAGCAAAAGTTAACTTCAACAGCTTCTTTACACTTCTTACAATTTTAGTTTTAGCAAAAAAAATTATGGTGGAGGCGCAAAATTATTACCTATGTAACTATAAATACTAGCTTGCTTTCCATAGCAACAGTACCGGGTTCAAATTCCGACTGGAATACACACCTTATTAGTTGTGTTATTTCTTTCATTATTTTTTGTCTGTAGATCCTCAGTTCGAATCCCACAGCTGACAGTTGCCAATTTAAATTTCCCCCTGTGGTTCCTCCTCCAATAACATCTTTGGAGGCTATGACTTGACGGCTGGTAACCGCATTTCATACGAAGAAATATATCACTTACCGAGATCTGCGTTAGCAGGGTGCCACACCCATAATGGATAAAAGGCGTGATGATATATTTATTTTATTTTTTGACGTTTCTTAAAACCAATGAAATGCTTCATTGTATGTCACGTGTCTGCGTTTAACCAATCCTGTTGTTATTATACTGATTATTTTTTGACGTTTATTTAAACCAATCAAATGCTTTATTGTATGTCACATGTCTGCGTTTTAACCAATCCTGTCATTATTATACTGAGAATAATGCTCTTGTGATTATTCCCGGCAATTTTCTCTGTAGCTTTTTTGTTTTTGTTGACAGATGTCAGATGTGAGATAGGTATCATCAACACAAGTAAAAATGAGCAAAGAAGATAGATTTAGTGCTGTGCCTGATGATGAAATAAAAAATAATCTAATTAAATATAACTCGAGAGTTCGATAAATTAGAAAATAATTCTCCAGTATCTTTCTCAAACTTGTCGCCATTTGGCAATAGCCACTCAAGCCCTACGAGCTTTCGTGGCTATTGCCTGGCAACAAGTTTTCGAAAGATCTGTCAAATTATTTTCAATTTATTCTCACCCTCTTGTTATATTATTACTGAGAATAAATCTCTAGTGATTATTCCCGAGAATAATCTCTGTACCTTTTTGTTTTTGTTGACAATGTCATATGTCAGATAGTTATTATCAACACAAGTGAAAATGAGTAAAAAAGATAGATTTAGTGTCGAGCCTGATGATGAAATAAAAAAAATATAATTAAATATAACTCGAGAGTTCGATAAATAAGAAAATAATTTTCCAGTATCTTTTCTAAACTTGTTACTATTTGGTAATAGCCTGGCAACAAGTTTGCGAAAGATCTGTATGTCTGTTATATTATTACAGATTACATTATTTTTATACCTAGATATATTTTTAGCTGCCAGGCGTAAAATAATTTTTTAAGAGAAAAATGGTTCAAATAAAAACGATAGAGCAGTTCATTGGCTACAACTTTTACTTGAAATATTTTTCTCTAAAATAATCATGGCACGCTTGACAACAATAAATGTGTAGGTACTTTTTTGGTGGAGGCGCTCAAATATTTTCAAGTCTATTATAATTGTTTCTTTATTATTTAATTTCGTATTCTGTACAACATTGTTACTCTTGGACCTTTTCTTAGACAATACATGCTTTGGGATAGTAGCTTTGACTCACAACTGTATATAGGTATGTATATAATGTTATATACTGTTACTTTTCTTTTCGTACTGATTATCTTTTTACCTACGTAGCTTTGTTTCATGACATGAAAAATTATTGCCCTCTATTCTTTCATTTATATTGTATATATCCATTTACTTTTTTTAAAGGTTAATACACCTTCGGAGATCTGCAACTTCCGGTTTTAGAGGCATATCCAAATCTTCTTGAATAATTTCAGAATAAATTGAATTAGTCCGATAAAAATATGCAATTACAAAGTGTGAGAATGAATAATAAACGTGAGGTGTTTTATCTGTTTAATTTCGTTTTACTAGAACGTTAGAATGGCGTTCAAACAGAAAGTCGCGTATATAATTTGCACAAGAATTATAAATGCAAATAAAGATTATAAGTGTACTTTAATTTCAGAGAAAGCAGAAAGGGTTTCGCAAAGAAAATTAAAATCTGCATATATTTATTTGCAATTTAATCACTTTGCCTTTGGCTTTTGCGAAATTAACTATGTTGAGATATAAATAATTTTAGAGAAACCAGTATTTTACCAAATAATCTACCCCCTCCCCTTTCCAAACAGTCCATTAGGCCAGGGTAGGACTCACCCCTCCATATTAAAATGAAATTACGAAGGAAAAAATTCCAGAAATATTTCACAACTGCATTACTCGGGTCACGTACGAACATTATTTATCCCTCTGCCCCTTGTCAGCCCGGACGGGGGCCCCGCCACTGGTTGTACACACACGGAGCGTTAATGGCCGTCATGCTATTGATTTCCTTGTGAACTGGTGTAACCCGCAAGTCTAGTGGGCGAGGGAGGATTTGTTTATTAAATAATAAATGCGAATCATACATTATTTACAGTGAATTGAACCATGTGTTTTAGTTAATTAAACACGTTTATTTAATTAATTATCGCTACATCATGAGAAAGACAATTGAATTAGCTTCATTTTAGTTTTTGAATTGTTATTTTATCTTTGATATTTCAAAAGTTATATAAGTATGTAATGGGATACATTACATGTAGTGTATATCGTGTTTATTTTGTCATCCAAGGATGTTATTTGTCAAAAACAAAATAAAAACGCCAACAATGATGTCCGCCTTGTATAGCAACAGTAAGTGTACAGTCTGGAAACTTGTGTATAAATGTTTACGTTGTTGCGAAAGTTTATGTGCACTTAATCCTTCGTGCAACAGATGCGGCCAGCGAGCACCCTCGCGCACCCCCCTCACCCTACCCTACGCTAAACTCTACCCTAATACTTGTTTATAAATCCTATTATTCACTTGCAAGAAGTTCCGGACCCGGAAGATGTACGGCTACTTCGTAATAAGATTTTTCGTGTAATTAAAATTATGCAATTTTTTTGCGGATTTGGTGGAGGCGCCTGGTTTCCAACAGACAGAATTGAGCAGCAATGACTGCAATTGCAGATCCTCTGATTAGTTTGGTTTAACATTAAAAATCTATAAGAAAATTTGTATGATATAAATATTGCAAAATTAATATAATTATTAAATTGAATATTTAATATATAAAATTTGTATTTTTTAAGACAGTTATTTGTGTCAGATTTATTTAAAACATAGATATAAAAACCGATAGTTAACATTTTTACCTCCCGCCACATCCTGTAAGGGAAATATAGGAATCGTGCTAAAATTCGGTAGTGAGTTTTCAGTGAATAACATGTTTTAAGATCCCTAGAATACGATTTTAAAAGTTTCGCGATGATGTCTGTGTGTGTCTGTCTGTCTATCTATCTGTCTGTTTGTCTATCTGTCAGTTTGTCTGACTGTATATATCAATTGTATTCCCTTGGAAAGAGCTGATTAGTTTTTGGTGATAATCCAATAACCGGAAGTGGTAGTTTACCCTATCAAGTTATTTTAATATATCTCAGTAAATTATGATTTAATGACAATTTTCAATGTTTCAAATATTATTATCTACAATTATTGTTTGAAACATTTTTATCTTACTGTCACCATTTACGAATTACAAGTTAAAGAAAAATTAAATTTTTAATTTTCGTTTAAATCTGCAAACCTATGTTTTTTGATAAAAACAAAACAACGGTTGAAAAATGAAAAAAATGTAAATTTTTGACATGTGTCATAATTGGAAACTCAATTTTTTGAAGAGATGAACGTTTCTTGATAGTGGTTTCTGCATTGTTCGATAAGAAGGGAGGTACTGTGCTACCCACAATTTTTGCCACTTTAAATTTAACCTTAGAGGATTTTGGTGATAGCTATGGTATTTGTCTAGCATATCAAGGATCGTGGGTTCACAACCATCCATTCGTATTGCAACATAGGACCATAAATATTTAGTTTGCTCACTATCTTCATTTAAAAAAATAACACAGTGGGTTTTCCTCCACTAACTTATTTGGGGAGCATATATTGACGGCTGGTAACTGAGATCTGCATAAGAAGAGTGCCACACTCATAATAGATAAAAGAATTGATGTTTTTGTTTAAACATAATTATAATTCTATTAAAAATCCAGCGATTCAAGTTGATGCACCAAAAGAAAGTTTGGTCCATTTGCAGAAACAGTAATACCAACCAAAATCCCTCCATTCTACAGCCTTCTCTGCCACAGAACTTCGCTCGAACTTTGTACATGATTTCCGCTTTAAGCTGTGTTGTTCGTTCGTCAAAGCATTAATCGATATCAGGCTTCAGCGCTGAAATCTATTTACTCTGCTGAAATAAAATATAGGACGAAATGACTACCTTGTCTCGCAGTCATTTGTTTGAGCGAAACACATCTGCGGAAAAACTGGAGGCGATATATCAAGGCGGCCTGGGAGACAAACGAATTGTTAACGACGAGAAAAAGAATGGCGCTTGTTGTCTAGTTTACTTGATTTGTAAGGGAAGTTTCTCCAAATGCGCTTCGGTACAATTTGCAGACGTAACTACCACATTATCATAAGAGTTTTTTAGCGAAAGAAATATTATATAAGTTTTACTGCTAACTACTTATTAGATATGAAATTGCAGAGCACTTATAGTAGAGACATGTACTCTGTATTTAGATAAAACTCAAAATAATGTATTATTTTTAAATATTTGAAGTTGCACATTTAAGTATAATAAAAATAACAATTTTCAAGTCGGGAAATATTTTTTTACCTCCCGCCTACCTCTAAGTAAGGGAGGTATTGTTTTTGGTCAAAAAATTGGGTAGTGAGTTTTCAATGAATAAGCACGTTTTAGGGTCCTTACAATACGATTTTACTATTTTCGCGATGATGTCTGTATGTATGTATGTATGTAACACAAATATTATAATACCAACAAATACTATTTTGTAAATTTTTGCTTCTTATAATTAAATGAAAAGCTGATTAGATTTTGGATAATATTGGTCAACCGGAAGTAGCAGTTTACTTGAAGCCCTTAACAGTTTTTCATGAAAAACACGTTTAAATTTCCTTTTTCAACAATTTATGTTATTTTGAAAGTTGTAGAATATTTAATTTTACATCTGTTCTGATTACATTAATTTTATTAATTTTCTTTGGATTTAAAGACAATAAAATAAAAAGAAATTAGATTTCATAAGTCTTGCACTCCTTGTACACCATGGAAACACTTAAAATTTTTTTTACGGAATGTGACACATGTCATTTTGATTGTAAAGCTGTTTTCTTATTAAAATATATATCAAAAAATTAAATAAAAATACGAAATAAAATTAAATTTTTGAAATATAAATAGAAAGTAATAGTTATTTACTTTACAAGTGGGCAAAGTGGGTAATTCCACTTTGCCCACGTGTGAAGTATAACGTTTTATCCAACACCTCTTAATAAATACAAAATTTATTAAAGAAATATTATTTGACAGTGACATATGCTTAAAATTTTTAAATTAAAATGTCAGTCGAAGTAGTTACCAAGGTGTTATGTTTTATTATTATTGTTATAAATAAAAAAATACTCACTAGTGACTTTCCTCAAAATTATACCCACTAGTGGGTAATCTGTTACTTTGCTTGTTTAAAATCGTCATAGTTATAGAGCATTTATTGAGAGGTGTTGGATAAATAAATAAAAAGGTATGTTTCTGTATCATCATACTGTTTTGTATCGTTTGAGAGTAGTATTGGGCGGGAGGTTATGTGCTGCCAACATTAGATTTTTATATAAATGAACCTAACCTAAACCGACTTAAGTACTGTCATATTTTTGTTTATAATTTAAAGTAATTGAGTTTTCAACCTGAGACATAAGAATATAGTTGTCTGGAGGTTCAAAAAAAATATTTTTTTTGTAGGGCTCTGTAATGTATATTGAAACATTTCTGATGTCGAATGACCAATAAGCAATAACAATTGGTTAACCGTAATAATCTGGGACAACTTTTCCCGACCGACATAAATTATAATCTATGCTATTGTAAATAATACAATAAATTTCTATATCTACCTGTTTCGATTTTCTGATTATATATAAGTTCTAGGTCACTATCAATCAATAGAATAGTATACTAACCCACTAACCAACAGTAGCAAGTTCAATTCGCGTTAAATAATTTATCATCTCCATTCTCGTTTCCGTCAAATACATAATACATATCCACGAAACAATGGACGGTGTTATTATTCATTGTATCAGCAAATAAGTCACAATTCTGATAAAATATAACTTTAATATTGTCGCGAGTTCTAATTAATTTAAAAAGTTTTACAAAGGCGAAGTAATATTTTGTCTTTATAATTGAAATTCATCTTAAAGTTACATCATTAAAATTCACCCGATATTCTGTACTTTTTATATTTAAATCACACATGTACGACGTTGGCTTTTGATGAAACAAAATGGCGTCGCACGCGAAGATGCCCTGAAAACCTAACCTAATTTATTTTACCGTGTTCTGCAGTGAAACATATTTATAAACGACTTTTATTTTTGTAAAATATCACCTGTCCCAATTTTACTTCCCTTGTAAATTATTTAGCAGTGTAATGTTGGGGTTGGTACCACTGCGCACCGAAGTTTTTATCTAACCTTTAAGGGACAAGCAGGGTGTAAATCAGGGCGAATATGGTTTTCAACACATAATTTATTTACACGAATCCATCACACTTACTTGCTAGATTAATTATTCAAAAGTTAATTAAAATTATGAATATACAACGAACTGTAAAGCTAAAATGTTGCTGGCTAAAATCTGCAATTGCAGGTCAACTAATTAGACTCGAATTCGAATTTTGTTTTAGTGAAATCATTGAATTTGTTAACAAAAAATTTTTATATTAAAAACTGCAATTGCTGAGCAAGCACATTTGTCTGTAAAAATAAATATAGCTAACCAGATGGACATACAATAGCGACAATAGTGTGCAAGACCTGCAACTGCAGATCATTTAATTATTTATATCCAATCCAGAATGTAAAATAAATAAATAAATATATCATCACGTCTTTTACCCATTATGGGTGTGGCACTCTGCTTACGCAGATCTCGGTAGGTGATATATTTTTGCGTATGAAATGCGGTTACCAGCCGTCAAGTCATAACCCTTAAAGTTGTTAGTGGAGGGGGAACCACAGGGGTAAATTTTAATTGGCAACTGTCGCTAGTGGGATTCGAACTGAGGATCTCACGATCCACGTTACCACGGAGCTATTTACCCACGAATCTATTTATTGAAAAGGGTTTCACTAAGATCTGCAATTGCAGAGCAGGCACATATGCTTTTGTAAATAAGTTTAACTTGCAAGATTAATATGAAATGGACTGCAAACCTGAAATATTGCTTGCTAAGATCTGCAACTACAGATCATTTAATTGTTCTTAATTCTGTTCAGTTTCTTTATTCAAAAAGGTTTCACCAAGATCTGCAATTGCAGAGCAGGTACATATGTTTTTGTAAATAAGTTTAACTTGGAAGATTGATATGAAATGGACCGCAAACCTGAAATATGGCTTGCCAAGATCTGCAACTACATATCATTTAATTGTCCTTAATTCTGTTTCAATTTATTTAAAAAGGTTGCATTAAAATCTGCAATTGCAGAGCGCACACAAATCATGTAAATATTTTCTTTAAAAATACTTTTACTCAAGTTTGATTGAACCAGCTCTGCTATTGCAGATCCCAAATGAAAATAGGCTAGTTCTTTTTACCTTTCCTATAAAAAATAACTCGGACCATTTCCGGGCCCGAAAGCAACTGAGGCATATTCCCTTATTTGGCCGGAATAGCCCGGAATCGCCCGGTATCGCCCGGAATCGCCCGGAATCGCCTTTCCGCGTGGTTAGCTTCCGTGTGCGTAAAGGAGGCGGTCACGCATCACGTGTCACGCTCAAGGATCACGCAGTCTTACGCTTCAGGTAATCGAACACGTGACTGCTGGCTCTTTCAGTGTTTCAGTAATTGGGATAGTATATTTAAAATAATCACATCAAAGTTATCTGTGGCAGCGTTCGGCATTTGTTGATTGTGGTGCCACCCTATTTATTCACCCCCGATCGTAGTAGGTCACGACTGAATAATTTACACATCATGTTACGTGCTGGTCGCTGTAGTGCAACAACGCAAAGCTCAAGGCCAACTCGGACGTGATGTCTACCTGCTGGCGCCGGCATTTGTTTCACTACGGCCCGCGTGACCTCGTGACCTCGCTACGAATAATGCAAAGAACAACCCTCGGTCGCTGGGGTTTCAATTTGACGGCTGGTAGTACAAGAAACGTACAGTTTTTCATTGAATTTTAAATTTATATTTTGTGCAATATAATACCAAGCCCTATAAATCGATAGTCAACTGTTTGGATTCCAACGAATTGTAATCAGCGGGGGATAAAATATGTGAGGGTTGATTGGTTAAGCCATCCCCTGATACGAACAGGGAATATTACATAAACGTTTTAATTATTATATGAACAGTCAGAAATATATAAATTAATATTTTTAAAAGTATTGGTAAGCTATGTAAATGTCTATAAAATATTTATTTTTGAATGTAGTACTAAACAAATTTGCATGTATACTAAGTAAACTGAAACAAATTCAATATTTCAAGAAAATTTTAATTACCTATATTCTATGAAAAAATACGTGTTTCCAAATTTGGATGTTTCCAAAATTTTTCCTTCATATTTGATGATTCATAAAAAAAATGTTTCATACAACATCACTACAAAAATTTACACAATTATCAATTAAAGCATGCTTAATCCAATAATTAGTTCAGATTTTCGATATCTTGTTTCAGTTTTCAGTTGTACGTACTCAAACAATTTTCGAACTTTTTTTCACGATTTCCCGAAACATATAATCTCAAAAATCTCAAAAACTAAAGCTCAAATATAGCCAAAACTCAATTTTTCTTAAGTTTCAGGTTGAAAATAGAGCAATAGGACATATAAATAAAAATTTTTGAGTTTTTACACATTTTGAGCAATTTTCAGTTTTTTTGCTTTAAAACTTGAACGCGCAAAGAAAATATTCTGAAATTTTGCATATTTATGTAACTTTTTCCGAGGAATCGAATGGTGTACTCGCCAGGTCGGTAGCATTGGTCGTTTTGAAGTTACGGGACAGAATAGGTCAGTTTTGGTCAATTTTCAAATGTGTGTATCTTAAAAATGGAAAGAGATATAAGGGTGCGGTTTAAAAATTTGGAAAGTACTCAATGAGTAGATTAAGGGAGGGTATTTTTAGAAATTTTGGAAGAAAACAATTTTTTTGGTCTCGGAAATTCGTTGATTTTTTAAACATGCATTTATAACACAAATATTGTTGATGAAAATGATTTAAAATATATATTGAAATATCAAGGAATGTATGGAGAATCCAATGCTTTAGAGCGCAGTAAAATATCTTAATTAGATTTTGAGTTATAGGCGTTAAACTACGGAAAACTTGCTGAAATCAACAATTTATCGATGATTATTCAAACATTAATTATTATTTAATTAAATATAACAAGCAGAGTATAGAAAATTAAGTTATTTATTGAAGAAACTATGGGAAATTCAAATTTTAAGGCAGAATTAATTTCTAACTAATGGTTTTTGAGATATTGCCCGTTAAATTTGTCGCGATTTATCAACAAAAACACTATCTGTATTGTAGCTCGAATAGCAGGCCTTGCATTAACAATTCAACGAAAATCCAAGCTTCACATTTTCATTTCAAAGTGACTGTGAGCCAAAGCCATCTCGATGTCTGCGTCTGTCCTGTAACAACGTTCTTGTAGCATTCCCTAACATTCCCTTCGTCCCTTCGCCAATCCCTTTACACACACACACACACACACACGACATGACAGCAGTTTCCTGACGTCACTGTCTCCTGTCTTTGTCTCTCATCACACATGTGTCGAGGTGGGGGGGGGGGGGGTGCTTTAACCCTTCGGCGATTTGCATAAAGGACTTTTATCAGCCGGCGGCGTTTTAGAGGTATTGTTTTTTGGAAGTTTTTTTTGCATTTGAATTTGGGAGATTGCGGGGATATAAATTTTATAACCGATTCATTCGAAATTTACTCGCTGATCTGACATAAAAATTTGACGTGCCCGACACGTAACTTCCCCCCTAAACTACTATGCAAAGGTGTATAAAATTTACATAAAAATATTTCGTTAACATTATTGCTTTTAGAATTCACCAAAAAATATGTTAAAATCTGATAAATCTGGGTCCAACTTTATTAATCAGTGTTTTATTAAAGTAACAATTTATTTTCAAACGTTACAAAATAATTTTACAAAGAAATGCTTCAAATATAAATTACCTACAGCAAATTCTATTCTCTGCATTTTAAAAATAACAAAATAATCTAATTGTTGTAATCAACCAACAATCAATTGATTACTTTTTTGTTTGTTGTAATCAAACTTCAACAATAGATTTTTTTACTTCAAGTAAAATTATTTTATTGTTGTAATCAACCAACAATCAATTGATTATTTTTTATTTTCTTATACAAAGTATAAGGAAGTATTGGAATCACGAAAAAAATCGCTGACGAGATTTTTGCGGAAATACATATTTTGACGTCCACTAAATCCGTTATGCCCAATTTTTCAATGATGTCTGTGTGTGCGAAAATGGATGGATGTCCATGTGCGTAATATCTCATGAACGAGACAAGATATGTAAACGAAAATTGGAATTTATAAGTTTCATGAAAAAATGAAGAGTTGAGTTGATTTTAAATGAAATTAAAAAACCGGAAGACGAAGTTTACCAGACACACAAAACAATAAATTCCATTTATTTCAAAAATAGAATCTGCTATGAGAAAAAGTTTCAAATGAAAGATGTTAGCAAAAATATTTGGAATATAAAATGTTAATTGCACTTTTCTTGTACATGCTTCTAATTTTTAGAAAAACTAAATTATATATTTAAGAATATATTTCAATAATCTTAATTACAATGGGAACAAAAACTAAAACATTTTGAATATCATGTTTCCAACGTGTAAAATAGTTGTGAAGTGTCAAAAATATGTGTCGTGTGAAATACTTTAAAAGTAATATATGTTGTATTAGTTAGACTAGATATTAATTAATTTCTATTTTAAAATAAATTCATGGTTACAATGAGAACAAAAATTAAATAGGTTTAATATCTATATATCAAATAATTTTCAAAATAAAGTAATACGCAAGGAACAAGTCATACGTGTTCAGTTGGTTTTATTTGTATAAGAAAGTAGTGTAGTGCCCACACCAGATTTTTTATTTGTTGTAATCAAACTTCAACAATCGATCATATTATATTATTTGTTGTAATCAATTTTTTATTTATTCTCCAGCTCTGATTTGAATTGTACAGATCAGCAAATTATCTGCAACTGTCAAACTTTTAAATATAAATTTTTAGGTTAGTTTGCTCAGGTATCCCAGCATGTGATAAAATCATATCACGCAGTTGAAGACGCATCTGATTGGCTAACTAGCTTTCATATCCCACAGCGATATGCAATGTCCAACTTTCAGTTATAGTTTAGCGTGTGAATTTATGTTCTTTTTGTAGTGGTCGTCAGAGAAAATAATTTTATTTTGCCACAATTTTTTTGTAATAATTATTAATTATAATTTAAATGATATATTGTGAAATATTAATATTTAGGTAACCAAATGGGCTTTAATGTATGTATTTAACTTTAAAAGGACACTTTTAGATTGATCTAAGTTCAACTCGGTTTAAATTTAACTCGTCTATTCCCCAACCCTTGTCTTAAAACGTTGAACATCGTCGTATGTGTATTCAGCCACTTCCAAACATCTTGATTTAATAGAACGCAAATATAGACAAACTGATGATGTTAGCAGCACTCAACTAAGTTAGTCAGTTTGTTTTGCGGCTTGCTGAGTTTACTTGAAGACTTGCTTACTGAATTATTTAACAATAATTGTATCAGAAACGAAAATATATAAATATTGAATACTTTTAATATAATCGTTCTAACACTACAATGCAAAGAATAGAAGGTTAACGTATGTAGGTGAAGGTAGCAGCTATTAGTAATGAATGAAGCGGTTTTCGATCGGACGGAAATCGGTCATGGTTTAGAATATCGACCATTTCCGGTCACACAAATCGCGGCAATGCATTTCTTTCGTAGTAGATAAATAAATACATTTTTAGTTGGTCTGTTCTATATAAAACGTTTAATCACAAATGTAAAATTATCTCTGTAAATATTTACTTTAGATTCGGCTTAGTATTACGATTGCGATCTTTAAAATAACTCTGAGTTTAATTTAGATTTAGTAAACAAATAGTAACTTGATACAAGAACCGTTGGTTTTGGCCTTGGACTCATTTTGCGATTATTAAACTTATAATGGTTTTTTTAAAATGATAAATGAGATTTTAACATTAATACCACTAATAAAAGTTTTTGCCCTATATTTCTATTTGGTTAGATGATGAACAAATAGTTATTTGTCAAACTAGAGAGGAAAGCGCTTCTTTTTCCCCCTCGAGTTTGAAGTTTGCTTCATGAGCGCAGCGAATGAGGCATTTCGAACGAGAGTGGAAGAAGAGCTTTCCTCACGTGTTAGACACAACATTTTTTTCACGACATGTTTCTAAAAACGATTTGCTCGGACCTAAAATACACTTTGAGAACACAACTGACAGACTGACACGTTAAAAGTTAGGTTATCAGACACAAGGCGTTGTAGCAGTGTTGCCAATGAACCAATCTTAAATATCTTTAATAAGTTGTGAAATTGTAATTTAATGAGAAAAAGAAAAATATAAGACATAATTGTAAGATAGTTTAAATTATGTATATCACTAATATAAGGATTTCCAATCAAATTAGGAATTTATTTATAATTTTTGTAATATATTTTTTGTAAATAACATTCATATTGGTAACACTTCTATATTTTTCTCTCTAGAGAGGAACAACACATTTTCCTCACTATTTCGGGAGAAGAACGGTGGGGAATATATTTAAACAGGATTAGAAAATAGTTACTTACTTTACAAGTGGGCAAAGTAGGAAATTACCCACGAGAGAAATTTTAGCGTACGAAGCCTAAGGCTGAGTGTGATAATTTTATCGAGTGGGTAATTCCACTTTGCCCACGTGTGAAGTATAACGTTTTATCCAACATCTCTTAATAAATGAAAAATTTATTAAAGAAATATTATTTGACAGTGACATATGCTTCAAATTTTTAAATTAAAATGTCAATCGAAGTAGTTACCAAGGTGTTTTTTATTCCTATTATTGTTATAAATAAAAAAATACTCACTAGTGACTTTTCTCAAAATTATACCCATAGTGGGTAATCCGTTACTTTCCTTGTTTAAAATCGCTATAGTTATAGAACATTTATTGAGAGGTGTTGGATAAAAAATATTTATTTCGCTGTGAATATATCCAGCATATTGACAAATTTTATTAATTTCATTTCATGTGCACTATTTTATGATATACAGCGTGAAATGACCCTATTTCAACAATACTTGTTATAAAATACTTTAATAGACACTCAAAATTTTATAAAACATAAAACACAAAGTATGTTGATATTTCATATACAATAACATAGTTGATATTTGAAGCAGAGTTGAACGTTTTTGAATTATTGTATCGAAAATTGATTCCAGTAAAAGTTGTAGATAATTTAGTTTTCTACAAGATTTATTTGAAGCATTTTTTTATAAAACAATTGAATAACGTTCTACAGTAGAAAATAGCTAGCTAGAACAACCGATTGTTAGCAAAAATATAGTAGTTGCAAGATTGAAATAAAATCGCTTGACAAAGGTTTCTCAATTATTTTAACGAAATGTGTTCTAAATAAAAATCATAGATAATTTAATTCTTTACATGTTTAATTTGAAGCATATTTCTCCAAGACAATTCAGTAATGTTTCAGTGAATGGTGTGAGACTGGAACAAGAGAATGAATTTGTATATTTGAGTAGTATATTTTTGAGGGATGGACGCACAGCAAAACATATTGTTGTAATCAATTTCAACAATAGTTTGATTACTGCATCTTTGTTGTAATCAATATTTCGATTAATACATAAAAATAAACAAGCTAAAAATATATTTCTCGGGAAAAAAAATCCTGAATTTATTATCAACCTTTAAAACAGTCCACATTTTTCTAATTAAAACCCGCAAAGCACGCAGTTCTTTAAACAAATACGTAGGTTGTTTTTCTGTATCGTGGATTGAAATAAAAGGCCACCCGGAATTAATCAGCGCTAGAAAATAGTCCGGGTTCCGGACTCCAGTGTCCGGACTTGATAATGGAGTTTACAAAGTACACGGCGGGGAATTAAACAAATGCCTGTGATTCATCGCCGGCTGGATTCGATCACGACCGATCGAAAACTAATTTAGAAACTGTGCCATTAATGAATAGCGGGGAATATTAATTAGTTGCACAAAATCGCACACAAATTTCAATAAAATGAATCACAAAAAATTGTACTTACTTTACAGGGTAAAGATCAGCAAATACTGTTTGACATACCTGGAAAATAAAGCAAATATTAGAACCTTCAACATACAGGGTGTAACATAAATACAAGACACTGTTCAAATACAGATACAATTCTAAAAGTCTGCAACTTTTTAATTAAACAAACTAAATCTAATTCCTGCTGAACTGGAGTGAATTTAGCTAGTTAGTATGCATCGCGTTGCATAATACATCCGCCACTTGTTAGGCGTGACGTTGGCTCCTGTTTAACATACAGATGATCCTGTAAGGACAGCAGGACGTCCTCCTTCAGGACTCCGGGAATAATTAATAAGGCGGCGAAAGCTTTGACGATAGCTTAGATGGTGTCAAGTGAGGATTGATTCTGTATTGGGGATGGGAGATTGCCCGGAATCCCCGGATTCCCCGGATTTTTAGAGGGAAGCTGGCTTGTTTGACGCGGAGAATTGGTGTGTTAAATATTTATTCGATACAAGAATTGACTCACGAGGGAACGATGAGTCAATACTGAGATTGAATTTCAATATATTTTATTTATATCAAATAGTAATTTTGTTTTACTTTCCACATATTTTTGGTAGTGAGTTTTCAACGGATTTTCACGATGACATCTGCCTGTCTTTCTTTATGTGTGTGTGTGTGTGTGTGTGTGTGTGTGTGTGTGTGTGTCCCACGTAAATGTTGGCATAGACAGGTAACATGTAAAATCAGTTTTTTGTAAATAAAAATTGTCCGGAAAAAATTATGCATCCAAATTTTGTATCACTATACTGCCAATATCCCTACATCTTATTTAATACAGATTACTTTATTTTGATACCGCAATTTAATGAAATTAATAATAATAATTCCTAATTTTCCGCCTACTGTTTTTATTGCTACTGACGTATAGTGCTTGCAATTTGTTTTAAATATTTAAATCTGTCACTGTCATCATGAATACATTAAATGTCGAGAACCGACAAAATATTATTAGAATGTATTATGGGGGCGCAGTGCAAGACAAATATCTGAATATATCACAAGAATGAACGCCGAATGGTTTCCATCGCCAGAAATTGACAGAGACAGATTAAAATATTTAAAACAAATTGTAAGCACTATACGTCAATAACAATAAAATAAGTAGGCGGAAAATTAAGAAATATTATTATTAATTTCATTAAATTGCGGTATCAAAATAAATTAATCTATATTAAATAAGATGTAGGGATATTGGCAGTACTGTGATATAAAATTTGGATGCATAATTTTTGCCGGACACTTTTTATTTACAAAAATACTGATTTTACATGTTAACTACCTTTGCCAACATTTACGTGGGACATACGGTATATGTGAAAATTTTTTCGTTCACAATAACTTAAAATTTAATAAAGCTATCATTGTCAATATATATAAATAAGTTTTTCACTGAAATATAATAATATTGGAACGCCTACTGACGTTAAAAAAGTGAGCCGAGAGAAACAGCTCACCAAAGCGTAGCAACTATTATTTTTATACATTGCAAACGTTCTAAAAACAAGTGTTAGATAAAGAAGAGTAGCCCACAACATCTATCAGTCTCAAGCTCGTTTTTCGGTTTCGTAAAAGACTACAAATGCGCGTTCCAGTATTACTGAATTTCAGTGAAAATAAAGTTACGTTGAACACATAATAGTTATTTGTATATCAAGGCACTAAAGTATAGTTTTTTATAACTTTTCGAACGAAAATAAAACCAGTAACAATGTATGCTTCTGAAACTATGACAACTACAAAAAATCTGCTGTGGACAACACACTACTGTCTTATACATATAAAACCAACTGGACACGTATAACTTGTTCCTTGCGTATGAATCTATTTTAATAATTATATATGTTAAACCTGTTTAATTTTTTGTTATCATTGTAACTATGATTTTATTTTAAATAGTTATTTGAATATCAAAGCACTAAAGTACAATTTTTTATTACGAATATGGAATAAACCATGTGAGTAATAAAACATACTTTAATGCCGAGGTATACATTATATTTTTTCTGAAATCGTTAAATTATTAAATAAAAATATAAATAAATAGCATTATGTATTTGTAAAACGTCAGCTAGCTGTTGCGACGGGGATGGCTGTGATAACAAAAGTACTGTCAAAGTGTCAAATTTGGTTATAATTTTTATTATTTTCTAAATATTCTTAGACGTGTTCTGCATGTGATCTGCATTAAATCCGATAAACTATTGTCAAAGGTAAATAATAAATAAATTCACCAATAGTATTACAGGATAATTTGTTTGTTATTTTAGGTTTGTAGTTCAAGTTTGACAAAGAGTGTGTAAAGTTTAACTTTAGCTAATATTTTGGCTAACTTCGCATGGTAATATCATGCATTTAGTTATCGACTTCCCAAAAAGTTTTTGGTTAAACAATATGCTGTTGTCTAACGAGATTTTAAGCCGTGGCGGAAAAAATGTTATTAAAATAATGTAGATTAAAAAAGAAAATAATGTAGATCATCGTAAGTCCCTCTTTTGTTTTTGGAGCATTTAAAATTTGAAAACAAAAGGAGGAAAATAAATCAAGTTCTTTTAATAAAGCTAGATTTTATTCAAATTTCTTTAATGGATTCTTTTGTGTCCATCGTTTGTCCTTTGACCTCGGGAGGTTGTCTGCATACATTTAATTACATTAACACATGTTTCATTTCCTAAATAAACGTGAAGGTAGCTATAATTAATGACCTGACTAGTTTTTTCTACAGAATCACGTTATTTGTCAAATGTCTAAATATCAAATATCTAATTAAGTAGAACAGCTATATTCATTAAGGAAATAAGCCGCTACGATTCAATTACTCGACGACTACTCGAGTGAAGAGTAATCTGAACTGTTTATCGGTGTAAGGGCGTGCCCCTCGCGCCCGTCTCGTCGCTACGCCCCTGGTGGACCCAGAAGAGCCCACGCATTCAACTCGGATAGAAATTAACGGAATCAACCTAATTATGCAAAGCGCAGAGAAATCACACTATTACTAAAATCCCGTCGGGTTTGACGCCGAGAAATTGTCTCGGATTACTAATTAAGATCTACAAAAATACACTTGGATTTGTTGGGATTAAGCTACTCGAACCTGGCACCATTAGAACAGCAAGAAAAATAAAAATGTTTACAAAAAACTATTTTGAAGTTTGTGGTGGTTTTTGGTGGAGGAGCAAAATGTGAACATACAAATCTTTCTCACTAAAACCTTTAAATTAAAATAAATTTATCATCAATGTATTTATCCATGTGTGACACTGACATATAATAATACTGGATTGCAAACTAAAGCGGAAAATGCGTGCCGATAACAACAGCTAGATGCACAATATTTTTACATAGCAACCGTTAAACAAATAAGGGTTGCTTTACAACATACATCTGTCTCAAGTTCATTTTTACTGTTTTATACAAAGTATAAGGAAGTATGGGAACCATAAAAAAATCGCTGATGAGATTTTTGCGGAAATACATATTTTGACATCCACTGAATTCGTTAAGACCAATTTCTCAATGATGTCTGTGTGTGAGGATGGATGGATGGATGGATAGATGCCCATGTGCGCAATATCTCATGAACGATACAAGATATGTAAATGAAATTTGGAATTTATGAGTTTCATGAAAATATGAAGAGCCGAGTTGATATTACATAAAATTGGAAAACCGGAAAAGGAAGTTTACTGAACACTCAAAACTATGAATTCCATTTTTTAAAAAAAAAATAGTCAGCTGTGAAAAAAGTTTCAAATTAAACAATTTTGAACATAAAATGATATTTGCACTTTTCTTGTACATGCTTCTAATTTTTAGAAAAACTAAATTATATATTTAATAATATATTTCAATTATCCTAGTTACAATGGAAACAAAAACTAAATAATTTTTAATATCTATGTGTCAAATAATTGTGAAGTGTCAAATATATGTGTTATTTCAAATATAAAATAAATAAATAAATAAATAAATATATCATCACGCCTTTTACCCATTATGGGTGTGGCACTCAAATATTATAAAAGCAATATTTGTTATTTTACTTAAAAAGTTTTAAAGGCAAGATATTAATTAATACCTTATTACATTAATAAAATCATTGTTACATTTGTTCTGCAGCAGATCTGCAATTGCATAGCAGTCTCATTGTTTTTGATTTCTGTAGAAATTAATTAGAATATTGTGTAAAAATTTATACAGAAAATTACCAATGAACATTTCCGTTTTATTACCGGATCCAGGAAGAGTAATATTATAAATATTAGTTTAAAAAATGCAGAAATTCTTCCTCTACAATAAACTATTTAACTTTATTGATGGAAAATAATTAGGGAAGCCAATAATGGAACATTTCAAAAATAGCATTTAAAACGGTATGGCGCGATTTTCGATTCAACATTCTGTATATTTATTATAATTAAAATTGCTGTATTGATTGTAAATTTAAATAATTAATATCATATAGAAGCCAGATCGATTAAAAAATCATAAAATATGAATGAAATTTGTTTTATATATCATGATAAACATTTACATAATAACATGGAAGCAAGAGATTTTTCAATAATCCAAAAATCCTATTAATCATATATTCAAATATAATCTGTGTCAAACACAGGTTTCAGGTCAAATATTGACCAACGGCTGTTAAATATTTTGTCACGAGGATGCACTTTGATAATTAGTTTACCTCCCACACCCTGTCTCTCTCTTACACTACTATATTCACTCTAGATACTTAGGATATTGAGAGGAAACATATTTTAATTTTACACAAAACAATTAATTCATCCAATCAAATATCTAGTGTGCTGGATAATTGTGCAACTGTTTACACAAAAATATTTAACTGTAAATGTTTTTGAAGTAAAAGGAATCCTGCGCCATCTATAAGCGAGTAATAAGAGACAGCCATGTCCAGGCTTTCAAAGCTCTATCTTGAGATAAGATCTCGCGATGTTTTTAAGTCGAGCTTTTTATCAATTCCCTTTGGAGTTATTCAGAGTGGTGTATGCATTTCTTATCCTCATCAACGTGGCGTTGAAAAATGAAACTTTTTCCTTCTTTTGTCCGACCATCAAGAATATAGCTGCAAGTATTTCTATCCGCTACACATGTAAAGACTTTTATTTTTATGTTTGGAACTAGAGAGCTTAGGCGGTAAACAAGAGAAGATCGAATACAATTTAATATCCTAGAGAATTCAAGCGGTACTTTGATAATGTAATTAAGGATATTTTTAACTGTAATAGAAACAGTTGAACGAGTCTGCTTCCAGCACCAACTAACCAAAAATGGTAGTAATTTTATAGATTACTTATTTTCATTTTTATCTCCCGTCACATCCTGTAAGGGAGGTATAGGAATCACGCTAAAATTTCGGTAGTGAGTTTTAGGGTTCCATACGCAAGGAACAAGTCTTACGTGTTCAGTTGGTTTTATTTGTATAAGAAAGTAGTGTGGTGCCCACAAAACTGAATTATATGTTTAATAAACTAATTTTAGTTGCTTTGGGAACAAACAAATAACAGAAACTGTAATTATTAATCATTCAATACAGATTCACATACCGATAGAAAAATTTGACGAATATCCTCACTTAAAATTGTAATATTTTTTTATTGCATTTCTTTATAATATAAGCGCTAAGAAACCCATTGTAGCAGAGTGCATCGTCAGATCTCTAATATTTTTCGAGATACGTCGATTTTTGGTTTTTTTCGAAGTGCAAATTTAAGGGCCTGTAATTCAAAAACTACACGAGATATCTAAAAATTCTCTTCAGTTTAGCGTTTCTGGTGCCTTATATAACAAATTAGCAAATTTTTAAAATTTTGAATTTTTTTGTATTTTTGTTCAAAATTTCGATCGGCAATAACTCGAAAAATATTAAAGATACAGATTTGCAGTGTTCACCAATCGATTCAGCACGTCGAAATACATAAGTATACAAAGTTTCATAATAATCTCTTTACGGGATGGAAAGTTAGAGCAAAAAGCCTGGAAATGGCGTTTTTTTGCTTGACGTTTGGCCTGAATTTGGCCATTTTAAGGCTTTTTGCTCTAACATTTCAACCGGTTGTCCGAATTTTTTGAAATTTTCAGGGTTTATGTATTTTATCGAGCTGAATCGATTAGTGAACACTGCAAGTCTGTATCTTTCATATTTGTCGAGATATCTCCAATCGAAATTTTGAAAAAAAAAATTCAAAAAATTTCAAAATTTTCAAAATTTACTAATTTATTATAAATGGCACGGAAAACACAAAACTGGAGATATTTTTCGATATCTTGTATAGTTTTCGAGTTACAGCCCCTCAAAAGTGCTCTTCGGAAAATATAAAAAATCGTCATATCTCGAAAAATATTAGAGATATGACGATGCGCTCTGCTGCAATGGGTTTCCTGGCGCGAATATTATAAAGAAATGCAATAAAAAAAATTTACATTTTTAAGTCATATTTGGGGAAATTTCCGTATTTTGAAAAATATTACAAATCGCCATATTTCGATAAATATAAGACATATTTCGATGCGTTCGACAGCAATGAGTTTATTCATGTTTAAATTATACATAAGTAATAAATTTCAAGTTAAGTTTGGAGGAGTATTTAATTTATTTTCTAGTAAACAATTTATTGGTATAAGTAGTATGGTGCCCCCAACAGATTTTTAATTTTAATTTATTAAATAACTTCAAGCATTTTTCTGCCAAATATTCTATTCTATAAATTAATATACCTCTCTTGTCACCGCCGTAATGAACTGTATCTCGAAATGAACTATTTTCTACGTCGTAGAATGTAGAATTTTCACAATTTTCACGTGCTTCAAGTATTTACCTCACAAGTAGTTGTTGACAGCCGAGCAGCTTAAAGTCACAAGCATTCTTACCAACCTTACCCTTACCCTTTGACCCTATGACATGCACTTGCCCTAGGGTAGAACACCCACGCAACGCCAACTAGACCAACAGGGGAATTTCAATATTTCAACAATGAAAATAAATAGTATTTCAAGACTTCTCCACAAAAAACTGTATTATAATTAACAGCATGAGATGGTCCACTCCATTATATATAGTACAGTGATATCATACATTATATGAGCCCTGAATCATAATTCCTTTGATGCTAGCTAACCGTGCACTAGATAGATGGCGGTGCACTAAGTGCAATTGTCTCTTTGTTCATAAACAATACACTGTAATATAATTAGAAATACTAAATTAGTATTTAGCATCTACATCGATTTTTAAAAGATCGTACTTAATATAAAATATTATTGAGCGTATTTTATATTTAGACAAACAAATGAATTCATTCAGCATGCTATATGCAATTAAATATTAACTAATATTTTAAATTTTTTAGAGCTGTTGATTTTACCAAATTATTTGTAGTTAAACGCTTATAACTCAAAAACTAAACAAGATATTTTAAAGCGCTCCAAAGTATTGGATTCCTCATACATTTCTTGATATATCAGTATATATTTTAATTAATTTTTACTAACAAAATTTATTTTAGAAATGCATGTTTAAAAAATGGTCGGATTTTTCAGGACCAAAAATTTTTTTTTCAAAATATCCTGAAAATATGCACCCTTTGTATAGTCATTGTATGCTCTCCAAAATTGTAAACCGCACTCTCGTATCTCTTTTCTTTCTCGAGATACGTCCATTCAAAGTTCGACCTAAAACTGACCTATTTTGTCCCGTAACTCGAAAATGGCCAAAGCTACAGAACTGGCGACCTCACCATTCGATTTCTCGGAGAAAGTTACATGAACATGCAAAATTTCAGAATATTTTCTTTGCGCGTTCAAGTTTTAGAGCAAAAAAACTGAAAATTGCCCAAATTGATAAAAAACTCAAGGGGTAGTATTGAATTTTAACCAATCATTGTCATGTCTCCGAATTTTGATTTATATGCCCTATATTCCTATTTTCGACCTAAAACTTATGAAAAATTTGGTTTCAGCCATAGCTGAGTGTTTGTTTCTGAAATATTTGGGATTTTATATTTCAGGAAATCGAGGAAAAAAGTTCAAAATTTTTTTGAGACCCTATAACTTAAAATTAAAAAGAGATATTTAAAAACTAAACTAATTATTGGATTAAGCATACCTTAATTGATAAATATGTAAATTTTACTAGTGATGTTACATAAATTATTGATTTTATGAACCGTCAAACATGTAAGAAAATTTTCAGAAAAATCCAAAAAAATGCTTTATTTTGGATGCATGTATTTTTTCATATAATAAAGGTAATTGAAATTTTCTTTAAATATTGGATTTATCTAAGTTTACTTAATACACATGTAATTTTTTTATAGCATTACATGTAAAAATAAATATTTTATAGTCGCTTATATAGCTTGCCAAAATCAATTAATTTTACACCCAGTACTTTCAAAAATACTAATTTAAGTATTTATATTTGATGATAAAATAATCAAAAACGATTATATAATATTGTTTATCTATACCAGAGGGTGGTTTAGCCAATCAACCCTTGCATATTTTATCTTCCGCTGATTATAATTCGTTGAAATCCAAATAGTTGACTATCTCCAAAAAAATTATCGAAATATAAATCCATAGTTCACTGTAATATGTATTTGGTTGGTCTCTGATTCTGTCTTCAATTTTGAATAGAATTTCAGTGAAACTTCTGAAACATCTGTAGTGTTGAGTGGCGAAACTTGTCCATTAGCCCCCTAACCCCTCTTTCGGCGCCCATGCTCGCTAATATCACTCGAGCAAAAAGTGCTGGCTCTCTTAAACGACTATCTACAATAGCTATTCGCTACATTCAACATTCCACGCTCACTGTTATTGCCCGCTATTGTTGTAATACGCTGAAACAATATGATGTTTTTGTTTGTAATTAGATTCCCTTGGACGAAATGGAATTTGTGGGTCGTATCTTAGCAACGGTGATGTTTATTTCACCGAGGAAATAACAATTGTATTTTTGTTATGCTACATAAATTGTTTTGCTGGTATCGAAACAAAAACAACAAATGAAAACGTATCTTTTGTTCTGAATATTTGTAGATTATAATAATATATTTTAATGAGAAGTTGTAAAGCATGAAGCAGCTAATAATTAGGCGGTAAATAGCATAAACTACAATAACTTAATTAGAGAAAATTATACACAAATCTGTAGTACAAGTTCCACAATTTCGCTATAATCTCGACGTCTTACTGCCTGGTGCCGCGTTCTGGAATTCTCTCGGCTACTCCGCCAAATTTATATCTGCATTCACTCGCCCCCGATTTCATTAGCACGGGTAGTAGGCCTCAAGAAGGAGCTGCGAGTCGGCGTAAAGGTGTAAGGGCCCATATAGGTGTAAGAAACAGTTTGTACAGATGTTGAATAATGTAGCATTGAAGCTAGATGAATGACGGGTGCTGGACTGCCTGTAAGGTGTAGGGGTACGTTTTTTCTTGTATTGTGTAATAGAGAGAACCACTCGTAATTGCTGGAGTTTGCCATATTTTTTATTTGACGGCAGGTGGAATAAGAAACGTGTTGTTTTTAATTAATAAGAATTTTTTTTATATTTTGTATAATAAACTACCTACCTCTATAAATCAATTGTTAACTGTTTGAATTAAAGCGAATTGTAATCAGCAGATGATGAAATGTGTAAGGGTTGATTTGATAAGCCACTCCTTATTATGGATAAGGAATATTACAGATACATTTTGGTTATCATATGATCAATGTAATCAATAAACTGTTGGTGGTCACTTACACATAAATCTGGGTTCAAATTATAAGATCTGCAATTGCAAATCTCCTTTAAACTAGAATTAATGTCAATACAAAATACATACGTATTTGTAAATATTATATTACTAAATATATTAGTAGTCTCTTTATTTAAGTGTTGTTACTAGCTGTCATATTCCAGCCTCTTAGTAAAACTGTTGTTGGTTAGTAACACACCTAAATCAAGGTTCAAATTATATCTGCAAATATTACAAACTTGATTTAACATTAATACAAAATACATACGTATTTGCAATATTATATTACTGATTATTTTTTGACGTTTTTACCAATGAAATGCTTTATTGTATGTCACGTGTCTGCGTTTTAACCAATCCTGTCATTATTATACTGAGAATAATGCTCTTGTGATTATTCCCGGCAATATTCTCTGTAGCTTTTTTGTTTTTGTTGACAGATGTCAGATGTCAGATAGTTATCAACACAAGTAAAAATGAGCAAAAAAGATAGATTTAGTGACGTGCCTAATGATGAAATAAAAAAATTAATTAATTAAATGTAACTCGAGAGTTCGATAAATTAGAAAATAATTTTCCAGTATCTTTCTCAAACTTGTCGCCATTTGCCTGTCAAATTATTTTCAATTTATTCTCACTCTCTTGTTATATTATTACTGATAATTTCCCACGACTAGCTTTTAATCAATCATAATACAAAACACTTGAAAATTCAACCAATAGGAACAGTATTGATAAAATCTTGTTATCCGGGTTACCCCTGATAATTTTCCGCTACCAAGGAAATAAATAATTGTTACTGTCAATAATTGTCAGTGTGACAAATACCACGCGATCTCTCTGATTTTCTCAGATAAATTTTTAATTTAAGTACTCATTTTTTTTCTTTTAAGCAAAACCACTCAAGCAAACTGACACTAGATAAAACCCCTCTTCTTTCGGATTCGGGATTTACAATGCAGTTTGATTTCGTGATTGTTGCTAAGCAAAAAAAAATCGTGCAAAAATAAACATTTATCGATAAAATCAGAAGTTTTCTTTATTTGAATATAATTACTAGCCCTCACATTATAACTCCTTCCCAAAGCTGTTAGTGTTGACTAACATACTTGAATCTGCAATTGCAGATCATAGCAGCTACAGACAGTTCAGTAAAGTATTCATACCGTGATAATATATTCATATACGTTTGTCTTCCTCAATCAACCTCTATCTTACCAACCACCTCGCTATATACATATACATAGTCGTACGGTCTCCGCGTGACATCGGTCGACGTCTCGACGCCCAGCGTCGGCCGCCCGGCGTCGTACAAGTCTGATTCGATTGAGGATGGACAGCTGGCACTAGTGCCTGAATCTCCCGGATAATTGAGGAAATTGGCGCCACTGTTCTTCGTCTTAAGGGCGGGATGAGTCTGCAGGACCTTCATTAAGTTGTGCACGAATACATATGGGTGATGTCAGCTGAATTGGGTTAATACAAATGGATGCAGAACGCCGAGCGGTTTCGTAATGTGTATTTGTATTTTAAAATTATTATAAGCGAAATACCATTGCTGGTAAAACTATACAACCCTGCTTTGGTTGTTGAAGAAGCCGGGTTCAAATTTAGGTATGTTCTGTATTTATTTTTGTAGATGTATGTAGCTTTAAATTTTAAAATAAATTCAAAAATAATTGAGTATTTAAAGAATAAATTATACATGTTTTTGGGTCGATTTTTACATTGGATTTAATATGGAATATGACTGCAACAACTGCAGATTTATATATGTAAGAAACAACATTAATTTTTTTGTCTGTAATAAAAATTTCTGACATATATTATTTGTTACAGTATAATACTCGTAAATTATAAAAATTCTCAGTAATAATATAACAAGAGAGTGAGAATAAATTGAAAATAATTTGACAGATCTTTCGACAGCTTATTGCCAAATGGCGACAAGTTTGAGAAAGATACTGGAGAATTATTTTCTAATTTATCGAACTCTCGAGTTACATTTAATTAGATTATTTTTTGATTTCATCATCAGGCACGTCACTAAATCTTACTTTTTTGCTCTTTTTTACTTGTGTCGATGATAACTATCTGACATTTGACATCTGTCAACAAAAACAAAAAAGCTACAGAGAAAATTGCCGGGAATAATCACAAGAGTATTATTCTCAGTATAATAATGACAGGATTGGTTAAAACGCAGACACGTGACATACAATAAAGCATTTCATTCGTTTAAAGAAACGTCAAAAAATAATCAAATTAATTAATTCCAAATAATTCTTCATCCCGGAAAAACAAATGAAAGATGCACGGATATATATATATATAAAAAAAGAAGATGTACTTGAATAGAATATTTGACAGAATGCAAAATGATTTATAATTTCTTATAAGTGCTGTAAGATTTTATATCTTATTGAAACAAGTATAATAATATAAACACATTTAATTGAAAACGTAGTAGCTCTGAAATTGCAGATCTCAAATCCAGTGTAGTCATTTGTTTTATTTAAATGATTTCTATGCTGCAGCAACTGCCACCAAAATTGATATATTTATTCATATTTTATTAAACATTTTGTACCATATATAAATTATCCCCTAATTATTTGTGTTAGAGTAAGGGTAGAATATACCGGTTATTCACCCCATTTCGTTCCAGTAGCACTCGGCGGTTAAAAATCACATCTAGTTAATTTTCCCCCAAATATCTAAATTGCGAATCTTAATAAGAAAAGTCGCGGGCGCTCCAGAAGCTCTGATTCAAACAAATCTACGAGAATAATTACTTTATTGATTTTCCTTCTGCATTGCAAGTAAATCTTTTTGAAATACGAGTAAGCAGCGATTATACTTTGTAATTACATCGTTTCTCAAACGTCACACACTCGGGGAACGTTTACGAGGGCTACATAAATTCTTACTATCAGCAAATCTTTTAAAACTGGAAAAGATACAATGTACAATATGCTATTTGCGGAATTGTTGCAAGAATACATCATGATAATCACTATTAAGATCTGCAACTCTAGAGCTGTGCTTATATGTATTATTATATGCTATTTTAATTTATTTAATATACTATAGAACTATTATTTTGTACAAATATTTAATCTATTTCGATGCACTCTCTTCATCCAATTAGTGTATCGTTTTCTGTAGTATCTGTTGTGTAGATTTATCAATTCTTAGCTCTTCTGTACAAACTCTACTTAATTAATTTATTGGTTCAAAGTCTCTTAAATATATTTTGTATTGTCTGTCATCGTCTCTTGTCCAGTAATTATTTCTTTTTTCTTCGTTGTTTATTCTAAATTTTGCAATCATTTTTAGATTTTTATTTTACCTTCAAATCAAAATTTAATGAAGCTCTCAATACAAAATTTCAAATATATATTTTAGATATTAATGCTACGAACTCAATAGATTTTTGAGCAATCCATATACCGGAAGTAATAGTCCAATTAAAGGCCTATCAGAATATTTATAGCATTCTATAATAAAAAAGATATAAAATAAAATAATAATAATATAAATTACAGCAAATTTAATTCTCTGCATTTTCTAAACAACAAAATAATCCAATTGTTGTAATCAACCAAAATCAATTGATTACTTTTTCGTTTGTTATAATCAAACTTCAACAATAGATTTTTTACTCAAAGCATTTTGTTCCAAAACGATTCTATTGTTGTAATCAATCAACAATCAATTTGTTGTAATCAAGCTTCAATAATCGATTATATTATATTATTTGTTGTAATCAACTTTTTATTTATTTTCCAGCACTAATTTAAATAGTATAGAAAGTTGTTAATTTTGAATTTATATAATATACATTTTAGATATTATGCTACGAACTGATTATATTTTTGAACAATTCATAAACCGGAAGTAGTAGTTTATTTAAAGGCCTATCAGGGTATTTCGAACATTTTATAATAAAAACGGTATAGCAACAATTTTTATTTAAAATATTTGTTTCAATTTTGTACAGTTTAACTTGTTGTTTAAGAGGGAAGTTATGTGTCGCACACATCCTTTTTTTATCCCTTACCTCAGTAAATAAAATAAGTTTTGTTATATTAAAAAAAATTATAGTAATAATAATAGATATCTACAATATTTATTTAAAAGTTTTTTCTATATTTTGTACCGTTTACAAATTAAACTTTGGGGGATGTTCTGTGCTACCCACATTTATTTAAAGTATTTTTAAATAAAATAAATTATTTGATCATTACATTAACCCTTATGCAGGTTATGTAGGGTACAGTGTTCTAAATAAAACAGATTTATGATCAAAATATTTTATACACATGTCTTGTTATAAAATAAAAACCCTTAAGTATAGTGGATGAATACCATATATATATATATATATATATATATATATATATATATATATATATATATATATATATATATATATATTAGTGAAAATTTGTCCAGAAATGTTCTGGGTATGAAACCAGGACACAATGAGAACAAGCCATCGTCTTTAAGCACTGCTATTTCAAATGCAGTTATATTTAAAAACGAATACTTATTACATTTGAAATTTTTAATTTCATGTTTGCATTATTAACTTTTCAGAGTCTCTTGTCAGCAATCGCGGCCCAAAACATTAGAAACCACAGCTCAAGCGTTTACCGGAAGTTTTAACACACCCCACCATAGGCTAATTAATCACGTGGGAGTCCCGCACCACCCGGAGCCAGCCCGGAGCCGGCTCCGGGGGAAGCAGAGCAACCGCACCCAATACTACGCAAATTGGTAAGAAGTTTGCGAAGAGTCGCTGGTCTGAATGAGTAAACAGAAGAGGGCGGCTCAGTGTTTTGTTCGACAGAAACAAAACACTGCCAAGTGGCAATTGTTTTGTTGTCGTGTATGGAAAGTCTAATGAGATGGCTCTGCTGTAGAGATTTTGTTGGTATTGGTTGCTTGAAAATTTACCAATTCATAAATATTTATCAAAAAGTTTTGACAATGGGTGTGGCCGTAAAACTCGGTTTATATAACAGTACCAGCTGTCAGGGTACGCCCCCAAAACTTGTCAGTAAATATACACAACTCTCCACTGAAATATAGTGACACTGGAACGCGCATTTTTAGTCTTTTATTGAAGCGAAAAAACACTCTTCTGTGTCTAACACGATTGCTATGCGTTTGCTGAGCGGTTGCTATGTAAAAACCGGGGTAAAAATATTGTACAACAAAGATAGATAACCCTCAACTAGTTGTCTCTCTCGGCTTGCATTTTTAATTTCAGTGAAAGTTTTATTATTATTATATTTCAGTGTCACACATTTCTATATCACTTTGCTTATAATACACCTCAGTATACGACTATTTTTGTTCATTAAATATGGTTACCAGCCGTCAAATTTGATACAGTACCACTCATTAAGGTACGCTCTCTATACCTGATGCACTGCAGAAGAAATATTTCAAAATACCCAAGCGTAACATTATATTTAAAATATATTTTTGCTTGTTAAATATTGTTCTATATCCCCTAATCCGCGAGATCAAATAAAATAAAATCAAGGTCAATTTTTTACCTTAAATATCAAGCAGTGTATACAAATCACATATATTTGCAATATCAATTGGTTTGAACAACTATACAATCACCCAAACAAATATTAAACTCGACAAGTTTATTATTTATCTGTTCTACTACACAACATTCCAGAACAAACGATATTGTACAATTATAAACCTTAATTCTATATACAATAACACATAAAAACCTTGCAATATTGTAGAAGAACCCGCGACCTCGCCTCCTCCAGGAAATCGTCTCTGTGTACTCCACATATTGTCTAAGACACCATCACATATTGAACACAACACAATTATGCATTGTACCACGAATTGAAATCACTCAAAACACTTACGAATTGTACAGAAGCCATTTAGCAACATACACACTTATAATTACCACTAAATTCACTGCTATGTACAGCTTATAATCACACAACACCCCCCCTATAGTTTTTAATGCAGATTCGCGATTACCCTTGAAAATATCAACGAAATTTGGAAGTTTTTCATTAATTTTTTTTTGCATAAACTGCAGACTCACGCTAGCATTAAACACTAATGTCGAACCAGTGATACAATAATTAAAACTTGACCTGCGCAGTATTGTCTAGACCCTTCCGCATATTTTATCATATGAAAACTTGCAATAAATATATTTAAATGTAATAAAACAGGCGCGAAATTTGAACATAATTTTATTAAAGTAACTTATTTTTGGCTTTCAATCGTTACAGAATTATTTTACAAAGAATTGCTTCGAATATAAATTGCAGCAAATTTCATTCTCAGCGTTTTCTAAATAACAAAATAATTCAATTGTTGTAATCAACCAACAATCAACTGATTACTTTTTCGTTTGTTGTAATCAATACTCAAAGCATTTTGTTCCAAAACAGTTCTATTGTTGTAATCAATCAACAATCAATTGATTACTTTTTATTTGTTGTAATCAAGCATCAACTATGGATTATATTATATTATTTGTTGTAATCAATTTTTTATTTATTTTGCAGCACTGATTTGAATTATATAGAAAGTTGTGAATTTTGAATTTATATATTTGAGTATTTTGTGGTGCCTTGCGTTTCTGAATTATTTTAGAGAAAAATGTTTGAAATAAAATCGATTGTAAATTCATTTCTCTACAATTTTTACTTGAAGTATTTTGCGATAAAATGTATTCTAGTATATTCATGCGGCGTAAAGAACTTATTACATTGTAAAACGTGTAGAAATATTTCAAAGAAACTGCGAAATATCCAGTCATGTAGAAGCTCCTGAAAAGAAGATATGTTTGTTTATGGGTCTGTAAAATATGCCCTAAACCCTTTTGAAATACAAATTATAAATTCCCCTCCAAAAATTCGCTGAATTAGATTTCAGAGATCTTTCCAGGTGGCCCGGATTGAATTTCTCAATGGCGTATGAGAATCGTTTTTATATGAATATCGCGTACGAAAGTGCGAACATCTCGAGTGCGATTGGCTGATTCAGAGCCCGGAACCCTACTTCGAGAGGAGATTAGCGTGATAAAAGTAAATACAAGAGCAGCCAGCTCTTGAACACGAGAAGAATCAATGGGATGAGATAATTGAACATGAAATGGCCACATAAAGAGGAAATTGATAAGTTTTTAGTTGGTGAACTTTATGGAGCTCTAATTAAAAAACTAAAACAGATATTGAAATGATCTTTGCACCATTGAATTCTTTGTAGTTTTCTTGTATTAGGTCAATAATTATTTTATTTGAAATGCTAAACAGGACTTTGATATACATGAAGGTATACAGGATGGTGAATCGAAAGTGATATTTTGAAATGTTCAATTATTGGCTTTCCTAAATATTTTACAACAAAATAGTTAAATAGTTTATTACAGAGGAATAATTAATACATAATTTGGCAGAAATATTTATAATTTTCCTCTTCCCGGAACCGGAAGAATGTCAAAAATATTTGTTGGTAACTTTTTAAACTTAACCTGTAAAACTTTTTTAGTGATTTCAACAAACAACCCCAAATATCTGCCTCAAAATCACTCCAAATCCAATCAGAGTGGTCTCTGGTGATCGTTCTTTGTTTTGTGGGTGATGAGCGCCTACTAGATCCTGCTGCGTGGCTGCTGAAACCCTGCTAATCTTAATGGTGGAGGCGTGGACCAAGACAAAAACATAGTGGACTAAATACACATTAATCTGTTTAGCAGCGGACCAACGCAAAACCTAGAGCTGGGGTTGTGTCAGTGGCACTCAACAGTTTTTGTGGGAGGGTGAAGAACCACTGGATTAGCTATTCATATATGTTCTTGTTGGTGAGGAGATTTGTAAAATTATGTTGATATGAAATATATTTTTAACTTCGAATTGTTTATGATATTGTTTAGCGGTTGTAAAGTGGCTCTTTATTGACTAGTTTGGTAAAGTAAAATAGCTATTATTAATATGAACGACAAAAAAAGGTTTAATAATTTATTCAATAAATAAATTATTTTTGAAAATGGTAATATTAATTAGATAATTCTAAGAATTCTTTTTGGTCAAACAAACGAAAAAATACACTTCTAAATTATCAATTATTTTTATGTCAACGTGTCAAATATTAACGTCATTTTCAGCTAAAGAAAAATAATCAGCAATACAAACAAACATAAAATATTGTATGTAACATATACATGATAGTTAATTATGTATCAAGGCACTGTAGTTTAACTTTGAATGATATGAAATTTATTTGCCGAGGCCAAAAAAAAGGATGAGAGTGATAAAAAGGAACTTCAGTGCCGAGGTACATATTAAGTTTTATTTGAAATCTAAAAAAACTGCACAAAAATTATTATATAGGTTAAGTTTATACATCTGTCAGTTGTCAATTGGAACTGACAGTCAGTGTTGCCAACCTCGAATATTGAAGTCATCGAAGATAACACTCAAAATTATGTGTATTGTCCTCAATTTCTTCATCGGAATTAATTAGTTAATTATTCTTCTTGCACATTTTGTTTCATTTTACGTATAAATTTACGACAATATGTCATATATTTGTCAAACTTATCCTGCTTGTACAATAATTATTTTACGGTTGCCAACACTGCGCTGCTCAAAATTGTTGTATAATGGGTTACATTAGTGACCATTTCTGAGTTTTTAATTACAATTTTTGAGAACTTTTATATCGATTTTAAACAAATATATATTATTTCATACTGTATCGTATTTGTATGTTTACCAAACTGATTTACAGTATTATTGTTTTTACGGTACTGTATCATTATTATTAACGGATTAATAGGATTTGATCCACAGTATCATTTCCTATGCATTCATTTGTGAAAAATGTTGTTATAAATATGAACAAAATAAAATTGGTTGCTATTATTATTTTTTATATTTTTATTAAGACCAAGACCCGTTGTACTTTACGGTACTTATTTCAAAACATTTGTTCGTACCGTAAAAACACATTTACAGGACTTAAATAATAATATGATTCTTATAACACTATTCATGGACAATTTTCAAATATCTGTAAAATCTTTTTCTTATTTGTCCAGTTTGTAAATTTAATTGTTGCCAAATAATTGATATTTATAAATCAATAGTTCTTTCAAGTATACATATGCTGAGGGGGGCAGATCTGCAACTGCAGAGCTGTGTACATCAAGGAGTTGTAAAATACAGTAATTGAAAATGTTTAGAGCAGTGTTGAACAATGGAGTCTTTCACCATTTTTTTAAATTTTATTTTATGAAACTTTATCTAAATTGAAGACTATCTACACTTTTATAAAGTCTTAATTGTTATTTATTAAGCCACAATGATTTTTTTTTAAATGTTGTAACGTCATAGTAGAGGTATTGCTAGATCTAAAACAGTACAGATTGTAAATAATTGTAGTCATATATTTTTTAAATTATTTTATTATTATTATTACAATAAAATAGAACATTTATGTAACAAATTTATTTAAATCTCTACTGTTTTAGATCTAGCAATACCTCTACTATGACGTCACAACATTTAAAAAAAATCATTGTGGTTTAATAAATAACAATTAAGACTCTTTAAAAGTGTAGATAGTCTTCAATATAGATAAAGTTTCATAAAAAAAAAAATAAATAAATAAAAATGGTGAAAGACCCCATTTTTAAATATCTGTAAAATCTATTTCTTATTTGTCCAGTATGTAAATTTAATTGTTGCCAAATAATTGATATTTATAAATCGATAGTTCTTGCAACTATACATATGCTGAGGGAGGCAGATCTGCAACTGCAGAGCTTTGTACATCAAGGAGTACTAAAATACAGTAATTGAAAATGTTTAGAGCAGTGTTAAACAATTCTGTCTATTTTCAGTTTTCAGCTTCGCTGTAGTGGCAACATTTTGAGGATCGCTTCTCAGCCACCCAGATCACGAAATCCACACCCATTAACCCCTAATTGGAAATGAATTCCGCTCTTATGGCCCGCAGTGTAGAGTCCAGAATCGCAGCTCGTAACGACTGGTGATCATCTGTTAGTGTGTTCGAGTTTGGCTCGCAGCCCAACATTCGTCGCACTGTAATGTTATTGTGGAAAATCGTCGCTTTCACGCCGCCCTGCAGCACTGAATCTCCGACGAAGGGATGAACATATTGGCGGTGGCCATAACACTATTAGTTTACTGCGAATTTACTACGAAGAGAAGTAAGTTATGGGGGGTGAAATGAAATAAATTTCGTGTTGTGGTTTGGGTTTTTCAAGCTGGAATTAAGACACGTTACAGGCGAGGAAATTTGACGGCTGGTTGCTGTATTTCACGACAAGGATCTGCAATTAACGGCTGGTGCATCAAGATAAGCCTAAGATCTGAAATTGCTGATCCGTTCCACCCAGGAAATTTTTGTGGGCAACTCCACCAAAAGATTATATTTGGTGGATTCACTTTTATTAAATCAATATTTTATAGGGTATTTTGGTGCTGAAAAATGTAGGTTGATACGTCACGACAAGCCTAAGATCTGAAATTGCAGAGCCGTTAGACGCAGAATTTTTTGTGAGCGACTCCACCAAAAAATGATATTAAATAAATATTTTATAAGATCTTTAGGCGCTGAAAAAAGTCGGCTGGAACAAACAGTATGCAATGGGATCTGCGTTTGCAGATCTGTTACAGACAAAACATCAAGTTATTGAAATACATGAATTATTTTATAATCATTTTCTTCCGACTTATATTTTTCCTTTCAGATTTAAATTTGTGGCAAAATAACATATTTATTTTAATTATTACCAAAGATCTGCAATTACAAAACTGTTTTATTAATACTTTTAATATTAATTTATTGCCTAAATTATGAAATCGTCATATTATGAATTAATCCGATCTTACAAAAGGAAAATTGTACTCAATTTGTTTGCTTCTTTTGACAAAACTGAATTATATGTTTAATAAACTAATTTTAGTTGCTATGGGAATAAACGAATAACAGAAACTGTAATTATTAATCATTCAATACAGATTCACATACCGATAGAAAAATTTGACGAATATCCTCACTTAAAATTGTAATATTTTTTTATTATATTTCTTTATAATATACGCGCTAAAAAACCCATTGCAGCAGAGCGCATCGTCAGATCTCTAATATTTTTCGAGATACGTCAATTTTTGTATTTTTCAAAGTGCAACTTTAAGGGCCTGTAATTCAAAAACTACACGAGATATCTAAAAATTCTCTTCAGTTTAGCGTTTCTGGTGCCTTATATAACAAATTAGCAAATTTTTAAAATTTTGAAATTTTTTTGGATTTTTGTTCAAAATTTCGATCGGCGATAACTCGACAAATATTAAAGATACAGATTTGCAGTGTTCACCAATCGATTCAGCTTGTCGAAATACATAAGTATGCAAAGTTTCATAAAAATCGCTTCACGGGATGGAAAGTTAGAGCAAAAAGCCTTGAAATGGCGTTTTTCGTCCAAAAAGTCAATAGGTACCCCTTGACGTTTGACCTGAATTTTGCCATTTACAGACTTTTTGCTCTAACATTTCAACCGATTGTCCGAATTTTCTGAAATTTTCAGGGTTTATGTATTTCGTCGAGCTGAATCGATTGGTGAACACTGCAAGTCTGTATCTTTCATATTTGTCGAGATATCTCCAATTGAAATTTTGAAAGAAAATTCAAAAAAATTTCAAATTTTTCAAAATTTACTAATTTATTATAAATGGCACGAAAAACACAAAACTGGAGATATTTTTCGATATCTTGTATAGTTTTCGAGTTACAGCTCCTCAAAGTTGCTCTTCGGAAAATATAAAAAATCGTCATATCTCGAAAAATATTATAGGTATGACGATGCGCTCTGCTGCAATGGGTTTCCTGGCGCGAATATTATAAAGAAATGTAATAAAAAAAATTTACAATTTTAAGTCGTATTTGGGGAAGTTTCCGTATTTTGAAAAATATTACAAATCGTTATATTTCGATAAATATTTCATGTAGCCCAAAAGTACTGTTTTTGAATAAGGACAAAATAGACAAATATTTCAAATAATAATTGTAGGTAGTATTATTATATATCTTCTTGACATATCCAAAAACCCTGATAGGTCTTCAAATAATCTACCACTTACTGTTGATGAATTGTTCCCAAAATCTAATCAATTCGTAACATAAACTTAACACATCCTTGAGGAAGGTAAAATGATAGAATTGAAGATATAAATATGGTAAATTAAACAAGTTTCTGTTGTATGATTTTAATTGGGCCAAATAAAACTTCACTCATAATGACAACATAATTTCACGTCAAGGTTAAATAAAATTTTTGAAATACAAGCAGCAAGCCAAAACCTAAAATAAATACATTAATACGTCATTAAATCCTACTTCAAATTCTGTATCCAATATTGTCCAAAAATACTCTACACGTCACTAAATTGATTTAATATGTTTTCATAGTAATAGTAATTAAAATTCAACGCGATAAAATTTATGATCAATAAATGTAAATATAAAGTGGAACACAGTGCAGTAAAACTAGCTTTAATGTCCTGTTAAAATATTACATATTTCCTCATATAAATACAGTTATATTCATACGTTAAAGTGACCATTAAATTTTTAAATTAAACTTTAAAATATTTCGCAAAGCTTTGTAATTAAACTATTGGAATAGTTTCTAAATTTACTTGGATAAATAAATGTTTAGTTAATTAAATCACTCACTAACCAAAACATACTTAATCTTACTTTGAATAAAACAAACCATTAAAGATATTTAAACAGAAGCGTATCGAATACAGAGAGTGCAACTTGAAAATGATTTCATTGCGGGAACTCAATCAGACATTATTTATTCGAGATTAAGTTAATTATCGTTTCTTTACTACCCCATTTATCAATTACGAACAAAGGGTAATTGTACACAAGGGATGGGGTAGTTGTCTTTGTTCAAATGGGTAGTTAATGCCGTGAAGTGTATACAACAATTAAGCAAACGATTAATTCAATGGAAATTGTGCATTTATATATTTATTTATTTTTACCTCCCGCCTACCTCTAAGGTAAGGGAGGTATTGTTTTTGGTCAAAAAATTGGGTAGTGAGTTTTCAATGAATAAGCACGTTTTAGGGTCCCTACAATACGGTTTTACTATTTTCGCGATGATGTCTGTATGTATGTATGTATGTATGTATGTGTGTGTGTGTGTGTGTGTGTGTGTGTAGTCTGTGACAATTTTTTGTCTCGCATAACTCAAATACTACCAAAAAATACAATTTTGTGAATTTTTGCTTCTTATATTTAAATGAAGAGCTGATTAGATTTTGGATAAAATTGGTCAACCGGAAGTAGCAGTTTACTTGAAGCCCTTAACAGTTTTTCGTGAAAAACACGGTTAAATTCCTTTTTTCAACAATTTATGTTATTTTGAAAGTTGAAGAATATTTAATTTTACACGTGTTTTGATTACACTAATTTTATTAAATTTCATTAGATTTAGAGATAATAGCATATAAAGAAATTCGATTTCACAAATCTTGCATTCCTAGTACACCATGGAAACATTTACATATTTTCAATTTTTTACGAAATGTGGCACATGTCATTGTGATTGTGAAGCTGTTTTCTTAGTGAAATACATGTCACAAAATTAAATAAATATACAAAAGAAAATTAAAGTTTTCAAATATAAATAGAAAATAAACAAATAAGAAGGTATGTTTCTGTATCATCAAATACTATTTTGTACCGTTTAATAGTAGTATTGGGCGGGAGGTTATGTGCTGGCCACATCAGATTTTTTACTTACAGTGATCGTATAGGGAATACATTGGTGTATGATGAGTGTGAGATTGAGAAGAATGTTGTTAAGAAAGTGGGAGTGAGTCAATTGAGGTGGTTTGGACATGTTGAGCGAATGTCGAATGAAAGGTTGATGAAACTAATATATGCGGGTGAGATTAAGGGTGAACGATTGCGTGGGCATCCGAGGAATAAATGGTTGGGTTTGATTGATGGTTTGTTGCGTGAAAGAATGATGTATGAAAGTGGTGGAATGTTTGGAAGAGATTGATTGTTGGATGACTGTGTTTCTGGGTTCGTGCTACCCCACTAAGTGAGACATATGTATGTATGTATGTATGTATTTTAGACTTACAAATAAACTGATCTGCAATCCCAGCTCATTAATACTTCTACAACTGTTTAAACATTAATATTAAATTATTGCTCAATAGTTATCTTGTAGACTAACAAGTGAAAACAGAAAATATGGCGATAAAAATGCAGCTGTACAAAATTTGAAATATGATCAATTTTATGAAAATTTTCCTGGCTTTTCAATTTTCTCCAGGAATCCAAGTGATTTTCCACGGAAAGTTATTTAAAAACAGTTGCTGTAAATCGCTCCCAACCCCTAACACAGGGTAATTTACCCTCGAATAAATTACATGCAACGTACAGAATTTTTCCTTGAAGAAAACACGCCAAGTTGATATTACCAATCTTATATTTCATTTGAAATTCATACCAGATTTTCTGTACACTTTTTCAGTATGTAATTATTAACATAACCTACTGACACATTTGGGGTTTCTACTTTGACGGCGCGTGCGAAAAAATACCAAAGGATTTTTCGGTAAAAGCGTCGCAGTTATTTCTCTGCCCGCATCGGAAATTCGGTGCGTCAAATACGCGAGTTTTGAAGCCAGCACATTTATATTACGAGACTTTGGGGTTGAAACAATGACGTAGACGTAAAGGAGGGAGAGTAGAGGAAACAGACGATATGTTACTGTTACGGTGAGGTATGCGAGGATGTGACGTCATCTGGAGGACGGAAAATTGGTGAATTAAAGTACTTCGTTTTGTGGTAGTTCAGGATTAAATTTTGTTTGCTTAAAATAATTGGATCTGGAATTGCAGAGCCGCTGCATCAACCACAGATTTGATGGCGTAATAATATACATGTTTATTAATTAGATCGTTTGCAGAGATCTGCAATTGCAGAGCCGTGTCAATTAAATACATAAAATAATGTGTTTATATATATTTAGTTTATTTACCTAAAAAAACTACAATGTCAGAACCATCAGACTTAGAGTTTCAAAAAGTGCGGTTTATTCTGTCATATACAGAGATCTGCAATTGCAGAGCTGCAGTGTTCAAAGAATCAATTAATAAAATCTTCATTTACTATTTTCGGAAAAACTGTAAATGCAAAACTGTTGTACCTATTGTTAAACAAATATTTAGATAATTATTTTAGATGTCGAGATCTGCTGTTGCAGAGCTGGCGCACCCTAGATGAATTATAAAATTGTTATATTTATTTTGTTTCCTTTTTGTCTATCAGCTATAATTTTAACTCTGCGATATAAGCAATAAATAACTTTGTCATCTACAGGGATCTGCAATTGCAGATCAAGCCTAGTTTATACTTCAAGTTCATATTATTACACGAAAAAAAAGTATCGTAGAATATTTCTTAATTATTTGGTAACCTGAAGATATAAAATGCATTTCCTGAAAATTTAGTACAAAATTTTAGAAATACTTCTAATTGCCTAGTAAATAATTGTGTTTAATTTCTTAATTGTTATGACATAATTAGAAAATGTATCTTTTATCCGCAGCTTGCCGAATAGTCCGGAAAATTTCACAATACGTTGTTTTCTTTGTGTGGTATTTATTTGATATTCTGTACAATAAACATAAAATCAACATTTTAATTATTTATATTTATTTGTTTTTCAACACCTACATAAAATAACTAGTTTCATTGTTAGATTTAGGGGTTCTTTATAGACTAATTAATAAAATAGAGAGTGTTTTATTACTTCAGGTACATACGTTAATGATATATGTTATTTCATATGCTGATTGAAATCGCAAAATTATTTTCCATGTTGTCCAAAATTTTTCGTTGCCACTGCCATTGGGTGGATGATTAAGTTAATAATTATCGTTTCATTAAAAATAATTAAATTATATTATTTTACTAGTATTATGTAATTTAAATTGTTTATTACCTATTTCATTGTTTGTGTTTAATAGGAAAGCGAATCCAGTGTAGCACTACAAAAAATATTTTACTTTTTCGAATTTTAAAACAATTCTTATAGATTTGTAATCAGCATATCAAACAACATATACCATTAACGTATGTACTCCAAGTTATGAAACACCCTGTATTTCGATTGCTACTTCGAAATAAATGACTGCTGTTTTTGGTGGTTTTAAAATAATTGTTTTAGCTTTGGTTTTAGCGCTGGGGAATGTTCTAAAATTATGTAAAATTGCTATTTCTCTGCAATTTCTATTCGATGCATTTTTTTAATAAAATAATTTTAGAACATTGTACAGCATTAAAACTTCTCTTAAATCATCCTGGTAGCTACAATTTATTTCTATGAACTTTGCAGTATGGTGCAACCGATTTAGGACCTCTGGCACAGCAGTATTATGATTTGTGATAATGGGCGTGTATGCATGAAAGAGAAATCATTATATTGTCTGTATATACCTGTGTATACAAGATATTACCGTAACTTTATTACCAGTTCAACAACACTGAATAAATTTTGAAACGCAGCATTTTTCAATTATTGTAAACGTAAATAATACAGAATCAATACAGTAATTACAACTTTTGTGTTAAAAAAAATACAGCACACGTTCTTTGCAATTCCCTACCTTTCGTCTCCGCATCGTGGCCCTACTTCCGCTTCCTGTTTCGACTGCTCATTTTGAAAGTTCCGCACACAAGTAGCCACTGCACTGTCGTTTATACGGCACTATCACACACGTTTTAAACAAACAGAAACTGAAACTAAATAACACAACACAGCGACGTTGGAGGGTGTCAGGAGGGCGCCTGGGATGTTGATTGCCAGCAGCAGGAGTGGAAGGTGGTAGCAGGAGGCCGCAGGATCGCTCGACACGCCGGCAGACGCTGCACTGACGCGCGGGGACGCCGCGGACGGCAACGACGCAGGCGTCGGCACCGCCTACTTTCACAGGAGGCGCTATTGCGAACCACTGTGGAAAATACTTTATAATTATATCAAATAGTTTTACACTAACATTGCATCTGCTGTTACGTTCTCATAATCAATAAACTACCCATTTGAAATAAAAAATTATTAATTTTGAATATATATATATATATATATTTCATTTATTTGAAATTGGCACTAAAGCACTCAGAAATCGTCACTAAAGTTTTCAGCAACCCAGTGTGGGCAACCGTTAAATAATTATTGTACAATTAGGATAATTTTCGCAGATATATTGAGGTACTATAGTAAATTTATACGTGATATGAAACAAAATGTGTAAGAAGAATTAACTAATTAATTCCGATGACGAAATTGAGGACGAAACACATAATTTTGAGTATTATTTACGATAACTTCAATTGTCGAGGTTGGCTACACTGAGTGTCAGTTCTAATTGACAACTGACATATTTATAAACTTAACCTATATATTTTTTAATGTTTTTTCTAATTTTAGATATCAAATAAAACTGAAATTCCTTTTTATCACTCACATGGTTCATTTTCGTGATAAAAAGTTAAACTTCATTGCCTTCTTACATAAATAACTATTATGTTCTTTTTTCTGCATTCAAAAAAACATGCATATATTTTAAATTTTATTTTTAAAAATAATGAAAAAAATTGTTTTAATTTAAACAAAACGTATTTAAAACGATATCATTTTGAATTAAAACTACTCCTATTCAAACTACTTCGTTCCCATAATGAGTCTCAGTTGAATACTTTGATATGTTCCTTCAAAACCAAATTAATTTTCACACAAGAATATTTATTAAACCTACAAAAGTTTTCAATGAAAATAAAATCGGATTAGCACTATTCAAATTAAATTTTCTCATCATTGAAAAGGAATGTTTCTTTAAAGAAAACATTTTTATCAGTGTAGTTTTGTAGAATAGTTATTTATAATATAAGTGTTAAAATGATATTTTATAAATTTTATAAGTGGAGAAGTTTGTGAAACGAGGCGAAGTAGAGTAAAATAAACGCACGAATATCATACAAAATTTTATCTACGATCTTCCTTATGTATTAGTAAATACTAAAAAATGTAGAATATTTTCACACGTAGGGTTATATTGACAGTTGGTACTGTATCTTTTCGAAGATATATTACGAAGATCAGCAATTGCAGAGCACTACGTTTGTTTGAATTTTCTTATTATTTCTACTCGAACATTCAAAAGTATCCATAATTTGGAATAAGTTATATTCACATATTTAATATTATTTCTACCCTATGTAATTTAACCCTGTGACTTCCTCATCCCTATATCATATTTGGGGCTGCCCTTTGACGGCTGGTAACTTTTCTGAGACCTGCGATACTTCTACAAACATAAATTTTATTTACAGTATTACATTGCATTATAATTGAACAAATAAAATTAAATTTTCATTATAATTTTTACCCCTATTATACTGAATCGCTAGATCTGCAATTGCAGAGCTGTATCTGTACTAATCAATGAATAATTTACTAGTTGATATATTTAATTTTTAGATTTGTCATATTTTAACAAAAAAAAATTAAGTAAAAAAACTAATTTGTGTTTGAGTGTACGCACCCTTCATTTGTTTTCCAGTGAGCGTGCGCATTGGTGCGCTCGTGGCAGGATATGAACTGGCACTGAATCTATTTCCTGTTGCAGTTGTCCTAGCGGATATTGCTATAGACATATCCTTCTGTCCTTTTTCTTCCCCTCATTTAGAAGTAGTTTTAACTACAGGAGATGACAACCAAAAGTAAAGACTGTCTTATTAAAAACAAAACAAAAGACTTGCGGTGCTGGCTTGCTCATATATTTAGCTCTGCAACTTCAGCGCTATCCTTAATATTTCTAAATTTAATTAATATTATGTATAAGGGTCGTTTATAATAATAATAATTGATTCTGTCAGAAATTATGTAAATTTCTCTTTACTTGTGGGTCTAAGATGTTATTTGTGACAATAAGCTTACATAACACCCCCAATTATACATTTTAATTAATTATAATCCAGATAAGTACTTAATATTCCTGCTTTACCATATAGCGTTTTCATTGTCGTCTTCAAATAAATATTACATGTTATTTCAGACAAGTCGAAATTCTCATATTTTATAAATATAAAAGATAAATTAATGTTGTATTTTTGGTCAACTAATATAGATGAAACTAAAGACAAGAATACTAACTATAAGAGAAATGTTCAAAAATTTTCCAATGACTTGTCATTTAAGAGATTTTCACTTGTTTCCAAAACCATAGGAAATTTTGATTTTGATCTGTTTTATATTTTTACGGCAGAACTGTCAAATAATATATCCATAATTCAACCGTTGTTTATCAATTAACGGCCTATATTACTGTTGCTAATGAAATAATATTGACAGGTCGATGAATTAATATTATTCATTCGTTATGTCAAATTCAAACCTTACCTGTCAAAAAGGTAAAATCAAAATAACTTTTAAGTACTTTTATTATCTACATAATAAGCCAAAAGAGACTAATTTTCTCATTTTTAATACTTTAATTTTCTGTTTAAGCTGAAACTGTTGCTGAAAAGTTTTTCAGCGAAATGTCAAATCACTTCAAAATTTTGTTACAACAGTTAGTAGCCTAGCGATGGTTGCTACAATTTGTCTATGTTGATAAACAAACAATTTTTGTATTTGTCAAAGCAAACATTTCTACTTGTCTCGTAATTATAAAAAAATATTTGGAAAAATGTTGTGGATAATAGTTATTTACTTTACAAGTGGGCAAAGTAAGGAATTATTCACGAGAAAAATTTTAGCACACGAAGCCGAAGGCTGAGTGTGATAATTTTATCGAGTGGGTAATTCCACTTTGCCCACGTGTGAAGTATAACGTTTTATCCAACACCTCTTAAAATATGAAAAATTTATTAAAGAAATATTATTTGACAGTGACATATGCTTTAAAATTTTAATTTAAAATGCCAACTGAAGTTAGTTACCAAGGTGTTGTGTGTTATTATTATTGTTATAAATAAAAAAATACTCACTAGGGCTTTCCTCAAAATTATACCCACTAGCGGGTAATCTGTTACTTTGCTTGTTTAAAATCGCCATAGTTATAGAGCATTTATTGAGAGGTGTTGGATAAAAATAATAACACACAACACCTTGGTAACTATTTCGATTGACATTTTAATTTCAAAAATTTAAAGCATATGTCACTGTTAAATAATATTTCTTTAATAAATTTAGCATTTATTAAGAGTTGTTGGATAAAACGTTATACTTCACACGTGGGTAAAGTGGAATTACCCTCTATATAAAATTATCACACTCAGCCTTCGGCTTCGTGTGCTAAAATTTCTCTCGTGGTAATTCCTTACTTTGCCCACTTGTAAAGTAAATAACTATTTATCTAATAAGTCTTTTTGTGCATATTTTGCTGTATATATTGTCATATTTCCCAAATAAACTGTGCATATAATATAATTCAATATTTTCGTGTATATAATCAGCTCTCTAAACATTACTATATGAATTCCCATTCTATGGTTATGTATATATATTTTAGTAAAGAGTTTTGTGACAAGAAAAGCTAGTAAATAATCTTTGTATGATGTTCTGGTTGTAAGTAACAAGTACGTCAAGTCCTATCGAATTACCAGTAAATTTTGAAGCATATTTTCTTTCATGGCTTCTATTCTTTTCAAGTGGTACTGCCAGCGAACTGAAAGTCTCCGGTCCCTGGAAATTCGTTTAGCATATGCAAATCATACGAAAACATTTTCAAACGCAGAGCAGATCACGAGACATGAATAAGTTAAGCCGCTATGCGTATTGAAAAGAAATATTGCACTCGGTGGTCTGATCAAGAAAGAGCATTTTATTTATTACTAATTAAAAATTACTGACGAATACTATAGCAAATAAATAAATATATTTCAACATCCCCCAGTGGTCTGTATGTAAATTTCCTTCGGCGGTAGAAGCCAGAACTCGTAGTTAGCATGGCCGTTAACCGATAGTTAAACATCGTCTGCTGCGGGCTTACAGTGACAGGTTCGACGCGAGATCTGCATTGCAAATGACTCCGGGTTCGGCTCAACCGGCACCCACAACGCCGCAGATTTCCGGAAGCACGATTCGGCGCGGTTTACTTGGATTATTCCAATTGTTTTATTTGCAATAAAATAAATAAATTCACAATTGCCTTCATTTATTTCTTCCCGTTGAAATACAGTCTCTTATAATTTTGTAATAATGAGTGAGTGTTTATAATGGTGTATTAGTGCCTATTGATGTATGGTTCTGAATGTTGGGTGTGGATAAAGAAGCATGAACGACGTATAACTGCTATAGAAATGAGGTATTTGAGAGGAGAATGATCGTGACAAAAAGTGATTGAGAGAATGTTTTTAAAGTAGTTTTGAATGTACTAATACGTATATGCGGGTGTAACAGGTTCCTCGCACTTGGTACCAAGAGGTATCTGACATCTCGATTCCGAAGAGTATTTAGAAAAACACTTGTAATCAAATTTACGCATACACGCATCGATGATTTTTCGAAAAGGCCCTAAAAACAGGGGTTCATTTGAAACGCGATCACTCACTCAATTCTTACCGATGAGGACGAAATTTTCAGCTCTGAAAAGGAAATTGATAGGGCTTTGTGACAATCGAGTTGAACAACCCCCTTAAGAGAAGATTTTTTGGAGCTGCAAGCCTTCAAACTTTGAGATTTTTTATTGCTCAGACATGACATCACATAAAGCGATTTTTCAGGGGGTCGGGGGGAGCGAATCTCTTCGGGATTTTTGGAGAAAGTAGAGGAGGGATGTATCTCCAGAGGGAATTTTCAGATTTTGGTTAACATGTCCATGAAAGAAATGCCCGATATTTAAAAAACAGTCATTTTCTTGGTTCGACCAAGTGGCTCGATTTTTTTAATATATAATCCAAAGTATCGCTTTGTCACTAACTTTTACAATAACTTTCAAGGATTCGCTATTAACAATACTCATACATAAAACTCAAATCTACTTACATGAACTCACAAAATAAACTTCACAAATACAATGTATGCAAACGAGATGAGCCCTTGAATTGTGTATAAATTCTTTCAACAATTCACAAGAAAAGCCAAAATGCAAGTGTCTGCTCACTGCCCAAGATTCACAATTTATTACTTAAGGGATGGAACAGTAGCACTCAAAATAACTCTAACTGGGCACTACTCTCGCATAAGACTCTGGTTAAATATTTCCTACAACATATTGACATCCGCTGATTAGGCGGGAACTGAACAGAAATACTAAAGAAGTGGAATTTTCCACGAACAACTAACAATGAACTATTTACTTAATTTGAAATCTGTAAATATCGTTTGCTATCTTTAATTGTAATAAACGCAAATACTGTTTATTACACGGGTGAGATTGAGGGTGAACGATTGCGTGGGCGTCCGAGGAGTAAATGGTTAGGTATGATTACGTTTTAGGGCGATGTTGAATACATAATAAACTCAATATTAATTGCATTTTTATACATATATAGTTTTATTATTAATTAGATTGAATACATATCAAAACATGTCCAGGAGAAAAGCGTTTCATTTTAATTTAAACAATTAATTATTTTTTAGCAGGTCTCGGTCCTTGTACAGTCCGTTCAGAAAAACGAATCGACACATCCTGCACCCTCATATTAGGGAAAAGGAATTGTTGTAAAGTGTCGACTCCTTGAGCAGCGAGACGATCGAACGGGAAGCCCATTGGTCGACGATCCGGGTATAGACGATCCTTTAGTCCACAGAAACTAAAGGCGTCGTTACACTGTCCTGTTACAGTTTGACTTACCTAAAGAGAGAGAATAAAATAATCTGATGTGGGCAACACATTACCTGCCGCTTAAACATCTTTTACACGATGCAAAATAGACAAAAAAAATAGAATATAAATTGTAGCATATTGATTTAGCTTTTAGTTTACGAAATATTACTGCATAATTTTGTAGATATACCCGATAAATTAAAAAAAAATCTGATGTGGGCAGCACATAACCTCCCGGCAAATACAACTCTTAAACGGTACAAAATAGTATTTGATGATACAGAAACATACCTTCTTATTTGTTTATTTTCTATTTATATTTGAGAATTTTAATTTTCTTTCGTATATTTATTTAATTTTTTGACATTTCACTAAGAAAACAGCTTCACAATCACAATGACATGTGTCACATTTCGTAAAAAATTAAAAATTGTTAAATGTTTCCATGGTGTACATGGAGTGAAAGATTTGTGAAATCTAATTTCTTTATATTTTATTATCTCTAAATCTAATAAAAATTAATAAAATTAGTGTAATCAAAACACATGTAAAATTAAATATTCTTCAACTTTCAAAATAACATAAATTGTTGAAAAAGGAAAGTTAACCGTGTTTTTCACGAAAAACTGTTAAGGGCTTCAAGTAAACTGCTACTTCCGGTTGACCAATTTTATCCAAAATCTAATCAGCTCTTCATTTAAATATAAGAAGCTATAATTCATAAAATTGTATTTTTTGGTATTATAGTATTTGAGTTATGCGAGACGAAAAAATTGCCACAGGCTACACACACACACACGGACACACACACACACACACACACACACACACATACAGACATCATCTCGAAAATAGTAAAATCGTATTGTAAAGACTCCAAAACGTGTTTATTCGTTCAAAACTCACTACCCAATTCCTCAGAGGTAAACGGAAGGTACAAAATAATCAAACAATATGTAATAGGTAATAATAATTCATGTGCTACTTACAAAATCGTCTTCAGCGTTCGAAATCATCACAAAAAGCTCGCATGGAAAACCCTCCGGAGTTCCTTTCGGTACCAGCATATGTTGAGGCCATCCACATCCACAGAAGTTAAACTGAGCTTCTGCTTCAGTGCCTGTTGCAGGTCTATTGGTATCCAAGTCCCTGAAAGTTCTTTCAAATGGAATAGTAATGTTAGATTCAACAGATTGTCTCTGTATCACCGTCTGGCCCTGTTTCACTAAACCAAAATATTATTTAAAGTTCCTCCGGCAATATTATCAACTTACAAGTCACAGGAAATCGGTCCATCTCTATAAACATAAGCCGTTGGTCCCTCAGCAACCAGCTGGTTCCTTTCTCGTCGAACTTAGGCGCGAGGAAAATTCTGCAGGTCCCCATACGTTGACCATTGGAAGAATTGTTAACAGTGATTCTGTAAGAAAATGGTGATTGTTGCAAGTGAGTAAATCTAGCGAAAACGGAACCACGAGGTGCGAAATCCATCCCGCGGGATAGGTCCACATCGGATTGTTGCCAGAAGGTCTGGAGTTCGTTGGAGGTCCCGTTGGAGGAGATCTGTACTTCGCTGACTGTTATTCCTTGGTAGTTTAACTGGAAGATAAGATATTTTTAAACCTACAAATGTATCAGCAGTTCTATCTTTGCTCAGTCTAAATAATTTATTTTAAATCGACTCGATGACAGAGAACTCTTTTTAATACATGTAATGTTTGTTTTACAAAAAGAAATTTATTGGTTTAAAAAATTGGCAACTATTCTTGTCCATTTATTGTTGTGTGTAATACGATAATATTAAAAAAAAAATAAAATGTTTTGTCAAATATAGTTTGTAGAATGTAATGCAAGAGATTTCGTTTAAATATATCATTTAGTTTTCAAGATATATAATTAAATTTGAAAGACTGTTCATTTCAAAATAATCTGGACATTTTCAATTTTTTAGGTAATTTTCTAAGGGCGATAACTCAGAAAATAAATGAGATACGAAACTGGAAATTAAACCATTTAATTCAGCGTCTCGAAATATATAAGTAAGTAAAATTTCAAAATATTTAGACTTCAAATAAGAATGTTATAGTATAAAATCTAAAATGGCCCAAAATCGTACAAATTTTTTTACTTCCCGTCACATAAGAAATCATGCTAAAAATTCTAAAGTGAATTTTCAGCGGATGAGCACGTTTTAGGGTCCCTAGAATACGATTCTAATAGTTTCGCGATGATATCTGTGTGTGTCTGGATGGTTTCTCAAAAACTACTAAACTGAAAATTTTGATAATTTGTACAAATCAATTGCATCCCCTTGAACAGAACTGATTAGTTTTTAGTGATAATCCAATAACTGAAATGGTAGTTTATTTGAAGCCCTATCATTTATATAGATTATTAGAATATAATATTATTTAAATGGATAATTTAAAAATTTATAAATATATTATAGTTTGTGTGAAATTAAATTTAATCTATAAAATGTTAATCGAGAAAAAAAATTTAAGGTTATATATAACCAATTTTTTTTTCATTCCTGCTGAAATCTTTGTTGAGCCATATCTCCAAAACGATAAAAGATAATTAAATTTCGTGAACAGTTTTATACGCGCCTTGACTTAGAGTAACTTTCAAAATATAAAATAATTCAAAAGGTTTTGTGGTACAGCGCTGAAAAATAATAGAAAAATTCCTGCTGAAAATATTTGATTAGCCATATCTCCAAAACTATACCGAATATTTTAATTTTGTTGACAGTTTTGGATTCAGGATTAAAAGCTCAATGTTTTAGTAGAGTATCGTTTAATTTTAATTAATAGTAATTTTTACCATTTGCAATTTACAACTCGTAACATTTTGACATTTTCATTTAAATCTGCTAACCTGTACTTTTGAAAAAAAAATATTAATAAAATTATAAACTATTCGATTCATTGCTTAGTTTTCGAGATATACATTTGAAAAAAAACCGGATATAAACTGAATGATATGTGTCTAAGAAAGTAAAAATAATTCTAGTGTTTCACGGTCATGCGCTTATAAATATTTACGTAAACCTTCACTCACTTGTGGTCCAGTATACGGAGGAAGAGTCTGCTTAAATTCCTGGAATATATCATCAATATAAGCATGCCAACGATAGAATATCGGATCACGCATCGCTGTAGCCGAATCACCAATAGTTCCAAACGATTCCTGAAATATATGCCAATGTCGGTGTGTGGTGTTTATTTTAAATCACTCTGTGTTTATTTTACCAAATGTCTGCCATCTGGATCGTGGACAAACGAGAGAAATGTGTGTCCGAAATTATGTAGATCTCCATAGAAGTTTCTGTTTGGTGTTAGAGTACTTGCTTCGATCATGTTGCCGAGAATGTCAATTCCACTGAATTCGTCTAGGGTTTGGGTCTGCCCGTTTGCCTACAGTGTATTTTTATTAGGTTGGTAGTTCATTTAAGGAGAAATTCTGATAGAAAATTTATTTGGAGCATTTTCCTTTACATTAATTCAGGAACGCTTACCAGAACAAAATAGATTATCAATCCATTGTTGTACTCAACGTCAACAATCAAAATTTATCTTTCATTGTTGTAATCAACGTTTTTATTGTTGTAATCAATGTTTTCTATTATTGTAATCAACGTTTCCTATTATAGTAATCAAAATTGAATGCTTCAAGTTATTTTTACCAATTATATTATTAATAATTACTTATTAGGTTGCCAGTTATCTAAATTTGAAACATTTTTCTTTAAATTAATTCGAGAACAATTACTAACTCAATATCTACGTTAACAATAATAAAATATTTTGTCATTATTGTAAGCAATGTGTTCTATTGTTGTAATCAAAAATAGTTGTTTTAAATAATTTTCTGCATTTAGGAAAACGCCAATAACATTAATATTTAATTTGAGATATTTTCCTATACACTAATTCAGGAATGCTTACCAGAGCAAAATCGATTGTTGTACTCAACGTCAACAAATCAAAATTTTTCTTTCATTGTTGTAATCAACGTTTTATATTGTTGTAATCAACGTTTTCTATTGTTGTAATCAAAATTGAATGCTTCAAGTTATTTATACCAATAATATTAATAATAATTACTTATTAGGTTGCCAGTTAACTAAATTTGAAACAATTTTCTTTAAACTAATTCGAGAACAATTACTAACTCAATATCAACCTTAGCAATCAAAAATGTTTCGTTATTATTGTAATCAACATTTTCTATTGTTGTAATCAAAAATAGATGTTTTAAATTATTTTCTGCATTTAGGAAAACGCCAATAACATAAATAAATAATTATATATGATTAATTATTCGCAAAAAGCAAGCATTTATTTACAAATCAAAACGAAAGGTAAAAAAGTTATTTTCTATTATTCATCAAAATTCCCCGTAATTCATTTAAAATTCATAACATGTACCAAGTATAAAATATTTCATAAATTTCTGCTTTGTGTCCGCTTCTATCCACAATATTTACAAACAGGGTTTTAATACAGAGTTTCTAGAAAACGTTATTACATTTTAAAGCAGGTAATATTGCTTGGCATATTTTACGAGCATACAGTAACCTGCAAACGGTTTCAAAATAATCTAATAAATGAGTCAATTTTCTTTTAGTATTTATGCAAGTTCTACAAATCGCAGAATAAATTCAAGGACAGTTTTGGAATCCCAAAGGTTCAATTAACAATAATGTGTACTTATTTATTTATTTTAGTGTGATGTGCACTTACCAGCGTAACATTTCCTGAGTGTATAGTAGCAAAAATTCGATCCCTCCATCTTTCTAGATCACCAATGTCTTGTTTGATTTGATCACTTTCCCGGCTTAAATTTTGCAGAGAAGAATCTTTAACACGACCAGGCCAGCCTCTACTTGACACCAAACTGTCTAATTTTGGGAAATATGCTTCTGGGATTGGCTTACGCCAATCCAAAAAGCGTTGCGTCCTGGATAACTTGTTACACAAACGCTCGAAATTGTATCTGAAAATAAATATTTTCCTGGGGATTCAATAGATTTGTAATTGTATATTTTACCTTGCCATGATTTGTTGATGCATATAATAGAACAGTTCTCCTCTTCTATCTTTTCTGACAACTTCATCAGGTCCGTTAAATGGATAAACTAAATGCCAATGCCAATGATGTAAATTAATTCCTAGATCTTCGCGAAAATATGCCAGACGATGCTCAGGTTCAAGATCTGTTGCTGTATAATCTCTAGGCACGGTGATTGGCATCTGAAAGTATATATTTATAATTCTGTACAGTTAATTAAACTAAATATTTAACTCGTGAGCCTTCAGGAACAATGCTGGCTTCTTCTCGAGTCTTCTGCAAAACAACTCCATCGACAAATTTATCTGGAAAAGCAGAAATAAAACTCGGTACATCTAAATTTCTTGTATCAGCTCGATGAAGTAATGCAACAGACAAAGCGTAGTTGAAAAGATATGGATTAACACGATCTCTTGAGTATACTGCTACTGCCCTAAGGTCCTCAACATCTCTGACACCTAAAATAATGTTAGAGGTCATTGAGAAAACAATAATAATTGTATTTTCTAACCCATGAATATTTCGATGAGTCGTCCTGCAATAGTACGATGTTTTGGAATAAACAGAGAAAAATTCTCAAATCTTGTTAGTTGTTCCGGAAGTGAAAGGTCTGGAATTGCGATGTCTTTGACCGGAACTCGACGAGTGGCGTCTGCAGAGCCAAATCTGCTCATTAGCTCGACACCTATTGGCTTGAATCTTTCTTGCTAGGGTTAAAAGTATTTGTTAAACATCTTTTAAATGATACAAAATATATTTTAAAAAGTTCGTACTGTTCTACATATTTTTGAATATAACAATATTTACTCAAATATTTATTGATTTACTCTTAAACAAAAGTGTAAATATAATAGTTGTTTAGAATTTAAAAATGTATACATTAATGGCCATTTAGTAGCCCGAATATTAGTATTTTATGATATATCAAAGTAAAACGAATATTTATTAGAAAAATCTGATGTGGCCAGCACATAACCTCCCGCCCAATACTACTCTTAAACGGTACAAAATTGTATTTGATGATACAGAAACATACCTTCTTATTTGTTTATTTTCTATTTTATTTGATAAATTTAATTTTCTTTCGTACCTATATTTATTATTTTTTGACATATATTTCACTACGAAAACAGTTTCACAATCACAATGACATGTGTCACATTTCGTAAAAAATTGAAAATTTTTAAATGTTTCCATGGTGTACTAGGAATGCAAGATTTATGAAATCTAATTTCTTTATATGCTATTATCTCTAAACCTAATGAAAATTAATAAAATTAGTGTAATCAAAACACATGTAAAATTAAATATTCTTCAACTTTCAAAATAACATAAATTGTTGAAAAAGGAAATTTAACCGTGTTTTTCACGAAAAACTGTTAAGGGCTTCAAGTAAACTGCTACTTCCGGTTGGTATAAATTTAAATGTGGTCAAGGATTATTTAACAATTTGACATTTCAAAAAACAGATTTAGTTTTATTTATTACAGTGTTGTATAATTTTCTGTAGATATTTCTTCGAAGATTATAATGATATAAAGCGTATTTATGGTAAATAAATAAATAACTAAAAAACTGTTTTATGAAATGTCAAATAATTCAATTTTTCTAATATACAATGGTTGGTATGACGAGCTCAGATTTTTGATGTTCTAAGAGAAGTGTTTTAGCCTTTGTTTGAGCATTGTACAATTATTTTATTAAAAAATACTTCAAATAAAAGTAGTAGAAAATATATTTATCTGCAACTTTTATTTGAAGCATTTTTTAATAAAATAATTTGGGAACATTTTACATCGCAAAAACTAAAACTAAAACACTTTTTTTTAAACACCTAAAAATATAGCTCGTAGTAATTTGATTGATGTATCGTGAAATACTAATATTTAGGTTTTATTGTTTTATATTTTAAACAACTTTTGTATTTACACTTTTTCTGTCAAATGCGCAGGTAAAAATTTACAGCAATGTCAAAAAAATAACATTACTTATTTCAATTATTCACGCGGTGTAAAAGGTTAAAATATTTTACCAAAAAATTGTTGGGGACATCAAAGAGAACCTTCTCATCACCCTTGACAGCGAAGACAGGTTCTTTTGGTCGCTCAAGAAGAAGAAGCAGGTCACTGTTGTTCTGTCGTGCCATGTTGAAGAACTAACATTGTATCTTTCCAACACTTACATTTTATACAAAATTGCAGAACTGCTGCACCAATAGAACTGCATAAAGATAAAATTTGCAACTTATTAACCACATGATAACAACTTGAAAACATTTACAGGATATAAAGATTGCAACAATGTATTTGTAAACATATTTATTATAGATAATTCCTACATAAAACACTACATAAATTTATATTTATAAAATATAAACCAATCATATTCACGGTCAATTAGCCAATATCAATTATCAGTAGATCCATCAACAATGTCTCAAGGTTAAGTTAAGGTCGCATAGGTTGGTTTCCAATGACAGTTCTGTCAGTAAACTTGATGGAAACATCTTGAAGACGCATGTTAGGGAACAGGAACTGTTGGATGGTGTCAACTCCAGAAGCCGGAAGTCGGTCGAAGGGGTAGCCCATTGGACGTTTGTCGGGGTAAAGACGGTCCTTCAACCCGCAGAAGCTGAAGGCGTCGTTACAGCGACCCGTTGGAGCCGGTTGCTCAATCTGCAGAAAAAATATTACTTCCGTTGTTAGAGGTTTATATTATGAGCTGATTAGATTTTGATAGCAATCAATCAACCGGAAATAATAGATTACTCCTTTACTATTTTTTTTATAAATCTTTATCAAACTTGAAGAGTATCTGCAGTTTTTAAATGTCTTAATTGTTATTCAGTAAGCAGCAACGATTTTTTAACAATGGGATTGTAAATTATTGTTATCACAGAAATGTGACAGCTCAATAATAAGAGAAGTACAAAGAATTTAGAATAGATTATTTCACTCATTACAAATTTGACCAATCAGAATGTCTCTTTTTCCATTGTTGCGCATTTTAGATAAGTGATTAAACAGCACCATACTGTTTATTCGCGATTAAATAGAAGCTAACTTTTATATGCAAATTTTGAACATTTTGAAGGCATATTTAGCCGGATAATTAGTTGCAGAAGCAAGATACTTCCATGTTTTTTACCTTTACTGGTATTCTATGTCTTTAAACAAGCTGAATTATTCAATTCGAGCTATATTTATTTACAAATTTTTGACATTTATTTGACAAGTAAAAAGAAAAACAATCAATTTGCTATAGTTACACTATAACAACAAAATTTTATGGTGCAATTTGTCTATGTATGTACCGATTTATTTATGTGAAAATGTGTCAAAAATCAACGATTTGGTTCAATTTCTTCGGCAAATATTGAAGTTTATGCTATGAATTCATGAAATAATCTTGACATATACCTCTCGTGCTAAAGAATTGAATCGATTAAATTTGATGTAAAGTTATTTAAAAAATTTTGCTTTTAAAAAAGTGTTATCGTACATAATAATTTAAGATAAAACCCCTCGACCTGCGGTCTCGGGATTTTTTCAAATTATTATGTACTCAAACACTTTTTAAGCAAATTTTTTTGCATAAGCTAAACATGTCAAATTTAATCGAATAAATTCTTAGCACTCGTGATATAACTATTGAATAGATGTAGGAAAGAGAAACACAGAGAAATATAATACTTTGACACAAAAATGCTATTTTAAAACTCAAATATCTTAAATACTTTGTAATATTTTCATCTTCAATTATATATAGTACGATGTTTTTAGGTCTAATAATATAAATCAATCATTTGACATTTTGTGCCTCTAGTGAAGCAGTTTTCAAATAAAACTAGTAAATGAATTTTATTAGGTTGGTAGCTAATTTAGAAATAAATTCCGGTAGAAAATTTAATTCTTTACAACGTTTATTTAAAATATTTTCCCTTAAAATGATTCAAGAAAGATTACCAATTCAAAATAGCTAGATTCATAATTGATTGTTGTAATCAAGTCAACAAACAAAAAAATATTTTTCCATTGTTGTAATCACTATTACAATAATCACTTACATATTTTTTATTTTATTAGGTTAGTAGCTAATTTAGAGATAAATTCTGTTAGAAAATTTAATTCTTTCCAACATTTATTTGAAATATTTTCCCTTAAAATAATTCAAGAAAGATTACCATTTCAAAATAGCTAGATTCATAATCGATTGTTGTAATCAAGCCAACAATCAAAAAAATATTTTTCTATTGTTGTAATCACTATTACAATAATCACTTGTATTTTTCCTATTGTTGTAATCAATTTTTCTCATAATTGCTTTGAAATTCATAACAATTAAACAGTATATAAATGTGTTAGAGTAAATTTCAATGTTTGTAAATAGTTTATGTGTGAGATTAAGTGTACAAATTACCTTGTCATCCTCATAGTTGGAGATCATCACGAACAAATCACATCTCATTCCTGCAGCATCTCCTTTGGGCAACAGCATATGTTGAGGCCATCCACACCCACAGTAATTGAACTCAGCTTCTGCGTCGGTTCCTGCTGCAGGTCGATTTGTATCCAGGTCCCTGAAGGTCCTCTCATACGGAATGGTGATTACAGACTCAGAAGATCGTCTTTGAATTACGTTTTGACCTTGTTTCACTGTAACATTTACACATAACAAAACATTTTTCCTTGTGTTAAATTAATAATTATTTACAAGAAACTGCAAAGCGATCCAACTCGATAAACATCAACCTCTGGTCGCGCAGCAACCAAGTGGTTCCTTTCTCATCGAATTTCGGCGAAAGGAAAATTCTGCAAGTCCCCATACGTTGCTTATTTGAAGTGTTATTAACAGTTATTTTAAAAGAGTATGGCGAATGTTGTAAATGAGTGAATCGAACAAAAACGGATCCTCGAGGAGTGAAATCCAATCCTCGAGAGATCTCAACATCTGATTGTTGCCAGAAGGTCTGGAAGACGTTCTTCTGAGAGCCTTCAACATCTACTTCAACACCGGTGACGTTAATTCCTTGGTAGTTCAGCTAAATACATCAATTAACATTTTACAATACAAATATGATTCTTCAAGAGTTAAGACTTACTTGAGGACCAGTGTACGGAGGTAAAGTCTGCTTGAACTCTTGGAAGACATCATCAACGAACTCGTGAAGGCGGAAGAATGCTGGATCGCGCATTGTTGTTGCGGGATCTGCAATAACTGCGATTCCTTCCTGCAAAATATTCGTTAATTCCTGTAAAATGTTTAAGTTAAAAGAGTTTTACCAGATGACGACCGTCTGGGTCATGAATTGCTCCAAGGAAAAAGTGGAGCATATTGTGGAGGTCTCCATAGAAGTTTCTGTTAGGGGTCAGGGTACTGGCTTCGAAGATGTTTCCAAGTAGATCTATTCCGTCGTATTCTCCCAGTTGCTGGGTTGAGCCATCAGGCTGAAGAATAACACAAAAGAAATACAAGAATCTGTGACATTTTGTCTCCCCAATTAAATTTTTCCTTGCGTCACGTTCGGTTTGATTTTAAGAGTAATCAATAATTACTTAACTATTTTTTTTATAAATCTTTATCTGCAGTTTTAAAATGTCTTAATTGTTATTCAGTAAGCCGCAACTATTCTTTAAAAATGGGATTGTAAATAATTGTAATCACAGAAATGTAAGAGCTCAATAATAAGAGAAGTACAAAGAAATTAGAATAGAATAAATGTATGAAAGAGAAACACAGAGAAATATAATACTTTGACACAAAAATTGCAATATTTAAAACTCAAATATTTTAATACTTCGTAACATTTTCAATTTCAATTATATCTAGTACGATGTTTTTGGGTCCAATAATATAAATGACTCATTTGACATTTTGTGCCTCTAGTAAAGCAGTTATTCAAATAAAACTAGTAAATAAATTTTATTAGGTTGGTAGTTAATTTAGGGATAAGTTCCGGTAGCAAATTTAATTCTTTACGTTTATTTGAAATATTTTTCCTTCAAATTATTCAAGAAATATTACCATTTCAAAATAGCTGGATTCATTATCGATTGTTGTAATCAAGCCAACAATAAAAAAAATATTTTTCTATTGTTGTAATCAAGCCAACAATCAAAAAATATTTTTCTATTGTTGTAATCAATTTTTCTCATAATTGATTAGAAATTCATAACATTTAAACAGTTTATAAATGTGTAAATTTTATAGATTGTAAATTAATTCGAATCATTTTTCTCTATATTTCAATGTTTGTGAAAATGAGCCTGAGACAGATAGATGTCATGGACCATTTTTCTTAGTCTAAAACTTTTGTAGAATGTTTGTTGAGCGGTTGCTATGTAAAACATTGTTCAACAAAGACAAATAGCTCACAATTAGCGTTCCAGTATTATTATATTTCAATGCCTCATGCTAAATATTTTGTAGTGAGTTTTCAGTGGATGAACACGTTTTAGGGTCCCTAGAATACGATTTTAATAATTTCGCGGTGATGTCTGTATGTGTGTCTGTCTAAAGTTCTAAAAATTTAGATATTTTGTGTATCAATTGTATATCCTTAAAAAGAGCTGATTAGTTTTTGGTGTTAATACAAAAACCGGAAGTGGTAGTTTACTTGAAGCCTTATCAAGTTATTATAAATACCTCAATAAATTTATGTTATCAGAATAATGTTTCAAATATTATCTACAAATGTTGTTTGAAATATTTTTCTCTTACTGTCACCATTTACGAATTACAACACGTGAAAAAATAGTAATTTATGATACAAGTGTTAAAAGTTACATTTTATAAGTAAGAGTAAGTGCAGCAAATATAACAGTAGAGGCAACAATATTTATTTGAAGTTTTTAGTCCTGTTTTAAAATTAAAATTATTAACTTACCAGTTGAATAGATCCAGCATGAATCGCAGCAAAGATTCTGTCCCTCCACCGTTCCAAATCAGCCAAATCAACTTTAGCTTGATCTACTTCTCTGTTCATATCAGAAAGAGTAGAATTCGCCACCCTTGCTGGATAAGCCCTTCCAGCAACTAAAGTATCTAGTTTTGGAAAATACGCTTCTGGAATTGGTTTGCGCCAATCCTGAAGACGTTCCACCCTCGCTAACTTATTAGAGAGACGTTCGAAGTTGTACCTGTTTCAATATTTCAAAAAACATTTATAGAATTGGTTAAAACATAAAGGAGGTTTTAATACCTCGCCTGCATTTGCTGATGCATAAAATAGAACAGTTCTCCTCTACGATCTTTGCGGACAACACTGTCTGGCCCTTCGAAGGGATAAACTAAATGCCAGTGCCAATGATGCAAGTTGATTCCCAAATCTTCCCTCCAGTACGCAACACGATGTTCTGGTTCGAGATCTGATGCCGTGTAATCTTGCGGAATTATAATTGGTATCTGTGTAGTTGAAAAATATGTTTGATTGTTGTAATGTCATTGCAACAAACGATTGATTACTTTTTTCATTGTTGTAATCAATACAAATATATTTGAAAAGTATATTTGATTGTTGTAATGTCATTTCAACAATCGATTGATTACTTTTTCCATTGTTGTAATCAATACAAATATATTAAGTTTTGTTTGTCAAAATGTCCAATTACTTTTTAGTCATGTAAATTACAAATTATACGATGATTTATAGAGGTCCCTGGATGAATACAATAAACTATTCAATTAATGATAATAAATTATTGTTTCTGGTTCAATCAATAAATCATTTTTAGTCCTAATATGTAACATATTTAACTGTACACTCTACAACATTTCTCTTCATTATTATTACGTATTTAATTTACAAAAAATAGACCAGATATAACTTTTTACAGAGTAAATAGATTTTGATGATTCTTTTTTTATTGGATAGGGTATACTTCAAAGGTATTATCATTTAAATTTGAAAATAAAATTTTACCCATAAAGGTAGGAAAATAAGCAATGATTGGTTGTTCACCCGCTGAATTTTCTACAACGCATAACTTGATTCTGGGTTATCCGATTTAAATAATTATTTTTTTGTTGCATAGGGTATATTTTGAACTTGGTTTTATTTTAAGTTAAAGAAAAAAATTCAATCCCCAATGGCAGAAAAATATGTAGACATAAAAATTTAACCTATGAAAAAAGCAATTGAAAAGTGATAAATAAAATAAACATTTTAGTCTTAATAACTAAGTTTCCAAACTAATATATGTAACTAGTTTTGAGTTGAGGCCAAGCAAACCATCAACTATCGACTCAATATTAGTTACTTATGTTAGTTTAGGAGCTTAGTTATTAAAACTAAAAAAGTTTAGTTTCTCAGTTTCTTTTTCGTTGGTGTAATTTTAGTTTTTTGTGGCTACCTATTTTTCTACCCTCAATGATGAAATTTCTTTTTCAAATTCTAATGTATCTAACTTCGAGGTATACCCTGGCCAATAAAAAAAGAATAATTGAAATTGGGTAACCCAGTACAAAGTTATGCGTGACAAAATCGGTTAACAGGTACAAATCAATCATCCCCTATTTTCCTAACCTTACAGGTAGAATTTTATTTTCAAATTTAAATGAGAATAACTTTGAGATATACCCTATCCAATAAAAGAAGAATCATCAAAATCGGACTACTCTGTAAAAAGTTATGCGTGGTCAAAGTTAACTTGAGAACCTCCTCCTAAATTTTGTCGGTTAAAAATGATTATAACAAAGAATTTATTGTTGACAAACTCACCCTGGATCCATCGGGAACAATGCTGGCCTCCTCCCGAGCCTGTTGCAGGACCGTACCATCCATAAATTTATCCGGGAATGTTTGTATAAATGAAGGTACATCTAAATCTTTTGTATCTGTCCGATGCATAATAGCAACTGACAAAGCATAATTGAACAAATATGGATTAATACGTTCCCTGGCGTACACTGCTATAGACTTTAAGTCATCTGCTGAGGCCGCCCCTGTATTAAAAAATATTTAAAAACATGTATAAAATATTTTTGTCAATTTTTACCCATGAAAATTTGAATGAGAGTTCCGGCGGCCTTTCGGTGTTTTGGAATGAAAAGAGAAAAATTTTCATGGCGTGTAATACTGGTAGATACCCCTAAATTTGGGGGTGGGATGTTTTTCACGGGGATCTGTTGGGTAGCCTGCTCTCCAAAACGATTTGTAAGTTGAACGCCAAGGGGTTTGAAACGGTCTGCCTGTTTTAGGAATATTTGCAGAAATTAATAAATATAGGAGTTCAAAAATATATCATTTAGCATAATTGGTATCTGTTTATTTAAAAAATATATTTCATTGTTGTAATGTCATTGAAACAATCGATTGATTACTTTTTTCATTGTTGCAATCAATACAAATATATTAAGTTTTATTGTTTGTCAAAAATATATTCGATTGTTGTAATGTCATTTCAACAATCGATTGATTACTTTTTTCATTGTTGCAATCAATACAAATATATTAATTTTTATTGTTTGTCAAAAATATATTTGATTGCTGTAATGTCATTTCAACAATCGATTGATTACTTTTTTATTGTTGCAATCAATACAAAATATTAAGTTTTATTGTTTGTCAAAATATCAATTTATTTTATTTAGACTTTTAGAATAACTAATCTTACAAAAGGAAAATTTTTGTATACAATTTATTTGTATCTTAAATTCTGTTATTTTTAAGAATATTTTAAAGAAAAATAACAACTAAAATTAACAACAATCACTAACAAAGATTTTAATTTGGTCCAAAGTTACCACGAACACTGTTTTTGAATGACAACAAAACAGAAAAATGTTTCATTGATATTTACTTTCTCTCATGTTAAAAAACCCTGAGAAACCTAAAATAATCTGCCACTTATTGTTGATGAATTATTCCCAAAATCAAATAAATTCGTAATATAAACATAATACCTCCCTTACATATACTGTAACAATATAAATATGGTGAATTAAACAATTTTCCTTGCTTATTAATTTTGTTTGAAAACGTCGGAATTAGTTATGAAAAGGAAGAATTTTTTGCGTAATACTTACAATAAAATCGGGAGGAACATCAAAGACAGCATTTTCGTTGCCATTTACAAAATAAGTTGGTTCTCTAGGACGATCGAATAACCGAAGAATGTCTTTGTTACCGGCAGACATCTTGACAACACTTTAAACAAAATTACAACAAATTTTTCAACATTAAAATAATTGTTGACTGTTATAAAAACACTTTTGTTGATTTAAATTGTTTGAGGAAACACTAAAAAGTGACAGAATTTAAAGAACTTTGCCACAATTTATATAAAATTACAGTAGAATACAAATAGAACGACCAATAGAAACAGTTTTTCTTATCGTTATTTGGGAATTGTAATAGGAAGTATGAGGTTTCGATTATTGTACGATACACAAATATATTCATAATAATTTTAATGTTTTACAAGCTTCATACGTATTGTAAATGCATGTAGATAAATAAATAAATATAGTAATTATAAATAAAAATAGAATTCAAACAAATAATGTTGTTTAAATACAAATAGATCTATCAATAATTATGTGTATATTTTTTAATTAAAATCCAATATTTTAACAATAATATATTAATAAAAATATGATTAATTTTATCTCAACATCTTGGGTAATTTACCTAAGCAATGCACTTGTACACCATGGAAAATTTCAACGCAATTTCCGGTAGAGTGCGGTAAAATAAAACAGATTTGGTTTCGTAATCTCTTAGACAAGTTTCCTGTCTTTAAAAACTGATTATAAATAGATATCTAACCACGTATGTAGTTATATATAAATATGTTTTTTTACATTCAAGGTTAAGGCAAACAAAATATATTTTGAGTTGATTACAACAATGAAAAAATAATCAATTGATTGTTGTAATCAACAACATACGATTTGTATTTTTAGCTGTAAACTTTCATAAATTATTTTGTACAGAAAAATGTGTTGAGTACAAATGTAAACAATAATTTTATTTGAAGCATTTTCTTACGCAAAATTTGATATTCCAGTTGTTTAAAGAAGTAAATTCAAATTCACCGCGCTTACAAATATATTTAAACGTATTTATTGTAAATGTACAGCCAAAATAACCAAGTTCGACTTGCATGTAGTCGTCCGTTCGATGTCTAGTGAAAGCGTCACTCCACCATTTGTGCTTAAGAATTAATGAAAAAATACATATTTTAGACAGTAAAAATTGTAAATTGTACTGTAATATTTATAAGTGAGGCTTTAGTGAATGTTATGTACATGTAGTAGTGAATAACAGTGAATTTGGTGGTATTTATAAATGTATATGTTGTCCAATAGCTTCTTTATAAGCCTGGTGATTTTAATGCGTAGTAAATTGAACAGTGATGTGTGCAATATCTGAACTGCAGGAAGATGATTTCCTGGTCGAGCTACGGTCGCAGATTCTTCAGAGAAAACGGTAGGAATTTTTACTTTATACTATACAGATTTACTGTTTCAAATTGTTTATTTTGTACAATTACAAATAAAATATTTATCGAGTCTTTTCGTATTGAATATTTGTTTGGCTTGCTGCACAATTTTCTTGTAAAGTTTTGCATATTTGTACAAATAAATATGTAGGAATAAGGAATGGTGTAAATAAAGGTACAGTTATTTGTTAAAAACATTTTATTATAAGAACTAAATATTAATAATGTTTTCTATACAACAATTTATATTTGGTCAAGTGCAATTTTGGTCTGTGAATTTGACATGTAACAATACAGATATGTAGAACAATACATTATTAAATTTTAACTTAACAAAATTTGTACACTGTTGGCACCAAGTTATTTTAGGAGGACGTAAGATACATTTATTGTTTTATTATACACTGACAATCATTAATCCTTCCTGTTTTCAACGATGCATTAATTTAATTCTCTGTCAAATAAACATGCTATCATTCAAACACCAGTAGCTCAATTTTAGTTAAAGTTACACAAACAATTCTTGTTTTCATGAAAAGAAGAAGGTTTGACGTATATTTCAACGCTTCATATTCATATTGACGGTAGAGATAAAATTAAATTTCCCCAAAGTTGTAAACATCTAGGTATGACAAAGTTTACAAAAGATTAATGTCATTTTATGTCTCGTGTTCTCGCGTCATTTCCACGATTGCACGTCTTTTATGATGACATACATTATTTCATCTCTCTTGAAACCACTTCTTGACTTACATTGTATCAACAACAAATTTATACAATGATGAAGTTAGTAACATTTACCGGAAAACGAAACGTGCATTTTGTAAAATTGTGAGAAGAGATTGGCACAAAAACACAGATTCTTACAGATTAGTAACTAAAAACTTAACAGCTTTGATATTTCAGAACAGTTTGATATTTATCGGTTAAGTACTATAAAAATATTTTAGTATTAATACTTATTGTTGAAAATTTGATATTTTTACTGTACCAGATTTGCCTGTCATTCTTTTCGATTGTTGTAATCAATCAACAATCGACTCGTACACGTTTTTGATTGTTGCAATCAACTCATTTTCTTTGTTGTAATCAATTTCTACGGGTATTTGCAAATCTGGTGCAACATTTGGTGTATTCGTAGCAAAACTAATGTTTATATTTATTTGACTAGTATCTGAAATTGACAAAATAATTATTACAACTATTATATCCCAGTTTTATTCCTTATATGTCATAAAATTTCAAAACAATTTAACTTTACACTAAAATCTTACATATTGACATGAATCGCTAGTATAGTATGCCAAACGTTTTTGAATTGTTTTAGAGAAAAATGTTTCAAATGAAACTTGTAGAAAATGTAACAAATAACCTGACTAAGCCAATGTTTTATTCCGGTTTTTAATGCAAAAGTATTAAAGCAAATTAATATTTATCTTAGAAAGTTGGTGAAAGCGAAAAAGTCAAAATAAACTGACGTAAACAATACCTGTTTTCATTGAGTGTAATTCTTCAAATAGGTGCGAAAAACTATAGAAAAGTCGATACTAGTTGCAAATTTAACAATATCTAACCAGATAAAGTCAATAGATCAACTAAAAACCCTCAAATTGATTGGTTATTATTATTTATACACTGGAGAAACAAATAAACCAAAAATGACATTAATATTTACTTTTGCAATTCCATAAATTTCAATCGAAAACTCCAGGAATTTTCTGTTCCGTCAAACTTAAAATATCCAGTTTTCTGCTCTGGAAAGCATTTTACAATTAGATCTATGATCTTTTTTCAATTTATGTGATTTCTCTGTAATGTTGTAAAAAAAATGTTGAAGTTTTGATAAAAATATCTCGTGGAAAATCAACTTATATTTGTCGAAATTTAAGTTAATTTTTAAACATCTGTAACTTTAAAACGAAACGATTTAAAGATACGATTCCTACACCGTTGTATTTAGCATAGTTTGTATTATAATTGTGGTAATTTTCATTGTTGTAAAGTTGATAATAATTATTTTATGAAAAAAAGTATTATAGAAGATTACAATAGAAAATTGTTTTTGATTTTTTTTTGGACAAGTTAAAATTTAAGGAAATACTTGAGAGACAGTAACTTTAAAATGAAATAAGATGCAGATATGAATTTTATACTCCTGTATTTAGTATGGTTTCTAGTATAATTAAGGTAAATTTCATTTTTAAAAAGCTACTAATAATTATTTTAAAGACAAAAGTATGAGCACAAATGACACCAGAAAATTGTTATTGTTATGTTTCATGTAAATTGAAATTTAAGGAAATTTTTGAGAGCCTGTAACTTTCAAACGAAACAAGTTACAGGCATGATTTCTAAACTGATATATTCAGCATAGCTTGTAGTATAATTCAGGTAATTTTTATTGTTATAAGGTTGCTAATAATTATTTTATGGAAAAAAGTTTGAGAGTAGATTACAATTGAAAATTGTTTTTTTATCTGTTTTATACTAGTAGAAATAAAAGGAAATATTTGAGAGCCAGTAACTTTAAAGCAAAACGAGATACAGATATGATTTCAACACTCTTGTATTCAGTGTAGTTTCTAGTATAATTAAGGAAATTTTTGTTTTTGAAAAGTTACTAATAATTACTTTATGGATGAAAGTATTACAAAAGAAGACAATAAAAATGGTTTTTCTTATGCTTTACTTTAGAAGAAATTGAAAGTTATTTTTGAAGGCCTGTAACTTTTAAATGAAAAGAGATACAGATAAGTTTCATACACCACTGGAATCAACTTAGATTTTACTATAGGTAGGGTAGTTTTCATTGTTGCAAAGTTTCTAATAAAATTTTTGCAAACTAAAGTATGACAAAACATTTCAAAAAAATGTGTATTTGTTATGCATATATTAATCGAAATTTAAAGTAATTTTTGAGAGTGTAACTTTTCTTGGTCTATTCGTAATTCATTAATCTATATAGATACATGTAGGAAAACAATAATAATAATTTAATGATTTTCAGAACGAATAGAAATGAAAATTTAAGGGTTTTTTTTTGTGATTATATGAAAATTTCTGGTTAAATATGTTTGACATTTTCATAGTTTTCCTTAACTGTTTGAAGAATTTCAATCAACAAGAAACGTTTGTAAATTATTTTATTTTTATTTCAAAAAAATATTCGCAAATTTTGACTTACAAAAATGATTTGTTTTAATTTTCCTTGAAACATTTTTCGTTTGACATCACGTGTTAAATACTAGCGACTGTTTTATTTAAACATTATAATATAATAATTGAATGCACCCTGTCGACTACAGCAGCTTAAAAAGTTAAAAAAACTACATAGTCCAACCACCCAACTAAATCTTCTAAAGCATCAAAGACATACTATCCAAACTTTCACTGGCAAACTCTCTACTATTCTCACTCTCAGGGCTATTCAATTCCTCCCCAATCTTACTACATTCCTCTTCAACCACTTCCGATTCTTTCTCAGCGACCGGCGAATCTTCCAGCGTAGTTATTTTATCTTCAGGGGTAGTTTCGTCGCTGATGGTGATGGTGGGACACTGAGGGTTGTCCTCAGAGTGAGTGGTGTCCAGGGTGTCCTTGGCACCCTCTTCGGCGGTTAGGTGATGCGGGGGTGGCTCCTGGTGACCTAGGGGTTGGGGTTCGAAGGTGGCTAGTAAACGGGGTTGTAAAGTGAGGAGCCCTGAGTTGTCGGTGGTTGCGGGGCGGGGCTCTAAGGGGGCCACGGGGGCGGTGACACCGAATTCGAGTTCTGGGTTACCTGAAATAAATACAAAAATTTTTTACCGCTGATTTGCAAACCTTATAAAATATTAATTATTATCTTTATTAAATAAAAAGATACAGGCTTCTAAATTTGTTTAAATTTTTTAGATTTTATTGAATTTTAATTAGATTTTTACTAAGTTTAATTGAACTGTTTTAGAACCACTGGTTTCTATATAAATTTATAGATATTAATCACGAATAAATAATTATTAACAGTAATTATGACGGCTGGTGACCGATCTATCAGAAAAAACAATTGACAATCGTCAATATATTTTTGACATTTCAGTTATACTTCTCTTATCGAATCTTTTGAATTTGATACCAAACTCTATAGTATTCTTTATCTTTTAGAAAAAATAATTGACAATCGTCCAAAATTATTTTAAAATATTTTTGTTCAACTCGCTTCTCCGAGACATTTATTTTGATACCAAACTCGAAGCTTTTCTAACAGTTTTGAGAAAAAACAGTTGACAATCGCCTGAAATAAATTTTTAACATTTCAGTTGTAACCTCCTTTCCAAGACTTTCAATTTGATACCAAACTCGATGGTATTCTAAAAACTTTTAGAAAAAACAGTTGACAATCGTCTAAAATTATTTAAAAATATTTTTGTTCAATTCGTTTCTCCGAGACATTTAATTTGATGTCAAACTCGAAGCTATTCTAACAGTTTTCAGAAAAAACAATTGACGATCGCCTGAAATTATATTTTTACATTTCAGTTGCAACCTCTTTCCCGAGAACTTTAATTTGATACCAAACTCGATGTCATACTAACAACTTTTAGAAAAAACAATTGACGATCGCCCAAATTTAATTTTTGACATTTTAGTTCCACTCTCCTCCGCGAAACCTTTAATTTGATACCAAACTCGATAGGATTAAAACAATATTTACCAGATGCAATTTTCCAAAATTTCCAAAATTTTCCAAAATTTTCTAGACCCACCACAATATTTTTCAATAAATCTATTCAATTTGCTGACCTCAAAATTGAAAACCGCAGTCTTCTATCGTTTTTAGTTCATGAGATATGTGCATTCAAAAATCGATTAGTATTTTCCAAATTACTCAAATTTGAAAAAATGATATGCAACTGCAGATCTCAAAAATAAATTCTACTGACAATTCTGCATCGCCCTGGACAAAAACTAATATTGTTCTTCAGGCCAAGATGAAATTAAAAATTATTAAATGAAATATAGTTAATATTTTGACATATTTTTCAAAATAATTTCAAAACTAAAAAAGATACGCAATTGCAGATCTCAAATTTGGATTCTACGGAAAATTTTACATCGGTGCAGAAAAAAATTCTAATTTTCTACGACTAGAAATAACAATTTATAGAAAATTAATATTATGTAAAATAATTAAAAATTAATTAATTCTAAATAACACGTACAAATATGTTTGAAACGTGCTATAGCTAGTGGTTTGGCTGGAAATCGGCTAAAATCAAGCAAAAATCTTAAAATATGGAAATCTAACCCCACTTTTAACTTTAAATTGAGTTATTTTTAATTTAGAAACGTTTAAAACGGCCCGGAGGGGCATTTTTAAAGTCTTTGTCACCCAAACTTTCGATACCAACCCCATTTTGACCCAAATTTGTCCTAATAATTGAAATATTTGAGGTAGGATTTTCATTATTTTGTAATTATTATTGATTTAGTCATCCAACAGTATGATTTTTGACGTTTATAATTCAAGGGGTTGATATAGCACGTTGCAATCATAGGTGAACGTTCGAGTCCATTTAAATGCATTGTAATGCATTATAATGCATATGTAACATGTAATTAGAAATTTGGGGTGGGTTTAAAACAGGTCTAGTAGAGGTATTTTAACGATTTTTTTTCATTTTGATGTAGAATTTTCCGTAGAATCGAATTATGAGGTCCGCAGTTGCAGATCTCCTCTAGTTTTTGAGATATTGCGGAAAATTGTAGGGGGCACGTAGCAGTAGATATTCTAGTGCATATAGAATACATGGCGTATTTATTTAATTATTTATTTTTATTAATATTAGTCGTAGAAAGTTGGAAATTTTTTCCATACCAATGTAAAATTTTCCGTAGAATCGGTTTTTGAAATCCGCAGTTGCAGATCTCCTCTAGTTTTCAAGATATTGCATAAAATTATAGAGACAGGTAACAAGTGCATATAGAATACATGTCCTATTTAATTAATTATTTATTTTAGTTAATACTACTCGTAGAAAGTTGTAAATTTTTTCCATATCTATGTAAAATTTTCCGTAGAATCAATTTTTGAGGTCCGCAATTGCAGATTTTTTTTGGTTTTCACGATATTTCAGAAAATAACAATACGTATATTAATACACTAAAAATGTATGTCGTATTTAATTTATTGTTTGTTTTAATTAATTAATTTAACATGTACCTCCACAAAAAATTGTATGTGTACAAAGTGAACTTATACAAATTTAATATTTATAGAAAATTTTAATTATCTTTATTACGTGAATATATACGTGCTTCCAAAAAAAGGCTTTTTCGGCATCTATTTTTGACAATTTATAATGCTAATATTTTATGTATCACCGCTATAAAAATTTACACATATATCAATTAAGGTATGCTAAAGTCAATAATTAGTTCAGATTTGAAATACCTCATTTCACTTTTGAGTTATGGTTGATCAAACAATTTTCTGCAAATTTTTCTTCGATTTCTCGAAACTTAAATTTAAAAATCTCGAAAACCATGACTCAGATACCACCAAAACTAAATATTTTAATTAAGGTCAATAATAAAGGAATAGAGCATATAAATAAAAATTCTGAGAGATGAATTTTTTTGGAAAAAATTCAATACTAACCCTTGGACTTTTTTCCGATTTCAGCCCGTTTTCAGTTTTTTTGCTCTAAAATTTCAATGCATCAAGTAAATATTCTGAAATTTTGTACTCTTATGTAACTTTTTCTGAGAAATCGAATGGAGTAGTGCGCAGTTTTGTATCTTTAGCGATTTTCGAGTTATAGAACAAAATAGGTCAGTTTTGAGTTTATATTTGAACAGCTGTATCTCGAGAACGAAAAGAGATACGGAGGTGCGGTTTAAAAATTTGGGGGTTCCAGGAAGAGTAGATGATATATTAAGAGTATCATAAATTTTTGAAGAAAAAATTTTTTTTGACCCAGGAATCATGACTATTTTTTAAACAATCATTGCTCAAATAAATTTTACCTGCTCAAGCAACTTAAAATATATATGGATATATTGAAAAATGTCTGGAGAATACACTGGTTCAAAAATAAATTTAATATTGTATTTGGTTCTAAAGTTACTGTGGTTTAATTTAAAATATTTAGATAGTTTCAAAATTTGGACCATCATTTTTTAAACATTTATTTATAAATAAATAAATATAACAAAAATTATACACAAAATTAATTATTTAGTTAAGAATTCAATGGGGATTTCAAATTTTTAAACAGATTTTAAATATCTTTTATAGATTTTGAGATATTGGCTTTCAAAGTTAACAAAAAAAAATTGTGAATCAAAAATTATGATTTCCTCTTTAAATATTTTTTGGACGCATCAATATTTATTTAAAAAATCTAAAAATATTCATGCATACAAAAAATTCTTTAGGGAATACAAACTCTACTTCAAAATTTAATTATCTTCTGTAGTTTTTTATTTACTAGTCCTCAAATTAACTATTTTTTCATACACATCCAGCCGTACATTTTCTACTGCTTCAAAAACTATTTCGGATAGATTTTCAATCAAAAGAAACTCTACAAGTATATGCTATTAACCCTATAAAACATAAAAAAATTCTCAACACGTGTAAGGGCCGATTAGCTCGCTAAACAACCTACAAATCTTAGTTGGCACGCAACTTTATCATTTCACTTTAATTCTCATGTAATTCTCGTGTCAATCAATACCGTTGGAAACTCTAAACGCGCCGGCAGGTTTTCGACACAGTTTTTCTTTTCCGTTTCGAGTTACACGCCACGATGTGACTGGGAAACGAATGATAAATTTTGAATGATGTATGATATTATTACAACTGTCTGGCTAGACGATGTGATAGAATTTTGATGGATTCATTAGGGAAATGACAACAGAAAATGTTTTGTATTTGTTAAAATTTAAGGTAATTTTTGAGCGCTTGTAACTTTAAAACGAAATAAGATACGTGAATGATTCCTACACTGTTGTATTTAGCATGGTTTGTAGTATAATTGTGGTAATTTTTGTTGTTAAAAAGTTGGTAATAATTTTTTTACGGGCAAAAGTATGACCTGAGGTAGCAACAGAAAATTGTTTTTGTTCTGTTTTATACTAGTTGAAATTTAAGGTTATTTTTGAGGCTCTGTAACTTTAAAACTAAATGAGATACAGCAATGAATCCTACACTGCTGTATTCAGAATGATTTTTAGTATAATTGTAGTAATTTTCATTGTTGTTAAGCTGCTAATAATTTTTTTACGAACAAAAGTATGACCAAAGGTAGCAATAGAAAATTGTTTTTGTTCTGTTTTAAACTAGTTGAAATTAAAGGTGATTTTTGAGAGCCAGTAACTTGAAAATGACACAAGCTACAGGGATGTTTCTTTCAGCACTGTATTCAGCATGAATTCTACTATAATTGTGGATATTTTTATTTTTGTAAAGTTGCGAATAATTATTTTATGGACAAAAGATTACAATAGAAAATTGTTTTTGTTATACTACACTACAGTCGAAATTGGAGGTAAATTTGAGAGCCTGTATCTTTAAAACGAAAAAAGATATACATATTATTCCTGCATTACTGTATACAGCATGAAAACTAATATAGTTCAGGTAATTTTTGTTATTGTGAAGTTAGTAATAATTTTTTTATGGACAAAAATATGACTGAACATTATAAAAGAAAATTGGTTTTGTTATGCCTTATATTACTTGAAATTTTAGGAAATATTTGTGAGCCTGTAACTTTAGAATAAAACGAGATATAAACATAAATCTTACACCATGTTATTCAGCTTGATTTTTAGTATAATTATGATAACTTTATTTGTTATAGAGTTGCAAATAATTACTTTATAGACAAAAGATTACAACTGAAAATAATTTTACTTTACTCTATATTAGTCGAAATTTAAGACAATTTTTGAGAGCCTGTAACTTTAAAACGGATTGAGATACATTAATGATTCCTACACCGGTGTATTCAGCATGGTTCCTAATATAAACATAGGTAATTTCATTTTTGAAAATTTACTAAAAATTTATTTATGGATAAAAGTATGACAAAACATTACTATAGAAAATTGTTTTTGTTATTTTATATTAGTCAAAATAGAAGGTAATTTTTGAGGGTGTATAACTTTAAACTGAAACAGGATACGGACATGGTTTTTACACCATTATATTCACTATAGATTCTAGTATAATTCTAGTAAATTTTATTGCTGTAAAGTTGCTAATAAGTAATAAATTATTTACGAACAAAAGTTTGAAAGTACATCTTACCTGACCCAGCTTTCGATGTAAGAGTGTACGGCCCAGGTATTGGTTCCTGTGATGCCCTCAGCATGGCAATGCTGGGTACTGAAGGTCCCTGTAATGCCAACCCGATCACATTCACCCCGTTTACATTACCTGTAACATACATACACACATACATTTGTATTATAATTACATTTAAGATATCGTTTTATATTTTTAAAATTATTTGAAATAATTTAATTTGTATTTCAAATCTGGTGCAAAAAATATAAACATCATAGGGGGTAGGTTAAGTGTGGGGGTGAATTAGGGCAGTGGCGGAGTGGGGCTGGTTTTGAGGGGGCGAAAAATATATATTAATTTATTTTATTTGTTTCGGCGCATTATTTGACGGGCAATGTTGAAGTTGTAGAATATTATGTTATTATTTATGTCTTAAATGTTTGATAACACATATACAAGCAGGATGTTATGGTAAACCAAAACATTATCAAATTAAAATGTAGTTCAAAAATACCCAAAGATATTGTGACATATCTTATCATAAAGATGGTTAACATAAAAAATATTTACCAAGAAATACATAGACATAAAAACAAGGAAAAACTTTAAATAAATCTTATATTTCTGTAACTTTCACATGAAGCCCTCAAAAATAATTTCGTTAATCTTCTCCACCTCCGGACCCCGGATCAACTCCGGGTATTTAAGTTCCGGTCAATTTATTCGTCGCAATAAGTTTTAAATCCTGCAACATTGGTTTGCGTCTTGGATTTCTTGCTAGGTTTGCGCCTGAGATTTAAGGGTGGTGATTTTATCGGTTCAGCTAGGGGTGGTTTAACGCAGAACCACACGCAGGAGTGGCGCCACTAGTCTTGCTATAGGAATATGCCCAGAAATATTTGTTTTTAATCAAAATAACGGTTGGTACCACGAGCTACGTTTTTGGGTGTTTTAAGAGGTGTTTTAGCGCTGAAAAATGTTCTTAAATTATTTTATAAAACATAAATAATTCAAATAAAAGTGGTAGATAATATAGTTCCCTACAATTTCAATTCGAAATATTTATTTATTTTAGTTAAAAAGTTTTTTTGTGGCTACCTATTTTGTACCTTTAAACGTAGAATTTTATTTTCAAATTTCAATGGGAATAACTTTGATATATACTCTATCCAATAAAATAAGAATCATCAAAATCGGACAACCCAGTACAAAGTTATGCGTGGTAAAATCAGCTAACAGGAAAAATAAATAATCCCTTATTTTCCTACCCTTAAAGGTAGAATTTTATTTTAAAATTTCAATGGGAATAACTTTGAGAAATACCCTATCCAGAAGAAGAATCATCAAAATCGAACAACTCTGTAAAAAGTTATGCGTGGTCAAATATAATAAAGCAAATACAAGTCCATTTTCCATCAAAATCTGTGCAGTTGTACGCCTCATCATACAATTTATAACTGTATCAAAAAGTAATAGTGTCAAATAAATAACAATAAATTACCGATTTTTGCTCCTCCACCAAACGCGTCCTTAAACACCGCCGTAGGTTGGTGATGTTTAATTGCGTTCATCCTTCTATTAGTCGGAACATCTCCGCGTTTCCTTCTTGGCTGTTCAACGGGTAAAACTCGTCGTCTCTTCTTCGGAAGCTTGGATCGAGCCTGCGTCAAAGAATAACAAAAAAAGACCAGAAGAATTAAAGGAGTAAAGGTGACAAGTCATCTATTACAGGATTGATTTCAAATTAGGGGATGCTATAAAAGAACTGTTCGATTAGCTCTAAAAAAATTGAAATTGATAAAAACTGCAAAAAGTAAAAAACTGAATCAGGTACAGAGTTCAATCGACTGGAAATATTTAATGAATTTTCAATATTCGCTCGTGTAATTATCTGAAATTAAAGGCGATCTTTTTAACCTAGGTACATTTCCGTAGACGTTAATTCCATCTAATTAATTTTACGAAAAATCACAATAATTCATTGATTGCAACAATCAAATATTTCTTAAATATTATAGGGACAAATCAGAACCATTTGATTGTTGTAATCACAAAATTTTATACCATTCTAGGAAAGAATGCTTAAGTATATTTGTCTCTAAAATGATTTGAAAACATTTAAATATTAACACAACTGCTGAAAATAGACCCGCCCCCCCCATACATTGTTTCGTTTTTATTGCATATTCAACGTATTTAGCTATTTAAATTATTCTGATTCAAGGAGCGTTAAATTTTCATTACAACCATCGAAATATGATTGCAACAATCGAAACTTGATTACAACAAACGAAATAACACAAAATATTTCAAATAAAATTAATAAAAATATAGATTCTGCACTAAAATAATATTACAACAATCGAAATATGATTGCAACAATCGAAACTTGATTACAACAAACGAAATATCAGACATAATGTTTCAAATAAAATTAATAAAGATATAAATTCTGCACTAAAATAATATTACAATCAAAATTAGATTACAACAAACGAAATAGCAGACAGAATGTTTCAAATAAATATATAAATAAATAAATATATCATCACGCCTTTTACCCATTACGGGTGTGGCACTCTGCTTACGCAGATCTCGGTAAGTGATATATTTTTTACGTATGAAGTGCGGTTACCAGCCGTCAAATCATAGCCCCCAAGGATGTTAGTGGAGGGGGAACCACAGGGGTAAATTTAAATTTGTAACTGTCGGCAGTGGGATTCGAACTGAGGATCTCACGATCCACAGTCCGACACGTTACCACGGAGCTATTTACCCCATTCAAATAAAGTTAATAAAGAATTAGATTCTGCACTAAAATAATATTTGAGTTTGTTAATTTAAAGAGATTCCATACCTGTGTGTGACTGTAGAACATGCTAAAATTCGACACGATGACAGGAACCGGAAGTGCAATGGTCAGCACACCGGCAAGAGCACAAAGTGCGCCAACAAACATCCCTAAATATGTTTTGGGAACCATATCGCCGTATCCAACCGTTGTCATGGTTACAATAGCCCACCAAAGTCCCTCAGGAATACTTTTAAAATTGTTGTCTGCCTTCTCCTGTAACCACAAAATATACAGACTTGCCAATGTTTTCGTTGGCTATTCAACAATGTAATTTGTAATTTGTTCGCGCCTTTACGTTGCGTTGTGCTACGTGTGTTAATGTTCGTTATGTTATTACTACGGTACGGTGCCTGAAATGGCATTGGAGCATGTATGACTAATGAAAGATGGAAATTTGGATCTGAAATGTAATTTAAATTTTAACCAGAATTGCAAGATTGTATCGTGGGCACTGAAATATTGTAATACTGGAACGCTCACTGACGCTGAAAATGCGAGCAGGCAATATTTGGGCAACCTATTTTTGACGTACAGTCCACTTAGCAAGTTGATAAAAAAATTTAAAGAAATTTATTTTTCGCGCCGCCGTCCGTCATTGACACAATTACATTACTCTAAATCGGTCGGAAATCATGTTTTTGTCGAACTAGTTCGACAAAAATTGCTAACTTCTTATGGTTATATGTTGGCATCACTTCAATAATTTTAGCTAACTTCTGACGCTAGAAATGTCAAAGTATTACATTAACTTAAAAATATTATGGCAATATATCTACAATTGAGTATTTGCAATACAAGAAAACAGAATATTTATGGATTTTAAACATATTTGTAAGTAATTATAATTGAATTTGCAGTGTAAAATCCAAATAAAAATATGTAGATATTTTTGGTTATGATATTGGAAAATAAACATAATTGACATTCAAATATTGTGAAGTTAGCAACATAACAAAATTCCCTGTCATTATGAAAATGAGTAATAAATTAAATTTATTTATTAAATTTACATAAATGTTGGCGCGAAAAATCTTGTGTATCCCTCGGTTGGAAACTATTTTGCGAGTGCTCGTATTTGTAGGACTCGCCTACGGCTCGTCCTATCAAAATAAACTCGCACTCTCAAAATAGGAGTTTCTAACCTTGTGATACAAATAACTATTGAAATTAATTGTTTAATATAAAAATTGATTTCAACAATACACTGTTATATAATTTTTATTATAAGACTTCCATAAAAGCCTACGAGTGCGCGTTCCAGTATTATTATAGTAATTACATAATAACCAAAATAAATCTTGTTGTGTGGTAGCCAGCCGTCAGTTTGTGGCACCCACTAAATTTAAAATGTTTCTAGTTTTAGAAAAAAAAACTAATTTGTGTTCATAAACAAAATGTTCCATTGTAATTAGCAAATAGCGCGGGTGATAAATATTCATGAATATAAAATGAAGCCTGCAAAAGAAGCTCTGCTAAATTATTTACATAGATTAATTAATATTTTCTTTTGTTTTTGTTGTTTCAAGTTAATGAAACATCATGAAGCAGCAGCGAATCTCTGGAAAATTCTACAAAAAAATATTTTACCCCAGAAATCCTTTAAAAACTTTCGTATCGGTTTCACTCAATAAGTCATAACTTACCCCAAACATTATACATCAATTTCCGTGTGTCAACCCTTACAAACATTACCCCAAACTTACACAAGATACCTAGTTCGAAACATCCCTTAGTAACAGCTGTTTGATATCTGTTCGTTTAAATATATTGATTACAATAATCGTAAACGTAATCAGTTGATTGTTGACGATTGATTACAACAAACAAATATTTAGTAATATTGCGAGCAAAACGAATAAAGATTTCGAATTGATATCTATTCGTTCAAATATATTGATTACAATAATCGTAAATGTAATCAGTTGATTGTTGACGATTGATTACAACAAACAAATATTTAGTAATATTGCGAGCAAAACGAATAACGATTTCGAATTGATATGTATTCGTTCAAATATATTGATTACAATAATCGTAAACGTAATCAATTGATTGTTGACTTGATTACAACAAAGAAATGTTCGGTAATATAGCGAGCAAAACGAATAACGATTTCGAATCTTTAATTTAAAATATTTTTGAATACTTTATTGTCTCTTTGTGAAATACGAGAGAGGCATTAATCCGCATGAGCAATTTTCCCTTTTTACCTTTTTAAAAGTTGCTCATGCGCATAAATCTAACACGCAAAATATTTGAAACCATATTGAGACCATTCTACGAATCGCTAAAACACATTTATACATCCGGAAAAATATTTATTTTAAATCACTCACCTGGAATTTTTCTGCGTAATACACCAGGCTTGCAAACACTACAATTCCTAGAACTAGGAAAAATACTAAAAGTGTTAATTCTTTCGCTGATGCCTTAAAGGTGTGGATTAGAATTTTGAGTCCTGGAGAATGTCGAGTTAGCTTGAATAATCTACAAATAAATTGTTAGGTAAAATAGTTTGAAATATACATTTTAGTACCTCAAAATACGAATGATTGAGAAGAACTCGAAGATGTCTGCTTTATCGGCAATACGATGAGCCATACTACTGCTTAAAACGAAGTCGGTATAGAAGCTTAAAGTAGCTACAAAGTCGATTATATTCACTGGAGATTTGATAAAATTCAAGATATTCGGTGACACCTAAAAAAATATTTAAAATAAAACTAATTTAATTTTCTTGAAACATTTGTAGCAGCAAAAAAAAAATGTAATTACAAAATTGTTTTAATTCATAAAATATTTCTCTCTTGTGTTTCGCGGCAATTAAAACCAACACACCACAAATTACTTCACAAAAATCATACAATTAACCCCTCATATTCACAATTTGTACCCTCGAGGGAAATACCACCCTCTGAAATTATAAAACAGGACACAGTTGATTACATGTTACCAACCTCTCGTGATTGTAAGAACAATATCTAGTGTCCTGACGAAGCGCTAATTAGTTGAGAGTTATTAATTACTCGCCCGCAAGAGGGATGCTATTCATAAGAGAGGGTGAGTTCATCGTTGTAATTAATCAGCATTTTTGATTGGTGTAATTGTTTACTCAATTTTTCCTCTAGTTTTAAGTGTTTGTTCCAGTTCTTTCAAACTACTACTGCTAATTGTTAAAAAAGTAAAAGAACAAACCCATTGTTTCTCCAACGTAAAAAGTTTTCTGGTTTCAATGACGTCACGGATTTACGCTCCGGTTAATATATTGGCAACCCTGTAACGGTTACACGGGTGACCGCTTTACCACCGGTAACAATAATTAACACAGTTTAAAACAAAAATATTGTAAAATAAATTCACAGAAAGTCCAGAAACTTTCAAATTATCCAACAGTAAAATGTCTATTTCGTTTCAATTTATAAATAGAGGTAATTGTGGTCTGCAGTTAAACTTTACGACATTAAAATAAAGCTAATTCTATGAAGTTTGTCATTGCCACCAACTGAACGAAGTTATAAATATAGTTTATGTTACTGGGTTAGTTTGATGTAACGATTAAGTTTATTATTTTTGGGTTTATAGGTTGGTAATGTTAATTTGCGTCTGGAACTAAAACGATTAGGTGGTGACGCTGTAATTTTGATGTTGGTTTAATATTAAACTATGAATATTAATATCCATCATTTATTCAACAATCTACGTTGTCAAGAAACCTCAAATTTTGATTGCAACAATAGAAATTTGATCACAACAATCGATTTTTGAGTACAACAATGGCAATTTGATTACAACAATGGAAATTTGATTACAATAATCGAAATTTTAACAGTGTTTCTTTACACATATAAATTTGATTGCAGCAATGAAATATGTAGCTTTGTGATTACAATTCTCAATTATTTTAGACAGTAACTACTGTTTGAATATGTAATTTTATAGACGTCAAGAAATTTTATAGGAAAATAGAACCTAATCACAAAGTTATGCGTAATAAATAGAACTTACTCCCAATCAGATTTGGAATATAAATTGCATATGAATCTCTGATCAAACTGTACGTTTCTCTACGCAAATAAACGATGAAAACACTAGTTTCGAATCGAAATGAAAAATTGCTTTACTCATGGAATCGTTTGTCAATTTATCTAAAGTTCTTCGTAGAATTTAAAGCACCAGGCTTTATAATATAGACGAACTTAATACCAACGTCAGTCATTCTTTACTGTAGAGTATTGAAGAGTATTCTTACGAGGAATGAAGACAATTTTAACAGCAAAATATTATTTAAAGCTTGGCTAAAATTGTTGGAAAGTACTGTTGATTTATTTATAAATTGTTCGAAGAATATTCCATGATTAAACGTCAAAATGTCAAAGCTTGAAACGTTGTTAATATTTTATGAACTTGTTACCTGATCTACGGCAAAACTAAACTAATTTCAACAAAGTTTAATAATCATACTGTTCGTAAAATGTGTGCTATCTTTTCCAGAAGCCTTTTAGAGATAAATGAAATATATTTCCAACAAAATATAAAAAACTACTTCATGTAAAACGTAAAAAAATATTTTATTAATATATCTCTTTGAAGTTCCAGTAAAGGTCGATCCTTTTTATTCTCGTAAAAATTTAACTTTTCAGAATGTGTGGTAGGAAAATTTTCAAGTTGAAAAAGGGAGAAAATTAAATCTGCAACAGGGTTACCACCGTTATTTCTCATTTTTTATCTACTTAAAACTGCCTACGCGAATAAATAATGAAAGCTCTGCTTTACACCTGATGTTCTCTGAGCTTAGAGCTTGAATTAATCCAACAAAATATTCTTTAGTAACGATGGAAGCTCAGAAAAGTATTTCTTATATGAAAATGTCATTAAACTGTACCAACACAAAATGATGTACTAATAATTCATGCTGTTAACTAGACATGAACCTGGATCTTTTAGACTATAATCCAAACTATAGTTTATTAATATTTAGCTTTAAAAGCTCTGCAAATGCAAGTTCTTTTAAAGTAGAACAACAAATATTCAAATAAAATTGTTGTTGCGAATTTAAGAACGTAGTAGCTCTGCAATTGCAGATTACTTCGGATCCTACATCCAAATATATTTTCAAATGTACTATTGTGTGTTTAGCGGTGCAGTGGATATGCAATTGCAGATTTCAGCACTGAAAGCATCCACAGATACTTATGTAAAATAAATGTCCAAAAAAATTGTTATTACGAAATTAAGAACGTTGCAGCTCTGCAGTTGCAGATTTCGCCGAATCCTACATCAAAATATATTTTTAAAATGTACTTTTGTGTGTTTGGGGGTTGCAGCGGATATGCAATTGCAGATTTTGTCACTCAAAACAACCACAGATATTTATACAAAATAAATGTGAGAAAAAAATTGCTTTTACGAATTTAAAAATGATTACGTCGAATCCTACATTAAAATATATTTTCAAATGTACTATTGTGTGCTTGGGTGTGCAGGGGATATGCAATTGCAGATTTCGTCACTGAAAACATGTATAGATACTTATGTAAAATAAATGTCAAAAAAATTTGTTATTACGAATTTAAAAACGCAGTAGCTCTGCAATTGCAGATTACGTCGAATCCTTCAACCAAATATATTTTCTAACGAACTATTGTGTGTTTGGGGGTGCAGTTGATATGCAATTGCAGATTTTGTCACTCAACACATCCACAGATATTTATACAAAATAAATGTGAGAAAAAAATTGCTTTTACGAATTTAAAAATGATTACGTCGAATCCTACATTAAAATATATTTTCAAATGTACTATTGTGTGCTTGGATGTGCAGGGGATATGCAATTGCAGATTTCATCACTGAAAACATGTATAGATACTTATGTAAAATAAATGTCAAAAAAATTTGTTATTACGAATTTAAAAACGCAGTAGCTCTGCAATTGCAGATTACGTCGAATCCTTCAACCAAATATATTTTCTAACGAACTATTGTGTGTTTGGGGGTGCAGTTGATATGCAATTGCAGATTTTGTCACTCAAAACATCCACAGATATTTATACAAAATAAATGTGAAAAAAAAATTGCTATTACGAATTTAAGAACTCAGGAGATCTGCAATTGCAGATTACGTTGAATCCTTCATCCAAATATATTTTCTAATGAACTAGTGTGTGTTTGGGGGCGTAGTTGATATGCAATTGCAGATTTTGTCACTCAAAACATCCACAGATATTCATACAATATAAAAAAAATTCTATTACGAATTTAAGAACGCTGTAGATCTGCAATTGCAGATTACGTTGAATCCTTCATCCAAATATATTTTCAAATGTATTATTGTGTGTTTGGGGGCGCAATAGATATGCAATTGCAGATTTTGTCTCTAAAAGCATCCACAGATATTTATATAAAATTACAATGTTTTTTGGATTGTATTTAGGGAGAGGCTCTGCAATTACAGATTAAGTTAAAACATAATAACTATAAAATGCTTCTGGGCAGGAAGAAGCTCTGCAATTGCAGATCATCAGCAATACAAATTCTGTAGGTGCAAAAGTTATTTTAATTTAAAATGACTACATTTCTGTAGTGTAAGTTTTGGGTGTTAAATTTTCTCGTAATAATATGCTACTTTTAGTGTTAGTACAGAACCTATTTACGTTTTTATAAATAAATAATCACACACCAAAAGTGTAGCATGAAATTAAAACAATAAATAAATGTATAAAAGTTGTTTGAATGCCCATTTTTCAACATCAATACAACAAACTAAATAAAACGTATCAACGAAAAGCTGTTGAATGATTATTTAATATAAATAAATTTCTGGTCACTTACAATGAACCGAGCGGTGAGTTCAAAGGTGAACCAAGCATTACACATGAGTTCCACATAGAAAAACACATGCAGCGGTTCCGTCCGATTATTTGGAAATGGCGTTCCCAGAAAAGTTGCATTGTCTACTGCAATTCTCATCCCGGGGTGTGTTTTTAAACAGAAGGATAACACCGATACACAGATGAAGAACACAGATGCTCCTGCCACTATCTGAAACGAGAGAAAATACAAAATTCATTATTATACATTATAATACAGCTGGTGAAATTATTAGATTATAATACAATGTTGAATGACGACGTTACCTCCTATATTGAATTATGGGTTTGTATTCTGTAGTGAATTGGTAATCTACGCACTGTACTATATACCTATTCGCTATGGGATTATTTATGATAAATGGTTACTGAGATATCTCGTATTCTATGCATGTTACAATACTCTATGTATATATAGTATTAGCACAGTATAAGAAATCACTCAGTTATGACACTTCAAATATTTCATGAGCCCAGTATTTCAGTAGTGCGCTACTGAAAAAATGGACGCTCACTGTCTGTTGATAGGCTGATATTTTAGTAATGATACACTGATAAAATTACTTGTTGTTTCAAGAAAATTTTCAGTTTTCCTTTTGTATGCATTTATTATATTTCTTCTTTCAAAAAAATGTTAATTTAGGATATAAATTTTATTTATTTACGACCATTGTTAAAACGGTTGCTTAGCGAGTTGAAAGTGTCACTTACTAACACTAGTGTTAAAAGTAATATAGCAACGTGTTACAAGTGATTTTATTGTTACTTTAACACGTTGCTAACTTGTATCAATAAATCAATAAATATAACACTACCTGTCATAATATCATTCTACATTTTGTATTATTTACTAATACACTAGGAAGATCGTAGATGAAATTTTGTATGATATACGTGTTAATAGTTATTTACTTTACAAGTGTACAAAGTAAGGAATTACCCACGAGAGAAATTTTAGCACACGAAGCCGAAGGCTAAATGTGATAATTTTATCGAGAGGTTTAATTCCACTTTGCCCACGTGTGAGGTATAACGTTTTATCCAACATCTCTTAATAAATTCAAAATTTATGAAAGAAATATCATTTATGATTTAAATTTTTAAATTAAAATGTCAATCGAAGTAGTTACCAAGATGTTGTGTGTTATTATTATTGTTTAAATAAAAAAATACTCACTAGTGACTTTTCTCAAAAGTATACCCACTAGTGGGTAATCTGTTACTTACCTTGTTTAAAATTAAAATTAAACTTCCCAATTTACTCATAAAATGTAACTTTTAACACTTATATCATAAATAAATATTATCGTTTTTCTGTATTGAAAGAAATTGAATATATTTCAAATATTATTTTAAAAATAATGAGAAAGAAGTAGATTTAATTTTAAACAATACGTTCATATTTAAAGTGATATTAATTTATGTTAAAACTACTCTTATTCAAACTAATTCATTCCCAAAATGAGTCACAGTTGAATACTTTGATATGTTCCTTCAAAACTAAATTAGTTTTCATACAAGAATATTTATTAAACCTATACAAAATTTTCAGTGTAATCGAAATCGGATTGGTACAATTCAAATCAATTTTTCTTTTCATTCAAGAGGAATCTGTTGGTTGCAAAAAACTTTTTTTATCAGAGTAGAAAAGAGAATATAGTTTGTCAGTGTCAGTATCAAATATATCTGTCAAATATCAAGCTACAGTATTTCTTTCATATTAAGTTTATAAAATGAGTGCAAAACAGAGAGATAAACTAATTTTTATAGTGCTACTGCCAATATGGCGGCTCGGTTCAAGGTCATAAAAATCAAAAGTGCCAACAGCGAGTGTCGCTACTGTGATACTACAAAGAAGTGTTAGACAAAGAAAGGTGGCCCTACATCATCTTCTATTATAAAAGTTTACTAGGTAGCGTTCCAGTATTATTACATTTCAGTGGTTAAAAATCTTAACAAAGCATTTAGTATCTAGTGGGCTTTGTAAGGGAAGCCGTGACGTCACCGTGCGTAAATAAGTGATCCCAGAGGGCTTGGCCTAAATAAGAAACAATTGACGCAAGACGTGGCTCTGGAAAAGACAGTGACGAAGCGCAGCTTTTGTTTCTTAAAATCCGAGTTAAATTAATTAAACTATTTTACGTTAGAATAATGAATCAGTTCATCTTCGAATCGTCCACTGTTTGTGGATTCCAGCGCCAACGCTGTGAGCTGCCAGATAAACGACGAATAAAAGAGTAAAAAACTAGTTGTTTTATTTTTATTTGGTTGGCGAGCGTGCGGCCTCTCTAGGGAGCAACGTACTGCAACACTGGACCAGGAGTGCATAATGCAGCGGTGCATCTCAGTGCGCCGTGCACGCACAGTGCATTCAACTGTTCTGTTTTCCCCCCGCTGCACGTCTTCGTCATGGCACACTAGATAGTGCAGCACACACACATATTTTTGGAATAATGCTGTTTTATTGCTTGCTAGACATGCTATGGAGTTTTTCACCATTAAAAAAAATCTGATGTGTGACAGCACATAACTTCCCGCCCAATACTACTCTTAAACGGTACAAAATATTATTTGATGATACAGAAACATACCTTCTTATTTGTTTACTTTCTATTTATATTTAAGATTTTCAATTTTCTTTCGTATGTTTATTTAATTTTTTGACATTTTTTTCACTAAGAAAACAGCTTCACAATCACAATGACATGTGTCACATTTCGTAAAAAATTGAAATTATTTAAATGTTTCCATGGTGCGCCGCCGTCCGTCATTGATACAATTACATATCTCTAAATCGGTCGGAAATCATGTTTTTGTCGTACTAGTTCGACAAAAATTGCTAACTTTTTATGGTTATATGTTGGCATCACTTCACTAATTTTAGCTAACTTCTGACGCTAGAAATGTCAAAGTATTACATTGACATAAAAATATTATGGCAATATATCTACAATTGAGTATTTACAATACAATAAAACAGAATATTTATGGATTTTAAACATATTTATAAGTAATTACAATTGTATTTGCAGTGTAAAATAAAAATAAAAATATGTAGATATTTTTGGTTATGATACTGGAAAATAAACATAATTGACATTCAAATATTGTGAAGTTAGCAACATAAAAAAAATTCCCTGTCATTAAGAAAATGAGTAATAAATTAAATTTATTTATTAAATTTACATAAATGTTGGCGCGAAAAATCTTGTGTATCCCTCGGTTGGAAACTATTTTGCGAGTGCTCGTATTTGTAAGACTCGCCTACGGCTCGTCCTATCAAAATAAACTCGCACTCTCAAAATAGCAGTTTCCAACCTTGTGATACAAATAACTATACCTTGCTTGTAATGTAAATAACTATAACAATGCAACATGTTTAATTTTCTTGATATTGTTATTTAAGTGTATTTTTATCGTCAGTTATCGTTCCAGTATAATTATATCTCAGTGTTTTAAAATACATACCTTAGCAGTAATACTAGAATATGGCTCATCGAACAGTGCCCAAACTTTCGGCTTAATTTTCTGCCACGTGGTAAGAGTACCATTGAGATAAGCTTCTTCATACCCAAACATTCTTGCAACCTCTTCATCGGATGGCCTCTCCGAGTCCAAGTCCAGCTTGTCCAGGATTGCCAACGTAGCCTGCGAGCAAAACATGTACACGACCTCCAGGTCACTTGTTAAAAACCTCTGGGTTAATCAGAAGGGTTAAAGGAAATATATACAGTTATAGGTTATGTATAGAGCGTGCATTTTGTTAATTAATTTCTTGTTAATTTAGCAAAGTCTACGAGATGCAATGGTTATCAATGCTTTGTTTCATCCATTGTTGGTCTACCTAATATTTTGCCACTTTAATATACTTTGGTATTATAAATAAATTTAAATATTTTGCTATAATATATAGATGACAAAATATTTGGTGTTGAAGGAGGTAGGAAGATAAAACAAAGTACAATATCGTGCGTCATCGGATTAATTATAAATTCAGGACGAAAAATGCAAAATAATTAAATATGGACATCCCTGAATCACTTACATTTTGATATTTCTTCATTTTGCAATTTGAATGAAACATAAGGTCAAATTATTATTGAAAAATGAAGTTTATATACATTATTTTGAATTGGCAATCTAATAATTATTATCTTATAATATTAGCAGTACTGCATTTTGATTTGCAACCCTTATTTTACTCTGTATTTGATTTGGATGTTACCTACACCTATTCAACAATTCAAGATTTTTAAATTTGATTTATAATGTTTCTTTGACCGGGAGATTGAAAGGCGAGTGTCTGCAGGGTGCAAGGTAGATCTGGGTACATTTGCTCGAAATGTGAATGTATCTGGAGTTGCTCGATTGAGTGTTTATAATGGTGTGTTAGTGCCTACAATGATGTATGGTTCTGAATGTTGGGTGTGGATGAAGAAGCATGAACGACGTATAACTGCTGTAGAAATGAAATATTTGAGAGGAGTATGTGTGTATATTTGATAAATTAAAGTAATCTGAAAATATTGAAACTTTTTAAATATTTTAATCGGCAATAACTCAAAAACTAAAAGAGATACAAAGCTGAAACATAAATCATTGTATTCTTCATATCATAATACATAAGTTTGTATAATATTATTTAAATCCCTTTAGAAGAAGAATATTTAACGCAAAAAGTTTGAATATGGAATTAAGAGTTAAATGATTTTGGGTAATTATAGTGTTTTAAATTTTAAATCGGCCATAACTCAAAAAATGTAAGAGATACAAATCTGAAACCAAAACCATTGTATTCCTCGCATCAAAATACATAAGTATGTAAAAAATTATATAAATCCCTTAAGAAGAAAAATATATACACAATAAGTTTGAAATTTATGCAATTTTGACATATTCTAGAGTTCTTAAATATTTAATCGGCGATAACTCGAAAACTATAAGAGATACAGACCTGAAACCAATTTCTTTGGATTTCTCACATTAAAGTACATAAGATTATAAGTATTTTATTTAAATATGTTAGCAAGAAGAAGAGTTAGCACAAAAAGTTTTGAAATGGGGTTAAAATATTTATGTTTTGAGCCATTTTAGACTTTCTACAATAACATTCTTATTTATTGTCCAAACATTCTGAAATTTTACTCATGTATGCACCATAATAAACGAAATCCATTGGTGTAGTTAGCAATTACGTATCTCTTTTATTTTATAAGTTATCGCCCATAGAAAATGATATAAAAATTGAAAATTTCTTGAATAATTTAAAAATCCACAGTCTTCCACTTTAGATTGCATAACTCAAAAACTAAATGAGATATGAAAACAAAACCAGCATCATAGCATTCTACAACAATTATTTAATAAAAAAAATATAAAAAATTATTTTGCATTTTTGAAATATTCAACGAGAAACTTATGAAAAATAAAATGTGTTCATAGTTCTCACGATAAAAGTTATAGTTTAATTATTTTCACGTCATAAAACACCCTCAAATTTAATAATCTCCCCGTGTCGTACACTCCCTGTAAAAAGTTATGTAATGAAGGTACTTTATGACAAAAAAATCTCTGTGAACTGGAAGTGTTAAGAAAGACTTTTTATTTCAACGAAGACGTAAGTCCAGATTTATAGATGTAATATGTTGGCCGTGTCAGCAAATATACGGCACAAAGGAAATCATTAAACTGGTTGGAGGTTTTTGCTGCGGAGTGTACCGCTAAAAAATTCTTGTAGCAGGTACAAGATTGCCTAATGTACCAGGGACCTAATCTTGAAAAGTTGCATATTTAAGAAGTAGGTAAATAAATGTTGCGAAAGAATTTGAGCAGAAGGGTGGCTTACAAGACTAATAGAGGTAGTAAATTGTATCTTTGTATATTTAAATAAATTTAAAATATGTTGTGGGCACCACAATACTTCCCGCCATAGATTTTTTTATCAAGCAATGTAGAAACACGGATCGCCACTATTAAGAACGTTCATCCCTTTAAAAAATTATGACACATGTCAAAAACATGATATTTTTTAAAAGTAAATACAGTTTTTTTTTTCAAAAAGCAGAGGCTAGCAGATTTAAACGAAAATGTCAAAAATCGTCATTAAAAGCTCAGAAAACGTCACTAAGCAACCCATTTTACAACGATTTTGAGCAACCCAGTGTTGGCAACCGTTAAATAATTATTGTATAAGTAGGATAATATTGACAGATATATTGACGTACTATATTGAATTTGGAAGTAACATGAAACAAAATTTGCAAGAAGAATTATCTAATTAATTCCGATGACGAAATTGAGGACAAAACACATAATTTTGAGTGTTATTTACGATAACTTCACTTCTCGAGGTTGGCAACACTGACTGTCAGTTTCAATTGACAATTGACAGATGTATAAACTAAACCTATATTGTAATTCTATACAGTTTTTTCGAATTTTAGATTTCAAATAAAACTTAATATGTACCTCGGCACTGAAGTTCCTTTTTATCACTCACATGGTTTATTACGGGCCTCGCCAACTAAATTCCATATTCGTAATAAAAAATTAAACTTCAGTGATATATAAATAACTATTATTTAACGGGATGTAATTCGAAAATGGTAAAAGTAAAATAAAAATGCTTGAAACAACAATTGCAGATAACATTATTCTAATAACAAAAATATACTGAGATATTTCAAAATAACTTGATAGGGCTTCAAGTACAGTATTCTAGGGACCCTAAACTGAAAACTCACTACCGAAATTTGTAGCAAGATTTCAATACCTCGCTTACAAATATGCAGCGGGAAATAAAAATATAAAATAATGTTAAATATTTAATTAAACTAGATTAAAATTCACAATCAAATACAGATTAACCCAGCCAATTTCCTGTACACAAAATGCAGTACCAACCCCTACAAAACAGGGTAGTTTCACAAACCTGTGTGTCTCTGTGTATGCTGTACGTGCTCCAACAACACGGCTCTACTTGGTTCGAATCCAGGCCCCAGAACTCGAGTTCTTCCTCGAAAAGTGGACCGCATACGTTAGTAGGGTAGTGTAGCTTCCCTGTCCTGCAACAAAATATTCACCCCTTCAAAGTTACCCTTAAATATACCCTGAGTAATCCTGCAGAATTTTTCGGTGAATTTTAATAACTTTAATGGCGAAATAGTAGAGAGTTTGTTTTTATTTCAAGACTCACTATTGGGATATCGAGAAACATAAGAGATATGATTTCGATTAATGAGATAATAGTTGGCATATTAGTAGGTTAATGATGTTTTTGTTTTTCTGAAAAATTGCATAGGTTACTGGATATCAACAAAAACTTATTTTAGTTAAGTTTTTCATTTTTATATAATTTCTAAACTATTACATATTTTAAAAAAATGTTTCAACTAAAGTAGGTACATATTTTTACTGTCTAGCCACTGGCGTAGAAGAATATTTTCTTCTGTGGCTCATTTTATAGGTATGACACAATTTCTTTTTAAATCAATGTTAAAAATATTCCTATACAAATAAAATCAAATAAACACGTATGACTTGTTCCTTGCGTATGACTTTATTTTGACAAATATTTAACATATAGATATTAAACCTGTTTAATTTTTCTTCTCATTGCAACAATGATTTTATTTTAAAATAAGTATTAAATTATATCTAGTTTACTAATAATACAAATATTGCTTTTATAATATTTCAAACGACACATATTTTTGACACTTCACAATTATTTGACAATTTACACATAAATGTTAAAAACATTTATTTTTTGTTCCCATTGTAACTGAAAATAGTAATAGTTATTTACTTTACAAGTGGGCAAAGTAAAGAATTACCCACAAGAGAAATTTTAGCACACGAACCCGAAGGCTGAGTGCGATAATTTTATTGAGTGGGTAATTCCACTTTGTCCACGTGTGAAGTATAACGTTTTATCAAACACCTCTTAATAAATGAAAAATTTATTAAAGAAATATTATTTGACAGTGACATATGCTTTAAATATTTAAATTAAAATGTCAATCGAAATAGTTACCAAGGTGTTGTGTGTTATTATTATTGTTACAAATAAAAAAAATACTCACTAGTGACTTTCCTCAAAATTATACCCACTAGTGGGTAATCTGTTACTTTCCTTGTTTAAAATCGCCATAGATATAGGGCATTTACTGAGAGGTGTTGTATAAAATATATTATTAAATTTATAAATTATTTTTTCTCATAATTAGAAGCATGTACAAGAAAAGTGCAAATAACATTTCATATTCCAAACCTCTTTTACTTGAAACTTTTTTCACATCTGATTCTATTTTTGAAATAAACAGAATTTATTGTTTTGTGTGTCCAGTAAACTTCCTCTTCCGCTTTGTCAATTTCATTCAAAATCAACTCAGCTCTTCATATTTTCATGAAACTTATAAATTCCAAGTTTCGTTTACATATCTTGTGTAGTTCATGAAATATTGCACACACGTACATCCATCCATCCATCCACACACACAGACATCATTGAGAAATTTGTTACGGATTCAGTAGACGTCAAAATATGTATTTCCGCAAAAATCTCGTTAACGATTTTTTCATGATTCTAATACTTCTTTATACTTTGTATAAGAAAGTAAAAATGACACTAAGAAAGATTATACAGGATCCCCAATATATTTTAGGCTCTGCAATTGCAGATTCAACCCCTACATTTAAAAAAATCAGAACACATCATAAAATATTTGTGGAGTTCATCAATTGCAGACTTATAATGTTTTAACACTCAGAACAACCCTCAACTTTCCCACTTTCAGGTTCCCTCAAAATATACTAATATAGGGCTCTGCAATTGCATATCTCTTTAAATACATCTTCCTCAATAAGGGTGTAAAAGTATACAGTCAAAATAAATGGTAATAAACTTTAATAAAACGCGCTGTAATCCAATAAAAAAGCATTCTTTAATAAAGAAAAATGATTTACGTCCACGTTTCATAAAAAATATCACGTTTAGCCAGTGACAAGTAATTTAATACGCTGTCAGGATGTCAGTTCCCATTACAGGGAAAATCTCCAGCATGCCTTGGTCGTGACGTCACCATTAGTAACCGTAAACACCTGACTGTCTCCCCCGGAATAATTTGCCGCACCATTACACTTGTCGCGGCAATCTGCGATTGTGCGGGGCGCGCAGCGATACGCGCTTGTTTTATGCTTAAGAGATGATATCGAGATATTTGGAGAATGAGGAAATATAGATATTTATTGTGTGCTACATTCATAAATTTATAATTATCGAGATAATACATTTATTTATTAAAGCAATAAAGTCATTTGAAAGTTTCTACAATATGTTTTTGCAGTTGCAGATATTTCTTGGCTCCTCCACCATTTTAAAATGTTTTCATAACATAAAATAACTCTTCCATCCCTAATATCTTTAGTAATAAATTATTGAAGACTCGTCTTGTTTCAAAATAAAATACAATGGCTGATAACACAAGCTCTGTTATTGAGTGCATTGAGAAATGATTTAAAGCTGTTCTAAAATTATTTTATACAAAAACGTTTCGAAGAAAGTTATATATTAAATTGCTAGATGAAATAAATTTTGTTGTGGGCAGCACAGCCATAGATTTCTTATCAAATCAAGAATTGCTCATCCCTTCAAAAAATTTAGTCAAAAATAGACATTTTTCAAGCATTGTTTTTTATTTAAAAAAGCACAGGTTAAATGAAACGAAAATGTCAAAATATAATTTTCTTTAGCGCATTGTAATTCGTAAATGGAGAAAGTAAGAGAAAATGTTTCAAAGAATATTTGAAAATTATTTGAAATATTATTCTTATAACAAAAATTGTCATTTAACAATAATTTAAAAGTCAAAATATAATTTTTTAAAGAGTTGTAATTCGTAAATGGTGACAGTAAGATAAATAGGTTTCAAATAATAATTGTAGATAATAATATTTGAAACATTTTTCCTTAAATCATAATTTACTCAGATATTTCTAAATAACTTAATAGGGCTTCAAGTAAACTACTACTTCCGGTTATTAGATTATCACCAAAAACTAATCAGCTCTTCCAAAGGGGATACAATTGATATATACACACTATCAAAATTTTCAGTAATATTATAGTAAGAGGGTGAGAATAAACTGAAAATAATTTGACAGATCTTTCGAAAATTTGTTTGAAAAAAATACTGGAGAATTATTAACTAATTTATCGAACTCTCGAGTTATATTTATTTAGATTATATTTTTTATTTCTTCATCAGACTGGACACTAAACCTATCTTTTTTGCTCATTTTCCTACTTATGTTGATGATAACTTAGAGCTCTAGAAGAATGTAGGTATTCTCGTCCGCCATTTTGGGTCCATATGTCATAAATAAAACAAGTTATTGGAATCCAGTTACTTAAAAAAACATTTAATATTTGTATCTGCCAAATTTGAAAACATATTTATTGAAACTCTGTAAAATCCTACTACACAAATCATATGGTAATATATTATTATAAAGTATTCTGTACACTTACCTGTTAGATATAAAATATAATAATTGAAGGAATGATATATCACAATTATTAATCAATTTCAACTTGAAATTTGACAGAAAAGAATTAAAGTAACTGGATTCCAATACTTTGTTTTATTTATGACACTTGGACCCAAAATGGCGGATGAGAATACTCATATATTCTAGTGCCTTAGATAACTATCTGACATCTGACATTTGTCAACAAAAACAAAAAAACTATAGAGATTGTTCCCGGGAATAAATACTTGAATTTTATTATCAGTATAATAATGACAGGATTGGTTAAAACACAAACACATGACATACAATGAAGCATTTCGTTGGTTTTAAGAAACGTCAAAAATTATCAGTTTATTATGTTTTGAGAAACCATAACTCCAGAGATCCACACAGATTGACAGACTGACAGACATCATCGCGAAACTATTAAAATCGTATTCTAGGGACCCTAAAACTCACTAGCGAATTTTTAGCATAATATTTCCCTTATAAGATGTGGCGGGAGATAAAAATTATCCACATCTTTTACGTGCAACAAAATATAAAACAGTTCAAATTTACATTTTATGTCACTTAAATTCACATTCACCCGCCACTAAAATAGTCCCACAACTACAAATAAACACATTTCAGTTTCCAGTGCATTCAAACTGCTAGTCTCTAGTAAATATTCTCTAGAGTGGAAACCACCAATGATTAATGAAATGCAAAAACAAAAATGTAGAAAATTCTCGCGAATAAAGTGCTGGAAAATTAAGGCTAGCCCAGGAAGTAATTAGAGAATAAAATCAAAAATGAAACGAGAATAAATGACTTGAATAATGGGATGAAACCACGGTTGTTTGTCACGCTATCTTCATTAATTTTTGCAGGTTTATTTTGAAAATTTGTCATGGTATTATTCCAGGAATACAGATTTGTAAATATGTTTGTAGGTTGGTACCATTTATTTTTATTACGCGTATCGCTTCCAGTAATATACCTGAAAGGTGGTAGCACTTATCGAAATTGCAAAATAACCATGTTAAGTTTTATTGGCTGTAAGAGGCTTCGATATAAATTGAATACAGGAATATTTTATAGCTGCATCCGTCAACAAACGCTAAAATATTATTTTGTTTGTTGCAGTAATTCAATTCAAAACGCGGTGTACTTTCTATTACAATTATTGGATAAAATTAATTAATAAATTGAGTTATACTCGTAATTATAACAAAATTTCTGCCAATTTACTATGATGCAAACTATAAAATATACAGCACAAAATTGCAAAATTATGTTACGAAAATAATTGAATTCTAGCTAAATAATTCCTTTTGAAATTTACAGTAATTTGGGAATTATTCAGAATATGTAACTTCAAATATCTATAATAATTAGCGGTGACAAAAACACTGCGATTTTGTTCTATTGTTGGAGAAAGATGATTACAACAATACAAGCAATAATCAATTGTTGAACAATAAATAAAACGAAGGAATTCAACGGGGATTGATTACAACAATGAAAAAATCTACTTATACAAATAAATTGTTTACTAGAAAATAAATTAAATACTCCTCCAAACTTAACTTGAAATTTATTACTTATGTATAATTTAAACATGAATAAACTCATTGCTGTAGTACGCATCGTAATATGTCTTATATTTATCGAAATATGGCGATTTGTAATATTTTTCAAAATACGGAAATTTCCCCAAATATGACTTAAAATTGTAAAATTTTTTTATTACATTTCTTTATAATATTCGCGCCAGGAAACCCATCACAGCAGAGTGCATCGTCATATCTCTAATATTTTTCGAGATATGACGATTTTTCATATTTTCCGAAGAGCAACTTTGAGGGGCTGTAACTCAAAAACTATACAAGATATCGAAAAATATCTCCAGTTTTGTGTTTTTCAAGCCATTTACAATAGATTAGTAAATTTTGAAAATTTTGAAATTTTTTGAATTTTTTTTCAAAATTTCGATTGGAGATATCTTGACAAATATGAAAGATACAGACTTGCAGTGTTCACCAATCGATTCAGCTTGACAAAATACATAAACCCTGAAAATTTCAGAAGATTCGGACAACCGGTTTAAATGTTAGAGCAAAAAGTCTGAAAATGACAAAATTCAGGCCAAACGTCAAGGGGTACCTATTGACTTTCGGGACAAAAAACGCCATTTTCAAGCTTTTTGCTCTAACTTTCCATCCCGTAAATGGATTTTTATGAAACTTTGCATACTTATGTATTTCGACGAGCTGAATCGATTAGTGAACACTGCAAATCTGTATCTTTAATATTTGTCGAGTTATCGCCGATCGAAATTATGAACAAAAATACAAAAAAATTTCAAAATTTTAAAAATTTGCTCATTTGTTATATAAGGCACCAGAAACGCTAAACTGAAGAGAATTTTTAGATATCTCGTGTAGTTTTTGAATTACAGGCCCTTAAATTTGCACTTCGAAAAATACCAAAAATCGACGTATCTCGAAAAATATTAGAGATCTGACGATGCGCTCTGCTGCAATGGGCTTCTTAGCGCTTATGTTATAAAGAAATGTAATAAAAAAAATTTTCAATTTTAAGTGAAAATATTCCGTGAGTCAAATTTTTATTTTCTTTGTATAAGAAAGTAAAAACTATCAGTGATTGTTGTCGTTTGATTACAACAATGAACCTTCTCTATAATAATAACACAAACATTTTGCAGTTAAAGTTACTATTTTTATAATTAATCTTGTAATGAGAAAGAAGCTTCTTGTTTTTGGAGTTAAATTTAAGCATCTGCAAATTGCTTAATATGCAATTTCCGTTTCCCGCTTTCGCTAATTTCTCATAATCACAACGATACTCTTAATTATTTTCCGGATGTAAAAGATACTCACAATTAGATTAGAAACACCCATCGCGTGAATATACAATTTCATCATTGGTTGTTTGCGAGAAAATTAAACGATATAATTAATTACACACCTGGAGCAAACAAAACCTTGTAATTAATTTGAACACGATGTTCTGGTGTGTAATTTTATATTTGGAGGTTAGATAAATATTTGCGAAAGCCTTGATGGTGAGAATTCGACTTAGATATTTTTATAACTCCCAAAAATAAATCCTGATTTTCGTGTGATCTTTTTTCAAAGAGATCAGCAATTATTTATACAATTTTTTTATACATACATACATATCGTACACACATTACGTCACGATATATCCCACATAATGGGGTAGCACGAACCCTGAAACACACCCAACCAACAATCAAACATTTATACCCTGTTTCGCCAAAAAAATATTCAAAATGTTCTACACCCTGTGACCTTAAGTAGCAAACTTCTACCTGCATAGTTCCTTTTGAAATTTACAATAATTTGGGAATTATTTACAATATATAACTTCAAATATCTATAATAATTAGCGGTGACAAAAACACTGCAATTTTGTTCTATTGTTGGAGAAAGATGATTACAACAATAGAAACAATAATCAATTGTTGAACAATAAACAAGACAAAAGAATTCGTTGGGGATTGATTACAAGAATGAAAGAACTATCACTGATTGTTGTTGTTTGATTACAACAATTAACACTCTGTAATAACAACACAAACATATCGCAGCCAATTTTTACTTTCTTATACAAAATCGTTGACGAGATTTTTGCGGAAATACATATTTTGACGTCCACTGAATCCGTTAAGACCAGTTTATCAATGATGTCTGTGTGTGAGGATGGATGGATGAATGGATGGATGGATATCCGTGTGCGCAATATCTCATGAACGAGACGCATCGTGAAACACACCCAACCAACAATCAAAAATTAATACCCTGTTTTAGTTTCGCCGAAAAAACATTCAAAATGTTCTACACCCTGTGGCCTTAGCTAGCAAACTTAGTAACTTCCGGTTTAGGGTCCGTACTTCCACATCCGGTATGGGTCTAACCTTGCGATAAATAAGGTAGAATTTAATTTTATACCTTCAACACAATGCAGAACAAAATTACAAATTTCAGAGCAAATAAAAGTGTTCAAACATCGTAACAATGCAACAATACGTATTGTTCGTTTCCGTTTCCGGAGTATGGTACCCCCTCCACCTTTCATTGACTACTGCACTGCAACTGCAGTGTGATAAATCGTTAATTAGCTTATCTAACAGCGACCATGCGTGGCTGAGTGAACCGTCGTAGAAACGGGAACATGAACTCAACGAGAGTGGATTGCTGATTGTGGGAATTGAGCAAACTTATGGGAGATCCTGTGGGTCTTTTGTGATTGTAGGTTGGTACGTTGTAGAGGAGGATAGATGAATGCATGGAATTATTAATGCAGAAATCTGCATTGATTCCAAAATAGAACGCTGTACTAATTATTGTATATTTTAATTAAAATATCGACACAAATAGTTTTATATTTATTTATAATAGCTGGTACTAGAAGCTCTGTTTTTGGGTGTGCTAAAAGAAGTGCGAATTATTTAATAAAAATATATTTCAAGTAATCAAAAGTCAACAATCAATTGATTATTTTTCCATTGTTGTAATCAATATTTCCAATTTTCTCAATAGAACTACAAATCAGAGAATAATGGTAAAACCCTTGTCACATGGTCAATGATTACTTTAGTTTTGTTTGTCAAACTATGTTTGATGACGTCTTATCATTCAGTTTGATGTATGATGAAAACAAGGTATGTCAGATGGTCATTCTTTCCACTAGAGTGAAGTTCGTTAAACAGAAACTTACCAATGCCAATGAGAACATCACTATTTATATTGTATCCTATAAAATTCATTTATTTTTTATTTCTCTTTTTAATAGCATTAACTTACAGTTGAAAATATTATTTTTTTAAATTAATTTATCTATTTTTTAATTTATAATATTTGTTCAAATAAAATCTTATTAAAATACTTACTTTATTCATTACTGCTATTAAATGTCACTTAATCTGTCAAAACTATAAAAGTCGAAGCAAAATGTATGACAGAATAAGAAACGTGTCTATTTAGAGTATTTGACCAAACTGTATGAGGTGACATCACGTTTCTGTGTTTGTCATTCAAAAGTTTTATCAATTGGTGGAAAGTACATAATGTTATATATTAAGTGAGACGCAGAAATATTAGTATTTATTTATTTAGGAGACATAGTTTCATTGTAATGTTACAATTTGATACATTTATATGTACAGTATTAATTATTTATTTCAAAGCATGAAATACAGAATAGCATGTTTTAAACTAACAAAATTTCTCCCACCAAATATAAATGAGTGACTTGCGTAGTCGCTGCAGTTAATTTTCAATCAAAGCCGAATATAAATCTATCTTTTATACGATTAAAAATAAAACTAAACTTGAAAAATCCTGAGAAGTGATGAATCTATTTTTAGTTTGTGTCCGCGGAATCTAGACCTGCGATTTTACCAGTATTCTACACAAAATACACGATATAAAACATTCAAATATTATTTGAATAACTTTGATACTACTGGTCTTAACAAATCTAGGTTTTATATTGCTTATAGCAAAACTACTATCTATCTCAAAAACATATACTGCAATAAATTTATTGTTTGGAATATTGAATTTGGGATGCCATTAAACGTATATGAATTATTTTAGAGGAAAATGCTGTGTATAAACAAATCAATCAACAATAGAAACAAAATCTGAACAATGTAATATAAAATAATATAATTGATTGTACAGAAGTTTGATTACAACAATCAAAAAAGTAATCAATTGATTGTTGACTGATTACAACAATTGGATTCCTGAATCATTTTGGAGCAAAATGTATGTAGTAAAACATGTAAAACGACGTTTGACAACCCAAATATATTTGTTACACTTCCAAAACAATATTTAAATTGCGCGCGTTTCCAATCACATTTAAATATATTTATTGTGCATTTTTATATAGCAAATATTTCTGGCAGATTCTAGGCAAAACTGCGCAAGACATGTTTTAATTATTGTATCTTTAGTTCGACAGTAGTGTGTAGTGCTAGCGTGAGTCTGCAGTTTGTGCAAAAAAATTAATGACAAAATTCCAAATCTCGTTGATATATTCCACGTTGATAATCGCGAATCTGCTGTAAAGACTTTAGGGGGGGTGTTTTGTGATTATAAGCTGTACATAGCAGTGTATTTAGTGGTGTTTAGAAATGTTCATGTTGTTAAATGGCTTCTGTTGTAGACGGGAGTGTTGTGAGTGATTTCAATGCGTGTCATAGTGCGTGGTGCAGTGTTTAATATGTGTTAGTGTTGTGGACATTATGTGGACTTAATGAAGATGCTGTCCTGGAGGAACCAAGGTCGTGGAGCCCGCGGATTCATCGCAGAGACTTTGTACGTTATTTTATATGTTTAATATTATTATTTGATACATGGTTCAACCAGTCAGATAAATTTTCTCGTTGTTTTGATTTGTATTGAATATTCATTTGGGTTGCTGTATTCCTGACTCAAATACGATCGGATATTTTGTCTGGTCTACTATAATAGAAATTTAAAAATCTGATGTGGCCAATACATAACTTCCAGTACAATAAAAATTGTCGCGAATATAATTTTACATCTTTTTCATTGTTGATTAATTAATCAATTGTGTACCTACCTATAATAGTTGAGGACTTGTGCAAAGACTCCGGGATGTCTGTCGAAGAAATATTCGTTGAGTATAGGGTCGTAATTGGCTAGGGCCTCCGTGAGTCTGGATAACCTGGTGGCGGGTATCTTCTTCAGCGTGGCTTTGTACGTTTCGTAGCGGATGCCCCCTACGTTCAAAATGATGCGATTCTCTCCGTCCATCCTGTTGCAGAGCCCTCATGGTTTGCACGGGAGGTCACCCGAGCATTCCTGAGGGAAGAGAGGGAATTATTTTGATGGAATACTTTCAGAATTAATAGTAAAATTAAAAGTACTTGAAAGAATTTAAATATAATGTTGTTGATCTGGTGCGCCTATATTTATTCGAGTTCGAGTTCGAAATTAAAAAAAATCTGATGTGGCCAGCACATAACCTCCCGCCTAATACTACTCTTAAACGGTACAGAAAAGTATTTGATGATACAAAAACATACCTTCTTATTTGTTTATGTTCTGTGTATATTTGAGAATTTTAATTTTTTTCGTATATTTATTTTATTTTTTGACATATATTTCACTAAGAAAACAGCTTCACAATCACAATGACATGTGTCACATTTCGTAATAAATTTAATATTTTTAACTGTATCCATGGTGTACTAGGAATGCAAGATTTATGAAACCTAATTTCTTTGTATTTAATTATCTCTAAATCTAATGAAAATTAATAAAATTAGTGTAATCAAAACACATGTAAAATTAAATATTCTTCAACTTTCAAAATAACATAAATTGTTGAAAAAGGAAATTTAACCGTGTTTTTCACGAAAAACTGTTAAGGGCTTCAAGTAAACTGCTACTTCCGGTTGACCAATTTTATCAAAAATCTAATCAGATCTTCATTTAAATATAAGAAGCAATAATTTACAAAGTTGTATTTTTTGTATTATAGTATTTGAGTTATGCGAGACGATAAAATTGCCACAGACTACACACACACGCACACACACACACACACACACACACACACACACACACGCGCGCGCACACACACACACACATACACACACACTCATACATACATACAGACATCATCGCGAAAATAGTAAAATCGTATTGTAGGGACCCTAAAACGTGCTTATTCATTGAAAACTTACTACCCAATTTTTTGACCAAAAACAATACCTCCCTTACCTAGAGGTAGGCGGGAGGTAAAAATAGTTTCAGTACTTTTTAGAGAGGGTTGTCTTTTAGCGCTGGGGGTAGATTTTGGCGGTGTACGATTTTTTTTATCTCGTATTCGAATTTAGCGTCCAAAATAACATAGGAATAAAGTTATCTCCGTAGCAGATAAAAAAAATTATTTTTGTGGGTCTATATTATTGATACTTTTTAATTGTTTCAAGAAAACATTTTTCATTTATTTGCAGAGAATCTAATGAAATTCCATCGCATAAAGTTAAGAATCACGCTCAGCGCAAAGTATTTAAATTACATCCGCGTTGTAGAAATAATTAATTTAAAAAGAATTCACGTTCAACTTGGGAAATATGCCGACACGACAGTGTACATACTTCCTGTGGACCAATAAATATCAGGGAATATTTGTCCCAGGTACAGTGCCATAAAGAATATTGCTTCTTGTAACTACACCAGTCGTATATCTAAAATGTTGCGGGATCCAAGGCAGACATGACATGACGTTGCAATGTTTTCCTTTACGACAAATGGACAAAAACAACGGAAGATTCCAACGCATACTATACAGTATTATTTCCAACAAGAAAATAAAATTTAAAATATTTCTCTGGATGATGAATTTTCTCGAAATTAAAATGTAATTTAATTGATGTCGACATATTTCGCGATACTAAATAAATATCAAAGTTCACGCTGACATTACTGTCATTGCAATTGATTTTTTGTCTTGTATTCGAAAATAATTCTATTTAAATGTAATAAAATTTCTCGTTTTCTATTTCAATTTTCAATCAGATTTTATGTGTGGCTCATATAAAATTTACAGTATGGTATAAAAGATATGCCGCGTCGTGTCGAAGATAAAACAATACTTAAAAACGACGCCTGCTTTTTCATTATTTCAGATATAATTGAACGAACCCTACTTTCAAAACAGATGCCATATTTCTTTGACTATGTTTTATTTGATTATGAATGCAATTACAAAAACTTTAATATTACTTCCTACAGGAAATAATGAAAATATGTTGACACTGTTGTATTGTGAATCTATCTTTATTTTGCACATAAATTCAAGACCTTTATTGTCACATACGTGATCGTAAAGCATATTGCGAGTAGTGTTTTTAAAATATTAAACCATTATTGATATTGAAATCGTAAATATACCACAATAAAAGATAGAAGCATTTTTATATCTCCATATCATTTATTATGTTTTATTATTAATCCTTTTGTTTTGATTGGACGTAAGCGAACTCCTTTCCGGTGTATTTTCAAACTGAAAAGTGCATTAATCCGATATTTTAGTGCCGTTGCTAGGTTACCATAAATAACAGTACGGGAATATCTTTTCCGGACACTGGAAAAGTATTCACGTACGATTTAGCTTTTCAAATAAATTTGACGCTTGTGATCTATAGTATATTGTATAACTAGTGCTGAAAGCTGGCTATTTCACACTAGTGTCGTACACGATACTTTTCCGACGACCACAATTAAGTAAAAAAAATCTGGTGTGGGCACCACACTACTTTCTTATACAATAAAAACCAACTGAACACATATGATTTGTTCCTTGCGTATGACTTTATTTTGAAAATTATTTGATATGTAGATGTTAAACCAATTTAATAGAAATTAATTAATATCTAGTCTTTATTTTTATAATATTTCACAAGACACATATTTTTGACACTTCACAATTATTTGACACGTTTGACACATACATATTAAAAATATTTTAGTTTTTGTTCCCACTGTAACTAAGATTATAGAAATAAATTCTCAAACATATAATTTAGTTTTTCTCAAAATTGGTAGCATGTACAAGAGAAGTTCAAATAACATTTTACATTCCAAATATTTTTTCATAGCTGATTCTATTTTTGAAATAAATGGAATTTATTGTTTTGTGTGTCCAGTAAACTTCCTCTTCCGGTTTTTAAATTTCATTCAAAATCAACTCAGCTCTTCATTTTTTCATGAAACTTATAAATTCCAAGTTTCGTTTACATATCTTGTCTCATTCATGAGTTATTGCGCACACGGACATCCATCCATCCTCACACACAGACATGATTGAGAAATTGGTCTTAACGGATTCAGTGGACGTCAAAATATGTATTTCCGCAAAAATCTCGTCAACGATTTTTTTCGTGATTCCAATACTTCCTTATACTTTGTATAAGAAAGTAAAAATTAATATAAAATTTATACAAAAATATTAATACAGATTATGTTAACGTTACTGCTATCAAAATGAAATCATAAATAAATATTGATGAAATTGTCGATAGCATTTTAGCAAGTATTCTTGTAATTCGTACCAATCTACTTTGTACAGATTAACTATGACCCTTCAACTAGATACACGTCCAATGCAACATTGAAACTTCTCTCGTGTCAAACAACAAACATAACAGTAATTAACGCCAAACAGATGATTATCGCCTCGACTAACAGCCCGCTAGTTTGACCCAAAGTTAAATTAATAGGACACATTATTTTCCGTTGTTACAGTCTCGGATTGCTTTTCCTCGCGGACTAATTTCTATAATGTCCTTCAATTATGCACTACTTTCTTTAACAATTCTTTTTTGGGTGTTTCAAGATGGCGGTGCAGTTTCTACAACCCATAAAGCTCCAAAATAGAGCTTACATGTCCCTATTATATATTCACCCTCCACGTATCCACAGCAAACTTCCGTTTCCGGTTTTAGATTCAGTCGAACTCGCTTCGTTAAAATGCGTTCGAGTCCGGACAATGGCACGGTCCCAGTGGCGTAGTTTACGGCCTTTCCTTTGTAACCTACCCTTACATCCTTCAAGCGCATAGAACATAGATAACATAATTATTTGGGTCGATAAAGAATTATTTGTAATAACAAAAATATTGAAATTCACATTTTTTATAACAGCTATAAGCAGTTGCTATTTTAATAAAATAGTATTAATGCAGTACAGATTATTGTTAAGAAAGGTTTAAGGATTTCAAAATTTGAATCCGTTTTGAAATATCTTTTTTAGTTCAGAAGATATTGGCTTCTAAACTTCGGCAATTTTTGAATTTTGCAAAATTTTTTATTTAACTTTAACTAATTATAAATATTTTAATTTAAAAGATACTATTATAATATTTTACTAGATTATTGAGAAAAGTGTGCCAAATTCATTGGTTGAATCAGATTTGAAATATCTTTCTTGGTTTTTGAGTTTTAGTGATTCAACTGTTTACAGGCACTTATGCCTTGAATACCCGCTACATATAAACGCTCATATCTTGAAAATCAAGGCTTTTAAATACGATTTAAAACCATTTTTTCGTAAGTTTCAGGTCCAAAATAGATGGATAGAACTTATATATTAAAATTCTGGGAGATGAAATTTTTTGAAAAAAAATCAATTTTGCAAATTTCAGGCGATTTTCAGACATTTTACTCTAACTCATTTTTTTGTCAAGCGATTTACTTGAAACTTTGCACACATATACATTTCAATGAGCTGAACCCAACAGTCAAGGTTTCAGGTTCGTATCTCTTATAGTTTTTGAGATATTGTCCTGAAAAATTTTGGGAGAAATAATTTTCGACAAAATTTTGAAAAAATAAAAATCGCTGAAAATTTGTTTATAGGTTAATTAAAAGGTGCATTTTTCAGAACTGGTGGTAGTTTTTTGATATCTCGCTTAGTTTTTCAGTTACGGTTCGCGAAAGTTGAAACATAGCACCTCCACCAAAAATGGAGCAATATATTTTGATCTACCATTCGTTATTCAATTGTTTTAGGGAAAAATGTGTCAAATAAAGTTTGTAGAGGATTTAATTGTCTAAAAGTTTTACTTGAAACATTTTTTTGTAAAATAATTTGGAGGTACCTGACAGCACAAAAAATTTTGCGCCTCCACCAAAAAACTCCACATTGGGGTTTGCACTGCCAATCGTTACTCAATTATTTTAGGGAAAAATGCTTCAAGTAAAACTTATAGAGGACTAAATTGTCTACAAGTTTTACTTGAAGCATTTTCCCCTAAAATAATTGAGTAACGTTTGGCAGTCGAATAAAATCCGTCCCTGCTTTCCTAATTTTTCCTCACATTCGTATGCTATTCTAGTGCGTAGATGACCTCGATATGGCAAATCAGAGCAGGTGATTCTCTCCGCCGGACGTGTTTACGACTCCGAGGCCCATGGTTCGACCCCTGGGGAAATCTTGGATCGCCCATGAACGGCCGAAGCCGCCTGTGAGATTTGACTCCTCGGAAATTGTTTCAAATAATGTATGGAACGGAATGTAGAATAAATCACGGGAAGGATTCATTTTTACGACCCTTTCTTGCCCTTTTAGACGCACGCACCCTAATATTGAGGTATTGGGTAGACGGTTTTGTTGCAGAGGTGGTTATGAATTTATTTGTGGGGGAATATTTGATTTTATAGGTTATATAACTATAAAAATTGTTGCTGAAATTGTATCATATGTCATGCATAATTCAAATATGTATTAGCAGTGTTTTCTAGCTATTTTTAAGCTTTAAAGATGATATTTTTCAGTAATTTGCAGTGATATTAATAATAAAAATTCTGGATAAAATGTGAGATATTTAAAATAATTTTTCTATTCCTTAAAAATTAAAAATCAGAATATAATTTGTGTTGCTCAACGGAACAATAAAATAAAATATTTGTACAGTTCACAAACAAAAGAAAACTTCCATTTTCTCATGAGGTATTAACTTATTTATTTATGTTATTAATTTTAAAGTAAATAGGGAATTGAAAAGTTGGAAAGTCCCAAGAACAAAAATAAATTTCGTATAAATAAGAAAGGAAATAAATTATAATTGGGTAATGCAATTCTTTGATACGAAAAGATGAATGTAAATGAAGCTTATTATACGAATTCTGCCGGATAAAGAGGCTTAACGGACAAGAAAAGAATTCCTCCAGAAGGAAAGTGGGGAGGTAGAGAGAATAAAAGAATATAAACCCTTAATCTGTTTTGTATGAAGAGAAAAAGTAACCGATTTTCTACAACGAGCCAGTTGAATGTTCAAAACGAAACTATTACGAATTTATCTGCTCAGACCTTTCATATAAAATAGTGATAGTGAATCGGACGAAAAATCTGACAGCAAATCAAATTGTCAGATGAAGAAACTCCATCGCAAATTCTATTAATATAATTGAATGTCGAGTTTTTCTGTATAATTATTCGGCTCCTCCACCCTTAGTGTTTTAGGGGCCGCGGTTTGACAGCTTGTAGAATATTACATCAACATCACATGTTTTGTTCGATGCGTTTACATTAGCTTACAAATAATTTTGAGTTCTGCATTTGACAGCTGCAGAAAATACCTCAATTTTAGTTTTGAATTTTTGATCAAGCCTCTTCTTGTAATTATATTCCAGTGCCTCACTGGTGTCAAAGTTGAAGCCAAACAGTTGACAGTCGCCCTAATGTTTGACATTTGTTTCAATTTCGAAATGAGCGGAACAGTAGTTTAGGCGCTTACACCAAAATAATTCATTTGTGCTGCTTTGAAAAATCTGCAGTTGCAGAGCTGCTTCCTCTTATTAATTAGGGGCTCCTTTATCTTCTCCTTTTTATGAAAATTATTTGAGGATTGTTATTTGACAGCTGGTTGAATTTAAAAATGAGTAGTACAGTATTTCGGGCGCCTCCACCAAAGTAAATAATTGGGGATAATTTGTGCTGTTTCGAAGATCTGTAGTTGCAGAGCTGCTTTCTTTATAAATAGAGGCTTCTTTATCACAAAAAATAATGGGGGTTGGAATTTGACGACTAGTAAATATTAAGTAATGTGTACATAATAATAATTAATATCAGAATTGTAATTTTGAATTTTTAATAAAGCCCCTTCCTATAATTATATACCAGTGCTTCACTGGTGTCAAAGTTGAAGCCAAACAGTTGACAGTCGCCCTAGGGTATATCGGTGGATGGTATTATGGATATGCCTATAGGGCATTTACATTTATATGTGTGTTAGTGTGTTTAGTAATTAGATCTTATTAGTATATTGTTTGTTAATTAACATGCATATGTTGTATTAAGTAATTACTATGTACTATAGTCAATCAATTTATTAAATAATTAAACAATTTTTTATTTGAAATTTGGAAAAACAAAATTGTTTGTTTAGAAATAAAAAGTTACAAAATGTACAGAATAAACAAAATATGATGGCGGTCAAGGCTCACGCTGTTATTTATACAACAAAAAAAGTGGGTCAATGGAGTATAGAGTTCACGGAATGGTAGACAGTATTGCGAGAAATTAATTAAAAGGACTCGCTTGCATTGAATTACCCAAGAAATCTTTAGTTGAATTAATTACTGAAACAATATTGCTTTGGAAATATTAGACTTTATGCAATACGAAGTCAGAATCAAATCATGCAAAAGAATATTTTTTATCCAACACCTCTCAATAAATTCGCTATAACTGTGACGATTTTAAAGAAGGAAAGTAACAGATTACCCATCAGTGGGTATAATTTATAGAAAAGTCACTAGTGAGTAATTTTCTATATATAACAACAGTAATAACACAACACCTTGGTAACTACTTCAATTGACATTTTAATTTAGAAAATTTAAAGCATATGTCACTGTCAAATAATATTTCTTTAATAAATTTTGCATTTATTAAGAGATGTTAGATAAAACGTTATACCTCACACGTGGGCAAAGTGGAATTACCCACTCGATAAAATTATCACACGAGCGTGCTAAAATTTCTCTCGTGGGTAATTCCTTACTTTGCCCACTTGTAAAATAAATAACTATTAATTCAACATGTATTTTATCATTTTCACGTATATAAGGGAGGTATTACGTTTATGTTATGAATTGATTAGATTTTGGGAACAATTCAATAACAGAAAGTGGAAGATTTTTTGCAGGCCTATAAGGATTTTTAGGCAAAACGTAGTAAATATATGATATCGAATAAATTTCATTGAAATAAAAAAAAAATCTGATGTGGCCAGCACATAACCTCCCGCCCAATACTACTCTTAAACGGTACGAAATATTACTTGATGATACAGAAACATACCTTCTTATTTGTTTAGTTTCTTTATATTTGAGAATTTAATGTTCTTTCGTATATTTATTTAATTTTTTGACATATATTTCACTAATAAAACATTTTCACAATCACAATGACATATGTCACATTTCGTAAAAAATTGAAAATTTTTAAATGTTTTCATAGTGTACTAGGAAAGCAAAATTTGTGAAATCTAATTTCTTTATATTTTATTATCTCTAAATCTAATGAAAATTTATAAAATTAGTGTAATTAAAACACATGTAAAATTAAATATTCTTCAACTTTCAAAATAACATAAATTGTTGAAAAAGGAAATTTAACCGTGTTTTTCACGAAAAACTGTTGAGGGCTTCAAGTAAACTGCTACTTCCGGTTGACCAATTTTATCCAAAATCTAATCAGCTCTTCATTTAAATATAAAAAGCCAAAATTTACAAAATTATATTTTTTGGAATTATAGTATATGAGTTATGCGAGACGAAAAAATTGCCACAGACTACACCACACATACATACATACATACATACAGGCATCATCGTAAAAATAGTAAAATCGTATTGTAGGGTCTCTAAAACGTGCTTATTCATTGAAAACTCACTACCCAATTTTCTGACCAAAAACAATACCTCCCTTACCTAGAGGTAGGCGGGAGGTAAAAAAATGTAGATTTATTATTTAGAATATTTTTCTCATTGTGTTGTCATTCAAAAACAGTGTTAATGATTTTTGTTACTTGTTTTTATTAAGTTAACAAAATTTAAGATACAAATAAATTGAGTACAATAATTTTTCGGCGCATGTATATAATGTATACTTTATTGATTATAGCACTGTTTAAAACAATATTACCAACAGGAAACTAATTATTCTGTCTCAGTAATTAACTAATCACGCTTCCAGTTATCCTTTATCAATCAATAAACAATTCCAAATTCGAATATCTTTCTGTAATTAAGATTTTCAATCTATCGAGCGGTATTATTTCCTCTCTCTGAAATGGAAAACAAACGCAAATAAATCTACCTGCAATACTCTGTTCCTATTGGCTATCAGGGATATAATCACAGCGGAATGACGTCAGCTGCAGGTGCATTTATCGTTCAACATACAGGAATTAATGATGGTTTATTTTAAGAGAAAATAAAATGATATATCACGCCATTCACCCATTTCTGAAAGTGATACTTTACAAAACCAATCAACAATATATTTATATTAATTATCTACTTTTTATCTCCCGCCTGCCTCTAGATAAAGGAGGTATTGTTTTTGGTCAAAATATTGGATAGTGAGTTTTCAATGAATAAGCACGTTTTAGAGTCCCTACAATACGATTTACTATTTTCGTCATGATGTCTGTATGTATCTACGTGTGTGTGTGTGTGTGTGTGTGTGTGTGTGTGTGTGTGTGTGTGTGTGTGTGTGTGTGTGTGTGTGTGTGTGTGTAGTCTGTGGCAATTTTTTCGTCTCGCATAACTCAAATACTATAATACAAAAAAAAAAATACAGTTTTCTGAATTTTTGCTTTTGATATTTAAATGAAAAGCTGATTAGATTTTGGATAAATTTGGTCAACCGGAAGTAGCAGTTTACTTGAAGCCCGTAACAGTTTTTCGTGAAAAACACGGTTAAATTTCCTTTTTCAACAATTTATGTTAATTTTGGAAATTATAGAATATTAAATTTTACATGTGTTTTGATTACACTAATTTTATTAATTTTCACTAGATTTAGAGATAATTAAATATAAAGAAATTAGGTTTCATAAATCTTGCATTCCTTGTTCACCATGGAAACACTTAAAAATTTTCATTTTTTTTTTACGAAATGTGACACATGTTATTTTGATTGTAAAGCTGTTTTCTTAGTGAAATTTGTGTCAAAAAATAAATAAATATATCTCAAATATAAATAGAAAATAAACAAATAAGAATGTAAGTTTCTGTATCATCAAATACTATTTTGTATCGTTTAAGAGTAGTATTGGACGGGAGGTTATGTGCTGGCCATATCAGATTTTTTAAATGAACAAAGCTGGTAACAAATTGATGTTTGATTCTCGATAAAAATCCCAGCATTAATCGTAAAATAATCAACTGTGAAATCAGACTTTTAATAAACGCGAATTGGTATCCTGCGTAACTGTAATTAACACTTCGATTCCGCGTCCCAACCCTTGCGTGGGTGGGGGAGCCAGTGTCACAATTATAAATGGCAACGATTTACCCACAAGGCCAAACAGACCTGCCATTCCACAAACTCTGTTATCGCAAATTAAATTTAATGAGATATGAATACGAGCCTGTTTGATTATACTGTGTCGAATTAGGCTGATGGTTCCAAACACGGATGATATTAATTATTTGATTTGGTTATTATTAACTTTTAGGGCGGTGGCGTCTTGGTTTGACAGCTGGTTTAATTTTAAAATGAGCAGTGCTGTCTTAACGCGCCTCCACCAAATTAATTCATTGGAAATAATTGATGCTTTGAAAGATCTGCAGTTGCAGAGCTGCTTCCTCTAGAATTATGTGTTGTTTCAGCATACAAAATTGTGGGGGTTCGAATTCGACGGCTAGTAAATATTAAGTAATGTGTACACATATTACTTTTAACAATATAATGTTTAGTAACGACTAATAATATACAAAAAAAATTAATCTGAAGTTGCAGAATTAGACTTCTGTGACATATAAAATAAAATATTTGAAGGTTGTTTTTTGACGGCTAGTTTAATTTGAAAATGAGCAGTAGACTATTTTGGTCGCCTCCACCAAAATAAATCAATGTGATTAACGGGTGCTGCTTTGATAGATCTGCAGTTGCAGAACTGTTTTCTCTTGAGTTGGGACCACCTTTAACATAATACATAGTGGAGGGTTAAAATTGACGGCTAGTATTTATTATTTTTGCAAGTACTAATATTTATATATGCATGTGTTCTTTTTACCAATATTTTGCTTTAGTAATAGTTGATGGTATGTAAAATGATCTGCAATTGCAGAACTACAGGCTTTTATGTTATGAAAAATATTTGAGTGTTGTTATTTGACGGCTGGTTTAATTTTAAAATGAACAGAACAGCATTTCGTGCACCTCCACCAAAAATATACATTCGTTAATAATTGGTGCTGCTTTGAAAGATCTGCAGTTGCAGAGCTACTTCCTCTTGAGTTACGAGCACCTTTATCATAAGATATACTGGGGTGTTCAAAATTTGACGACTAGTATTTATTAATTAGCTATGTAGCAAGTAATAATATTTGTACGTTACTATTAACAATATTTTTTTTAGTAATAGTTGATGCTGCCTAAAAGATCTGCAGTTGCAATACTAGGGACTTCTGTATTATGAAAAATATTTAGGGGATGTTATTATTTAGAAATGAGTGCCGTCACCAAAATTATTCATTGAGAATATTTGGTTCTGCTTTGAAAGATAACTAGTAAAAATATTTCATAACGCCTTTTACCTGTTGGTGTGGCACTCTGCTTACGCACATCTCAGTAAATAATACATTTTATCACGTAATCTGTGGTTACAAGCCGTCAAATCACACCCCTCAGGGATGCAATGGAGTTTAAATGCACACAAAATATCAAAATCGAATTGAATTTCAGTTTTGCTTCTCTTCAATTCTCTTGAAATTTCAGATCGTATGAATATGTAATTCAGCGTGAATTCTACTTGCTTAATAATCGAATTAAACTGCAAACATTCATGCAATATTAACACTCTGCTTCAAACTATTCCTATAGATTGGATTGAATAAACATTGACTCGATGGATACACACATATAACGAAATTACTCATATTGTGAATTATTCGCCAGCATTCTATTGGAAGCAAATTACTAATATGATTAAAGTATTTGTAGCAAACAAGAGGATAAACTCAAGAGACTGAAAGCTGTATTGTAATTTTGTAAGCCAATTTGAAGTTTGGAAAGTTACTAAGCATATAGTTGCGCCTACCTTCAGTACTGAAAATTGAAATTCCTATCTCTGGCTAAACCAGAATAATCGTTACTGTTTAGTAACAATTCTGCTATTGTGGTTTTAAATAGAACGCCATTCCAAAATTAAATGTAATATTTACTAGTTTATCATCAAATTGTGAAAGTTTAATGCTTCTGCTCGCATCCTATTAAGCCCCAGGTTCAGATTTCTTGACAGGGACATTAACGTAAACTAAAAATCAATACCGGTGTAAAAACAGACAATGAACGTAGCAACTAACGAAGTTGCGTCCTTCAAAGACTTCCAATAAAAGAAAACAGCATCTAGCAACAAGTTATGAAGACGTTTCAGAAATTTGATCAAATAATGGATCTAGCGACGTTAGGAACTTGTAAAAAATGTGATATTTATTAAGCTAGACGTTGTTGGAAAGCATTTTGTTCAATTTTAAATTATATTTTGTAAAATGAAACGAGAAATTGTTCGTGAACGTTTTGAAATTAACACTTGCTTACTAGCCGTCAAATTTGAACCCTCCCATTTTTACCTCTCGCATACCTCTAGGTAAGGGAGGTATTGTTTTGGTCAAAAAAATGGGTAGTTTTAGAGACCTACAATACGATTTTACTATTTTCGCTTTGATGTCTGTATGTATGTGTGTGTGTGTGTGTGTGTGTGTGTGTGTGTGTGTGTGTGTGTGTGTATTTGTGTGTGTGTTTGTATGTGTGTGTGTACGTGTTTGTGTGTATATGTGTGTAAAATAAATCAAATACTCTAATACCAAAAAATAAAATTTTGTGTATTTTTTTCTTCTTATATTTAAATGAAGAGCTGATTAGATTTTGGATAAAATTGGTCAAGAAGTCCTTAACAGTTTTCCGTGAAAAAACAAAGTTAAATTAAATTTTTCAACAATTTATGTTATTTTGCAAATTGTAGGATATTTAATTTTACATGTGTTTTGATTACACTAATATTATTAATTTTTATTAGATTTAGAGATAATAAAATATAAAACAATTAAATTTCATAAATATTGCATTCCATGTACACCATTTTTGAAATGTAACACATGTCATTGAAATTGTGAAACTGTTTCTTAGTGAAATATATGTCAAAAAAATTAAATAAATATTGGAAAGAAAATTACATTTCTCAAATATGAATAGAAAATAAACAAATAAGAAGGTATGTTTCTGTATCATCAAATAATATTTTGTACCGTTTAAGAGTTATATGTGCTGGTTACATCAGTTTTTTTTTGTAATAGAGAAACCTATATTTTCAGCAGTACCAGGTCTGTAGTTACAGATTTTTTTAACACTACCAAAATAATGTATTATAGCTTTGATAGATCTGCAGTTGCAGAGCTGCTTCCTCTGGAATTAGAAGCTCCTTTATCATAAAATATAGTAGCGGGTTAAAACTTTGTCGACTAGTATTTATTAATTAGCTATTATCAAGTAATAATACTTATATGTTGCTTGTAGCAATATTTTCCTTTACTAGTAGTTGATGCTGTCTAAGAAGATCTGCAATTGCAGAACTAGAAACTATTATGAAAAATATTTAAGGGATGTTATTTGACAGTTTGTTTAATTTAAATATGAGCAGTATATTATTTCAGGCGCCTCCACCAAAATAATTCATGATTACTAAATGATAATATTACTTCTTTTATTATATCTAGTGACTTATTTACCATTTAGTGACTTTACCGAATAACTCAATTTAATTAAAATCTACAATGGGAAGTAATGTATTGGCCACATCAAAATTTAAAGCTATTTAATCAGGATTAGATTATTTATAATTTTCTTTGAACTTAGTTTTGAATATATTCCAAAATATTTTAACGAAACCATGCATTATTAAGCAATCCAAAACCTTGACGGTAATGTGAAAGTTAGTGAAGCGTACCTCACTTGTTTTAAAATGAAATTAATTACTGAACACAGGTTATACTGCGTCAAACGCAGCTTGGCAGATGTAGGCGATCTCATTAAAAGTTTCGACTTTGTATTGGTAATTAGGAGGCGTGTAAAATATACGCGTTTATTTTGTAAATCACTGAATCGGATAAATGGATTATTTGTCTTAATTAAATACGAGAATAACTTGAATTTGTATATTTTTCTGGCTGCATTTGGCCGCTGCAGAATTATATAGAAATTAATTAGTTTATTTTGAATATTTGAAATTATACTATTCGTAGTTTAATTAGCACAGCGCTGCTATTACTTCTGCAAGTATCTCAACTGTAAAGTTTCCAAGTTTAACTATTTTAACAGTAACTACTTCTTGTATTTACAATGCAAAATTAACTACATATAGTGCCAGAAACACTGCTGACGTTGTTAAGTTTAACTTGACTCAAGATTGTGTTGGGTTTTGCGGGAGAAGTTGGAAAATTTAAAAGATAACATTAATTAATTTTTCTTATTGTTTTCAAAAGGAAAAAGTATTTCATATAATTCCTCCGAGTCAAATACTTGCTTTTGTTATTCTTTTATATACAAAGAAGCTCCCTGAAGATTGCCTGAAATATATGAAATAAAGAAGTAATTTATATATTTAAAACATCTTGACAGTTTAATTATTTTTAAATGAAACCTGCAGTTGATCTGAAACAATATTTATTTTTATACTTTCTTACGAGTACTATTTCTTTTCAAAGTAATTTTAAAACAAACACTAAGGTATATTTATTCTTTTCGTTTATAAATCTGGAGTCTAGTAAATTTACAAGTAGATAATAACAAAAAATGATGTGTGACTGATTGTAATGTTTCAGTGAATGGTGTGAGACTGAAATAAGTGAATGAATTTGTATATTTGGGTAGTATGTTTTCAAGGGAAGGACGTATTGACCGGAAGATTGAAAGGCGGGTGTCTGCGGGGTGCAAGCTAGCTCTGGGTACATTTACTCGAAACGTGAATGTATCTAGCAAAGTACAAATGGTGTGTTAGTGCCTACTGATGTATGGTTCTAAATGTTGGGTGTGGATGAAGAAGCATGAACGACGTTGCTGAGAAAATGAGGTATTTGAGAGGAGAGTGATCGTGTATGGAATACATTGGTGTATGGTGAGTGTGAGTTGAGAAGAATGTTGTTAAGAAAGTGGGGGTGAGTCAGTTGAGATGGTTTGGATATCTTGAGCGAATGTCGAATGAAAGGTTGGTGAAACTAATACATGCGGGTGAGATTGAAGGTGAACGATTGCGTGGGCGTCCGAGGAAAAAGTGGTTGGGTTTGATTGATGGTTTGTTGCGTGAATGGACGAGGAGAAAGTGGTGGAATGTTTGGAGGAGATTGATTGTTGGTTGACTGTGTTTCTGGGTTAGTGCTACCCCACTGAGTGGGATATAGCTTGATGTTATGTATGTAGATAAAAATGCGTTATTATAAAGTGAAAGGAAGCTGAAAAAAATAGTAAAATACTTCATTGTTGCAAATATTAAAATAATTTGTTTAAAATTCGCCCAAAAAACCTGATAAAAAGTACCATAAATAAAATTTCCACCAAAATGTTCGTTGTTTACAAATTGTATATCACTTCAAAACATTGTACGACCAACAAAAATACAGTGTCAATTATTTGATGTGCCATTTATATTTTTACACGAATTTACAATTGTACGTTAATCTGAAAATGTTATTTAACATTTATGTTTGCAGTAGGAACGTATACATTTGAATTCTAAATACATAATGTTATAAATAAACTCTGACATCATCACATTATTTACTTAACATTTCTCTGGATGTAGAATATGTTTATTTATTTTACTTGGCCGCTGTGTGGTTTCTGTGAACTGGAAATAATATTTTAAAGCACGAAACATTTTGCTAATTAGCTGTTTCTAATTAGAAATTCTGTTTCAAAAAACAGTTAATGATTAATTCACGCTTTTTCAATTAGCACTAAACTTAGTAGCCATTGTTATAAACCGCTTCATTCGTATTCATAGTCCTCTTAAAAGTTCAGCATGAAGTTAGCAGGAAGGTAGAATTTGTTTCCGTTAAAATATTCGTTTCCGCGCCTACCACGATTCGAACTCGCTGACGTCAGAAATCTATATATTTTTAGATCTTTATTTTATTGGATAATCGTATTTCTCGCTTTTTATTGATGTGAAAACTATTAGCGGATAATTGAATTCCTGCCTGACGAATCAACCCGACTTTTGGACTTAAAAATATCTTGAAATATTTTCAATTACATTTGAAATATTTTAAATTCTTCACTACGTTTTTATGCGCTCAGGTCAGGCTTTGAAATCTGAAAACACTTCAACAAGTGACGTACGAAATTAATGAGTGATTAATTGAAATGCAAAGACCATTCAAAACTCATTTTTACACATCAATCATTGAAAAACTGTATTATGAATCTGCTTCGTCTAATTGTATTCCAAAATAATTAATTATGTTCAAAAGGTTTCCTGGTCAATTGATTTTTTACCTCCCGCCACATCCTGTAAGAGAAGTATGAGAATCACGCTGAAAATTCGGTAATGAGTTTTCAGTGGATGAGCACGTTTTAGGGTGTGTGTCTGTTTTTCAGTCTGGCAGTCTGTGTGGATCTCTGGAGTTTTGGTTTCTCAAAAACTATTAAACTGATTATTTCACTTATTACAAATTTGACAAATCAGAATGTCTCATTTTCCATTGTTGTGCATTTTAGATAAGTGAATAAACAGCACCATGCTGTTTATTCGCGATTAAATTGAAGCTAGCTTTTATATGCAAATTTTGAACATTTTGAAGGCATATTTAGCCGGATAATTAGTTGCAGAAGCAAGATACTTATATGTTTTTTACCTTTACTGGTATTCTATATCTTTAAACATGCTCAATTATTCAATTCAAGATATTTTTATTTACAAATTTTTGACATTTATTTGACAAATAAAAAGAAAAACAATCAATTTGCTATAGTTACACTACAACAACATAATTTTATGGTGCTTTTTGTTTATATGTGTACCGATTTATTTATGTGAAAATGTGTCAAAATGGACGTTTTAGTTCAATTTCTTCGGCAAATATCAAAGTTTATGCTATGAATTCATGAAATAATCTTGACATATACCCCTCGTGCTAAAGAATTGAATCGATTAAATTTGATGTCTAGCTTATTTATAAAATTTTGCTTTTAAAAAAGTGTTATCGTACATAATAATTTAAGATAAAACCCCTAGACCTCCGGTCTCGGGATTTTTTCAAATTATTATGTACTCAAACACTTTTTAAGCAAAATGCATAAGCTAAACATGTCAAATTTAATCGATTAAATTCTTAGCACTCGTGATATAACTATTGATTATTTTTTGACGTTTCTTTAAACCAATGAAATGCTTTATTGTATCTCACGTGTCTGCGTTTTAACCAATCCTGTCATTATTATGCTGAGAATAATGTTATTATGATTATTCCCGGCAATATTCTCTGTAGCTTTTTTGTTTTTGTTGACAGATGTCAGATGTCAGATAGTTATCGTCAACAAAAGTAAAAATGAGCAAAAAAGATTAGATTTAGTGGCGTGCCTGATGATGAAAATAAAAAAATAATCTAATTAAATATAACTCGAGAGTTCGATAAATTAGAAAATAATTCTCCAGTATATTTCTCAAATAATTTTCAATTTATTCTCACTCTCTTGTTATATTATTGCTGAGAATAATGCTCTTGTTATAGTGAAAGATAGATTTAGTGGCGTGCCTGATGATGAAATAAAGAAATAATCTAATTAATTATAACTCGAGAGTTCGATAAATTAGAAAATAATTCTCCAGTATCTTTCTCAAACTTGTCGCCATTTGGCAATAAGTTTTCGAAAGATCTGTCAAATTATTTTTAATTTATTCTCACTCTCTTGTTATAATATTACTAAAAATTTAGATATTGTGTATATATCAATTGTATCCCTTTTAGAAGAGCTGATTAATTTTTTGTGATAATCCAATTACCGGAAGTGGTAGTTTACTTGAAGCCCTATCAAGTTATTTTGAAATAAATAAATTATGATTTATTAACAATTTTTGTTATGAGAATAATGTATGAAATATTATTGTTTGAAACATTTTTATCTTACTGTCACCATTTTCGAATTACAAGACGTTGAAGAAAATTATATTTTGACATTTTAGTTTAAATCTGAAAATCTATGCTTTTTGATCAAAACAAAACAGCGATTGAAAAATAGACATGTTGCATCATATTTCAACAATGGTTCGAAAATTTTTCATTGTTGTAATCAAGCAGTTGTTTGTTTAGAAATAAATGCAGGGCACTGACAAATACTAATGTGAAAAATACAATTGTAATAAAATAAAAAAGGGTTATCAATCATGCTTTTATGAAATGAGAAAGAACAAAATTAATTAATGTTTATACAGCGATGTATAACCAAGGGTTGTTTGTTTTTTCGTTGACAGGTTTCGTATATAAATTGATTTATTAATGTGTTACTTATTACAATAATTCCAGGAAAATTGATAGCACCAATAATTAATTTCGCAAAAAACCAAAAATTATTTTATCGTTCTTTATAGAGTTAATTCATATAATCGTCGAAATTTGAAAATTGCCGAGAACACAGGCACACAATTCCGGCTGAAAATATTCTTCGCAATCTGCCTCGGGTCTGGAGTATAACTCGGAGTACCCGGAATACCCGGAGTCGCCGGAGCCGCACGGAGGCGCGTGGAACGAGAACAAGGCGGCTGCCTACGTAATTTTAACTGAATTACGCTTACATTCACATTTAACATCGATTTCTAAAAGCCCTGCAAAAACACTCACGGTCCAAATCTTGCTAGGTTTCCGAGATACCGACATTACCGACGCACGCCGGAGACCAATGAATATTTTTATTAGGATTTGTATTCGTATTTATTTCGCTAAACTCTTAATTCTACACAAGTCTTTCGACAGAGATTTGACCGGGAAAATTGTATCACATTATGATAAAATAGTACGCATCGTAATATGTCTTATATTTATCGAAATATGGCGATTTGTAATATTTTTCAAAATACGGAAATTTCCCCAAATATGACTTAAAATTGTATATTTTTTTTATTACATTTCTTTATAATATTCGCGCCAGGAAACCCATTGCAGCAGAGCGCATCGTCATATCTCTAATATTTTTCGAGATATGACGGTTTTTTATATTTTCCAAAAAGCAATTTTGAGGGGCTGTAACTCGAAAACTATACAATATATCAAAAAATATCTCTAGTTTTGTGTTTTTCGTGCCATTTATAATAAATTAGTAAATTTTGAAAATTTTGAAATTTTTAAAAATTTTTTTCAAAATTTCGATTCGAGATATCTTGACAAATATGAAAGATACAAACTTGCAGTGTTTACCAATCGATTCAGCTCGATGAAATACATAAACCCTGAAAATTTTGGAAGATTCGGACTACCGGTTGAAATGTTAGAGGAAAAAGTCTGAAAATGGCCAAATTCAGGCCAACGTCAAGGGGTACCTATTGACTTTTGGGACAAAAAACGCGATTTTCAGGCTTTTTGCTCTAACTTTCCATCCCGTAAAGCGATTTTTATGAAACTTTGCATACTTATGTATTTCGACGAGCTGAATCGATTGGTGAACACTGCAAATCTGTATCTTTAATATTTGTCGAGTTATCACCGATCGAAATTTTGAACAAAAATACAAAAAAAATTCAAAATTTTAAAAATTTGTTAATTTGTTATATAAGGCACCAGAAACGCTAAACTGAAGAGAATTTTTAGATATCTCGTGTAGTTTTTGAATTACAGGCCCTTAAAGTTGCACTTCGAAAAATATCAAAAATCGACGTATCTCGAAAAATATTAGAGATCTGACGATGCGCTCTGCTGCAATGGGTTTCTTAGCGCTTATATTATATAGAAATGTAATAAAAAAATATTACAATTTTAAGTGAGGATATTCCGTGGGTTTCAAATTTTTTTTTCGGTATGTGAATCTGTATTGAATAATTAATAATTACAGTTTATGTTATTTGTTTGTTCCCATAGCAACTAAAATTAGTTTATTAAACATATAATTCAGTTTTGTTAAAAGAAGCAAACAAAATCTGGTGTGGGCACCACACTACTTTCTTATACAAATAAAACCAACTGAACATGTATGACTTGTTCCTTGCGTATGACTTTATTTTAAAATAGAAATCTATTAATATCTAGTCAGCAATACTTTCTAACTAATAATACAAATATTATTTACATTTATAATATTTCACAAGACACATATTTTTGACACTTCACAATTATTTGACACGTTTGACACATAAATATTAAAAATGTTTTCGTTTTATTCCCATTTACAAATTCAGAGCCGTCATAATTAAAAGTGTTTATTTGTAACTGTTCTTTATACAGAATTATTTAGTATTTCGCACTAATATGTAGTGGCTCTGCAACTACAGATCTGAGTAGACTGTAGAATAGAGTAAATTTAAATATAATTCCTGTAGAATTACTTGCCATTTTTCAACTCAGTTCTTTATTCTAATTATAGTAAACTGTGTCAGAATCCACCCTTAATAAATTAAAACTCAACTGCCCTCATTTTGTAAATCCAGTTGATATCATTAAGGGTTGGAAGCTAGATTTTCCAGCCATTTAAATGGCTCAACTCTGAAGAATAGTCCGTGATTTAGAAATACGAATGACTTGAATTCCGCGAGATCAATTTTTGTCTCCTACGATTTATTTTTCACTTTACTCCTTTCATATTTCTAGAAATCTTCTCTTGTCTCTCCGCGTTACTGTGAATTGAAATATTGATTCCTGAAGATTCTCCAACTATCAGCGTTGATTTATACGCTTGTGAAATCCTTCAGGAAACGGATAAATGTTTACAGTTTACCTGAAACCAGGACAATTTCAAATACAAAATGATACTCGTCAACGTAGCTTTGGAAAGTTGAATTTGATATGTTTGAAATGTCAAACAAATAACGAATCTTTTGATGTTGTTGTTTACAGAGGTACTCGTTATGTAATTTGGCACTTTTACGGAAATATATCATATAATTGAATTGATTTGACTGTACAGTACAGTCGCAAAATAAATTTCACTGACAACCTAATGATTTTTATGAAACAATTAACACACAAAATGTGTACGAAACAGGGAATAATTATCGGGTACTGTTGTTCTATCCTTAGTACTACAATTACTCATAAATACACGATAAAATATTACATGAGAAGCACGGTTACCAGCCGTCGAAATTGAATTAGAAAACTAGTTGCTGGTCTGAAGTTGCAGATCTTTTCAATCTTGCTGTAATGCAGATCTTAACAGCAAAAGAAATGATATATAGACTCTGCAATTGCAGATCCCAGCTTTTCAAAACGCAGGATAATTTTCAGGCAGTCAAAATCATAAATGTTTTTTCGATTCCGACAGCTCCCAGGTTGCAGATCTTACTAGCGATAAATAATTATTTTCATGCCTTTACACGCTTTCAATTGGATAGCTCTGAAATTGCAGATCCTAGCTTTGTCATAACAACTGAGCATTTTTCAAGTAGCGAAAAATATAAACGTTTTTCCGAAACAATGTAACAGCTCTGAAGTTGCTGATCTTATCAACAATAGAAAAACTCTTGCCATTCCTTTACTATTACATGCTTTTATTAGCGGCTGCTCTGCAATTGCATATTCCAGCTTTATCATAACAACAGGGAATTTTTCAGGCAGTCAAATTTATAACCGATTTTCCGAAACCATTTTCGCAGCTCTGAAGTTGCTGATCTTCCCAGCAATGAAATAACTGTATTCATGCCTTTACTATTACCTGATTTTAATAGCGGCAGCTCTGCAATTGCATATCAGAGCTTTGTGATACAGTATTCATTATTTTACTTAACTTTTTCAATGTGTCATCACACGTTTTGAATAGAAATAGCTCTGAAATTTCAGCTTCTATTTTTAGGATAAAGTAGGGTAATTTTGAAGCAGTAAAATAAAATATATTCGTGTAATATTTTTTTGTACACTTTCCCAAACACGGTTAAGAGTTTAAAATTGGTAAAACTCAATTTTTGAAGTCCGTAATCCAATCGGAAAATAATTATCTTTCGTTTGATTTCATGGCATCGGCTCCAGTTTTAATTTACATAATCTCCGAGGTACTTAGCCTGAAGTTTGTAACAGGCCGTTTGGCTTCGAATCACGTACTAGGGAATATATTACACCGCCTACTTTGCAGACATTCATATCATTAATTACTATTGAAATTAGTTCTGTAAGATCACTGACATTCAAATACTATTGCGATGAAATAACACGGTAGCTTTCATAGCTAGTGAAATGTATTTTTAAAATATTCTCGCGGACTTGTAAAGTAATTTTATGGACATCCAGCCCCTAAAGGACAATGTGGAATTTATGTAAATCCATTGTATATGTAAACACTTCGAAATGTTTTCAAACCCAAATACTTTTTTGAATTTTGTCATGTACAACTTTCCCAAATTCAAATCCGACAAATATCCATATTCAGCAGTTAGGGATCTACTATGGACCGTTGCGTTCGTATTTTATGTTTTAGTGGTGGTACACATGAGCCGTGATTCATTTTGTGAAATGAAATTTCATTAAGATTGTTTATTATTTGTTATTGTGGTACTATTGTTTTTGAAATGAAATGGGAATTGAAATAACGAACATGTGAACGCCTACAATGTGAAATTAATTAATTGTTGTTTTTTTAGGTTTAATTACTTTATAATTTATTAGAATTTCTACCACTAAAATATTTTGTGGTTGTTCTTTAATTTCTTTGTAAAGAGAAAAATTCTAAACTATTTATTTCATTTAAATAGTGTAGCACAATAAAACCTTAATTATAATAATGAAAGTATTTAATTAAATATTTAAACAATGCTTGGTTATTGTAGTGCAGCAAATTCTAGGTTCTTTTAAATTAAAATAAAAATGTTTATTATTTTCAGAACTTCTAAAAATAAATTATAATGTTTCTAGTACAAGTCGTGTAAAATTTATATTACATACAATGTTTAGAATTTATGCACGTTATTCTTCGTCAGAAAAACAAATGAACAATATAAACAAATAAATAGAAACAGTAACTAAGTAACAACAAATTATGATTTGTAAAATGTTGTGTTCAACTCGATCCCTTCACTCAGATTTACTGATAAATTTCTATTCTTACTAAAGTAACAACAAATTATGATTAATAAAATATTTATATAAGCAGTACCCTTGGAAAATTGTTCAATTTTCGAGCTAAATGTCGCGGGTTCGCACCTTAGTCTACACAAAAATTATTCATGAAGGTAGTAGATCCATTAGAGAGCTCTGCAATTGCAGATCTCAGCGAGAAACATACCAAAATTAGTTTTAGGCGCCTCCTCCATAATTATCTAGATAGCTGTGATTCGACGGCTGTTAACCGTACCTCACTACAAAAAATATATCATATATTTACAAGTATAGTGCACAGTTCTGCAGTTGCAGATCTCATCATACAACATACATATAATGAATACATTGTAAACAAAAATAAACTTAGGGCGCCTCCACCAAAATAATTTAGGCAGCTGTGATTTGACAGCTGGTTACCGAATTTCACTAGAAAAAATATATCATATACTAGCAAGGATACTGCATAGATCTGCAACTGCATATCCCATTACAGGCGCATAGTTAAGAAATTATTGAGATTAAAATTAACTTATGTAAAGTTATAATTTGACGAATTGTAATCAGATTTTACAGGCAAATATGTATCATATATTAACGAGCAGTTGTAGTACTATGGTTGTACCTACAGTTCACTTCAGCTTACACCCTAAAATCTGTCTGTTTTAATGTGTTTTAATAATAATAAAAATCTAAATATTTAATTGAAATTTATGCTGAAAAAAAATTACTTCTCTACGCCACTGCCTGAAAAATCCTAAGAAAAACTCGACTATCAATACTGCTGAATATTTTATGACCCAAAGACAGTAACAAACCACCCAATTTTTTCAAACATCTTTCACAGTGTCGATATTACAACAAATTATTTATCTTCAACCACAGCACATTATCCACTGTAAATGGGTCTTTAGAAATGCGACCTCCATTTTTAAAAAGGTTCTTTTACACGGGACGTAATTAATGGACAGCAGGAGGATAACATAATTGACCCTAGAATGAAGAAATGTGCAAAATGAAATAACAATATTTTTTGTTTCGAGCAAATATCTGAAATAAAATATATTTGGAAACAGCTGAATATAACTAGGCAACAGGGTCTAATGAAATGAGTTTTCAGCGCTGAATGAAAATTTAATATCACCTGGAAACTCTGGAGGAAGCTATACGACAAACAACAAAGTTTCACATCAGCAAATATAGGTTTAATTTTCTGCCAATTTATTTGAAATTTAACTAGAAATAATTATAGTTGCAGAAGTTGAATTATTAATATTTTATTAACCAATAATATCTTTTATCCAACACCTCTCAATAAATGCTCTATAACTATGGCGATTTTAAACAAGCAAAGTAACAGATTATCCACTAGTGGGTATAATTTTGAGGAAAGCCACTAGTGAGTATTTTTTTATTTATAACAATATTAATAACACACAACACCTTGGTAACTTCTTTGATTGACATTTTAATTTAAAAATTTTAAGCATATGTCACTGTCAAATAATATTTCTTTAATGAATTTTTCATTTATTAAGAGGTGTTGGATAAAACGTTATACTTCACACGTGGGCAAAGTGAAATTACCCACTCGATAAAATTATCACACTCAGCCTTCGGCTTCGTGTGCTAAAATTTCTCTCGTGGGTAATTCTTTACTTTGCCCACTTGTAAAGTAAATAACTATTTTCTACGACCACTTAGAAATCTGCTCATTGTATGTTTGTTGTTGCTAGGGATATGAGGTACATTGCAAGTATCGTGCGAAATTAATTTGTTTTGTGAGTATTTCAATACAGATCAGCTCATTTAAGTACAGGTGCCATTGCTAGGATACTTATTTAGAATTGTCAAATATTGGAATGATGAAAGCAAGACAATTTTTTTTATTAATACTAAATGAATTAGGAAATAATATCGTGGTCGTAGAAAAAGTATAGTGTACAACTCGCATGGAATGTCCATTTCATACTCGTATTATTTCAAAGCCGTAGAAAATGAGTACCATTCCATGCTCGTTGTACAATATACTATTGGACACTGTGTTGAATAAAATGACAGACCAAATACAAATTTTAATTAAAAAATAACACATCTTGTACATCTTTCTTTCTCTTTTTACTGTGAATCTACTACATAAACTTTGTCTCTTATTACAATAAAGCGAACTAATGAAAAACATAATAAGACCATCTACATGCTATTGTTTAATCCATAATAACTAAACTCAAAATTATATCTACAGTTTTTCGAAAAATATAGAGCTCTCATAAAGGAATATTTTACCATATTCAACCAATAAGACTCATAAATATCTCGGAAAAAACTCAACGCGTGTTTTTGACATATTTTGCCGGGGGGGTCCCGGAGTTTTCCGGACCTTTTGCGTTCTCTTTCACTGGGATTCTAGTCAATCAACATTTTTTGAGCAGAAAATTACTTGAAATTGAAACGGTCCATCCGCCTAATACGATATCGCCCTTATTTTCCACCCCATTTGGTAATTCATATATATTTACAGGATTTTAAAAGCACTTAAAAATTAGTTATTCTTTTTGTATCGCGGTAACGTACAGGTACCAGCCGTCAGGTTCTGCTACTCATTAATATGAAACTGGTGAATTTTTTTCAGGTTCAGGCTATTTTCTAAACTTTAATTCGTATATCAAATATTTTGAAATTCTCTATATCCATGTATTTTTTTTTTCAGGTAATCGAATGGCATAGGATGCAGCTTTGTATCTTCGGCCACTTTTGAGTTATGTAGCTCTGCAATTGCAGATTCCTTACTGCTTCCATTAAGGCTGAAATATTTTACAGATAATAAGGAAAATAAACAAAAGTAGTTAAAGAATTGTTGTAGGAAAATGAATAATATTTTGTAAATCTTATAATTCTCTAGTGCGCTGTGGAAAGCAGGTAACAAATGACTAGCAACTTCCTCAATTTATTACAAAGCCTGCTAGATTCCTCCAGTATGTCCAGAAGATTTTATACGAGACAATTTATTTGATGCTAAGAAAAATTTATTACAGAAATTTGTCTAGGTTTTTTTATATAAACAACTATTATACAAAATAAATTTCCGATGTTACGTCCCTTGATATGTATTGGTAGGCTCTGCAGTTGCAGACTAACTGTTAAATATTTAATGGGAAACTATCACTGGACGGGCATCTGCCGAAGCCTACTTATAAATAATGACCGAGAACAAAGACGGAGATATTTAAGGTGTATCTCTGTTCTTGTTCAAGTCAAGAACAGATTGTTGCAGAGGACTAAAAGCTCTCACACGCAGGTGAACTTCGGAGCTTTCCGCAGAGTTCAAAGTCTCCTGAAGCTCTGTCAATCCTTGTAGTGAAATAGTGAACAGTATTAAGGACAGATTCACAATTTCAAAATTCCCGCACATGCTGTCAACCCCTTGTGGTAATTAACCAAGACTACGCCATCCGGCTTCAGATTAACACATTCTCAACCCTTCGCGCACCCCCCACCCCCTTCAGACGCCCCTGGCACGGGACCAAGTACAAGGAAAGTGTACAGAGAATATTGAACGTTTTGCAGAGGTACTTGCAGAAATTCAGTGGTCTGCAATTGCAGAAAATAATAACCACCTGAAAAATATGCTATAATCAATAGTTATATCACGAGTGCTAAGAATTTAATCGATTAAATTTGACATGTCTAGCTTATGCAAAAATATTTGCTTAAAAGTGTTTGAGTACATAATAATTTGAAAAAATCCCGAGACCGTAGGTCGAGGGATTTTATCTTAAATTATTATGTACTCAAACACTTTTTTAAAAGCAAAATTTTGTAAATAAGTGTAATAAGACATCAAATTTAATCAATTCAATTCTTTAGCACGAGGGATATATGTCGAGATTATTTCATGAATTCATAGCATAAACTTTAATATTTGACATAATTTAATCGCGAATAAACAGCATGGTGCTGTTTAATCAATTATCTAAAATACACAACAATGGAAAATGAGACATTCTGATTGGTCAAATTTGTAATGAGTAAAATAATCAAATATAACTTGAGATCATATTAACAGGAAAATCACGTTGACATGATTTTTCCAAACCAGAAGATCAATAAAACATTATATTAACTATATTCAAAGTAAATGCAATTTTTCAGAAATGTAAATTTATTTTAGCTGAAAACTTCTTCTGAAAAATAAACAGCTTAACGAAAACTCCACAATGGCTGCAGCAAACTGCACCGGGGTTTAAATTTATGGTTCCTCCTGAAATTTTCAACATATTTCATAAACTTTCAGTTCATATTATCTGCCAGTTGAGGTAGAAGAAAGCTTCGAAATATTGACGTATCAAGTTTTTCTGAATTCAACAAATTTTCCTAACTCAACGAAATTCAGTTTTAAACTTTAAATTTGTGGGTGAATATTTTGCAGGGTTGACTAAATATTAATGAAATAATTGAAAAGTTAATGTTTAATTTATAATGGTGGTAAAACTGCGAATGGTTCTGACAGCTAATATAAATGATATCAATTTGAATAAATTAATTTCGACTGTATAAATTGCTTCTATATTATTGGTACACGCTTCAATAATAAATGAAATTAATTAACGCATAAATAATTATTAATACTTCGGCTCTGCAATTGCAGATTACAAACTTTTTTATTTGTTTTGTATTTTCGCTTTGCTCATATCTCGACCCTTGTTCATTTTGCAATATCTACCAGTAACCCTCAAATTTGAACTTGAAGTTAATGAATGTTTAACCGCGGTTAAACACATTGAGTACCAGGTCATTGTATGAGTTTTACCGCACAATGGAACCAATTTTACTGAACACACACTTCTGCGTCTGCAAGCTATAATACATGGCCAATACTTTACCAAATTGCAGATCCTACAGCCAGGGTTGGTAACACCGAAGTGCAAATGCGTGAAATAAAGTATAAATAAAAAATGGAATATTTACATGTCCGCCATTTTGAAAAACGGGGATACTGACAGAAAACAACAAAGGGAATACGTTAATAAAACAAAGGAAATCCGCTTTAGTCACTTGTCTTTTACAAACATCCAACCCTAAGCCTTCGTACATGCGTAAAAACTTTTTTGCAGAATTTTCAAACTACATATATTTTCTTTGCCCTCAGAGATAGACATGCTAACAATCTTATTTCTGCCGAATTTATCCCAGTAATGTCCTTGATGAAGTCGGATGTTCTACCCGAGGGCAAAGGTTGTGATTAGCCAACAGTAACGTTATTTGTGGTGTAATCACGTGGCAAAATACTTGATGAAGGGTAATCAACAACTTGAATAATTCTAATCGTAACGTTCGGCAAATTCTATATAAGCTATTCTAGAAGTTGCTGTGTAATTTTAATCTTAAAGTATTCTCGTTGTTTCTTTTAAGCTATAATAAAGCTTCTTATTTTTATTTGTCGCTGATTTATTTTGCTATAAACGCCAGCAATATTTCATTATACGAGAGAAATTATGATGAGGTATTGCAATTTAAAACTTATTCCTGTGTTTTCCAATAATTCCAACTATATTATTGATTCAAGTTTGTATATTGCAATACAAATAATTTGGCTTAAACGTAGTTTTACTCTTTTCTATTATTAATATATTTATTTACAAAGTGGTGAATAGAAGGATGAACCATCGCGTTTCTAATGCTGCTTTTGAAATGTTCAATTATTGGCTTCCCTATTTATTTTACACTGCTCAAAAAAAAATCGCATACACCCATCATATCCGATGATTTTTCGAAAATAGCCCTAAAAACAGGGGTTCCTTTGAAACGCGATCACTCACTCAATTCTTCACCGATGAGGAAGAAATTATCGGCTCTGAAAAGTAAATTGCCAGGGCTTTGTGACAATCGAGTTGAACAACCCCCTTAAAATAGAATTTTTTTGAGCTGCAAGCCTTCAAACTTTGAGATTTTTCATTGCTCAGACATGACATCACATAAAGCGATTTTTCAGGGGGTCGGGGGGAACGAATCTCTTCGGGATTTTTGGAGAACGTAGAGGAGGAATGTATCTCCAGAGGGAATTTCCAGATTTTGGTTAACATGTCCCTGAAAGAAATGCCCCACATTTTAAAAACAGTCATTTTTTTGGTTCGGCCAAGTGGCTCGATTTTTTTTTTTTTGAGCAGTGTATATCATAAATATTAAATAGTTTACTGTAGACGAAAATTTATAATAATATTTATAATTTTACTACACCTAAACCCAAAAAAAATGTCGGAAATATTTATTGGTAATTTCTTCAAATCATCAGTGGCATAACAAAATATATGTGATATTAGACTGTAAAAAATGTATAGTCAAAATTACAAAATTTTTGGTCTCAGACGATCCACCGGTAATTTTTGTTAATTTAACAAATTTTAAATTTATTAGCAAGTAACAAATTATTTTTATGTATTTTGTAACAAAATATATTTGTGAACAAAGTAATTATTAACAATTATTTTTATGTGCTTTAGACTAAATATTTTAGTAATTATATTGAAGCAGAACAATAAATCATAGTTATTAAAACAAATTACATTGTTGTAAACGATACAAACTTTCTTTAACAATTAACAATTTCAAATTGATAAATTAGCTAAATTTATACTTATTATTGACGAGTCTATTTGTTATATTTTATAAACGTAGCAAATAAATGAAAGCAACAATTATTCTAGTTAAAAATTCAGGATTGACAAAATTTTAATTTAACAAATTATCATATTGGTTCAAATTGTTAATTTAACGCAATATATTTGTCAATATTAACTATAGTTATTTGTCAAACTAGAGAGGAAAACGCTTCTTTTTCCCCCTCGAGTTCGAAGTTTCGAACGAGAGTGGAAGAAGAGCTTTCCTCTCGTGTTAGACACAACATTTTTCTCACGACATGTTTCTAAAAACGATTTGCTTGTACCTAAAATACATTTTGAGAACACAACTGACAAACTGACACGTTAAAAGTTAGTTTATCAGACACAAGGCGGTGTAGCAGTGTTGCCAATGAATAAATCTTAAATATCTTTAATAAGTTGTCAAATCGTGATTTAATAAGAAAAAGAAAAATATAACACATAATTGTAAGATAATTTAAATTATGTATATCACTAAAATAAAGATTTTCAATCAAATTAGGAATTTATTTATAATTTTTGTAATATTTTTTTTGTAAATAACTTTCATATTGGCAACACTTTTATATTTTCCTCTCTAGAGAAGAACAACACATTTTCTTTAATATTTCGGGAGATGAACGGTGCGGTTTCCTACCATGTCGTGAAAAATATATATTTGACAATTGCAAAGTAATAAGTCGCAAATCAAATTTATTTTATTTAATACATACTTTCTTTTAAATTATACATTTGTATTCAAAACACTTGAAATCAAACACTGATTACAGCAGATGACAGATAAAACCAATAATTTTTAATTGGTTCATTTTATGACATTAAGAACCAATAAGCATTTCCGTTTTCCGATTCCTGGCAGAGTAAAATTAAAATTAGTGTCAAATAACACAATAAATTTTGTAATGCAAAATAATTAGAGAAGCCAACAATTGAACATTTCAAAAATAGTATTGAAAATGCCATGGTACCTCTTTGGATTTACCCCCCAGTATAATATGTGAGCAGTTTCTGCAACTGCAGATCTCTGCTAAAACCTAATTTGACAATTTATATTTAACAGTCTCCCTTTAATAATCCCTACAGTGGATGGTCTGCACTTGCAGAACCCATTAGAACTAAACCTAGATAAAGTTATTTTAATTTGAACATCACGTAATACTTATTTTGTAGTTAAACAGGAAAACTTTCATAAGATGATGTTCTCAAGTTATTTAAAAAGTTGCTACAAGATTCAGAATAATTTTATAAGTTTAAAAGTTGCAGCATATTTCTTTATCCCCCGTACATTTTTCCTACAGATTTGCAGACTTTCATCAAAAGTATTTTAAGGAATATTATGCAACATAATAGTTCTAAAACAATAACATATATTTCCCCAAAACCGTAAAGATAAACGAAATGGGTCATATCTCAAAAGAAGATGCTCTTCAAAAATATATTGCCCTTTAAAACCTTATTCACTTCCTTGAGTATTTCAGAACTATATCACAATGGAACAAACGACCAAGACGTAAATCCTTCCAGACGAATATGTGCTCAATGGTTCATGAACAGATAAGTACAGGGCGTTCAAAAACTCATAAAAGCAACCTATAATTGGTAGTCAATTTCAGTAATAAATAAATAAACTTAGTATGGATCGTATACAGCAGCAGTGACCTCTACCGCTGTAGCTATTATCCTGTTGCCTGTAGGAGTGTATTGACGTGTTAGCCGGTGTATTGCATTTCAATGGGGGTAGCGTCCTTCGTCCTGCTTCCTAAAAGCTCCTGCCAGGATATTGTGTGACATAGGTCTGCATGAAAATTACTATATTTGTAATTCGAAACTTCCTCGATGCGCATGTGAAATATTTCCAACCTTTCAGGGTGAAATAACACGATAAAGTTTAAGAAAAAATCTGATGTGGCCAGCACATAACCTCCCGCCCAATACTACTCTTAAACTGTACAAAATAGTATTTGATGATACAGAAACATACCTTCTTATATGTTTATTTTCTATTTATATTTGAGAATTTTAATTTTCTTTCGTATATTTATTTAATTTTTTGACATATATTTCACTAAGAAAACAGCTTCACAATCACAATGACATGTGTCACATTTCGCAAAAAATTTAAAATTTTTAAGTTTCCATGGTGTACTAGGAATGCAAGATTTGTGAAATCTAATTGATTTATATTTTATTATCTCTAATCTAATAAAAATTAATAAAATTAGTGTAATCAAAACACATGTAAAATTAAATATTCTTCAACTTTAAAAATAACCTAAATTGTTGAAAAAGGAAATTTAACGGTGTTTTTTACGAAAAACTGTTAAAGGCTTCAAGTAAACTGCTACTTCCGGTTGACCAATTTTATCCAAAACCTAATCAGCTCTTCACTTAAATATAAGAAGCAATAATTCACAAAATTGTATATTTTGGTATTATATTATTTGAGTTATTGCCACAGACTACACACACATACATACATACATCCAGACATCATCGCGAAAATAGTAAAATCGTATTGTAGGGACCCTAAAACGTGCTTATTCATTGAAAACTCACTACCCAATTTTTTTTACCAAAAACACCTCCCTTACCTAGCGGTAGGCGGGAGGTAAAAATATTTTGTAGTTAACAGTAAACAATTTGACAAGCAGCAGGATATAATGAATTAATCCTGTATTTGTAAGGGTTGAAATTCTGGAAGTCTATCACTGCAAAATGGAAAACTGGGATACTGATCAATAAAAACAGGATATTGCCAACAATTAATCAACGATAATTATTTTGAATTATCCTGGATTTAAAAATAATTTAGAACGGTATTCAATGTTTATAGGATGTGATATTTATAATGAAAAATTAATTTCAATTATCTGCAGATTTGCACATCAGTTGCAGCTCTGCAATTGCATATCTAAACAAAAGGATGCGGTTTAAAATACGATTTTGGTGGAGGAGACATTTTGAGAATTGTTATACATTTACAATTACATATACAATATTTTATGAATAATTTGATAATTTTTTATTTGTCACTATCTACAACAAAAAAATCTACCCCTATTTTCTTGACTGCCTCTCTAATATCTTATCTTTCCTGCGCTAATGGCGCAATGTTGGCAACAATGCCGGTTCCGAGCATCAGGTACACTCCCACATGGTTCGCTAATCTGTCTTGTTCTGTGATGAATGCATCCAGGATTCTACATACACTACTCCTACTGAAAGGAAGGTTTATTCTATACGTTTAACCCTAAACCTTAGGGAGGTAATCTAAAATGAGTGCTGTATTATATAACTGTTAGTTTCTGTAATTATAAACATTTTTCTATTGCGTTTTAAATAGATATTTAAGAGTACAATTTTAAAGTATCGTCGATTATACTTTAACAAGCAGATTCACAAAAAGGATTAGCGCAATCCTATTTTTATTATTAGTCGTAACTTCAGTTACCATCCTTAAAACATATTTATGTTAACTAAGGTTGTAGTTAAGATAGGTTAACATAAAATTTGACACATTTTGTTAATTTAATTAATTTAGAAATAAAGTTACAGAGGTTGAAAAAAATGGAATTAGCGTTAATTCTTTTCGTGAATCTGCCAGTAAAATATTAAACTAGATTAGTAACGATATTAATTAGAGAATTAGGGTAGTAGTAGCAAATAATATAGGGTAATAGGGAATGGTATAATATTTATAATAGTTATTTACTTTACAAGTGGGCAAAGTAAGGAATTACCCATGAGAGAAACTTTAGCTCACGAAGCAGAAAGCTGAGTTTGATAATTTTTTCGAGTGAGTAATTCCACTTTGCCCACGTGTGAAGTATAACGTTTTATCCAACACCTCTTAATAAATGAAAAATTTATTAAAGTATTTGACAGTGACATATGCTTTAAATTTTCTAAATTAAAATGTCAATCGAACTAGTTACCAAGTTGTTGTGTGTCATTATTATTATTGTTATAAATATAGTGACTTTTCTCAAAATTATACCCACTAGTGGGTAATCTGTTACTTTCTTTGTTTAAAATCGCTATAGTTATAGAGCATTTATTGAGAGGTGTTGGATAAAATAGTATATTATGAAACAAGTGTATAAGTAAGGTTTTAAAGCACGTACGACGAGTTTAAGAGCACGACGCGAAGCGGAGTGCTTTTAACGTCGCTAGTGCTTTAAAAGCACTTATACACGTGTGTCATACGCTATTTTTATTATACCTGCATCATACTCTGGAAAAAACTGAAAAACAACATTTTGATTTTGATAATTTTGCGCGTGTGACGTTTGACGTATATCGTTTACATGGAGTTTGGTTAGTATTTATTGTTTACGTTTTCAGTTTTGACAGATATTAACAATTATTATTAGTGTTGTTGCTTAGCAACCTTTAAAGTACGGCGTGTTTTATTCTTACGTTTGTGAACGCTTTAGCGTGTTTTAAACACAGATTATGATGCAGGTATAATAAAAAATATTATTTGTAATTACTGAGTTAACTAAAATAATATAGATTGATATGTTGTGTATTATGGAGTATTCTGCAATTGCAGAGCTGTCTCGTATTTATAGCCAAGTAAAACTGTTCATCTAGTAATCGAAAAATAAATCTGCAGTTGCATATCGAATGAAATTACGGATGAGTAAACTATACAATATAATATTATATTAAGCACCTCCACCAAAAAACTCAATTAATTTCCTTTCTTTTTATTAAAATGGTAAACTGATTAACTACTATTGGTCATATGATGCATAATGAATTATTGTGAATTTATATGAATACAAACGTCCATGCTCTTCAGTGGGATTCGATTCCACGACCTCTGCGTGCTCTCAATTAATTTATTTACAAACGTGTGTTATTTGAGTAAGTTATGTAGCTACTTTAACACTAATTTCCTTGTGTTTTGCAGGAGGGTGTACCGCAGCGCTGGGATGAAAGACTGCGGCCATTTTGGTAAGTTAACTCTTCTGTCATCTAACAAAACTCCCGCGAATACATCTTAACAACTGTGACAAACCAGATTTGTCACCTTTCTTTTCTTCCTACAAAAATAAACATTTGTATAGGTTATAAACATTTTACATTTAAGCAACTAACTTACCTCAAAGTAATTACTGTATTGTAAATGTTTACTTTTATTATTGATGTTCATATTCAATTCCTATTGCCTCAACTCATGTAAATATGTTGGTACTTAGGTTAATTAATTAAGAAAAGAATCTGAAATTTAAATTGTCACATAAACACATTCACTTAACCACACTTTATGTCTACACGTCAAATCTGACAGTTACTTTATTGCGAAAGAAAGGTCGAACTTCCAAAATGCGGCCGTTTCCCAACAGATGGCTCGCGCTGTCTTTAATTACCTCTCGAGTACACTTACCAATGCCGAATTAATAACTCGGCATAAAAGGTACAAAAATAATGTCGAAAGACCAGGGTTCAATATTTAATAACTCGACTTGTCCGTCAGTTATTAAATAATATTTTTCTCAAATATGTCGAATACCGCGATAGTAGTATTGACCTGATTCAAGAAGCTCGACTTGCCTGTCAGTTTTTTAATCATCTTTGTTCTCCAGATCATATTCGTCTAGACTTGCACTGTCAGACGAATTGTGAGTTTTTTTTACACAAAGAAACAAAACAAGTCACCTACACATATTCGCGATTCACCTAGACTTGCACTGTCAGGTGAATCTCCTCTACATATCCAAGGTATTTCCTTACATCCTCACCATATTTCAGATTCACTGAAAAATGTACAAATAAATTTAAGCTAACCTTAAAATTGTAACTTACCTTTTTGAACAATAATAATCAATTTTATTTACCATTATTAAAACAAATGTCTTTATTTCACTAAAAACTCATTCACGGAGAGACCGGACCCTAGTCAGGATAGTTGATTTTACATTCACTCAAATTAATTACAAATGGCGCCCGAAGAATCTACATAATCAGCTGTCAGTGAAGTTTTGTTCTATCATTGAGAAATCATCCGTTGGCAAATTCAAAACTCCCCAGACATAAGTTTTGTTGGCGGGAATTTTTAAATCTACAAAAATTTAAATACTTACCTGCTGCTTTTCTCACATGTCACAATTTTAGTATTTTCATATCACAAAATGGCGCCCGAACAGGGACGCTAGTATTTTAGTATTTTATATTTTACGTTAGTATTTTCAATTATCACAAAATGGCGCCCGAACAGGGACGCTAGTAATTTAGTATTTCAAAGTTTTATGTTGGCATTTTTCCTTATCACACAACATTACACGGGTAATTTAATTAAGCCCACACAACTTTGTGATATTTTCGTGCGTGGTGCCCTCGTGAAATATGAGGAGTGAAAGTTTATTATTTATAGTTCATATTTCACCGGAAATCAACGCACTCTAGACTGCCACGTACGTTTGCTGGAAACTAACCGTTCTTGACCCATAAAATTTCTTTTGTTGTTCGTTCATTTGTTATCCTCTTCAGCCCGCAACGCTTATAAGATGGCTCACGCGAATTTTTTGTTTGTTTGTTTTAAAGAGCGTTCAATTATTTATTAGTACTGGAATAGATTCTGTAGCTTTTGTTGCTAGTGAGATAGTTGTAAGAATAGATATTTAACGTCATTTTAGACTAATTGTGTTAACGAAAAAACCTCTCAATAAATGCTTAAATCAAGGAAAGTAACAGATTACACACTAGTGGGTATAATTTTGAGAAATGTCACTAGTGAGTAATTTTGTATTTATAACATAAATAATAACACACAACACCTTGGTAACTACTTCGATTGACATTTTAATTTCGAAAATTTAAAGCATATGTCACCGTCAAATAATATTTCTTTAATAAATTTTGTATTTATTAAAAGATGTAAGATAAAACGTTATACTTTACACGTGGGTAAAGTGGAATTGCCCACTCGATAAAATTATCGCACTTAGCCTTCGTCTTTGTGTGCTAAAATAATTCTTTTGCCCATTTGTAAAGTAAATTGAAAAACTACATTTAATAATTAAACTCAACATTAAATAATGTAACACGATATTTTTATTCAATAATTGAAAGAGAATTAATTAACATTATAATTAATTATTTATTAATATACATAAAACTAATCCATGAATGATTTTGTTCGCGATATAATTTTTAATTGGCAAAATATATATTATACATATTAATAACACCCGTACAATTCTGTGCTACCCTAAGTATGTATATGTTGCTTGTTCATCCCCTACGTAAGGGTAGAATTGCGGCTAAACTCACAGTGTTACGAGAAATTTATAATAATAACAATGGTTGAACTACTAAACTTATAAATGTACACATATGAAATTCGAGACTGCTGATATTTTAATTGATAATTTTCAATAGCTCGCTTCAAAATTTAATGTACACTAATTGGTATTCGTATTGTTTGGAATAAACAAAATAACAAACATATTTTGTTACTAATTATTACATACATAACATTTCACTATACCCCGCACAGTAAAATCGCATAAACCCTGAAACACAATAAACCAATAATCATTTGAAATATATTTCTCAGACTCCCACGCAATCGTTCACCCTCAATCTCACCTGCATATATTATATGTATGTAATATAATAAATATACATTGTAAAATAATAAATAATATTTTCAGTATCCTGAATCTGAGACATTTCTATTTATACTAATATTTTATACATTGTTCAGAAATATATAACTTACTGCCAATATTCTTATATACATTAAAACAGATCTAATTTTTTTGTTCCATGAAAAATCTAGTCAACAAGTAATAGAATTTTTTTTCGACAACTACGATAAGGATATAAATTCACACGCTAAACTATTACTGAAAGTTGGTCATTGCATATCACTGGTAATGCTGTGTGATATGAAAGCTCGTTAGCCAATCAGATGTGTCCGCAACTGTGTGATATGATTTTATCACACGCTGCGGTAACTAAACGAATTAACTTAAAAATTTGTATTTAAAAGTTTGACAATTGCAGATAATATGCTGAATTTACACAGATTAAGATTAAGATTATCAGATTTTAACTTTTTTTTACTTAATTGTGGTCGTCGAAAAGTATCGTGTACAATACGTGCTGAAAAAGTATTTCACACTCGTTTGAAATATCCAACTTTCAGCACTAGTTATACATTACACTATTTTAATCATTACACATTCAATATTGTTGAAAAATAATTTTATCCAACACCTCTCAATAAATGCTCTATAACTATGGCGATTTTAAACAAGCAAAGTAACAGATTACCCGCTAGTAGGTATAATTTTGAGAAAATCCACTAATGAGTATTTTTTTTATTTATAACAATAATAATAACACACAACACCTTGGTAACTACTTCGATTGACATTTTAATTTGGAAAATTTAAAGCATATGTCACTGTCAAATAATATTTCTTTAATACATTTTACACTTATTAAGAGATGTTGGATAAAACGTTATACTTCACACGTGGGCAAAGTTAAATTATCAACTCGATAAAATTATCACACTCAGCCTTCGGCTTCGTGTGCTTAAATTTCTCTCGCGGGTAATGCCTTACTTTGTCCACTTGTAAAGTGGTTTTTTCCGTGGATTTACGAAAAAGTATTGTGATCCCATTAAGACAGTAAATCTTATAAATATCTATTGAAAAATTATCATTTACCTAAGAGCACAGTGCAATACATAAATTACGTCATAATTTAGACTTGTATATCTACAATAACAGCGTGCAACAAAATTATTAAATTTTTCAGGTGATACGAATATATTTTTTTCCATGTATTCAATTCAATTCTTTTACTAGGTTCTTGGGGAGACTAATTTGACAGTTGGTAACCGCGTTTAACACTACTATACCTTCCAGTAAGTTCTACAAAATCCTGCATGGAAAATATCACAAAATCTCCACCAAGAAACTGTTTGAAAGTAAATAAGTCTTGAAAATAACTCTATTTACCTTCCTCATATCGTGAATGGCCCCTTGTGAACTGTTTGAAGTCTCAGCAAAGAAAAGAGTGTTCAAAATATGAAAATACATATTTCCGCACTGTCAGACTCAGAACACAAACTTATATTATTTATTTTCTCATTACTTTGCAGACTGAGCTTGTATGAGAATTCTTTTGACTTGATTCTACCAGGGAACAAAGACACGCATGACGTTAAGAAATAACGATGTAGAAGGGTCTTCTACATATCGTTACGCATTTGTTTTGTTGCGAATACACATTGCTAATGAGCGGATAGATTAATATTGTATCATCGTACTGTTCATTCGTTTCTTCGAGTGTTGCAATTTTTCAAAAGAGTAGTTGGGGTGTTATGTACTTATGTACCTACTTCCGGTTAATAGCACCCCTCATGGATGATGGAAGATTGTACAGGTTTACAACAAAATTAATTTGATGTGTCCAACATAGAACCTTCCTGAAATATTTACTGAAATATGCAGTCTGTACTGCAAAAAATTTAGAAAAAGTTTTTAAATTATTTAAAAAATATTTTACTTAATGAACTACTACTTCCGCCACACACACGCACACACACACACGCACACACACACACACACACACACACACACACACACACACACACACACACTGTTATTGTGAAAATAGTCCAATCGTATCCTAGAGGCTCTAAAAACTGTTTTTTCATCACTGAATTTCTATGAGACCAAAATCATGACAGAAACAATCAATTTTATATCTACGGGAGATTTGTGTACTTTCTCTCCCGTCGTGAGGTGCTCAAATAATGTGAAAAATTAACGAAATTAAACAAATCAAAAATAACTATTATAAATTATAATTCAATTTATTTTTAAATACCTAATATATATTTACGAAATAAGTGAGCTAGAAGAATTATTAGGTTTGTGAAATTTGCACAACGAGGCGACAGCCGACTTGTATAATCACATAAGTTTATTAATAGTGCATTATCACACATGTATTGTACAATATATTATCTACTTCTGCCTATAGTTAAAAAAATAAATTTACTTGACTTTATTTTATTGACAAGTGGAAAATTAATCCAAGTATTTGCTGCAAAAAATATTTTTAATCCATGACGCCTACAATTTGACATTAAACAATAATTATGTAGTTGTTTTTCACAAATTTTTGAAGCATTTCGTGAAAATGAGTGATTTAGAAAAGTATTTCATCGGATATAGAACAAGCTTCAAAAGTTTTTAATTACTTTGAAGAATTGTGAAGATTGTAATTTAATATATATTTAACATTTATAATTAATAGTACGTTAATGAAAAGGAGTGCGGTAATAAAGCTCTTAACGCACGCAAAGTGAGTGGGATAAGTGACATTTAACTCACGAGCGTAGATAAAATCCACTATAAATATTTTGGTTGTGAAAAAATAGTATATACACCGCAGCAGAGAAGTGCATTTTTCCCTCGCCTACGGCTCGCGGGAAATCATACACTTCTCTCCCTTAATGTATAATATACTATTATATATTGAAAATTTTAACACGCCACAATACCTCTCTTACATACATACTATTAAACAGTAATTTTATAAATTTTCATATTTAATTTATGCATTTACAGCAAATAATAAATGAATGTTGTGTACTGATTTACATACAGAATTTTAAGCTCTACAATATTTTTTTGAAGTATATTTTTTTTGGTCCACATTTCATGTACACCCTGTATATAAGTGCAGAATAAATATTACAAATTTTAACAATTGCGCAACAATGAATACAAACCTTCCGTATCTCTCTCACTTACGCTGATCACACACACTAACCACCAGTCTTACCAACCCCAAACCAACCCTTAACCGCCCCCTACACCCCCTAAATAATCACTAATATAATATTCCCGCACTATAAACAAACCCACTGAATTTCTCTCGATTGTTTTTCGCGTCAGCTCTCCGTGCATCAAGTGACCGTGTTACGCGTCGGTCCACGGACGACTGGCATCCCGACGCCGCGGTAGGCGTCGTACAAGCCGTTGCTATGACGATGTGATGCTGCGAGCGTCGGTTGTTTCCAACGCCAACGATGACCAGCCGATGGGTGGTTTGATATCGAGGTGCAGACACGTGGTGGTGATAAGATTACGAGGGTGATCAAGGGTGGTCTTGAAGAAAAATGAGGGAGAAATTTGGACTTGTTTTTGTTTGGTTATGTTTAGTACATCTTGTGTGAAAGCTACAAATAATTTATCCAACGCCTCTCAATAAATGCTCTATATTTATGGCGATTTTAAACAAGGAAAGTAATAGATTATTTATAACAATAATAATGACACACAATACCTTGGTAACTACTTCGATTGACATTTTAATTTAAAAAAATTATAGCATATGTCACTGTCAAATAATATTTCTTTAATAAATTTTGGAATTACCCACTCGATAAAATTATCGAAAAGCCTTCGGTTTCGTGTGCTGAGATTTCTCTCGTGGGTAATTCCTTACTTTGCCCACTTGTAAAGTAAATAACTATTATTGAATCTAAGCCGGTAAAGTAGTCTGGATTCTTTCCTAATCGTATTTCTTTTCAAGCTAATGATAGCTAATCAGAAGAGTGGTATTTACTGTTTTGTCCATTAGCTAAATCTCCCACTAAATTCTTGAGGAATTTAACCACTGTACTAACTATTTCAATCAACTAACAGCAAAAATAAGAAACAGAAAAGTACTAACATACAATAGTACAAGAACTCACTCAGTCGGCGTTTTTAATCTTTATGTTGCATCGACCGACAACCTTGATCCGAGCCGCCATGTTGGCAGTAGCAGTACACGGCGGTACATTTAAATAGCTGTCAGTTGCCAATGAAATAAAATCTATAAATATTATTTCACCTGCATTATAAAAGTTCTTACAATTTTCATGGCACTCATTTTTTGAATATGTAAGAAATAATGTCTAGTACCATGAACTCTGTTTTTGGGAGTTTTAAGAGTAGTGTTTGAAGCTCGGTTTTAGCGCTGTACAATGTTCTAAAATTATTTTATAAAAATATGCTTCAAATAAAAGTTACAGAGAAATGTATTATCTACCACATTTATTTGAAGTATTTTTTTATAAAATAATTTTAGAAGGTTGTACAGCGCTAAAACAGAGCGTAAAACACTGCTCTTAAAACACCCAAAAACAATCACTGTGTCTTAATATGCTATGCTCTCTTTTTAATGGTTACTAAAATATCAACCAATCAGCGAGCACTAAGCGGCCATATTTTCAGTAGCGCACCACTGAAATATAGGGATCATGAAATATTTGAAATGTTGCTAATGTGTTATATTTGAGAGGCAAAATCTTTCTAAATTAAGCTAACTGAAAATGAGTTGAAAAGAAATTTTTGTATAATGACATTTTCGGAAACGAACCCAGGACCTCACGATGCACAGCAATGAGAGGAAATACTAAAATTCATTAGAATTGATGACGAAAAGTGATTATACTTGTGTATTATTTATAGGATCTGCAACTGCAGAGCCGGGCACCTAGCATATTTAAAAATAATTACTACTCTGTATTGAAATAAATATGAATTGTTTATTGGAAAGATATGCATAAAATATAAACAAATTTTCAACGACAAATTGAATTGATATTGCTTTAAATATATTTATGAAAATATCATATTTACAATATTGATTTTGCGTATGAAATAATTAATATTTCCAGTGCTAATTGCGACTACTACTACTACTAAAAACAAGTAAATATATTAGTATTACCAACAAAATTTCTCTCTATAAACTCAACGACAAAAAAAACGTTCCGTTTGTATTTCAAAAGAAGATATTTCTCTTCAAATGTGTTTATTTTCCGTTTCACTGTCAATATAACTTCAGTTGGCTGTATAAATATTTGCAGCTCCAATCATTTGACGCAGTATATGCAGCAGTTTGTCCGCAAGTCTGTCAAAATATAACGCTATTATTAAATAGTCACAAGATGCTTGTTAGACATTTTGTTTACTCTACACTACGTAGCAACGCTCGGAAAATTGTGGGAAAAAAGGAACATCTAGAGGGCTGTTATTTGACGGCACGACATGCTATATTCACAAAGATGTCTGCGTGTGTGTGTGTGTGTATGTGTGTGTGTGTGTGTGTGTGTGTGTGTGTTTGTGTAAATTCATAATTATTCACGTATGAAGCAGCATATGACAATAATAGTTAGTCCACTTCTGTTTTCGTAAAAATAGAGTTAAAAATAATTGTAAATTTTTTTGATAAATTAACTATCATTAATTGAAATGCGTTGGGTAGGTGAATACCGGCTCTGCAATTGCAGATCTTATATTTTTCTACTCCTGTATAAATATATCCCCATTATTTAAATTTTTGATGAATTATATGTAATTATGATTCATAATTCACTCTTCTCGATCAAACACAACGATCCATAATTCGCGGTTATTTCAATGACGTGATGTGGATCACCTAGCAACGGCTGTTTGACAGTTGACATGTAGTCAGTTGTCATTGTGTATTTTTATGTTGACGTTTTTCAACGTGCGTTTTCTACTAATTTCGATCATTTTCAAAAGTAATTTGCGAATTTATAGGAGTGGAAAATGTATAGTATTATCACAGTATAAAAATTCACACAATAATGAAACTTCAAATATTTCAGGATCTCAATATTTCAGTGGTGCGCAGCTAGGAAGATGGCTGCTTAGTGTTCACTGATTGGCTGATATCTTAGTAACCATAGAAAAGCGAAAATAGTATGTTAGTGTCAGTTGTATCTGTCAAAAAGCAAGCCAAAGTATTTCTCTCATGTTAAGTTCATAAAATGAGTGCAAAACAGAGAGGTAAACTTATTTGTACGATGAATAATTGTAGTAACTTTTTTCTACAATCGTTGCACAATATCGACATTGTTATTCCATTTTTGGTTAGGAAGTGATCAAAATTGTCGCTCTAGGGCGACAAAGTGACATATTGTCGCATTAGCGCGACAAAAACAAAACAAAAATAAATTAGGTAAAAGAAGTAAATGATGCATTGGATTTTTCTAGTAATAACCTTACTATTGCAAATACAGTTGGCATATACGTACATACACTTCAACTTAATCACCATAAACGTATTCACTCTGTAGACTTCATGTCAAATGTACTCCATATGTCAAATGTACTCCATGTGTCAAATTATGATTCATTTGAAAATTTTTATTTTGTTCATAAACGTTGTCATGATTACGGTGACATGGGTAACTACAATTTTACTGAATTGTTATAGGCGTGACCAAAGATAATTTTGAAAATTAATTTTTTTTCTAAAGCTTGACATTGTTCAACGATTGTAGAAAAAATATTGTGTGTATCTCGTCGGATAGAGCTTGTTCGGTGCACTTGTCGAGTTGTTAATTTCGGCTTCGCCTCGATCAACAATTTCTCGCCGCGTGCAACAAAAAATGCTCTATGCGCACTTGATACACAAATAACTATTGTAAAGCAGATGAAATATCCCTTTTGCAATTGACATATATTCAAATTAACAGCTGTATGCCGCAGCTGCCAATATGGCCGCTCAGTTCAAGGTTATAAGTCGATGCTACATAAATATCAAAGATACCGACAGCGAGTGTTGCTACTGTGTGAATTATTATACTGTGGTATTTCATTTATTATATTTATTATAGAATGATTTGAATCACTCGCCTACGGCTCGTGCCGCAAACTCCATCTTCGTAAATAATAACTATCATAATCCCTCATATAATAATATACCATTAAATTAAATTAAATATTTTCAAGTGTTTAATCGCGCCTCCACCAAAAAACTCCAAATTTATAAAACACACCAATATTTTCTCCTATAAATCACTTAACTCTTACGGGATTCTTTAATACCTCCACCAACAACCAGTGCTCTTCTAGTTCGTCATTACGTCCCACTACACAACTCGCCAACGCTCACATAAATAGAATGTATTTACTCGGAAACGGCGGACTTCATGTAAACATTCGCGTCAAACCAACAGCTTTTTACTCAATTCCCACAAAAACACTACACTGTGTTGCTATGGTTTTATCACCAACAAACAATCAATATTTTGTTTTACTGCATCTGTGTGTAATGTTGCTTTTTGTGGTAATTACTGGTTGTGCTTTTGCGAAGCAAAGATGATTTAGTTTTTATCGGATTATTTATTTACTTCAAATATTGTTACATTAGTAACTGCTTTAATCATGATGGTGATGGTGGTGTTTATGTTTCTTGTGATGCTTATGTCCATGTTCTTCTGGAATAAAATAAATTTATTAATATTTGTTTTCAAATTATATATTATTTGATTGTACCTGATGAAGAAGAGCTTTGATCATCTTCAGCAGTGGATGCTCCAGTAGAGGAAGTAGGAGGGTACGTGGTAGGTGGCACTGTAGTCGATCGAGGAGGACCTACTGGAGTTGTTGAACCTATTGCTTGTCGTACATGACGAACAACTGAAAAATTATATTAATATCAGGCCAATACAAATAACAATATATTTATTTGTTAACGATTTAGTGGTTACAGTGGAGATTAAAGAAATGAAATCATATTAATAAAAAATTAAACCTACTAAACTAATCTAGCTAACTAATTTTAAGTCGGCATTATTTTTATTGTTTGTTTGGCGCAGGCTTAAATTAGTAACTCACTTAAGTTTAGTAGCTTAGTTATTAAGACTAAAGAAGTTTATTTTATATTTCGCTTTTCAGTTTCTTTGTCGTCGGTATAATTTTTTGTTAAAAAGTTTAAATTTACCTATTTTGCTACTCTTAGGGATGCAATTTTTTTTTCAAATTCAAATGGAACTAGCTTAGAAGTATACTCTATTCATTAAAAAAAGAATCAGCTATATCGCATAACCCAGTACAAAGTTATTCATGGTAGAATCGATTAACATGTAAAAATTCAGTAGATGAACAATTAATTATCCTATTCTTAGGGGTGAATTTTTTTTCTAATTTAAATGGGACCAACTTCAAGATATAACCTACCCAATAAAAAAAGAATAAAAAAACCTGAAGTGTCCAACACATAACCTCGCGCCCAATACTACTCTTAAACGATACAAAATAGTACTTGATGATACAAAAACATACCTTCTTATTTATTTATTTTCTATTTATATTTCAGAAATTTTATTTTATTTCGTATTATTATTTAATTTTGTGAGTCTTTCCATGGTGTACATGGAGTGAAAGACTTGTGAAATATAATTTCTTTATATTTTATTATCTCTAAATCCAATGAAAATTAATAAAATTAATGTAATCAAAACAGATGTCAAATTAAATATTCTACAACTTTCAAACTAACATAAATTATTGAAAAAGGAAATTTAACCGTGTTTTTCACGAAAAACTGTTAAGGGCTTCAAGTAAACTGCTACTTCCGGTTGACCAATTTTATCCAAAATTTAATCAGCTCTTCATTTAAATATAAAAAGCAAAAATTCATAAAATTGTATTTTTTGGTATTATAGTATTTGGGTTATGCGAAACGAAAAAATTGCCACAGACTACACAAACACACACACACACACACACACACACACACACACACACACACGCACACAAACACACAAACACACATACATACATACAGACATCATGGCGAAAATAGTAAAATCGTATTGTAGCGATCCTAAAACGTGCTTATTCATTGAAAACAATACCCAATTTTTTGACCAAAAACAATACTTTCCTTACCTAGAGGTAGGCGGGAGATAAAAATATGATGTGGCCAGCACAGAAAATAATACCACCCAACTAGAGGTAGGCGGGAGGTAAAAAATGAGACCCTACTCCTTTTTTTTGTTGGTTAATTAGTTTCTTGTACGTATTTCAGTAAATAAATTAGAGTGAAATTTGTGGGATAAATTTTTCTATATTTTGTATCGTTTGCTAATTAAAAGTTGCCGGAAATTATGTATAAATTAATAATATCAGTAACAGTATTGATTACCTGGATCAAAGTTGTTTACATCATCACTCGTAGGTTGAAAAGCAGAGCTCTGTAATATATACAATTATATTTTGTTTATATAATATATAAATAACTTACAACAAAACCTATTCCAAACACGAGAACCACAACAAACTTCATTTTGAAAAGCATTATATTGAATAACTATATATCTTTTAGAAAAATTGTTTATATACTATTTTTAACCCTGAAAAAATAACCTAATATATGTAATTCCGTAGCTATAAAATTGAATATGATTTCACGCTTCGATAATATCATATATCACAAAAAAGCTAATTTAAATTTGATACCATTATATTCTGCAAAGTATACATGTCCAAAATAAATTTATTATATAAATTATTCAACCTGAAACTTGACATAGATTAAATTAAATTACAAAATTCACGACATGTATAATTTTTATATTACATACAAACATTATAAATGATTCAAAGCAGAAATTGCAGATCCCAGCAGTTTTATAATAGCTGTATGTAATATGTAATGTATGCAAATTAATTCAAACTTTTAATTATGTAAAAAATACGGACAGAATTCATTACAGTTATTAAGTTTCCAAGAATTAGAGTTTTTTTAATCTCGTCTAATTACTTGTCACGATTGTGACAGTTGTGTTTATGAAGTGCTTAAGAATGGAATAATTAAGAAAATTTAATTAGTTCTGGTCCACAAATTTCTGCGATTCCATAAAATTTTATTTTATTACACTAATCCCAAAAATATTTCAAATAGCGGAGCAACAAAATATTTGATTTGTTTGAGAAACAAATAAACAAAACAATAGCGGAAATATTTGGGTATACTATACCAGTGGTCCTCAATCAATCCTTTACTAAAAACCTAATAAAACTAAATCATATATAAATACATTTATTCTATTTACTAATTTATAAATTCTCAAGATAGTTCGGTGTGAGTAAATCCAATTCATGCTAACTTCAAGTCAACATTTTGACAAGCACTGTTTCATCCTGACGTAGGATTAGAGCCCTTGGATGTTTAACTGACAGAAATCAATTAATTCGGACAGTTTGTAATTTATATTAAACAATAATTCATTAAATAATTTTCGTATCTTATGCCTGCTTTACACAAGGAAATTTATTGGTTAATAAGTTGGCTAATTTTGCTTTTCAATAAATTGTCAAAAACAAAAATATTTTTGTACGTTTTACTCATTAATTTTCTGTCAATTATTGTGGCAATTTCAGTAGTACCAACACGATATCAGCTGTTTGATATGCTACTAATATATTTTAAGCCAAACGCAAAAAAATGAAAAATAACTTGAAATCGGCACTAAAGTGCTCAAAAATCGTCATTAAAAGCTCAGAAATCGTCACTAAAGTAACCCATTATACGACGATTTTAAGCAACCCCAGTGTTGCCAACCGTTAAATAATTATTGTACAATTAGGATAATTTTGGCAGATATATTGACGTCCTATAGTAAATTTGGACGTAACATGCAACAAAATTTGCAAAAAGAATTAACTAATTAATTCCGAAGACGAAATTGAGGACAAAACATATAACTTTGAGTGTTATTTACGATAATTTCACTTCTCGAGGTTGGCAACACTGACTGTCAGTTTCAATTGACAACTGACAGATGTATAAACTTAACCTATATTCTAATTTTTTTTACAGTTTTTTAGAATTTTAGATTTTAAATAAAACTTAATATGTACCTCGGCACTGAAGTTCCTTTTTATCACTCATATGGTTTATTACGGGCCTCGGCAACTAAATTCCATATTCGTGATAAAAAATTAAACTTCAGTGCCTTGATACATAAATAACTATTACTATTTTAGTCAACAGTAAGACTGATTTTCCCATATTTTAAATGTAGATAATTGTAACGTTAAATGTGAAAATATAAAGGAGTAAATAAATAGACTTTAGTATGAAATAATAATACCAAGAAATCGTAAATATATTCATTTCGAAGAGCCACTTAAATCTAACATGAACTATAGTGTTTTTGCTCGAAATAACTTATACTCATATATTGGCAATTCTATTTACATAAGATTTCAATAGCTTCTCTTATAACATTTCACTAATGGATCTGCCATTGTCACATAGTTTGCTATTATTTTTATTTCGAATTATTCTCTTTTCAACGATATACCCTATATCTAAAATTAAAATTGTGGTTACAGTGTTCAAAGAAACTTTAACATTTTAAAAATGGAAAATAGAACTTTTAAGCAGGCCGTTGAGCAAAACAAGTTATTGTTTTTTAATTATTGATACACCTGTCAACAATGGCTTTATATTGACAACAATTGTTGACAAATTGATGACGGGAATTTCAATATTAAAAACAATAACTTATTTTGTTTAAAACGGCCTACTTAAAAATATTAATGTTTTTTAACTTTGTGGCCTTAATTTTTATTTTAGATATTAGAACATGCTATCGTTGAAAACGAAGTACTTAATTAAAACTACCCTTTTCAATTAAAGAAAATATAACTTTCTTTCACTCCGCCTGATTCCCCTAATAATTTTATTTTACCAACCGTACAATTATGCACCCCGCCTTGCTGTATAAGCCTTTGTATTTATTTTTTCTCTAAAGTTTTTAGTTAGCCAGCAAAACTATGTATAAAAAAATAGTTTTCAGTGCAGATAATATTTATTTATTTTCTCTAAATGCATACATTTTATCAAAGTGGTTGAATATAAATTAAAAAATATATTATTAGTTTAATTATTGGGGCGGAGGTCCATGTCCACCGTGTCCTTGACCGTGAGTTGCATCTGAAATTGAAAACAAAATTAAACATATAATTATTAAAATAGTTATTTACTTTCCAGTGGGCAAAGTAAGGAATTACCCACGAGAGAAATTTTATCGAGTGGGTAATTCCACTTTGCCCACGTGTGAAGTATAACGTTTTATCCAACACTTCTTAATAAATGAAAAATGTATTAAAGAAATATTATTTGACAGTGGCATATGCTTTAAATTTTTGAAATTAAAATGTCAATCGAAGTAGTTACCAAGGTGTTGTGTTATTATTATTGTTATAAATAAAAAAATACTCACTAGTGATTTTCCTCAAAATTATACCCACTAGTGGGTAATCTGTTACTTTCCTTGTATAAAATCGCCATAGTTATAGAGCATTTATTGAGAGGTGTTGGATAAAAAATATGTTATTTAATAATAAATAAGGGTGTAGTTATTTAAATATTTACCAGATGGGGGTGGGGGTGGAGCTGGGGTGCTCTCGGCTTGTCTCACATGACGAATAACTGTACATAATTAAAAATAATAATTATTTATGTGTCCAACACATAACTTCCTACATATACAACGGTATAAAATTGAAATAGTTTCATAGAAAATTCTATGATTCAATTATTTTATAAAATACGTCTAAATCCAGTTAACCTTCAAATAAACTACAACTTCCGGTTAATAGATTGCTAGCAAAATTACATCCGCCCGTGAAAACTCACTACTGAATTTTTATATTTAAAATACTGGGGGAGATTATTATTTATATAAAAAAAACAATTGAAAATTCTTACCAGGGACCAACAAGGCGAGGTCCTCCACAGTGTCCTCAGGTTCAGTCCTCTGCAAGAAACCATAAAAAATTTAACAAGTAACAAATTTAAAATATAAAAAATAAACTTACAACAGTCTCAAAGACTAATACAGCGACGACTAAAGCAACTAGGACGAATTTCATGTTGTTGTTGTTACTAGAATGTTGGTACAACTGATGCCGTACCATCAGAAGCTCCAGCTTATATACTAGCTCACCTCCAACTAAAGGAAATATAAAAAAATAATCTATTTATGAATTGTACATGTCAGCAAAATTAATTATTGTCATCAGAACTTTTTATATTTTAATGTTATTTTAATAGATGCTACAATAATCATTGAGCGACAGAATTTACAGAAAAAAAATTAAATTTATCGCGAATGAACTGTAATAATATGATTAGCAATGCATCAGTGAATAAATTGAATACTGGAAATTCTTGAATTGATTTGGCAAATAAAAATGTTGAAATACAAACAGACCACTGAATTGGAAAATTTAGTATTTTTATTTAACATATATCTACAGAACTAATCATCGTACATCAACAAATTATACATCATCAGAAAGACAATAAAATTCTCTTTCTAACAAAAAAAAAATTTCAACCCTCTTACTCCGCATCTTTCTACGCAACAGGGTAGAAAAATAAACAAAAATATTTACCAGAATAATGAGGTTATTGTCCTCATAAAAATTTAAAAGTGTGGCGCGCTGTCGGATTAAATGGATGTTAAAATTCTTCCGGAAGCCATCAGCGGTTTCCGGGCGATGCGGAAGACATTCATCTGTTTCGAGTTGAAACACCATCATCGATTTTTTACTTCCGGTCACAACAATCGTCTTTTTTGTCGCCCCGTATCGCTGTCGATGCTCAGATGTTTATTGATGATATTTCCAAGGCCTACTGCCATCGGATTCGTTTATCTTCTTCCAAGGAATACTTCACCCTTAATTAATTCGATTTTCAGATGTTTGTACATGACATAATTCACCCCATCGACACAGAATTATTTATTAATTTCCAATATTCTATTAAATAAATAAGTTCTCTTATGGGTACCCTTGTGGGTTCGGTATTTTGACGGATGGTACAGCGTCGCAAACTTAAAATATAATCTTCTAAAAGTTGTGTTTGCAAAGCAGATCTGTTTAGGAACGTTGAAGACACGCGACATAGAATTAATTAGGTAAATAATTAATATAATTAGGAGCACTCTACTTAAACTAAATGAGTTTAATAATGCAATAAACACCAGGTTTAGTATTAAGTACAAGTCTTCGTTTAACTTGGCTTTTAGCTAAAACTTACAAACTCAAAAGCAGAACCCAGTAAAACTTTATTAACTTCTATAATTGTAAAGTTAGTTTAAATTTCAGGAAATATATTTTTTCTTCAAACGTCATAGAAGTATGTTGTTATATATTTATATTTAACAAGCAAAATTAAATTTAATCGCCACCAGCGTAAAAGTTACACTTTTAATCCGGAGGCTAACAAAGTAAAACATTATTACAAAGTTACACTTTGTCCACGATATACGTCATCAAAAATATTCGTATGGGTTAAGATTTTCATGGTGGGGGATGTTTCATGACGTCATACATATTCTCAAACAGTCATGATGAACAAATTAATATCAAACTTGTATACTTTCAGTTTATGAGTTATTTATTAAAGAAAAAAGTTAAATCATCATTATAAATTTCTTCAATATTAAGTGTACCGATTGGTTGGCTTGGCCGGTCTCTGTGAATTAATAATTTTGAGACTGTGTTTTGTGAAACAGTTGACAACTTTTATTGTCTTTATATTTTTAATTAAATACCTACTTATGACAATATATTAATTTAATAATTTCAAACGAAGACCATTGTTTTAGAATCAACAATCTGACATTATTTTAATGAATTGACAGTACTAGCTCAAGGTGGTTCCAGGTTCCAGGTAACAATAATATAATACTCTTTTGTGGTCAACGTCAACATAAAAATACACAAAGACAACTGATTACATGTCAACTGTCAGACGGCCGTTGCTTGGTGATCCACATCACGTCTTTAAAATAATCGTGAGAGAGTCGAGAAATTTACTGTTGTGTCTTATGGGTACTATAATACATCGAAATAATTGAAATAATGGGGGTATATTTAAACAGGAGTAGTAAATAGTATATTCTACAACAAGTAATGGAATGGCACTTATTCCACACGAGCAAAAAATTTTTAGTCTACGGTTTGCGAGTGTGGGATATGCCATTCCGTTACATGTTGTAGACTATACTTTCTATAACAAGATTTTGGAAATTATACAAAAAATACAAATACCAAACTGTTGAAAACGCCAAACTCAAATAAATAATATTAAAACAAGCAGACATAACCATAGCAACGGAACTAGGATACTTCATATATCGCGGTAATGTGCGGCTCTGATTGGCCGAATTTATTCCATACGCATCGTATGGAATGATAGTTATTCCAATACAATTTTTAGTTGTGGAATGCGCAGATTCCAAAACAGTGTTTTAGAAATATATTTGCAATAGTTATTTACTTTACAAATGGGCAAAGTAAGGAATTACCCACGAGAGAAATATTATCGAGTTATTCCACTTTGCCCACGTGTGAAGTATAACGTTTATCCAACATCTCTTAATAAATACAAAATTTATTAAAGAAATATTATTTGACAGTGACATATGCTTTAATTTTTCTAAATTAAAATGTCAATCGAAGTAGTTACCAAGGTGTTGTGTGTTATTAATATTGTTATAAATAGAAAATTACTCACTAGTAACTTTTCTCAAAATTATACCCACTAGTGGGTAATCTATTACTTTCCTTGTTTAAAATCGCCATAGTAATAGAGCATTTATTGAGAGATATTGGGTAAATAAATATAGGGCTGTATTCATCGGACGGCTGGTAACGGTTTTAATGGTTTATCATTTTGTACAGTTTGGACCATAATTGAATAAATTGACAGTTCAGAATGAAACAAATAAACATTAATAACAAAACAACATATTATTCTAAGGTAACTCGAAATGCTGAATAAGAGTTTTGATTTATGTTTAAAAAAATCATATGTTAATCGAAGTAAATGTTTACTCGTAATAACACAACAAACTATTGATTTTACTATATAGATCTTTCTAAAAAATACGATCAATAACAAAAGCAACGAAATACATTTGGTATAGGAGCGTCAATAATTTCCCCTGCAATCTAAACACCAACAAAACGGCAGCAATTCCCCTAAATCGCCTCTCTTCCGAGATTCTTTCCAAACAGCATCATTTCGTTGCTGATAAACAAGACAACATATGAGGCTCTATTGCCAACCTGACGGCAACAAATTCCCTGATCGAGACGCCACATTATCGGGCTCATATTCACGCGCACGAATACAGATTCAGCGCCGGTGTGTCAGCGTTTTACCAAGAAAAACGAGGCCGCTTCCCGTGGAAAATGGTCAGTGACTCTTCGGCACTTGAGTGCAGAGGGCGGCAGTGCTGCCAACTGCCGGAGGGGGAGATAAATATGCGAGAATAAATTTTACATTGCGCTGATTTAAATAATGATGTGAATTTTAAAACTTTACATTTATCAACACGACAAAGTTAAGAAATTTAAATATGCACTAGTATTTTGTATAGTACCATAAGGTGTGGGGAGCGTTGTTTGACGGGCGGTACAGTTGAAATAATTAAGCGAGTAGCGTCTTCGCCAAAAATCAATTTACAAATATACTCAAAATGTTTTAGGAGAAGACGCACGTCATCAATAGTATATTACGTACCGTGAACTGTAAGTGATAGTTTTTAGGTCGAGAATGTAGTTTGGGATGTCGAGACCCGTAGAGTCGAGATTTCCTTAACATTCGAGACCTAAAAAATTACTTACAGTTCGAGGTTAGTAAGTTATTTTTTGCAATACCTGCGTAAATATAAGAAAAGGATAAATAGGTATCAAAATTAACAGCTGTCAGATTGAGGTTAAAAATAAAATTTGAATGATATATATTTACTTACCGTCCACCATGAACGGTAAGTTTCACTTACCATCCACCGTGGACGGTAAGTAAATGATGTAAGCATGGAAACCAATTGTGCAATAAAAGTTCCACTTACTGTGTTTAAATTTTGTTATTAATGGGAAACTTACAGTACAGGTATTGAAAAAATATTTTTAGTATAAATCTGTCAATGTAATAATTAAACGATTGATAATTGTATTCATCATATAAATATGTATCTTGTATAGTTTGATCCACAAGATGTGGGAAACATTTATTGACAGACGGTACAGTCGAAATAATTAATCAACATGCGCATCCACCAAAAAATATGTTTGGAAGTAAATATGAGCTTGTTAAAATTTATCGTCTGGTAACTGTGTTCACCACGTAAAGTATAATATTTTATACAGTTTGGATGATAAGGGGGGTATGGATTGACGGATGGTACAGTAGAAATTATTAGTCAAATAGCGCATCCACCAAAAAATATTTTTAACAATTAATTTTGTGGTTGTAATAATTGCACAGCTGATAGTAGTGTTCACCATATAATTTTCTCGTGCTATTGAAGCACATCAAGATCTGCAATTGCAGCTCTGACGCTAATTCAAACAACTGAATAATTTTATAGAAGCATAATTTAAAATAACATTTATTTATTTCAAATAAAATTTATTTATTTAAAGTACATTTTTCAGTCAGTATCTTGCAGAGGAATGATGACAAATTGTAAAATGCAGGGGGATGTCTTTTGACAGTAGGCACAAAAATATATATTGTCTGTTCTGTACAGAGTGCCACACAAAAAAATAATAAATGGCCAAAAGATATCTTTATATAACCTATAAATAAAATCCGAAAATTAATTTGCACCCTTATGTTTGACAGAATAAACACAGCGGACGATTTACGATTATGTCGTCTGGGTTATTACCGAAAAGTAATTCTAAACTATACGTGAACGTAAACATAACATAACGTAACGTTGTTTGGAGGTTGTTAGCAGGGAGGGTAGGATTTGATGGGCCTCAGGACCTTCATAATCCTCGTCCACGTCCAGCTTTACAAATTGCAGAGTCGAACAAATGAGCACGAGTTTCTTTCTTACCTTTTCAACCCCAATAAATGTTCGCGCTAAGACGAAAAAGTTTGGGGATAAAATCCAAGGGGTGTATAAAAAGTATTTTTATATTACGGCCCGGAGATTGCGGATTTGAATTACCGAAAGCTGCGGAAAATATCTTTGTTTTGAAGTTGAAGATAATATTAGTAAAGCTATTGTATAGATAATAGTTCTGCAACTGCAGATTGCATTTTTTCCTCTCGCACATGTGTGTAAGGAAGGTATCGTGATAGTACAAAATTTTCGGTAGTGAGTTTTAAATAGGTACGCACCAAATTTAGTGCAGCTATCAAAATTTCAAATTTCGAGTTAGATATTTATGGTACGAATTGATTAGATTTTGATAGCAATATATCAACCGGAAGTAGTAGATTATTAAAAGGCCTATCAAGTTTTTCAACATATCAAAGTAAATAAATAAGTTAGAATATATTCTATTGTATTCAAAAATATTTAGAATAATATTTGATATAATTTTGAATTGTATAGAAATTAAAATTTTCAGGAAGTTATGTGGTGGACACTGCAATACCACTCATAAAACTACGCACCCACAGATGTCAATAGACAACCAGTACCGTTACAAAAGGTCTGCAATTGCAGAGCCTTAAATTTATCGCTTAAATACCTTCAACAAAAACTACAATTTATTTGCTTTAATTTTTATATAAATAATCGAATTGCGCCATAAACTGCAGTAACACCCGACAAAATATGCCCCCACAGTTATCAGTAGATATACTGTACTCGATTCCGATAGATCTGCAATTGCAGAGCCTCAAATTTATTGTTTAAACGCCTCCAATATAAACTACAATTTATTTGCTTTAATTTCATTGTTAATACTTGAATTCCGCAATGTACTGCAGTACCGTCCATCAAACTACACCCCCACAGATATCAGTAGAGAGCCAATACCCGGTACGCTGGATCTGCAATTGCAGAGCTTCAAATTTATCGCTTAAACACCTCCACCAAAAAGTACAATTTAATTATTTTCATTTCAGTTTAAATATTCGAATTCCGCTATAAACAGCAGTACCGCCCGTAAAACTACGCACCCATAAATATCAATAGAGAGCCAGTACCTAGCTTTGTTAGATCTGCAATTGCAGATCCTTAAATTTTCGTCGGAGCGCCTCTACAAAAACTGCAATTTATTTTCTTTAATTTTAATGTAAAAACTCGAATTCTGTAATGTACTGCAGTACCGGCCATCAAACTACATCTCCACAGATATCAGTAGAAAGCCAGTACCCAGTTTCGATAGATCTGCAATTGCAGAGCTTCGTTATTTGTTGAAGCGCCTCCACCCAAAACTACAATTTATTTTCTTTAATTCCACTATAAATATTCGAATTCCGCAATAAACTGCAGTAACACCCGTCAAGTTACACCCCCACAAATATTAATAGATAGTCAGTACCCAATTCTATAGATCTGCAACTGCAGAGCCACGTATTAATCTCTAAAGCGCATCCACCAAAAACTACAATTTATTATTACAGAATTAATTTCATTGTATTCAAAAAATCTGCACCTTTTACAATTGCAACTCTATCCTGTTCATTTAAACAATACTTTTTAACTTCTTCTTCTTTTCCTACTTCCAGCACAGTCCATAAAATCCGTTTAAAAGTCCAACTAAACCAGATGTTAAAAAGTTTTCAACTTGTATTAATTCCCATGAAAAATGTCGGTTCCTTTCCAGTTTCCAAACTTCCATTTCATGTAACAAAGCTCTCCGGCAAGATTAGTGTCCGAAGCGAGTGCTATAAACCTTCATTTTGTGTGAAATAAATGACAACCGCACTGCACAATGTTATATAGTGAATTATTACACAGTTCATTGTAATAGCGAAATGAACGAGAATTACGAATACTCGCCAAGCCATAAAGCTATTATAGTCGGTAATATAGGACACTGCCGCTAAATATTTGATGGCTTTGTCACTCTGCTAAGAACACATTGTAGGAGAAATTAGTTTGTGATTTATTAATTATGTTTTTAAGTATTAAAACTTAATTGAAACACAAGATAACTCAAAGACAGAAAACGTATATTTTGAAGGGCTGTATCTCAAGTTATTAAATATATTCTTTTCAATTTTTTGCGAAATGTGACACATGTCATTTTTTATTGTGAAGCTATTTTCTTATTGAAATATATGTCAAAAAATTAAATAAAAATACGAAATAAAATTAAATTTCTGAAATATAAAAAGAAAATAAACAAATAAGAAGGTATGTTTCTGTATCATCAAGTACTATTTTGTACCGTTTAAGAGTAGTATTGGGCGGGACGTTATGTGCTGCCACATCAGATTTTTTCGGTTCCAGATAGAGAAAAATTCTAAATATTATTATTAAAAATGCAGAAATTCTTCCTCTACAATAAACTATTTAACTGTTTTGATGTAAAATAGTTAGGAAAGCCAATAAATAATATTGTATTTCTCTTAAAATTGAATAGGTAATAATTTGCATTTATTCTCTGGAAGTACAAAGGTTCAAAAGCCATTTTCCTTTTCAATTACATAAGTATAAACATTATCTGACCCCATAACATGCTCCAGTTGTTACCAAAGGTCTTCAAAATACGATTATCGTTACCATGACGACGGAAAACATTGTCAAGAAGTAAACACACATCCTGCTCGTTCCCTGCAGGTGAATTTTACAGTCCGTGGACCATTCGTAATGTCCACTTAACTGAATACAGCTGCGGTTCACCCTCTGTTGAATACTCACCCTTATTCTCATCCAAGTTAACGCTGGAAAACTGTTAGTTCGTATACTGAGATCATACATATTTTGTTTTGTGCTGGGAGTATAACGGAAAGCGCTTGGAATTATCAGAAATTATTTACAAATCGGAAAACTAGATGGCGTGGATTAAAATAAGAAAATCTGATGTGGCCGCCATATTACTGTAGACTTTTTATTAAATTATACACTAGTTATTAATTATAAAATTGTCGGAAAGGACAAGGAAGTATTTTACATTTTGTAGTGTTCTAGAAATATAGTTATTTGTCAAACTAGAGAGGAAAGCGCTTCTTTTTCCTCCTCGAGTTCGAACTTCGAACGAGAGTGGAAGAAGAGCTTTCCTCTCGTGTTAGACACAACATTTTTTTCACGACATTACTAAAAACGATTTGCGCGGAACTAAAATACACTTTGAGAACACAACTGACAGACTGACAAGTTAAAAGTTAGGTTATCAGACACAAGGCGGTTTAGCAGTGTTGCAAATGGACCAATGTTAAATATCTTTAATAAGTTGTGAAATTGTGATTTAATAAGAAAAACGAAAAATATAATACATAATTGTAAGATAATTTAAAGTATGTATATCACTAAAATAAGAATTTCAATAAAATTATTTATTTATTTATTATTTTTATATTATATTTTTTGTAAATAACATTCATATTGGTAACACTTCTATATTTTCCTCTCTAGAGAGGAACAATACATTTTCCTCACTACTTCGGGAGAAGAACGGTGGGGTTTCCTACCATGTCGTGAAAAAACATATTTTTCTACCCCTGTATAATATATTCCCATTATTTCAATTTTTCCTTGAATTATAGTACCCATAATTTACTCCTCTCGACCAATCACAGAGCCACAAATCCATAATTCACTATTATTTTAAAGACGTGATGTGGATTACCAAGCAACGGCCGTTTGACAGTTGACATGTACTCAGTTGTCATTGTGTATTTTTATGTTGACGTTTTTCAATGTGTTTTTTCAACGAATATCTATCATTTTCAAAAGTGATTTCCGAATTTACAGGAGTAGAAAATGTATAGTATTATATTTGGGATTATGGTCATTATACAAACAAATTATTTGAATTTTCTTCTTTATGAATAATGACTATCATAATCTTTCATACCGGCTGTTTATTTTTTTTATGGGACCTAGGAAATACAGTGTATGTTTAGAATAAAAAAACTGCACTAAATGAGCCTAAATTTATTGATGTAATATACATGTCATGAGATAGACGTAAAATAAAATATATAATTTTTAGCTATTTTCAGAGTGCCATGTTAAACAAAACACCCAAACACTCGTATTGTTTGAGTTTGACAGATGACATTTGACATAGTTTTAAAGATTATTGACTTATTATTTCTAAATGGTAAATGTGTCCACGATTACTGAGTATACAGGGCTATTTTCTAAATGAGCAATTTTTGGTTACCCTAATTATTTAATATCAAACCTTCCGCATTTTCTGACACTAATAATTATATTTTTACTCCCCCTGGAACAGGAAAATTGCCGGAAATATTTATTGGTTCTTAAAAACATCAGTGCCATGAAATAACAAAATAAAACGATTGCGAAAAATTCCCAACCATCCTTGTTTAGTGTTGACTCACTCCTGCTGTTCAACATGGCGGTCCTGCTGTCACCTGCTGCATATTCAACAGCAGGACGTCCTGTCTATTTAGTGTTGGAAATTCTATGCTGTATTATGGTTTAGAGCGGACCATTTCGTTAATAGGTAGTTAGGCTAATTCTATTACCCCAACATCACTTAGTTAATTGTAGTTGCTGTTAATTATTAATTGAGGAATTTACGCGTAATTTCTGCTGTTGGTATCCATGCTAAGTTAAAATACCTATCCAGGGCAGATGCAGAATTTCTTTCTCTACAATTTTTATTTGAAGTATTTTTTTGTAAAATAAATATTTTGGCGAGAATTACCGCCTAACTAATTTGCCGTTTCTGTCTGCACCATTTAAACGTTTGTGCATATGTACTCTATTCAAACTCACAGCAATGCATGAATTGTATTCTCCAACTGAGTAATTACGTCATACATGCTACGCGGTAGGTTCCATGTGGTGTAACACGCCGTGTTTTGTTATTTCTGACAGATAATTAACTAGAAGTTATCAGACAATACTGCAGTTTGTCGGAGATCATGTATGATGTTCTGTGATTTAAATAGGTGCACTAATACTGAAAACTGATGCGCCAACACATAACTTTCCGCAAGTGTGTGCCTCTTACATAATCTTATTTATTTCTGTGGTTCAAAACCACTTTCGATTCCGGTTTTTGGCACTAAAAAAAAATACAATAACAAACTCAAAATGAAAAATGGTGGAGGAGCCAAAATTTGTAATCTGCAGATTTTATTTGGGTTTCGCACGAAATGATTAATATGTATGTTGCTGGGTGGAGATCTGCAACTGCATAGCACTACATCTTGATTTGGTAGCTCGATTTGACGGCTGGTATTCGAATAATTCACAAAATTATTTAACTGTAATTACACTAGAGCTTTTTATTTTGCCGGATAAATTTCTATTTGTTACGAAACCTTGTTACTTAGCAATTTCACAGGAAAACTGTTTTAATAAAATCACGACACCGTAGGTGGAGTGAATTTATTTTATTAAACAGTTTTCGAGTCAAATTGCTGTCAGGTGTCAAGGTAGAGTTGTCAAACTGAAATTTATTCGAAGAAAATAAAATGCTCGAGTGTAATTCGGCGAGATAATTTAACAACATTATTTATGAAAAGGTTTATTTAAAAGTGCAATTGATGAAAATACACTTATTATGTATCATATTTTTGACATATAATGCAAATGACATTAATGTTGTCAGTATTTTGATTTGGTTGCTAGGACAAAGGTAAATAACGTTTTATCACATGAGAAAAGTTACCTTCCTTATCCACTGTCAAAACGACAAAATTGTTTTTTCTTTATGGCTTACTTCATACTGGAGTGAAATTATCACGAAATTTTTTGCAAAATAAAAATTCTTACTGTTGTACTCCTGTACATCTTCAGGTAGGGGGCCTCAATTTGACGGCTAGTTAACCAACTTTCCTGCTCGAAGCAGAGGGTAACTAATATAATAATTTTTTAATTCGAAAATAATTGTAATATATTTATAATATACCGTGTGTCCCACGTAAAGGTTGGCATAGGCAGTTAACATGTCAAATCAGTTTTTTGTAAATAAAAAGTGTCCGACAAAAAATTATGCATCTAAATTTTATATCACAATACTGCCAATATTCCTACATCTTATTTAATACAGATTACTTTATTTTGATACCGCAATTTAATTAAATTAATAATAATAATTCCTATTTTTCCGCCTACTCTTTTTATTGCTACTGACGTATAGTGTTTGCAATTTGTTTTAAATATTTTAATCTGTCACTATCATCAAGCATACATTAAATGTCGAGAACCGTGTAAATATTATTAGAATGTATTATGGGGGCGCAGTGCAAGACAAATATCTGAATACACCACAGGAATGAACGCTGAATAATTTCCATTGCCAGAAATTGACATTGACAGATTAAAATATTTAAAACAAATTGCAGGCACTATACGTCAGCAGCAATAAAAAGAGTAGGCGAAAAATAGGAATTATTATTATTAATTTCATTAAATTGCGGTATCAAAATAAAGTAATCTGTATTAAATAAGATGTAGGAATATTGGCAGTATTGTGATATAAAATTTGGATGCATAATATTTTACCGGACACTTTTTATTTACAAAAAACTGATTTTACATGTTAACTGCCTATGCCAACCTTTACGTGGGACACACGGTATATATATATATATATATATATATATATATATATATATATATATATATATATATAATAAAGTATACAGTTTTATTTAAAGAAATCGTACAGCTCTGCTGTTGCAGATTTCCCTAGATATTTGCATCCATAAAAACTAAACGCTAAATGCTCCACTAAATATAATAATTCCCAATAGTTTCCACCTGAGAAACAAAAGCTTAACTACCTCCAAAATCAATTCAGAAAACTCAAAATATTCCAGATATATTCCTGCTTCTAAATATAAGATAGCGCCCTGAAATCCTTACTGAAGCTCCCTGTAGTACAGCAGGAATACAAGAGGGTAAAATCCATACCCTGTAGTTCCTGCTGGAGCTTATAGATGGCGCCACAGTGTATACGCAAATTTATTGATTTGCAATAACAAATTTTCATATTAGTTATGCGAGCAGTACACGTGTGAACTAATAAAATTTTATAGGTAATAGTATTTTATTACTTGATATTAAAGTTGATATTTGCTCCTAGTTATACATTGCAACTATAATTTTATTAGTTAGTAGAGTGTAAAGTTAGTTGAAAAAAAATATTAATATTGATTCGTCTTTTTAAATTCTTCTAATCCTGTTCGTATCAGAAACTTTTGAGTTTTGAAAGTTCTCTTGAAAACAATGCCGTCTTGAATGCTCGCTCTAATTCTGCAGTATTTTCCGCTCTCGGGGGGGGGGGGGGGGGGTCTGAGCATCTTGACTGACAGTCTGTAGAAGAGTAGCCTCAAGATATACGTCGTTATTTAGCTTCCACAAAGAGCCACCATTTTTCTCTACTTTATTCTTTACCATCCGTTTTGTATTAATTACTGGGGTTGGTACACAATAGGGGATGAATTTTGTATTGTAATATTGTAATATTGCTAATTAGGGGTATTGTTAAATTTTTAAATTGAAATATTTTTTGTAGTATTTTTTTTTTTTGCTTTAAATAGAATCATAAATATTTCATTAAGACATGTACACAATTATTAGTATCTGTGCTAGATTTGCAATTTCAAATCTCAAATTTATTGTTTAATATGTTTAACCAGCTGTCAAACTTGACACCCCAAATTTTTATAGACAGTATACAACGGTAATAATACGTTATAGTATAAGTATCATAATCTGTATAATAATTTGGATTCAATATATACATAAATACATACCAGTACATAAATAATAATAAGGTTCTTAATAACTTATTGTAAGCTACTTAAATGTTCTCATGTATATATTAATTCTACAATATTTAGCTTTGTTTTTCCGTGATATAATTCTGTAATTGTCTTCTGCCTGTTGAATAATATAGTTATTATTATATCACGCTATATCCCACTCAGTGAGGTAGCACGAACCCAGAAACACAGTCAACCAACAATCAATCTCCTCCAAACATTCCACTACTTTCGTCTCGTCCACATTCATACATGCTCGTCTATTCTTCACTTATAATCATTCGTTCACGCAACAAACCATCAATCATACCCAACCACTTATTCCTCGGACGTCCACGCAATCGTTAACCTTCAATCTCATCCACATATATTATTTTCACCAAACTTTTATTCGACATTCGCTCAAAATGCCCAAACCACCTCAACTGACTCACTCCCACTTTCTTAACAACATTCTTCTCAATCTCACACTCACCATACACCAATGTATTCCATACACAATCACTCTCCTCTCAAATACTTCATTTGTACAGCAGTTATACGTCGTTCATACTTTTTCATCCACACCCAACATTCAGTACCATACATCGATGTAGGCACTAACACACCATTATAAACACTATTCATAAAATCAAATATATATTCACTTAACTTCTTTTCAGATATATTAGAACGGATAATATAGCTATACTCAGATATATATCGATTTGTATATTAATTTGTTTTGAAACAATTTTTTATATTGATCATTGCGCATTCTTAAAAACATACTAGTAATAATATTATTTATTAATTGATTTATTAAACTAATTAATGTATTTTTGTTGCAGATCTATGCAGCTTTGTCCGATGGTAAGTCCAAATTAATTATAATTATAATTAACCCGCGTCCATAATTACTAAAAACAAATCAGTCAATTTCAACAATAATTCATAATTTCATTCTGTCATGGTGGTATCCCTGGCTATTGTGCCCTCACGTTTATAAGCCACTCTTTCTACTGCGCTTTCAACCCCGTACCGTACACCCTCCACCCCTCTGCAAACTGTAACAACAATGAATTGCTTTTAACCCCGTTGTTTCGCTAACATGGGATCTGCATAGATTTGACGATGTATTAGAAAGACTTTCCCAGTGAAAATTGGGAAAGTGCCAGGAAAACTTCACGTAGAAAACAGTAAAGGAAAGATAGGGGTGTCGAAAATATTGCACAAGTCTATTGTCAGCTGTCAAATTGGCTGTCGCTGTATTATTTTAGAAGTAGTTTTTATGCAGAATATTTATTTTAGCTTCAAGTATAAATTAATATATTTAAGAGCACGGTGTTATGTCAAAACCACCCTTATTTTAATCTTCAACCCTTGCTGTATCGTCTTATACGGCGTCAATCTTCCCCTATCCACTCCGTTAACTCCAGCGCCTAGCCCGTCACTCCGGTTAAGCGCGAACAACTCCGGACTGCCGGACCCCGGAGCCGAGATTCCGGTGACTTCGGGACCGATATAGACGATGCGATAGTGTTTGATCGCTGACATTTGATATTGATTTTTGTGCTGGAAAACATGCGGTAGTAAACGCTGCCTGCAACGATCTGCAGTTGCAGATCTGCCACGGTAAATACTCTGCTTACAGCAGAACCCAAGCTCTACAATTGCAGATAAATATACTGTTCATACATTTGAAACGTGCGTACAAAACAAAAACATTTTAGAAGAAATTCAAATGAAGATGGAACTACTATTCCTAGTGGACTTAAAAACACGACGTACAGCAGGAGAGCAGAGACATCTACATGCGTGACTCCTGCTTGTATACAATGTGGTAAACCTTTGTCAAACCGTCTTCCATTTGCGAGAAATCGATCGTTCGTTTCTATGTCTTTCAAACGGAATTTTATCTCTTAAATAATTTTTATGAATTTTATTCATAATTTATATAATAATTCCGATGGATCTACATAATAATAAATGAGGGCAAAACGATGCTGAGATGAATTCTTTGTCGACGAATTTTAAAAACAAAACAAGAATTAACTTATATTTATACAAACATGACAAAAGAGAAGCTAAAATGAATTAGATTTCTGTAAAAAAGAAATTGTGTATTTATCGTTGTAAAATATTTATTTCTTCAACTAATTACATAAAAATATACACAATAATTAAGTAAAGTACGGGAATTCCAATATTGAAATTCGCATTTAATTATCTTCATTTGTTTAAAAGTTACAGCTTTCCAAACTTGAGCATTTTTCGATTTTTCTCCACAATTCTTCTTACAACTTTGACTGTTCATAAAATTTGTATTCCTCAAGCAATTAAAACAAATATTTTCAGATTGGTTAATTAGAGTATGCCAAATACGCTCATTTATTCAGATTTTAATTATCTTGACCCAATTTTGAGTTATGTTGAAAAATACGTATTACCGCACATTTTGCTTTGAACTCCAGATACACAAAATCGTCAAAATCTCAAAAACTGAAACTCATATGTCGCTAAAACCAAATTTTTCGTAAGTTTCAGGTCAAAAATAGAAGGATAGGGCATAAAAATTAGAAATCTAAATTTTGAAAATTTTTGAATTTTTGACTTTTTGGCGATTTTCAGCCATTTTCAGTTTTTTTGCTTTAACTCTTCAACCCTAAAAGTTACTACTCTGAAATTTTGTACACTTATGTAACTTTTTCCAAGGAATCGAATGCAATGATCGCCATTTTTGTATATTGGCCCGTTTTTGAGTTACGGGACAAAATAGGTCGATTTTTGACCAATGTTTGAACGCGTGTATCTCGAGATCTATTATAGATATAGAGGTACGGTTTTAAATTTTGGAGGTTACATGAAACGTAGATTATATGTACAAATTATCAGAAATTTTTGAGAAAAAAAATTTTTTGGGTCAAAAAAATGCATCCATTTTTCAATCTAACATGTCTGAATTATATATACTTCATAGAATTTACAAAAATTATACATGAATCGATTTTCAAGACAATAACGAGTTCATATCTCTTTGATTTGTTGAAATATGTCAAATAATTTTTGAATTACAATCGATGGAACTTGAACTTTAATTTTTCGATTAATATCGTTTGACCATTTTTCAAACACATGTTAATTTATATTTGTATACAACATATATTATTAATAAAAGTACATGTTCTTATAGAAAAAACTATGAGGATTCCAAATATTTTCACAGAATTAATTTATCTTTATTCGTTTTGGAAATATGGATCCTTGAAATTGTCACATAAATTTTGGAGAAATATTTGTAGCTTCTAATAAATATTTTGTGATATATACAAAGTTTACAATTAAAATCTCTTAATCATTTTGCTTTTAAAGCATCCTCTACGTTCATCAAGACATCTCCAAAAGTTTAGAGCTAATTAACCCCCCCCCCCTATTACTTTTTTGCTGCAAAATCGTTATCGTCAACAGTTGCGTCGAAATATAACTGATTGAAAGCAGTGATGCCAATTTCATCATCGATTCTCTTCTTCACTTCAGGGATTTCTTTAATTTATTGAAGACTCACATCTTAATTAAAATCAAATAAGTTTAATTGCTTTTGGTAATTATGAGGTATTTTATTTTTAGCGGAGGTTACTCTTTCTATAGGCAGGGTTAATTAATTGTGGATTGTTTTCATTTTTAATTAAGGATAAATAAGAAGAGCCATGACATTTAATAGTACTCTTTGTTTATTTAATTATCTTTGCCATTTACATTTGGCTGAGGGTGATTACTGGTTAGTGGTTTACTAAATATATTTGTGGGCTCGTACTTTGACGGGTGGTATCTGTTATTTATTTTGCAGGCACCTCCACCAAAAACTACTATTATATATGAATATATATTTATATAGTTGTAAGAGTGACAGTACTGCAATTGCAGATTTAAAGCTGGAACACACTTATAAAATATTGTAAATATGTTTGCAAAGAATTTAAAAGATATCTAGTGTGGTAACCACAGTACTTTCTTATACATGTGAAACCAACTAAACACAATCATATGACTTGATCCTTGTGTATGACATTATTTTGACAATTATTTTGAAACCTATTTAATTTTTTGTTTTCATAGTAACTATGACATTTTAATAGTTATTTACTTTACAAGTGGGCAAAGTAAGGAATTACCCACGAGGCAAATTTTAGCACACGAAGCCGAAGGCTGAGTGTAATAATTTTATCAAGAGGGTAATTCCACTTTGTCCACGTGTGAAGTATAACGTTTTATCCAAAATCTCTTAATAAATACAAAGTAATTTGACAGTGACATGTGCTTTAAATTTTTGAAATTTAAATGTGAATCAAAATGGTTACCAAGGTATTGTGTTATTATTATTGTTGTAAATAAAAAAATACTCACTAGTGGATTTTCTCATAATTATACCCACGTGGGTAATCTGTTACTTTAATTGTTTAAAATCGCCATAGTTATAGAGCATTTTTTGAGAGGTGTTGGATAAAAAATATTAGGTAATTAATTAACTAATAATATAAATGATGCTTTTATAATATTTCACATTTCATAAATTTTACTTTGCAATTATTTTCTCTTCCTGTTTTTAAATTTAACATAATCAACTTAGCTCTTCGTATTGCCATGACATAAAATCCAAGTTTCATTACCATATATCTTATCTCGTTCATGAGATATTGCACACTCTGCACACATCCATCCATCCGCACACACAGACATCATTGAGAAAATCGTCAAAACGGATTCAGCTTACATAAAATATGTATTTCCGAAAAATCTAATCAACGATTTTATTAATGATTTCAATACATTCAATTGCATTGCAGATCTTAAAGTATACCCAAAAATGTCTGTTTGAATTTTTGGGCATGCTGCAAGATCTGCAATTGCAGAGCTGCCTCGCTGAACTATATAAAAATTGTAGGTACTATTTTAGACATCAGCTATTTTAATTTGTTTTCAAACATATTTAAATTATTTTATGAATGTGTTCCTGTCTTTCAATCTGTAATTGCAGATCTGTCATTCTAACAAATATATAAATAATTTGACAGCAAATGCTTTGAAATATATTATACAACTAGCATAATATAAATAAGTTAAAATGTCGGCAACGTTTCATTTCAAAAAGAAATCAGCTTTGAGAAAACCCCTCCAGTCGGTCGTTAGTGCGTTTCCCCTCCAAAGAAGCAAAAGAACACTAAGAACAAAGACGCATCGGAACCGCCGACTCGAATTACCGCCCTCACTTATTTACCCCCTCCCTTATACCGGCACTTACCGCTCTGAAAAGTAAATATAATTCGTTCTTTTTTCTTGTAATCCTCTTCTGCTATCAGCGTTGGCTGTGCACATTTTCCACCGCGAGCAGCAAAATGCTTGATGGAAAATTTCGTCGTTCAATAGCTGGCTAGATTGGGAGTTAAATTAAAATAAATTAACAATATTTAGATGACAATTTACTATTTGTTTTTGTAGTTATTTTGTTGACGCCTCTGAGTAACTTGTTTCTAAGCGAATATAATTCGTGTCACGTCTCGACTCCTAGCGGAGTTTCTGCACAGTTTATAAACCGGAAATGAAACTAGAGCGTCACCGGAAACTCTCATTCTTGCTCAGGCCAATTAACATGTTTCCAGAAATTGTTTGACTTTATACATAAACGAATATAATATAAGTAACACAAACCCTGAAACACATTCATTCGTTCAGGCATCAAACTATCATTTTTACCTAACCACCCACTGAAATATAGTAATACTGGAACGCAAACTTGTAGGTTTTTATAAAAGCGAAAAACTACTCTGAGACATGTTATTATCAACCCCTAAATAATTTACTACCCTCAAATGCAAATCAATATGGTGGTTGATTCCCTTATCGCGTATCTCGTCGTCTATATCGGTCCCGGAGTGACTGGAATCACCGGAATCCGCGCCCGGAATCTCCACTTGAGAGTCCGGCATTTTGGAATGGTCCCGGATGGTTTGAAAATTTATTATTATTATAGTTCTTAATTCATTTAAAATTGAAGGGGTTTAAATCACTCTATGGTTATTAAACTTGTCTAGTTTTATTTTTACTGTGTAAGATCAGGCTGAAAACCTGAAAAAACTTTACAGGAAAGTGCTGTCATATTTTTGTACGACGCGTGAACGCAATATTAAATATATACTGTGGACACCACACTACTTTCTTATATAAATAATACCAACTGAACATGTATGACTTAATCCATGCGTATGATTTTATTTTGACAGTTGTTTGATACATAGACGTTAAACCTGTTTAATTTTTTATTCTCAACAATGAATTTATTTTAAATAAATATTAATTAATATCTAGTTTACAAAACTTTGTAACTAATAATACAATTATTACTTTCATAATATTTCCAACGACACATATTTTTGACACTTCATAATTATTTGATATATAGATATTTAAAATGTTTTAGTTTTTGTTCTCATTGTAACTAAGATTATTGAAATATATAATTTAGTTTTTATGAAAATTAGAAGCATGTACAAGAAAAGTGCAAATAACATTTTATATTCCAAATATTTTAGCTAATATCTTTCATTTGAAACTTTTAATTACAGCTGTTTTTATTTATTTTATTAAATTTATTTTATATTTAAACATACATGATAAAAGAGAAGCTAAAATGAATTAGATTTTTGTAAAAAGAGAGTGGTATATTTATCGTTGTAAAATATTTATTTCGTCAACTAATTATATAAAAATATACACATTAATTAAGTAAAGTACGGAGATTCCAATAATGATATTCGCGTTTAATTATCTTCATTTGTTTAAAAGTTATAGCTTTCCGAACTTGAGCATTTTTCGAATTTTCTCCATAATCCTTCTTCCAATTTTGACTGTTTATAAAATTTGTATTTCTCAAGCAATCAAAACAAATATTTTCAATTTCGTTAACTAAAGTATGCCAAATACGCTCATTTAATTAGATTTTAATTATCTTGGCCCTATTTTGAGTTATGTTGAAAAATACGTATTACCGCACATGTTGCTTTGAACTCCAGATATACAAAATCGTTAAAATCTCAAAAACTGAAGCTCATATGTCGCTAAAACCAAGTTTTTCGTAAGTTTCAGGTTGAAAATAGGGGAATAGGGCATAAAAATCATAAATCTAAATTTTTGGAAAAAATCAATACTAACCCCTTGACTTTTTGGCGATTTTCGGCCATTTTCAGTTTTTTTGCTTTAACTCTTCAACCCTTAAAGTAACTACTCTGAAATTTTGCACACTTATGTAACTTTTTCCGAGAAATCGAATGGAATGGTCGCCAGTTTTGTATCTCGACCCGTTTTTGAGTTACGGGACAAAATAGGTCGATTTTTGACCAATGTTTAAATGCGTGTTTCTCGAGTTCTATTATAGATACAGAGGTGCGGTTTTAAATATTGGAGATAACATGAAACGTAGATTATATATGCTGATTATTAGAAATTTTTGACAAAAAATAATTTTTGGGTCAAAAAAATCTATCCATTTTTCAAACTAACATATCTGAAATATATATACTTTATTGAATTTACAAAAATTATACATGAATCGATTTTTAAGACAATAACGAGTTCATATCTCTTTGATTTGTTTAAATATCTCAAATAATTTTTGAATTACAATCGATAGAACTTGTAATTTAATTTTTCGAGTAATATCGTTTGACCATTTTTCAAACACGTGTTAATTAATATTTGTATACAACATGTATTATTAACTAAAGTACACTTTCTTATAGAAAATACTATAGGGATTTCAAATATTTTCATAGAATTGATTTATCTTTAGCAGTTTTGGAGATATGGATCCTTGAAATTGTCACATAAATTTTGGAGAAAAATTTGTAGCTTCTAATAAATATTTTGTGATACACAAAGATTACAATTAAAATCTCTTAATCATTTTGCTTTTAAATCAGCCTCTACGTTCATCAAGACATCTCCCAAAGTTTAGAGCTAATCCCCCCCCCCCCATATTACTTTTCTGCTGCAAAATTGTTATCGTTTAAAACTTTTAATCACAGCTGATTTTATTTCTGAAAAAATTAAATTAATTTGTTTGCGTGGCCAGTAAACTTCCTCTTCCAGTTTTTCAAATTCATTCAAAATCAACTCAGCTCTTTATATTTTCATGAAACTTATAAAATCTAAGTTTCTTTTACTATCTTGTCTCGTTTATATTACACACACGTACATCCATCCATCCATCTATCCATCCTCACACTCAGACATCATTGAGAAATTGGTCTTACCGGATTCAGTGGACGTCAAAATAACTATTTCCGCAAAAATCTCGTCCGCGATTTTTTTCATGATTCCAATACTTCCTTATACTTTGTATAATAAAATAAAAAGTACATAATTATTCTACCTTGAAAACTAGTCAAATTGTTGGACCCAACAGCAATTAGATTCAGGCTGAATAAGTATTATTTTTTTCAGGAAATGTCACTGAATGTTTTTGTAGCTATATATCACGAAATTACTAGAAGTGTAGCAAAGAAACTTATATTTTTTGCGGACGCTACAAACAAAAATTAATTTCTTGTAATGAATCGTCGCTTGGCAACCGTGAAACAAAAACCGTAGCAAGGAAACACGAGCGAAAATAGGGTTATTTAATGTCTCTCTTCCTAAATAATACCGCTGCAATTTTACATTGAATTATTATATTTTATATTTTAAAAAGTACCAATTCGTTTTCTCCATAAGTTCTTCGCAGGTACAATGAAAACGTAAAGATGTTTAATTTTAAATTTCGTCGTAAATTAAAAAAGTTTTCAGCCGTTACTCCACATTAAGAACTAATGCTAAAAGTTAAACATCTTTAAGTCTCAGTCTTTAAGATGAACTGAAAGTTATAAAGCATTACGAACGAATTAACGTTCTGCTAAGTCAACTTGTGATAGTGACAGCGAATCGTATACATTTTCCTGCGTAACAAATGAAGTTCGGCGAAAATTTTACAGGAATTTCAGTTGAGAAATAAATTATGTACTTTACAACTTTGTTGTTAAATTTTGCAGACAACTTTTTATCAACGCATTCCGGGTCTTCTATAGAATGTTTGTGAAACATTTTAAGCGTTAATTAATGAGGATATCCTCGGAAAAATATACCCAATTATATATTTCTTTTTATAGAAAATCGGGTTTTTGGAGGGTGCAAGGTATTGGGTGCTCTGGGTACATTTGCTCGAAACGTGAATGTATCTAGAGATGCTCGATTAAGTGTTTATAATGGTGTGTTAGTGCCTGAATGTTGGGTGTTGCTTAATCTTTTTTTCCTTCCAACTCTTGTTCTATTTCATAGTTCTTTCTTATTCTGTATTCGGTTTCTGATGTGTCTATTGGTCCTAATACTGTTCTTATTATTTTTCGTTACATCATTCTTAAATTTTCTACAGCTTTACTTGGCAATCTCCTAGTATTAGCAACATACATTTTTCTTTGAACCATGCTTCTCTTTCTCTTTTGTCTGGTAGCATACTGCTAATTTTTTTAATTTAATACCGCTTAATAAATGTTTAGGTAGAAAATTTAATTTTTCTACGACCACTTAGAAATCTGCTCATTATATATTTGTTGTTGCTAGGGATATGAGGTACATTGCAAGCATCGTGCGAAATGAATTTGTTTTGTGAGTATTTCAATACAGGTCAGCTCATTTCAGTACAGGTGCCATTGCTAGGATACTTATTTAGAATTGTCAAATATTGGAATGATTAAAGCGAGAAAATTTTTAAATTAATATTAAATGAATTAGGAAATAATTTCGTGGTCGTAGAAAAAGTGTAGTGTACAACTCGCATGGAATGTTCATTTCATACTCGTAGGAAATGAGTACCATTCCATGCTCGTTGTACAATATACTATTCTATAACACTGTTTTGGAAACTACGCATTACACAACTAAAAATTGTATTTGAATAACTATCATTCCATATGGCGCGTATGGAATAAATTCGATGAATCAGAGCCGCATATAAGCGCGATATATGAAGTATCTTGATTCAGTTACTATGGTTACGTCTGTTTGTTTTAATTTTATTTATTTGAATTAGACGTTTTCAACAGTTTTGTATTTGTATTTTTTGTTTATTTTACAAAATCTTTTTATAGAAAATATAGTCTACAACACGTAACGGAATGGCATATCCCACACTCGCAAACCATACAAACTTTTTACTCGTGTGGAATATGTGCCATTCCATTACTTGTTGTAGAATATACTATTATCCAATACCTCTCAATAAATGCTGTATAACTATGGCGATTTTAAACAGGGAAAGTAACAGATTACTCATTATTGAATATAATTTTGAGAAAAGTCACTAGTGAGTAATTTACTATTTATAACAATAATAATAATAACACAACACTTTGGTAATTATTTCGATTGACATTTTAATTTAAAAAATTTAAAGCATATGTCACTGTCAAACAATATTTCTTTTATATATTTTGTATTTATTAACAGATGTTTGATAAAACGTTATACCTCACACGTGGGCAAAGTGGACTTACCCACTTGTAAAATAAATAACTATTATTTTATGTAATGTATATATAACATTGAATCCTGGCGTACAATCTCTACTATATATTAGCAATATACTAGGTGGGTGTCAGGTTATATCCAACGTGTGATAGCAGTAATTATGATAAATTTAGCAGGCAACTATCGTAATGCAGTTAGAGCAATAACCAAGCCTCTAGACACCCCCCCCCCCTCTATCGTTCAGCAGATTACTTTGCAGAAATCGATGAATCTTGGTAACTTTTGCAATTTTAATTATACGTTTCTGAATTATTTCACTGAAAAATATTTCTAACAAAACTTATAGTAAATAATATTTTCTATCAATTTCAACAATGAAAACTCTCGGTTGTGGAAAACAAAAGCTACGGCTTCCTAGGAACCGCCATTAATTTCGAAAACGCTACACTCGACGTTGTTTTGTTCTGCGAGCAAAAGAACTACCCAAAGCACACTACCATATTTACTTGCTCTTGCTTTTACTACTACTAGGAGAGAAATCATTAATCATTTCGAGCATAAAGCAGGCCATGAGTCAAAGAATTTCGGATAATTAATTATGTGAATATGTGCTACATTTTAGGGGTAAATATTTTATGACACTTCAGCAGAAATACTATTAAAAATTAAATCATTTTAATATAAACTTACTTTTCGCATTACCTCTGCGACAACTGCAGTAGTCTTGGCTACCATCCAACCGCACCTGCAATAGAGGTCATCCGAGACTACCCTTTAACCCCTCTCTAAACCACTCCATGTCCAGAAACTTCCAGAAAATAAATTCCCTGTTCTAGGAACGGTATTTGTTTAGTGTTTCAAGCAGTTTCGTAGCAGATAATTCAGAATTTCCATCTGTGCAGATCTTCCTGAAATATTTAGTGACTGTTAAAAAATTTACAGGGATTTTCATGCTGTATGTTTCGGGAGGATTTCTCACTAGAATATAACAATAGCGTTAAAAGTTTTCGTTTGTTTTTAACTTGTTTTTATTAGATTATTGAGGCTGACTTCTTTAACAAGAAACTTTCTTATATTATAGATAAAAAATTTCCCTTGACAATATAGGGGGTTCTATTTTGACAGCACGTATAAAAATATACGATCTGCATATTCACTGCTAGTACACTTACAGAGCTGGGAATATCTTACATAAAAAGATATTCGACAGTATCTAAGATACTAAAAGTATCTTAAGATACATTCTATTTTATGTAAAATGTATCTTTTATTTAAATACTTTTTAAAAGTATTTGTATCTTTTATCTTAAAAAATATCTTATATCTTAAAAAAGTATCTTTCATCTTATAAAGTATCTTTTATCTTAAAAAAAGTATTTTTTGTCTTAAAAAGTATCTTTTATTAAAAAAAGTATCTTATTTGCAAATATTTAAGGTATGTGCCAGTGAAATATTTTGAAATATCTGATATATTTTTTAATGTTTAAGCTTACAGTTAGTATAAATATTTAGAATTTACTCAAATATTTCTTTAAAGTACCTAACTAAGATGTTTTAAAGTTTTTAAGATATTTAAAAGTATCTAAAACATCTCAAAGTATCTAAAATACTAAAAAGTATTTAAAATATTTAAAAATAACATAAGTATTTATATTAGATACTTTTAGAAATATTTGTATCTTAAGATACTTAGAATAAAAAGTATCTAGATACTTAAAAATCTTTAACAAATTTATCTTAGAAAATTATCTAGATATTTATTAAAAGTATCTTTCCCAGCTCTGTACACTTAAATACTTTTAGCTGCATCAAATGTTTCTGAACAATTTTACGCAAAAACTTTTCAAATAAAAGTTGCAGATCTTTAAATTTTCTACAATATTTATTTGAAACATTTTTCTCTAAAATCATTAACAAAAAAATTACAGTACCAATTTTATGACTCTTGCTAAACATCATGCAGTGCAAATATGAGTAGTCAAATATATCAGTGTCACCTGCCCCCAAAATAAATATTTATGTGCGCGCCCCTGGAGACACAGCGCCACCTATGATATATTCCGGCGTGTCACCGGTTTCACGGCTCATTTGTTACATCTGGTGACAGGGGCTCGAGCGTGGGTGGTAAATAGGACACTTTACCCCGCGATGAAATTAACACCCGCGTGACGGACGCCGCTGCAGAGAAATTGAAGGCGTAATTGGGGAAACTACGAAATTTCTTCTTGGGATACGTGAGGAAAATTACAATGTGTAATCGTAATCTCAGCAAGCGTGGCAGATGGTCAGGGGAGGGGGGGTGTTATCACTGGACCTAATTTTTCCACCCTGGTCTTTCACTCTTTTATCGTTTGTCTCTTTTGCGCTTAGGGTGGATTTGCTGGGGTCAGTTTGGATAAAAATAATTTTCTACCCCATTTGCTTCTCTATTTTTAGACCTACTCGAGGGTGAAGTTCTTCTATGTTGAATTACTCGTGTTTTTAATTATGAATAAAAGTAATTAAGATTTAATCTACCTGCGAATGTTTTTTTTTAATAATTAATTTATTATTCAGTTGTATGAATTTAATTCCAATTTCATATATATTTTTTAATTTAATTATGCTTTTAGACTTATAATTATTTATTTTGATAATCACACTTTAAAATTAATCATTCAATTATGGAAAGAAATTTTTATGTAACATAATTTATTTTGTAGATTTTCTCAATTAATTCTAGTTAATATATATTTTTCTACAATCGTTGCACAATATCGACATTGTTATTCCATTTTTGGTTAGGAAATGTTCAAAATTGTCGCTCTAGGGCGACAAAATGAAATTTTGTCGCACTAGCGCGACAAAAACAAAACAAAAATAAATTAGGTAAAAGAAGTAAATGATGCATTGGATTTTTCTGGTAATAACCTTGCTATTGCATATACAGTTGGCATATACGTACATACACTTCAACTTAATCACCATAAACGTATTCACTCTGTAGACTTTATGTCAAATGTACTCCATGTGTCAAATTATGATTTCTTTGAAAATGTTTATTTTGTTCATAAACGTTGTCATGATTACGGTGACATGGGTAACTACAATTTTACTGAATTGTTATAGGCGTGACCAAAGATAATTTTGAAAATTAATTTTTTTCTACAGCTTGACATTGTTCAACGATTGTAGAAAAAATATTGTGTGTATCTCGTCGGATAGAGCTTGTTCGGTGCACTTGTCGAGTTGTTGATCTCGGCTTCGCCTCGATCAACAATTTCTCGCCGCGTGCAACAAACAATGCTCTATCCGCACTTGATACACAATAGTTATTTGTGTATCAAGTGCGGATAGAGCATTGTTTGTTGCACGCGGCGAGAAATTGTTGATCGAGGCGAAGCCGAGATCAACAACTCGACAAGTGCACCGAACAAGCTCTATCCGACGAGATACACACAATATTTTTTCTACAATCGTTGAACAATGTCAAGCTGTAGAAAAAAATTAATTTTCAAAATTATCTTTGGTCACGCCTATAACAATTCAGTAAAATTGTAGTTACCCATGTCACCGTAATCATGACAACGTTTATGAACAAAATAAACATTTTCAAAGAAATCATAATTTGACACATGGAGTACATTTGACATAAAGTCTACAGAGTGAATACGTTTATGGTGATTAAGTTGAAGTGTATGTACGTATATGCCAACTGTATTTGCAATAGCAAGGTTATTACCAGAAAAATCCAATGCATCATTTACTTCTTTTACCTAATTTATTTTTGTTTTGTTTTTGTCGCACTAGTGCGACAATATGTCACTTTGTCGCCCTAGAGCGACAATATTGAACATTTCCTAACCAAAAATGGAATAACAATGTCGATATTGTGCAACGATTGTAGAAAAATAACTATTGTAATTATTTTGAATATACAAATATTTTTATCCAACACCTCTCAATAAATGGTCTATAACTATGGCGATTTTAAACAAGCAAAGTAACAGATTATCCACTAGTGGGTATAATTTTGAGGAAAGCCACTAGTGAGTATTTTTTTATTTATAACAATAATAATAACACACAACACCTTGGTAACTACTTTGATTGACATTTTAATTTAAAAATTTAAAGCATATGTCACTGTCAAATATTATTTCTTTAATAAATTTTTAATTTATTAAGAGGTGTTTGATAAAACGTTATACTTCACACGTGGGCAAAGTGGAATTACCCACTCGATAAAATTATCACACTCAGCCTTTGGCTTCGTGAGCTAAAATTTCTCTCGTGGGTAATTCCTTACTTTGCCCACTTGTAAAGTAAATAACTATTATCCAACACGTTTCAATAAATGCTCTATAACTATGGCGATTTGAAACAAGGAAAGTAACAAATTTCCCACTAGTGGGTATAATTTTGATGAAAGTCACTAGTGAATATTTTTTTATTTATAACAGTAATAATAACACACAACACCTTGGTAACTACTTCAATTAACATTTTAATTTTAAAATTTAAAGCATATGTCACTGTCAAATAATATTTCTTTAATAAATTTTTCATGTATTAAGAGGTGTTGGCTAAAACGTTATACTTTACACGTGGGCAAAGTGGAATTACCCACTCGATAAAATTATCACATTCAGCCTTCGGCTTCGTGTGCTAAAATTTCTCTGGTGGGTAATTCCATTCTTTGCCTACTTGTAAAGTAAATAACTATTATTTTTATTAAAACAATAAATAATCTATTATGGTGTACAATTGCAGATCCATCTCATAAACATTTAGGAAAAAATTCTAAAATACATATAGAAATAACAAGTATATTCGTACTATAAATTCGTCTTCCTATATGTATATACGTATAAATATTGAGATTTGCTCATATGCTCAGCAATTGCAGATCTTGTGCACTATATATTATGCAACAATATAGACATATTTAGTTTATTTTTCTAAAATAATTTACTGGAAACAAATATTTATTAAGAATGGTATGAGACAGGAACAAGTAAATGAATTTATATATTTGGGTAGTATTTTTTCAAGGGATGGACGTATTGACCGGGAGATTGAAAGGCGGGTGTCTGCAGGGTGCAAGGTAGCTCTGGGTACATTTAATCGAAACGTGAATGTATCTAGAGTCTTCTAGAGATGCTCGATTGAGTGTTTATAATGGTGTGTTAGTGCCTATAGATGTATGGTTCTGAATGTTGGATGTGGATGAAGAAGCATGAACGACGTTGCTGTGGAAATGAGGTATTTGAGAGGAAAGTGATCGTGTATGGAATACATTGGTGTATGGTAAATGTGAGATTGAGAATAATGTTGTTAAGAAAGTGGGAGTGAGTCAGTTGAGATGGTTTGGACATCTTGAGCGAATGTCGAATGAAAGGTTGGTCAAACTAATATATGTGGGTGAGATTGAAGGTGAACGATTGCGTGGGCGTCCGAGGAATAAGTGGTTGGGTATGAATGATCGAATGTATGAATATGGACGAGGCGAAAGTGGTGGAATGTTTGGAGGAGATTGATTGTTGGTTGACTGTATTTCTGTGTTCATGCTACCCCACTGAGTGGGATAAAGCTTGATGTTATGTATGTAAGAATAAATAGCAAACGATAAAATTAATGAACAACTAAATCAACTAGTACGCTCAGCAACTGCAGATCTTCGTCAAATAAATCCTACCCCATTACTTGATAATTCGGATGAGTACCCATTCCACAATCAGGCAATGTCCACTCCACGCTCACGCGATTCACGTACACTCACACGCTCGAGTCCAGAGCGAAGCTGCGCGCATGCGCGCCCGGACCGCTCCGGCAGCTGATCCCGGAGTCGCCGGAGTCGCCTCCAGTGCCACGTCGGAACAACACAATATCGATAATGGTGCCTAGGATGTGCTTGCTTCCCCTAAAACCGGAGTGACATGTGCTGTGAAGTGTGAGTGTGTGCGTGGAAGAAGAAGAAGAGATTTACATAAAGGTAAACCGTCACTTGCTACCTTCGATAAATGGAAGATGCCAACACGTTTTTGAATGTAGAATTGCGAAATATTTATCAAGAATTTTTTTGGTAATATTTTCAACAATTTTCATGTCACGTATTTGTGATATCTTATATCTCTTCTCCGTTTCTGTTATCATAACGAGGCATCATTTCTCCCCACGTCACGTCGAGTCGCCTCTTAAACTTAAGAGGTTGAAAATTACTTTTGATATTTTACGAAAATTTATTACATACAATTATTGTAACACATTAAAATTCTAACTAGCTTTAATTTAGGAAACACAGAAATATTCTATTGTATAGTTTGGACAGTACAGCTCTGCAATTGCAGATCTTGCGGCACGAGCATATGCCTCAAATATTTTACGAAATGTTCAATAATTTAATAATTGCTTTAAAAACCAAATCAAAAAATTGTATTAATTCCATGATGAATAAAACACTACAAAAACAATTAAACAATTACTACAACCAATGGTATATACAAATTTAAATAATCATCTTATTTTTCCACACCTCTTCTTCTTCTTATAGCTGCAAGGACCATCAGGCAGGACTCGTGCATGTTCTGCAGCCATCTAAAGTAATTACCATCACATATACAGCTGTTGACAAAGTGGATCTACTCTTCCATTTGGAATAATCCATTTTATCTAAGCACATTTATTACAGAGAGTGTACGTCACTGGGTTGTTATAACGTATATTTTCATGCCCTATTTCTACCCCTATTTGCGTATGTTAAGCTAGAGATGATGACCCGGCGCCGCCACCAAATTTCGTTGATATATTACTAAAAACACAATATTGTATAATAGATAAAAGAGTACACAAAATCGCAAGATTTCTGTCTGCAGTATAATACAACTGCTACTCCTGTCCTGTGGAGATCTGCAATTGCTGATCTGCAACATTTGAGTCTGCTACTTTAGAGTAACGAGTAAAATATCGGGTCAGAAAAGTTGTAGAAAAAATGAGCAAAATTTTGTCCGAAAAACAATAGAATATAAAATCAACTGTGCTACCCTTGGTCTACAGTGATCTGCAACTGCAGATCTGTAGCACTTGTGCATGCTACTTCAAAGCATATTTATAGCATCGATACCGAACAAATTTTATCTGCAAAATAATTGAGTCAGTTTTAAAGGGCACCCAGCAAAAATCTGCAATTGCTGCTTTTCAAAACTTCTGGCTACTACTAAGAACAAGAAAATCTAACAGCATGTTTCACCTTCAAAGATCTGCAATTGTTGATCTGCACACTTCAACCTGCTATATCATATCAGATAACATTCCAATATTTTATCAATTGTAATTACAAAAGAGCTTTTTATTTCGTTGGATAAATTCTTGTTTGTAACGAAACCTTGTTACCTAGCTATTTGACCAGAAAACTGTTTTAATAAAATCACGACACCGTAGTTGGAGTGATTTTATTTTTTAAACAGTTTGACCAATCAGAATGTCTCATTTTTCATTGTTGTACATTTTAGATAAGTGATTAAACAGCACCATTCTGTTTAATCGCGATTAAAATGAAGCTAGTTTTTATAATCAAATTTTGTTTATTTTGATGGCATATTTATCCGGAAAATTAGCTGTAGAAGCAAGATACTTACATGTTTTTTACTTTTACTGGTATTCCATGCAATTCAAGCTATTTTTATTTATTAATTTTTGACATATATTTAACAAGTAAAAAGAAAAATAACCAATTTGCTATACACCAGCAAAATTTTATGGTGCTTTTTATTTATGTGAAACTGTGTCAAAACTAACGTTTTCGTACGATTTCTTCAACAAATATTAATGTTTATGCTATGAATTCATGAAATAATCTTGACATATACCCCTCGTGCTAAAGTATTGGATCGAAAAATTTGATGTCTAGCTTATTTATAAAATTTTGCTTTTAAAAAAGTGTTATCGTACATAATAATTTAAGATAAAATCCCTCGACCTGCGGTCTCGGGATTTTTTCAAATGATTATGTACTCAAACACATTTTAAACAAATTTTTTTGCATATGCTAGACATGTCAAATTTAATCGAATAAATACTTAGAACTCGTGATATAACTATTGATTATATTTACAATTTATATATATTTATAGTCCGAAATTATATCGCAAAAATGAAACGTTCAATGTGAAACAACAAATAATCAAATTATCTGATCAGATATGTGAACAAAGTACAGAAGAGTAGTGTGAAATAAATTAAAAATAATATTGAAAATGATAAGATTGAAGACAGCAACTCTTCCGAAGATTCAGCAAAAGATAAAAATTTAATTAAAACAATATCTCTACTTCGTCTTCCACTATCGTCGCTAAACTTTTATTGCAGTTATAAATAAGTTAATAAACTACAAGAAAAACCTTAGATTAAAGTTGTTTCATCCCCATAATAGTATTTTATCCACTGAAGCAATTTTCAGTCGGCGTCTGCCATTTAGACTTTTATCCTGAATAATCTACGAACTCCTCCAAAAATGTAAATCCACCGCTGGATGAATTTAGACCCTGGTTTCTGCATTTAAAAGATTCAATAGAATATTTCAGTATTCTAGGTTAATAGCTCGAATTTATGCCCTGAAATAAATTTAGAAATTACCTACAGTTCAGCAGCTGCAATTGTAATTCGATATATCAACCATTGTCGTCTGTTAAATTTTACTGAAACGATAAAATTTTATATCTTTTTCATACTCAATAGCGTGTGTTTTTTACAGATTAATAATTTAAAATTTGTTTGTTTAAGCATGGGTTTATAACATAAAAGCAATAAATCTTTTTCAGCATTATATATTCTTTCAGCATTTTGAAAATATCGCGGGGTATATTTTAAGATAGTGCTTTTCAGTGTAGCTATTAAGGGTTGATATATCTAGGGCTAGAAGCTGATTATCTGGATTTATGCGAACATAGTAATGTACTCTATAATATTATAATAAATTTTAATTGTTTACAAAACAAATAAATATTTAAAATGCATAAATATATAATGCTGGTATTCAACATTTAATAGATTAAAATTTCGTTATTAATTATATCTATTAATTTAATCCGGAAATTTGAAGTATGTGATTCATAGAAATTTTAACTATTCACGATTTAAATTTAAAAACAAATAAATATACCATCATGTCATTTGTTTATTTGTGACTGTAGCGCATTTTGCTCATAACAGATTGTGGTATTATGATGTACACCAGTTACAAGATCTGCAGTTGCAGATCTGGAATTGTCCAACAGTTTGAAAGAAATGTGTAGTTAAAATATTTTGTATTTAGAATTTTCGAAAAATGAAATAAATATAAATATATCATCTTGCAATTTACCCCTATTAAGGGGGTGGCTCTCTGCTTATAAAACACCCCTGAGATACATTTTGAGGGTAGCCAGCCGTCAATTAACAACCCCCAATACAGATTTTTTTTGGTGGAGGAGTCACCAGTATAAATTTTATGTCATGTAAATTTTCCGGCTATTACAAATTTAGTGATGCACATTACCATACGTCAAAAATCTTCTTGATATTGTTGACAAGATCTGCAATTGCAGATCTGTTGCTTGTTCAACAGTACAGCTAAATTATTTCACATTTAGTATATCATATAAATAAAATAAATATAAATATTATCATGCATTTTATTTATGTTCTAAAGGTTTTTGGATGTACCAACCGTCAATTAACAACCCCCAAACATGTTAATTCTTTGAATAAAGGAGGTATTATTTTTGGTCAAAAACTGGGTAGTGAGATTTTGATGAATAAGCACGTTTTAGGGTAGCTACAATACGATTTTACTATTTTCGCCTTGATGTCAGTATGTATGTATGTATGTATATATTTATGTGTGTGTGTGTGTGTGTTTTTATGTGTGTGTGTGTGTATTTGTGTATGTGTGTGCATTACTCAAAAACTATATTACCGAAAAAATACAATTTTGTGTAATTTTGCTTCTTATATTTATATGAAAAGCTGATTAGAATTTGGATAAAATTGGTTAACCGGAAGTAGCAGTTCACAAGAAGTAGTTTTCCGTTACAAAACAAGTTTAAATTAAATTTTTCAACAATTTATGTTATTTTGAAAATTGTAGAATATTTAATTTTACATCTGTTTCATTACACTAATTTCATTAATTTTCATTAGATTTAGAGATAATAAAATATAAAGAAATTAAATTTCATAAATCTTGCATTCCATGTACACCATGGAAACACTTAAAAATTTAATTTTTTTTACGAAATGTGACACATGTCATTGTGATTATGAAGTTGTTTTCTTAGTGAAATATATGTCAAAAAATTTAATAAAAATACGAAATAAAATTAAATTTCTGAAATATAAATAGAAAATTAATAAATAAGAAGTTATGTTTCCGTATATCATCAAGTACTATTTGGTACCGTTTAAGAGTAGTATTGGGCGGGAGGTTATGTGCTGGGCACATCAGATTTTTTCGGTTCCAGATAGAGTTAAATTATAAATATTTTTATTAAAAATGCAATATAAGTAAAAAACGAAAGAATAGAAAATAAACAATTAAGAGTGTATTTTTGTGTATCATCAAATAATATTTTGTACCGTTTAAGAGTTGTTTTGGGCGGAAAGTTATGTGCTGCCCACATTAATTTTTTCTTTATGTAGCTTTGTTTAATTGTATGAAAAATTCTTGCACTTTATTTATGTCAATATTTTGTTCACCATTATCTTGTATTATCGTTCCAAGATATTGAAACTTATTGACTTATTTATTTATTTATTTATTTATTTATTTATTCTACAGGACGAATCCCATTAACAGAATAAAATGCAATATAATTACAATACAATTGTGTACTATTTATTCATTATTAAAAGTCAAGTTTCTTATTATTTATTCGTTTGTCAGTACCATAATCTTTGTATTTTAGTGCTATTCAAACCTTATTAAGCTAGTTGTTCAGATGCTCTTCATCAAATGCAATGAACCTACAAAATAAATAAATTACCACTAAATGTTCGCAAGCTATTAGCAGCCCTCTAGCATCGCGTTGATATGCTAGTAGTTCATTACCCATCGATCTGCGGCCAGGATTATCAAATCAGAGTACAAATAATCTGAAGGGTATATTGGAAATGATAATCCGGGCGTTTCCGGCAAGTACATCGTATATATGCATTTTAATTAACTGCGAAGCATTCCAATTAGGTGAAATAACAGTGAACAGTGACCCAGTCAGTGACGGACGGCCTGCGCACTTAATGGCCGCAAATTCGATTGATGTCGACGGCAAGGCAGCCCTGATGCCCTCCGTGCTGGCGGAGCGCCAACGCTTTAAACTGGAATTTAAATTCAACTGTGATTACATGAGCCAAATCTAAATATGCAGGCTTGGGAACATTCACAGGGAATGGGGTATGTGACCAATTTTTTTTTCTGACATTACATGATACTAGATACAAAAATAAAATACCCGTATTTTTTTAAATCAATTAATTGTTTATAGTTAACGAGCAATCAATTTTTAAATATTTGGAGAAGGGATTGAGACGTCACTGTGTCTTCTGAATAGATTGCGGCGGTAGGCATGGTGCTAGAAAAAGACCGAGATACTGTAAAGGAAAGAAATAGATATAGATCAGCGGGTCATGCGTACGGCCACAGTGACGTCGCATATCCCTTCTCCAAAACACAAAATTGCTAATAACTTTATTATTACAAAATAATGTACAGTTTTTATTGTTGTATTAAGAAACTACAATGAAGAACAATCATATTCTATGGCTTATACATTGAAATTCGATTATGGTCACATACCCCATTGGTCTTTGGGTTTGATACGGTTACGTTCACCAAATCTTTTTCTGAACTTTAGAGACTTTGGTTTGTATTTTTCAAGAGTATTCGCGACAAATAAACCTAGGAGATGCTGCATATATTTGCAATTGCAGTCTTTATGAATTGAAAGGTTTAGAAGATTTTTCAGTTATTGAGTGTCGATAATAGTTATTTATCCAACACCTCTCAATAAATGGTCTATAACTATGGCGATTTTAAACAAGCAAAGTAGCAGATTATCCACTAGTGGGTATAATTTTGTGGAAATCCACTAGTGAGTATTTTTTTATTTATAACAATAATAATAACACACAACACCTTGGTAACTACTTCGATTGACATTTTAATTTAAAAATTTAAAGCATATGTCACTGTCAAATAATATTTCTTTAATACATTTTTCATTTATTAAGAAGTGTTGGATAAAACGTTATACTTCACACGTGGGCAAATTGGGTGGGTAAATAACTATTATTACGAATATACTATTACCTTTCAGAATAAACCATGCCAGTAATAAAAAATTCTGCTCGATTGAGTGTTTATAATGGTGTGTTAGTGCCTGAATGTTGGGTGTGGATGAAGAAGCATGAATAACTTCTGTGAAAATGAGGTATTTGAGAGGAGAGTGATCGTCTATAATGTATATTGAGTGTGAGATTGAGAAGAATGTTGTTAAGAAAGTGGAATTGGGTTAATCGAGGTGGTTTGACCATCTCTAAAGGTTGGTGGTCCGAGGAATAATTGGTTGAGTATTACTGATGGTTTGTTGCGTGAATGTATGATTCCAGACGAACATGTATGAATGCGGACGAGGAGAAAATGGCAGAATGTTTGGATGAAATTGATTATTGGTAAAATGTGTTTCTGGGTTCACGCTATCCCACTAAGTGAGATATAGCGTAACGTTATGTATACCTGTACGTATGTATTTTTTCGATAGTCGTCCTGTCAATTTGCAACCCCCAAATATGATAATATATAACTTTGGTTTTCATATTCAACAGTTCACAGACTTTCTACAATTATTTGCAAATGGAAAAATGAATTATTATAACAACCAAATTTTCCAAAATTTCACGAATATAAATAAAAATTATTTCAACGTTTTAAGAATCCCGAATAAGAGTATAATCCCTGTAATAAATAAAATCTAAAACATGTATTCAAGGCTTTCAATGTCCGATTTTAACGACACTTTTACGTTACACGATTTAAGCTCGAGGCTCATAAATAAAAAATATCCATTAAGTTGGTCATACTGTAACTTTTTATAGCGCGAAAGGAATAAACTTTACACTTCTCAGAGGAGAGCACTTATTTTTCGCCATTTTCTCTGCAAAGATTTTCTTGCACACAACAGATGTTGCAAAGCGTTAAACATTCGCTTGTTGTTAGTCATCATATCATTGCAGACAACAAATAAACAATTGAAATTAGCTGTGTTGAATCAACCGTTGTAACCATGCCAATACAACTAACACGGTTTGTCATCGCTTCAACTATTGTTGTTTAAACAACTGACGCAGAATAGGATCAGCTCCTGCTGTGTCGCTTGTAATAATAGTTGATGGTAGGGTTATGTGTCACTTACAGGGTAATATATATTATCTTAAAGGAATAAATTAAGTTAATATATCCTTCCAAGTAACTTAAAAAGTGGGTTTAATTATTTCTGCAAGCGTTCCAGGCCAAACTTCAGCGTTTCAGGCACTAGAAGCCTGTTTCAGGAGCTGAATTCATGATAACTTTGGAAAAGAACTTTTACAAACTTTCTGTAGCAGCGAAGAAATATTTCTGCACGCCATACATTTAACATGAGACAAACATTACAATATTATGTTTACTGAATAATTATGTACAACAATTTCCCGTTGTTTCTTTGATGTGTAGATTACAATAAACGTGTGTAAGTCGTGCAATCCGTTGCACGCCGATAATGTCGAGCACAAACATACCGGCAATTAGCAGGATAATCCTCATAATACAACAACTCGCTCATCTTAGTCGGGTACAATACGAATCTGTTTAGTAAGACGTACGATTAAAGCGTTTGATTGTTATATAATTGAAAACAGAGTTGCTAATTGTTCCTGAACAGTTTAAAAAAATACTCTCAGTAAATATATATAGTAGAATAGTTATTTACTTTACAAGTGGGCAAAGTAAGGAATTACCCACGAGAGAAATTTTAGCACACGAAGCCGAAGGCCCACGTGTGAAGTATAACGTTTTATCCAACACCTCTTAATAAATGCAAAATTTATTAAAGAAATATTATTTGACAGTGACATATGCTTTAAATTAAAATGTCAATCGAAGTGGTTACCAAGGTGTTGTGTGTTATTATTATTGTTATAAATAAAAAAGTACCCACTAGTGACTTTTCTCAAAATTATACCCACTAGTGGGTAATCTGTTACTTTGCTTCTTTAAAATCGCCATAGTTATAGAGTATTTATTGATAGGTGTTGGGTAAAATATTTTTTGCCACTATTGTTTGAAACATTTTGTCCTAAAATAATTTAGAAAAGTATGACAACATATTTCCTTGTAGCACCTATAAACTAATTAAGTTCTAAAACCCATTATTTTGAGTTAATTAAGCGTTGTAATTAAGTCTACAATTCTATCTGATATTTTGTGGAACTAAACGACAATAGAAAATTTTCCTGGCGTGGAAAGTAAGTGCTTTTGAGCGAATACTCTCATGAAACTTGTTTGTAAACAGTAATTTTACAGCGAAAATTAATTGTTGCAGAAAAGACGCAGTTTCTTCAGATAATAACTAGAAAATTGCACAAAGTACAAAGGCCCTGCACGCTTTAGAACACTCGACTAGAGAAAATAAATGTGCTGAAGTATGTTGTACAAACTTATATTAATATATTTTTACTTATTATTAATCCAAAAGTTGTGAATCGAAAGACGCAAAATAGCGTTTTCATATTTCTGAAATGATCAATTATTTGCTTCCCTAATTATTTCACATCAAAATAATTAAATAATTTATTGTAGAGGAATATATTCTAAATTTTTTCATACTAATATTTATAATTTTATTCTACCGGGAACCGGAAAGATGACTGAAATGTTTATTGGTAATTTAAGAGTTCAATTTATTTAATAGATTTTTGTTCAGCATTATTTTAGTACACAAAGACAAACAGTCCGACAGACAAATAGACATACACACACTGAGACATCATCGCGAAACTACAAAATTCGTATTTAAGGATACTGAAACGTGCTCATCCACTGAAAACTCACTACCGAATTTTCAGCATGATTCTTATACCTTCCTTACAAAATGTGGCGTGAGGTAAAATAAATACAATAAACTATTTAATTTGATGTAAAACAATTAGGGAAACCAGTAATAGAACATTTCAAAAATAGCATAGAAAACTATTTGATTCGTCATCTTGTATTATTTTACAATTTCTGAATGTTTTTTTCAAATTCAAGTAAAAATTAATTCCATCAATATAATTGGAAGTTATTCGGGAGTATACGCGACCATTAAATACCAGGTATTGATTTCCCAGTTAACTGAATACACGGGAATCCAAAATTTCCAAACCAGGTTACAGTTACATCCGATTATCTCCAACAGAAATCCTATTAAACTTTTATTTGTAGCCTCTGTCATTATACTAAATTCATACTATTGTTCACTTGCGAAATAACAATAAACTATTTTATAGTAAAAACAAATCCTAAGTTAAATTTCATTTCAACATCAAGCAATCTTTCTGTTAAACAACAAAAGACAAACAAACTTTTTCATCTCATCCCAATTTAATATACAAGAACATCAAAGAAGTCGCAGATTTTTACAAACAAGCGCCACGCAATTTTTCTTGACGCCAAGAAGAAGGATTGTAAAGGACGAAAGCGTGGGAAACGTAACAGGATGAACGTATGTTTAACAGTCACGGGAAGAACGGAGTTTTCTCCTCGGCGAGTGATTGAGGATTGACAGGAATGACGATGGCACGCGGTGACAAATATATCAAAATGGTGGTTGATCTATGACCAGAATTGCTGATGACTTTGTCTTTCACGACAGATCACATGCGAAATTGTATCAAAATAAAATCTGTGTGAAAAAAACCTAAAAGAATTTATTTTTATCATATTATTACAGTATAAAAGTACATACAGTAACGACACTTCAAATATTTCATGATTCCAATATTTCAGTGGTACGCTACTGAAAAAATGGCCGCTCATTAAACACTGATAGGCTGATATCTTTATAAATATAAAAAAGAAAGAGTGTCAGGTTAAATATAAAGCCACAGTATTTCTTCCTTGAAAGGTAAATTTATTTATTCAACACCTCTCAATAAATGCTCTATAACTATGGCGATTTTAAACAAGCAAAGTAACAGATTATCCACTAGTGGGTATAATTTTGAGGAAAGCCACTAGTGAGTATTTCTTTATTTATAACAATAATAATAACACACAACACCTTGGTAACTACTTCGATTGACATTTTAATTAAAAAATTTAAAGCATATGTCACTGTCAAATAATATTTCTTTAATATTTTTTTCATTTATTAAGGTGTTGGATAAAACGTTATACTTCACACGTGGGCAAAGTGGAATTACCCACTCGATAAAATTATCACACTCAGCCTTCGGCTTCGTGTGCTAAAATTTCTCTCGTGGGTAATTCCTTACTTTGCCCACTTGTATAGTAAATAACTATTATCCAACACCACTTAATAAATGCTCTATAACTATGGCGATTGAAAACAAGATAAGTAATACATTACCCACTAGAGGGTATAATTTTGGGAAAAATCACTAGTGAGTATTTTTTTATTTATAACAATAATAATAATACACAACACCTTGGTAACTACTTTGATTGGCATTTGAATTTAGAAAATTTAAAGTATATGTCACTGTCAAATAATATTTCATTAATAAATTTTGCATTTATTAAGAGATGTTGGATAAAACGTTATACTTCACACGTGGGCAAACTGGAATAACCCACTCGATAAAATTTCTCTCGTGGGTAATTCCTTACTTTGCCCACTTGTAAAGTAAATAACTATTATAAATATATTTCTATAACATAAAAAAGAGTTGTGTATTTATTGTTGTAAAATATTCATTTCTTCAACAAATTATACAAAAATATACAAATTAATTAAGTAAAGTACGGGGATTCCAATAATGAAACTTGCGTTTAATTATCTTCATTTGTTTAAAAGTTACAGCATTCCAAACTTGAGCAATTTTCGAAATTTCTCCACAATTCTTCTTACAACTTTGACTGTTCATAAAATTTATATTCCTCAAGCAATCAAAACAAATATTCTCAGATTGGTTAATTAGAGTGTGCCAAATACGCTCACTTAATCAGATTTTAATTATCTTTGCCCTATTTTGAGTTATGTTGAAAAATACGTATTACCGCATATTTTGCTTTGAACACCAGATATACAAAATCGTCAAAATCTCAAAAACTAAAGCTCATATGTCGCTAAAACCAAGTTTTCCGTAAGTTTCAGGTCATATATAGGGGAATAGGATACAAAAATCAGAAATCTAAATTTTGAAAATTTTTGGAAAAAATCAATACTAACCACTTGACTTTTTGGCGATTTTCAGCCATTTTCAGTTTTTTTGCTTTAACTCTTCAACCCTTAAAGCAACTACTCTGAAATTTTGCACACTTATGTAACTTTTTCCGAGGAATCGAATGGAATGGTCGCCAGTTTTATATCTTGGCCCGTTTTTGAGTTACGGGACAAAATAGGTTGATTTTTGACCAATGTTTAAATGCGTGTATCTCGAGTTCTATTATAGATACAGAGATGCGGTTTCAAATTTTGTAGATTACATGAAACGTTGATTATATATACAGATTTTCAGAAATTTTTGAGAAAAAAAATATTTTGGGGCAAAAAAATTTATCCATTTTTCAAACTAACATATCTGAAATATATATATTTCATCAAATTTACAAAATTTATACATGAATCAATTTGCAAGACAATAACGAGTTCATATCTCTTTGATTTGTTTAAATATCTTAAATAATTTGTGAATTACAGTCGATAGAACTTGTACTTTAATTTTTCGACTAATATCGTTTGACCATTTTTCAAACACATGTTAATTAATATTTGTATACAACATATATTATTAATAAATGTACTTGTTCTTATAGAAAAAACTATGAGGATTCCAAATATTTTCATAGAATTGATTTATCTTTATTTGTTTTGGAGATATGGATCCTTGAAGTTGTCACATAAATTTTGGAGAAAAATTTGTAGCTTCTAATAAATATGTTGTGATATACAAAGTTTATAATTAAAATATCTTAATCATTTTGCTTTCAAATCATCCTCTACGTTAATCAAGACATCTTCTAAAGTTTAGAGCTAATTAACCCTCCCCTATGAATTTTTTCTTGTCGCCAGTTTTGTATCTTGACCCGTTTTTGAGTTACGGGACAAAATAGGTCGATTTTTGACCAATGTTTGAACGCGCGTATCTCGAGTTCTATTATAGATACAGAGGTGGTGTAGTTTGACGGCTGCTAAATATAAGTATGAGTTTCTCTTCCATTAAATCCATGTAGTAAAGTTTCTCCATATATCTCTATGTTTTGTTTTACTTTGCCAGTTTTTAATACCTGCTGCATTTAAATCTTTTATTCCTTTAGCCATGTTGATCTTCTTCTTCCTTCTGGTCTCAATTCTACTACTGTTTCACTCCATACACGTCTAATTCTTCTGATTTTCAGTTGCTTAATCATTTCATTATTTCTCCTTCCTAATTTTGTTTTATTTCTTAGTTCCTTCTTATTTTGTATTCGTCTATTGGTCCTAATTTATTCTTGACTTTTTGTCATTGTTACAGTCTCTGCGTCGTAAATTATTATTAGTGTTATTATCGTTCGGAAAATTCTCAGTAATAATATAACAAGAGGGTGAGAATAAATTGAAAATAATTTGACAGATCTTTCGAAAACTTGTTGCCAGGCAATAGCCACGAAAGCCCGTAGGGCTTGAGTGGCTATTGCCAAATGGCGACAAGTTTGAGAAAGATACTGGAGAATTATTTTCTAATTTATCGAACTCTCGAGTTATATTTAATTAGATTATTTTTTGATTTCATCATCAGGCACGTCAGTAAATCCATCTTTTTGCTCATTTTTACTTGTGTTGATGATAACTATCTGACATCTGACATCTGTCAACAAAAACAAAAAAGCTACAGAGAAAATTGCCGAGAATAATCACAAGAGCATTTTCTCAGTATAATAATGACAGGATTGGTTAAAACGCAGACACGTGACATACAATAAAGCATTTGATTGGTTTAAGGAAACGTCAAAAAATAATCATTTTAATATCTTTAATTATTAGATTAGATCTTAGATCTTAGATCTCGCCAAGTCAGTCATTCGGTACCAAATGCCTCACAGCAGCTGGTGGGTTCACTACACTGATGAGCTCCAATAAGAGCGAAACGCGTCTGTAGTTCCCGATTGATTGACTTGGCCGGTATCAATGAATTAATAACTTAGTTATTATTCTGAGGCTGCTTTTTATGAAACAGTTGACAATTTTTATTGTCTTTATATTTTTTAATCTTTAATTATGTTTGTTACCTTAATGTATAATTATTACTCGAATTGTAGATTTTCTATTTTGATTTCTCTGTTTGCAATAGTTCTTACACAGTCCAAACAACCTACAATTTCCCAACGTGTATCTAAATGTAAAGTAGTATTTTTATTTTCTCATATTTATGCATGAGCACCATTCAGTTCGGATGAAATACAACGCGAGCTGCTCGCCAATTACCTTCGCAATCCTAAGTGCAGTGTTAAGCCATCGTAGGTTAAGCAGCCAGGAGACTAGCAGCGCGATATTTCTCTGAGAATTTATGGTATTCACACAAAGAAGAGATGTTTACTCGCTTAGACTCAAGAGAATCCTGACATTATAAATAATTAAACTGTTTTGAATAATTTCATTGAGTACATGGAAATTGCTGAGTACCGGAAAGGTAAACATGGAGGCGGAAGTTGCATATTTACTTTTGTTTCGCTCGGGATATCCACTAGCATTTATTAGATGTAATATTTTGGTTTATAAAATATTTTGTTTAACTCGTAACCTTTAAAATATATCTTGAAAAACAAATATAATATAACGCCATTTTTTTATATCTAAATGTGGCACTTTGCTTAAAGCAGATCAGGATACCTTGCCGTCAAATTACGACCCCCAAAAATATATTTTTGCATGATGATAATTATTGCAATTTATCGATCATTGTAATGCCACTGTATAAGAATTCATACAGTAGCGAAACTCGCTGTCAATACTTTTATCTTTATGTTGCATCGACTGATTATCTTGAGACAAGCGGCCATATTGGTAGTAGCTGTATGTGACGGTAAAATGTCTGCAATTTTTCATGGTACAATAATCATTTGCATTACAAGTGGCCAAAGTAAAGAATTACCCAATTTTAGCACACGAAGCCGAAGGCTGAGTGGGATAATTTTATCGAGTGGGTAATTCCACTTTGCCCACGTGTGAAGTATAACGTTTTATCCAACATTTGTTAATAAATGCAAAATTTATTAAAGAAATATTATTTGACAGTGACATATACTTTAAATTTACTAAATAAAATGTCAATCGAAGTAGTTACCAAGGTGTTGTGTGTTATTATTATTGTTATAAATAAAAAATTACTCATTAGTGACTTTTCTAAAAATTATTCCCACTAATGGGTAATCTGTTACTTTCCTTGTTTAAAATCGTCTTAGTTATAGAGAATTTATTGAGAGGTGTTGGATAAAATACTTTACATTTTTATATATTTATTTTATGGTAGATCTGCAATTGCAGATCTTCTTAGGTACCTATACTATTTATACTGTTTAACAAAAGCGGTAGAAAAACTGCAGATTTAATTTTAAAATTTTATATAAAAATAAATTGAAATATGTGAATATATGGAAAAACATAACTACAAGAATTAAAAAAAAAAGAAATGAAGATTGATCCAGTACAATATAAGAATCTAGATAGCTTCATACGTATAGTTACCAGCCGTCAAATTACAGCACCTTATTTTATTAATTAATTGATTTTCGTGGCTCCTCCACCAAAAACATTTTGTGACAAAAATAATTTACTTATTTTTATTTTTGTGTTATCTTATTTATCTACGGTAGATCTGCAATTGCATATCTTGTTAGGCACCTATAATATTTATATTGTCTAATAAATAAATTCCAACAAAAAGATCTAGAAAGCTTCAAACTTATAGTTACCAGCCGTCAAACTACAGCACCTCATATTATTAATAAAATTTAATAATTATAATCGTGGCTCCTCCACCAAATACATTTATGTGACATACACAAAAAAGCTTTACATATTTATATTTTTGTACGATAAATCTGTAATTGCAGATCTTGTTGAGTACCTACCTATAATATTTTTACTGTCTAATACAATAAGTAGAAAACCTGTATATTTAAATTTAAAATACAAAGTGTATTACAATTTTAATATTTGAAAAACATTTGAAGGAAAACATTATTTAATAAATCAAAATGTTTGTGACGGATGAGCCATGTTTACTCGTGTATTTCTTTTTTATTTCAAGAAATAAGTTCTATCTTCAGGAAAATTTATCTGTAGGAAACACCTACGAAGCTGGAACACACAATACAAAATCCAAGTCGACGTTTTCACTCTCACATATGAACAGATATTTATAACGGATTCAAACATTGTATTTTCTTTCTGAATTTACGGTTTTTTGCAGCTTAACAGCTTTCCTACCACCTCGATGTTTTATATCACAACGGGGGTAAAAACAGCGCGGGGGGTATTTTTCTACGGCAATTTTTAAGGAATTTTTAAGAAGCTACCACAAAAAGCTTTATTTGACGCAATCAGCCAAGCAAACGATGAAGGATGCGACTGGAAATCAATAGCTAGACAATGGGAGAAATAATAAAGAAATTCCGAGAGGCAGAACAATTTTTCATATAGGAATTCCAATTCTAGGAGTGCTGGATGTTAGAATCGAACTTGTGCGTATATATATACAGGATGAAGACTTACTCAGCCGATCGTAGGAATGTTAAGTAATACTTCGTTAATTTCCTGTAAAGAAAAATGTTTTAATTAAAAGTTGAATTAATCAACAAATTTCATTTATATATTTTTATTTGAAATCGGCAGTCCTCAAAAATCGTCATTAAAAGCTCAGAAATCGTCACTAAAGTAACTCATTATACGATGATTTTGAGCAACCCAGTGTTGGCAACCGTTAAATAATTATTGTACAATTAGGACAATTTTGGCAGATATATTGACGTACTATAGTAAATTTGTACGTAATATGAAACAAAATTTGTAAGAAGAATTATCTAATTAATTCCGATGAAAAAATTGAGGACAAATCACATAATTTTCAGTGTTATTTACAATAACTTCACTTCTCGAGGTTGGCAACAATGACTATCAGTTTCAATTGACAACTGACAGATGTATAAACTTAACCTATATTATAATTTTTTTACAGTTTCTTCGAATTTTAGATTTAAATAAAACTTAACATGTACCGCGGCACTGAAGTTCCTTTTTATTACTCACATGGTTTATTACGGGCCTCGCCAACTAAATTCCATATTCGTGATAAAAAATTGTACTTCAGTGCCTTGATACATAAATAACTACTTTTCCGACATCGATACAAAAGTACACGATATTGCTACGCGAAGATAGCCAAAATAGTAGCTAAAGTAAAACTTTACAGACTCTTATGTCAAAAATTTACTTAATAAACTCTTATAATCAAACTTGAATTACAAACCTAAAATAATAAACAAATTATTCTATAATACTATTGATGAACTTATTTATTATTTACTTTTGATAATTATTTATTGGATTTAATGCAGATCACATGTGGAAAACGTCTAAGAATATATAAAAAAATGATGAAATTATAACCAAATTTGACACTTTGACAGTACTTTTGTTATTACAGCTAACCCCGTCTCAAAAGCTAGCTGACGTTTTACAAATACATAATGCTATTTATTTATGTTTTTAATTAATAATTTAACAAGTTCGGAAAAAATATAATGTATACCTCGGCACGAAAGTATTTTTTATTACTCATGTGGTTTATTCTCCTCAGCTATATTCGTAATAAAAAGTTATACTTTAGTGCCTTGATATTCAAATAACTATTATTGTCGGTATATAGATGAACGAGTACAAGTTGTAAAATGTGCTTTATGTATTATTTTGTAATATTCCAGAGGCGCAAGGCCATAAATAATTGAAACAGCTGAAAGTTTTAAAATTTTGCTCACAATGAAGATAATTAAATGTTTTATTCATCAACGAATATAGCGAAGAAGAATTTTATACCTAACAAACTTCTGCTTTTAAAGTATTTTAAAGATTGAAGGATCTAATAAATTAGCTATAATTATAATTAATTAATTAAAATTTTATTCACATTTTTAATAGTTTATTTATTCATGATTTCGGTGGTATTTCCATTTGGTAGATATCAATGATACAATAATTTCAACATTTGAATGTTTAATTCATTATGTCGACCCATAAAACCCAGCCCGATCTGCAGTTGCAGATTTGCCTCTTGGAGTGTCTTCATTTTGTACAGTTAAATTTCATTGTTAAATATTATACGAGAATACTGTGTGTATATTTCACAGAGTTTGCTTTGGAAAATAAAAAACAAAAAACAAAGAAACGCGTCCGCAATTCGGTTAAGCAGGCCTCAGTAGGCTGTTAAATATTAGATGGCGCTGTAATACACAGCATAAAACACGTCGACAGCTGCGAAAACAAATGTAAATCCCCTATATCTTCTAACAGACGAACGTACAGAAAGTCGCTGTAAAATATTTCATGTTGAATATTATTTGACCACAGCAGTAATAATAAATATTTTTACTGCTCCTATGAAATTATAAGGGCGTGTATAATTAATTTTAGGGCTCCCTGAGGGCGCTGTGACCTTAATTTGCTAATATGGAACATTAGCAAAGGTGTGGTGTTGTACCATTAGCTAAATTAACTTACAAAAAATATTCTTGTGTTTAAATTATTTTTGCTGGACGTTCCCCAAGGATATAGTTACGGTAAATTATATACGACACGGTTCAGGAGCTGCAATTGCAGAGCAACTTGAATAAATAGTTGTTTCCTAAACAGGATTTGGTGGAGGAGCCAATGTAGTTAACACAGAACGTCTATGTTGAATTTATCATCGTCATTCTACCAACAAACAAACGACGGTAGTTTTCTCCTTGTCTTCTTCTACCTGTATGCATTATAAAGAGATGGAACATATACTGGAAGTGCTATTCTTGATCCGACATAAAGTTAATTACATTTCTCTAATGTATATCACCTTATACAATGAAATGGTCTTAGGAAATTCATGATTGCCATGATTACAGATTCTGTATGTGCGTCGGTATGTACAGAAAGATGTAAGGACATTTTGAAGGAAAAGAAGAACTATGAAACTTGAGGAAAATTTATGAAAAAAAATTGTTGTGGGTAGCACAATACCTCCCGCCATAGATTTCATATCAAACAATTTAAAACACGGACCACCACTATCAAGAAACGCTCATCCTTTCAAAAAATTATGACATTTGTCAAAAAATGACATTCTCCAACCATTGTTTTGTTTTTGTTTTTTTAAAAAGCACAGGTTAGCAGATTTAAACGAAAATGTGAAAATATAATTTTTCTTCGACGTGTTGTAATTCGTTAATGGAGACAGTAAGAGAAAAATGTTTTAAACAATAATTGTAGATAATAATATTTGAAATATTACTCTATTAAGAAAAATTGTCATTTAACCATAATTTACTGAGATATTTCAAAATAATTTGATAGGGCTTCAAGTAAACTACCATTATCACCAAAAACTAATCAACACTTACAAAAGGGAAACAGTTAATATATACAAAATATCAAAATTTTCACTAAAGTAGTTTTTGAGAAACCGTAACTCCATAAATCCACACAGACTGACAGACTGACAAACTGACAGCCTGACAGACTGACAGGCAGCCAGACAGACTGACACACAAAAGACACACAGAAGACACAGATATCATCGCGTAAATTTTAAAATCGTATTCTTGGGACCATAAAACGTGCTCATCCACTGAAACTCACTACCAAATTTTTAGAATAATTCCTAAAGCTCCCTTACAGGATGTGACGCGAGGTATAGTTATTTACATTACAAGCAAGGTAAAACAGTTTTTACTAATGAATGGAGGAAATGACCGGCGAGCCTGTCACCTCCTGCAGTAAAACAGTTAACTTGCGTGTCTTGTACAACATTTTATTTGTTACTCATTTGTAAATCAAATTAAAATTATAACCAAGTCCTGTCACTTACACACAACTGTTCTGTCAAAATTTTTTAAATGATTTCGCATAAGCCTTGTAAGCATTACTGTGGCAACGTGCATTGTTTACCTTGTTTACTAATTTTTACAATGCAGCTGTCAATTAGTAACTTGTAAAGATTCATTTTCAAAGGCAACAGAAAGCTTGGGTAATTGGTGTTTACAAGAGAGTAACAAGTAAAAAATATTACTGTATAAAATACATACAAGCCCAAATTCATAAAAAAGGAAAACGAAAATTTTGAGACGAACAAACCCATGTAAATTTTAAATAAATAAAATATGAAATTGTAGATCTAAATTTGGGCTAATTATAGGTTTGATTCCTTTCCAATAATAATCTAAATATTTAATCACCCAACTAATATACAAGTCAAACATTATAATAAATAAATAAACAAATACCAACCCTATTGGGGTTAGTAAGCAGTGCTGCCAATAACCGCGTCGAAATAACCAGATGAAAAGGCGAAATGTTTTCTAAACAAACCAGACTTCAATTAAGGAGCAACGTAACTTCAGAGTTAATGTCGGTAATGTAGGCCGCGCTAGTCGCTTCCGTATTAAATTTGATTTTACCTGAAAATGGCTTCAGCGACAGAACTGAAATTTTGTAGCGTTTATCATGAAACAAGGGTTGCGAAGTTGAAGCTTGGTAATTAAATAAATATTCTGCGAAAATAACGAGCTCAATGAGCGAGATCTGCAACTGCGGAGCATGCAGGTGGCACAGTATTATTTATTGTATATAAGTAGAATATTTTGTCATGCTCTTATATATTTTTGTTGAGGAACAGATCTGCAACTGCCGATCATAGTGGTCAACCTATTATTATTTAATTGTTTTAAATGTTTTATTAGTATATTAGAGTTGTAATATATTTGAAAGCGAGATAGATGTGCAATTGCAGATCGCAGCAGTAGTCATACTATACGTTATCCTTCATTTTGTCTTCTTTTCTGTTACCGCATAAATTAGCGTACAAATCAGCAATTGCAGATCTTGGTGGATGTCATACTCTTTATGATTAGAAAATATTCATTATATCCATTCAGAATTTCCGCGATTTAATTTCTATTATTATTAATGGCAACCATCATTCATTTTTCCTGTTCAATATCTTATGAGATGTGCAAAGAAAACAAGACTATTTGAGTTGACACTCGAAGAAAAAAATGATAGATAACAACCTGCAGACTAGGGAAAATTAGGTCGAAGCACGACTGCCAACCCCGGAAACGGTGAAAACATCCTGTGTGGTGGTAACACTGCCGTTAGGCGCAGGTGCGATCATAAAGGAATATTGGAAAAAAGTCGGAATGTTGACAAATTTTATACGAAGGTAATCTGAGTGTAGTTGTGTATTTTGCAGGTTGGTACACATGTTTTTTTCAGGTGGTATTTACAGAGAACCGCCATTTTTAATCCTCAGTTCGATCTTTGAAACCGATAAGTTACTGTATTATATTTTTCTTAGTGCCTCCACCAAAAATTTCCGAAGAAGGCTATGACGTTTATATGGCTACCGGATAACTCCGGGTCGTTTCCGGGTAGTTTCGCGTTTCCGGAACCCATACATTTTCACATGGATAACATATTAAATTATTGACTCTTATTTTTATCATTAATTATTTGAAAATCGTTAAACATTTTATCTCAATATTTAACCATTCATGAGAAGGCAGCGATGTTGTGGGGCTACCAGCTGTCAATTTGTAACCCTTATGTACAACTCAACACTTCTAACTTAATAGAATCTGCATTTGCAGATCTTTATATGTATTTCCCTGTCATTATATTTGAAAAATGTATCATATTTTTATCTACTTATTTTGGGGTGCAATTTACAGGTTTTACAGGTCTATCCCGCTGAAATATATCAAACACTGACATCTTTAAACATATATTTATTTATTAGTAATAAATATTTTATTATGTACAAGTTTTAAAACCAATTACAAATACATTATTTCTACTTTTATTTATTTATTCCACTTTCTTGTTTTAAGTGCAACTCAAAAGCAATTTTCTTGCAATATAAAAGTATAAAAAACAAAGTTATTTCGCAGTAATTCAAAATGTTTTTCCTTCATATTTTAATCTGCACTTTATGTGCTGTATCAGCATTAAATCTCGACTTTTCTGTATTTACTGACACAAGTTTAATTGAATCTGCTAAAAAGTGTGTAGGTGAAATTACAAATAAATATTTCTACAAATATCCTACTATTTCTATATTTACCCTTAAAGAACCAGAAGATATTTTGTATGATATCCATCGTTCCGATAGATATCCAATAAGGATATATAACTTTTCAAGATACAGAGTGGATTTTAAAGATACTTATAGACATTATGCTATTGGCACAGCAAGGAGTTTAAAACAATTTTTACCATTTGCAAAAGAATTTCAACATCTATCGTTTTGGAATGCGAGGGCATTGTATATCTTCTATAGTTTTGTAGATTCAAAGCAGTACCTTCAACAATTCATAAACCTAATTTGGAAGTACTATATCATAAATGCAATTATAATAATGCCCTCAGAAAATAGTATAACTTTAAAAATATATTCCTACTTTCCATATTTCAATAATTCCTGTGGAAAAAATACTACGCCTCTACTAATTGACGAATGTTCCTTTGGAACTTTCAAAAAAATCTCCAACTTATTCCCTGATAAACTCCCGAAAAACATGCACAAATGTACAGTCAAAACCAGAGTACATATATCTCCACCCGTAGTACTACCACCTACAGGTACAGTCCAAGACAACACAGTCCTCAACTTCACCGAAGGCCTGGAAATTCGAATGATGAACACTGTAGCCAGCGTCTTACAATTTAACATTGAGTACTATTGTTCTACCACCCCTAATAATTGGGGGGTGATAACAATTGACGGTAATGCAACTGGTACAGTCAAAGCACTAATGGACAGAATAGTTGATATAGGTATAGGACATTTTGGGGCTGTAGTAGAACGTGGTCTGTACTGCGATAGCACGATACCCCACTTGAGAGACACTTTGATATGGACTGTACCCAGGGCACAAGAAGTTTCAAAATGGAGGAATATACTTCAAACATTTACTTGGAAATCTTGGGTTGCCATATTTTTAAGCTACGTGTTTGTTTCGATACTCATTTGTTTATTTTCTCACTCACATCCTATGGACCATACATTTAAATCGTTACAGAATTGTTTTCTATTTATTTTTACTAGTTTTCTAGGATTATCTAGCGAAAGAATACCTTATAGAGTATCAGGAAAAATTTTATTTTTTATTTGGCTAGTATTCAGCCTCCATTTTGTAGTCGCATACCAAGCAAAACTAATAGCAGTGCTACTCCAGCCTACTTATGAAAAACAAATATCAACAATAGAAGAAATGATTGACAGCAACCTAGAAATACAATTATTACCAACCCAATTTCAACAAAAGTTTTTGTCGGAATCTGGGGACCCTAGATTTACAAATATCCTAGGTAAAATACGAACCTGCCACGATTATTATACATGTCTTCGTCGAATAGCATACAAAAGAGATATCGCGCTATTTACTATTGGCTCCCTAGCCAAACTAGAGTCTCTAAAATATAGAAATTCCGAAGGAGAATCTTTAATATACCCCATAGAATACTTTCAAAACTACCCCCAATGGTTTATGACAAAAGGACACCCCCTACTCAACAAAATAAATAAAATACTCTACAGAATGAAAGACTCAGGTTTATTAGGAAAATGGGAAAGAGATTTGGAACGACTTTGGTTGATAAAACACAGGAACATCGATGAAGACCCACAAAAACAAAACGTACTAACAATGTCGCATCTACAGGGAGCTTTTATTATTTTAATCATAGGTTTAAGCTCGGCTTCCATTGTTTTTATAGTGGAGTTTGTGACACTAAAAATAAATTTTTAATATTTGTTTCCTAGACAAAAAAAGCGCAGAATAATCCAGAAAACACATGAAACTTTTTAATGTAATTCAACTGTTGCAGAATTTTCTCTGTTTGTAAATAAAATAAAACGGAAGTAAATTTGTGTTTTGTTTTACCTATTCGTTGTTTATGGTTTGTTTGGTTTATGTTGTGGTTACTTTAATTTCGTGTACGACGAAAAATATTTTAAATTAAATGTTTGACAGCCTATCTACTCATTTCTAAATATAGCATACTGTAGTACCTTTTAGATATTTAGAAATTTAGATTTAAATTATTGTTGTTATGAAAAGTGTTGGTAATGTTGGTTTCGTGATTATTCCAGTGAATGGTGTGAGACTGGAACAAGCGAATAAATTTAAATTTAAATATATTTGAGTAGTATGTTTTCGAGGGATGAACGTATTAACCGGAAAATTGAAAGGCGGATGTCCGCAGGGTGCAAAGTAACTCTGGATACATTTATTCTAGACATTAATGTACCTAGAGATGCTTGATTGTTGATTGAATGTTTATAATGGTGTGTTAGTGCCTATTGATGTATGGTTCTGAATGTTGAGTGTGGATGAAGAAGCATGAAAGACGTTGCTGTGGAAATGAGGTATTTGAGAGGAGAGTGTGAGTTGAGAAGAATGTAGTTAAAATAGTGTTGAATGAAAGGTGAATATAATATATGCGGGTGAGATTTAGGGTGAACGATTGAATGGGCGTCCGAGGAATAAGTGGTTGGGTATGTTGCGTGAACGAATGATTCCGAATGTGAAGAATAGACAAGCAAAAATGAATGAATGTGAAATGGATTGATCATTAGTTTTTGTGCTACTCACTGTACGAAATATAGCATGATATAACATATGTATGTTGCTTTATTTCTTTCATCGAGTTTAACGGCTCATGTTTATGTTGCAAACACACAAATTTCCAAGTACAAAAAATATTTTATACCCTAAAATAAAAGTCCCAAGTGGTAATAAACAAATTTAATTTGTTTCGCCTCCATAAAAACGTTGCAGGGTTCTAAAATAAAAAATTGTGTCTGCAGATTTATTTTGAACCCTCGTTTATATTTCCGCGAGGACGCGAATAAAATCCACATCTTGGAAGTCACTGCTTTACTTCTTAGGGAAATTGAAAAAGTTGGTAACGTGAGTTGCTTTAGGATTCAATGACAGGGGAATCTTTTACTGAATGTTACTGGGTTTGTTGTTCAATTTAGGTGCGTAATATCTACCGCCAGGACCGTACTGTCGGAATTGTTAAAAATCTGATGTGGCCAGCACATAACCTCCCGCACAATACAACTCGTAAACGGTACAAAATTGTGTTTGGTGATACAGGAAAATACCTTCTTATTTGTTTATTTTCTTTCGTATATTTATTTAATTTGTTGACATATATTTCACTAAGAAATTAAATTAAAAACTACCCAATGTTTGGACCAAAAACAATACCTCTCTTACCTAGAGGTAGGCATGAGGTAAAATGGATATTATTTATCACTTCAGAGAACCTACAAGTTGACGTTCCAGTATTACTATATTTCAGTGGTTGTACGTCATATCTCTTTAAATGGCTTTCATTTATAAACACCATTTACCCAAGCCCTCTATTGCCTTTGAAAATGACTCTTTACAAGTTACTAATTGACAGCTACATTGTAAAAATTTTACTTGTTAGTAAACAAGGTAAACAATGCACGTTGCCACAGTAATGCTTACAAGGCTTATGCGAAATCATTGTAAATAATTTTTGACAGAACAGCTGTGTGTAACTGACAGGACTTGGTTATAATTTTAATTTAATTTACAAATGAGTAACAAGTAAAATGTTGTACAATACACGCAAGGTAACTGTTTTACTGCTTCAAGGAGGTGACAGGCTCGCCGATCATTTCCTCAATTCAGCAGTAAAAACTGTTTTACCTTGCTTGTAATGTAAGTAACTATGACAGTACTAATGCGTAACGTAAAATATAATGTCAATAACTATTACGCTAACGATTATTTTTTGGTGGAGTCACCTGTTCAAATAATTATTTATTAACAAAACTTACAATTAATTTCATACAAATATTAGTTAGTAAACACACTCAATAACCCACCAAGCTCTGCAATTTCACCTCTCGAAGTTTCAACCAAAAATAAATCTCTTCACAAAACATTTTATTTTATTTATACTCAATCTATTCCACCAGTTTAATCAAAGTAAAGTGGAGGTCTCTCTCCTCTCCTCGGACATTCTCTCATCCTCTCTCCACCCTCTCCTCGGCCTACCTCGATCTTAATCTCGTTACGTCTCCACTAATGGACGTACACACGAACGCAGCGTTTTTCTCGCCATATATTAATGACCAGAGATGATGAACGCTCGGAATTCACTTGATATGATGTTAATGATTATGTGATGCGAATATAGAAACGAGTGAGGGCATTTTCACTTGAGTGATAGCTCTAATAGTACTAGTAAATATTTATTTTTTATTATCTGTATTTACATTATCATGTGATGAATCTAATGCTATGTACAAATGTTTATCCAACACCTCTCAATAAATGCTCTATAACTATGGCGATTTTAAACAAGCAAAGTAACAGATTATCCACTAGTGGGTATAATTTTTAGGAAAGTCACTAGTGAGTATTTTTTTTTATTTATAACAATAATATTAACACACAACACCTTGGTAACTACTTCGATTGATATTTTAATTTAAAATTTTAAAGCATATGCCACTGTCAAATAATATTTCTTTAATACATTTTCATTTATTAAGAGGTGTTGGATAAAACGTTATACTTCACACGTGGACAAAGTGGAATTACCTACTCGATAAAATTATATAAAATTTCTCTCGTGGGTAATTTTTTACTTTGTCCACTTGTAAAGTAAATAACTATTAATCTATTCATTTTGTACCATTTTTTTCTCTAAATATATCAGTGTTTGTATTCATCTAATATATACCGTGTCTCCCACGTAAATGTTGGCATAGGCAGTTAATATGTAAAATCAGTTTTTAGTAAATACAAGGTGTCCGGCAAAAAATTATGCATCCAAATTTTATATTACAATACTGCCAATATCCCTACATCTTATTTAATACAGATTAATTTATTTTGATACTGCAATGTAATGAAATTAATAATAATAATTGCTAATTTTCCGCCTACTCTTTCTATTGTTACTGACGTATAGTGCCTGCAATTAGTTTTAAATATTTTAATCTGTCACTGTCAATTTCTGGCGATGGAAACCATTCGGCGTTTCATTCTTGTGAAGTATTCAGATATTTGTCTTGCACTGCGCCCCCATAATACATTATAATAATATTTACACGGTTCTCGACATTTAATGTATTCATGATGACAGTGACAGATTAAAATATTTAAAACAAATTGCAAGCACTGTACGTCAGTAGCAATAAAAAGAGTAGGCGGAAAATTTGGAATTATTATTCTTAATTTCATTAAATTACGATGTCAAAATAAATTAATATGTATTAAATAAGATGTAGGGATATTGGCAGTATTGTGATACAAAATTTGGATGCTTAATTTTTTGCCGGACACTTTTTATTTATAAAAAAACTGATTTTACATATTAACTGCCTATGCCAACATTTACGTGGGACACACGGTATAAATATATATTGATTATACTTAATATATACTTAATTTATAGTTGCTTTTAAATTTTCTTTAATCTCCAGATATTTGGGAGAGTTACGTTAGCTTGATTTGATAATTTTTGTAAAGCTACTTCGAAAATAAAAATTATCAATGCTATGTTTAATCCAATGAATAGAGCCGTAAAAGCACCTTGCATATGATCCATAGTCAAGACTTGTTCCCTTCCTCCATTTTTAGGCAGTAAACTTCTATATTTATACAACCAAATCCATTGAAGATCTCTTTTCCATTTGAACATTAATCCACTGTCTCTAATTCTATATATCAACTTATCAATTCGTGCTTTTAACGGGAACCCTTTGGTCATATACATTTCCGAAGCAAAGGTTACATAGTCAATGCAATGTATTAGAGGTTCCCCGTTCGAGTCCCGATACTTCAAAGCTTCAAATTCCACGTGAGCTTTTAAAGTACAAAGCGCAAAGTTTTTTCCATAAGCCACTCGTTTTAGACAAGCGTCAGAATCGTGACAGCTAGTCCAATCTCTAATTATTCTAGCTACTTTCCAATCATCTGTATTAGAGTAGAATCGTCTATGCGTTGGGAGGATTTGATACTCTATTCCACTGTTTAACACTTCTTCAATTGTTGACAATTGATGTTCGTAGCTAGGTTTTAATAACACTCCTATTAATTTGGCTTGATAGGCTACTACAAAATGTAGGCCAAAGAACAACCAACAAATATAGGAAATTCTACTGGATATTTTTTTAGGTGTTTCCTTAGAACTCATACCTAAAAAAGCACTTAATACATATATTAAACTATTGTTAACATTGCTATAAGTCGATGATTCTTTCGGGGAACAATTACAAAATCCCCAAACAATAATCGAAACCAACAAATAAGTGAAAACCATCGTAATCCATGTAGTAATTCTAAAAGGTTGTAGCAAGTTTCTCCACCGTGGTGCTACACCTGCTTTAGGTACACACCACGTCAAAGATTCCTGCAGATGACAAACAGTATAATCACAATACATTCTTCTTTCAGTGGTAGGTCCAAAGGACCCCATTCCAATATCAGCACCTTTTTCACGTAGTACTTTAATAGTCCCTGTTACATTTCCATCCACTGTAGCAAGTCCCCAATCATGAGGTACACTCGATGAGGAAAACTCGATTGTAAAGTTAGCTATTTGTGCGATAGCTTTCATCATCTGTACTTCAGTACCTTCGGTTATATTCAAGACTGTATCATCGAGGATTGGTTGGTTAATTGGCGGAAGTACAAATGGCGGCCATATTAGTACACGGATGCGTATTGGACATGCGTTTAGATTTAATGGTACTTTATTTGGAAATAAATCATTGTTGTTTTGTAGTTTTCCAAATGTACAAACATCTATTAGATTTGCAGATATTTTAAAGCCACAACTCTTGTTGAAATACGGAAACCATGAATATATTTGTAACACTTCTTCGTTATCAGAAGAAGGCATAACAATTATAGCATTTAATATAAAGTAGTTCCAAACAGTCTCAACAAATTTTTGTAAAAGTTTCTCGCTGTTTTTAAACACATAAAAAATATATTTACTCCTCGCGTTCCATAAAGATAAATTGTCCAGTTGCTTTTCAATTAAAAAGTCTTGCAAATCATCTCCCAAAACAATTGAATACCTCTTCCGGACATCCCAAAAGTTGACTTTAAACCCAGTAAAATTAAAAAACTTTTTCACATGTTTTTCAGAGCGAAAGAGTTCATCAAGAACTGTGCTATCTCTCATGATATCCGTTGTAAATAAAGATACATCAGGTCTTTCAGTAAAATGCTTTTCTGCAATAGACAAAATGCACTTCTTCGACGATTTAATTAACCCCAATTCCACCAGAGGGCGAATCTCTCCCCCTGTTAGTATAAACACTGAAGAAATAAGGAAAACATAGAACATTCTGATGAGTGTTTGTCTCGAAGCTTTTTAGTGCTTTTATATAAACATACGCTCACTTTAAATAGCTTGGATAAATATTTAGTCAAGTAATGGATTGAATGATGCTTATTATTAATTTAGACAAGATATAGCTTCCTATTTGAGTTGGAATATGCCTCAAATATTAACAAACAATACTAATTAGCAAAGATAAATATTTAGCGTGTCCAGTATTTCTATGTATCAGGACATGTAATATTTTTTATGCATAATCTGATATGACTGCACAATAACACGCAAGTTTATATTCTATCATTAACCACTGATATATAGTAATACTGGAACGGTTGCTATGTAAAAAAATGTTGTACAGTCTTGCCAAAAGTATAAATAATATTTGACAATGTAATTTTTTAATAAACATTTTATTCAAAAATCATTTACTGTTAATTTCTTTAATTTTTTTATTAATTTGCTAAGCGGACTTTACGACAAAGATAGATAACCAACATATTATCTATCCCTCTCGGCTCGCATTTTTAACGTCAGTGAACGTTCCAGTATTACTATATTAAATTTTTATTAAAATATTTAAAAAAAAATATTTTATTTAACGTTTAGCAAATCTTTTTTATCTCGCAGCAAAAAATCACGTATTATTTTTACGCCCCGTAAAAGTACAAAGGGTAAATAAAGGTTACATGTATTTATATCGCAGTGCTGCCAACCTACAACGCACTGAGATAACACAATTCGTGACTGTACATACAATATCGAATAATATACTGGTGAAAGATATACAGTGTTTTTGATTGCAGGAAATATGTTCATAATCAACACATTTTATATTTAATAGGAGTGATTTGAAAAAAATTAGGGTTAAATTGAACAACGAAACTTAATTATAAAGGATTGAAATTAAAAATACTCATAACAAATTATAGGTTTTTTAAATTAAGTACTGTAATAGTTATTTGTATATCAAAGCATTAATATATATTTTTTTATTATGAATAAACTATATGAGTCTTAAAAAATACTGTACACTATATTTTTTCCGAAATCGATAAATTATTCATTAAAAACATAAATAAATCGCATTATGTATTTATGAAGTCAGCTAGCTGTTGCGACGGGATTGGCTGTGATAAAAGTACTGTCAAAGTGTCAAATTTTGTTATAATTTTTTATATGTTCTTAAATGTATTCTGCCTGTGATCTGCAATAATTCCGATAAATTATTATCAAAAGCAAATAATAAATAAATTCATCAATAGTATTATAGAATAATTTGTTTGTTATTTTAAGTTTGTAATTCAAGTTTGATATACTCAAAATGATTTTGGAGAAGACGCACGTCATCAAAAATATTACTAGATAATGACGTCACTATGCAACAACGTTTATATGGGATACTAATTTTTATTGAAATGAAAATGCAATGCGTGTTGCATCACACGTGCCGCCATTTTTAGACGTGATTTGTTGCAATAAACGTAATATATTTGTACATACATATAATAAAATTCTGGATCACAAGGAGCACAAATTTTAACAACACAGTAATATCTGACAGTAAAGTGACAGTTCGACATGAATTTTGTATGTAAACGTGGTCATTTACCAATTGCAACAACATAGCGACCAATAAATGAACTAGAATTATTTTTAATAATTTAAAATGTCATTAAAGGAATAAAAATAACTATAAAATCACTGTAAATTGCATTAATATATACTTTTCTTAATGCTAGTATTTTTTACGTCGTTTTATTTTAAACATTAGCATACCTCAATAAACTTCACAAGTTATTTTTCACTTTATAAAGTTTTTTTTCAGGTTGATGACGTGCGTCTTCTCCAAAATCATTTTGAGTATATAAGTTTGTGTGAAGTAAAATTTTGACATAACAATATGTAAAGTTTAACTTTAGCTAACTTCGCGTAGTAATATCGTGTATTTTACTATCGATTTCGGAAAATATTTATGTATCAAGGCACTGAAGTTCAATTTTTTATCACGAATATGGAATTTAGTTGGCGAGGCCCGTAATAAACCATGTGAGTGATAAAAAGGAACTTCAGTGCCGAGGTACATATTAAGTTTTATTTGAAATCTAAAATTCGAAAAAACTGTAAAAAATTACAATATAGGTTAAGTTTATACATCTATCAGTTGTCAATTGAAACTGACACTCAGTGTTGCCAACCTCGAACATTGAAGTAATCGTAAATAACACTCAAAATTATGTGTTTTGTCCTCAATTTCGTCATCGGAAATAATTAGTTAATTCTTCTTGCAAATTTTGTTTCATGTTACGTCCAAATTTACTATAGTACCTCAATATATCTGTCAAATTTATCCTACTTGTACAATAATTATTTAACGGTTGCCAACAATGGGTTGCTCAAAATCGTCGTATAATGGGTTACTTAGTGACGATTTCTCAGCTTTTAATGACGATTTTTGAGTACTTTAATGCCGATAACAAATAAAATGTTTTATTTAAATACAATGTTTCGAATTACTGTACATAATTATTCAGTAGAAAAACGAATGAATAACGTAAACAAGTAACTATATAAACAACGAATTGTTCAATTTGTACCCTCCATTCTGATTCGCTACTGTTTTATATTGTAAATTATAAAACAAATCTCCAAGTTAATTTAAAATTGCTGCATCGCCAATAAATTTCACCTGCAACAAATTGGCTTAAATTATACATAAATCAATTATGAATATCGTCTTTAGAACATCTGTAGAACTTCCTCGTATATTTGTCTAAAGCAGAATATCCCTCGCTACAAACATCGATATGCGTTGCTAGCATACATAATGATGTAAACTTTATAACAAAGAAGCATCGTAGCAGGCGAAAAGCGGAAGTCATTGAAAAAGCATCTAGAAATCTACGTGCGAATAAACAAAATTAAATAGTTTGTTTATAGACTATAGCTACTAGATTTCTGATGATATTTTCTGGGTCAAGTTAGATGTCAACTACAACAAGATGTGTTGTTATGAAATATTAACAATTCGTCATATATACTAAAGAAGTTTAATTAAAAAAATTAAATTTGTCCAAATTAAACAACGCAGAACTTATTACAGAAATAAATCTTCTGCCAGCAACAAGCAATTATTTTCCTTTACTTTATTATCTGAATTCCTTCTCTGCGGTTCTCTTCTTCCTCCTTTTCTTTATCTGTAATTCACATTACACAGTAATTAATTAGCTTTATCTGTGGACCCACGAAATTACGCCTAATTTGATCGCAAGACAGGATAGTTGAGTTTTATCATCATGTGGAATAAACGGCGATATGTATCACGTTAGTCATGATAAAAAATCTGGTGTGGGCACCACACTACTTTCTTA